>OY282396.1:11062955-12262955 GCA_958295455.1 Coleophora deauratella | reverse complement strand
GGGCAGTTTCTGTACGAAGTCGTGAACCAAAATATTGTATCTCTCATAGTTCATGTCATCTGCCGTGTTTTCGCCGCTAAGAGCCAATGCTTCAGCTACGTTTGGGTTTTTACGACCTTGCTGCAAATCAAAAGGAACATTACCAACCTACAATCGTCTTTAAGCAACAGTATGTTAAGTACAATATAGGTATCTGATTTCTACCTGGATCTCAGGTATTTAGTAGTCGGTCCCATAATGAATTGGCCTGATATAGTTCTACGCGACATTTCGATACATGTTATGTTGCATTGAATAGTACGGTTCTCAGACACTTTATAAACGAACACGCATGGACTTGACGAGCGTAGTTCAGTTTAGCAGTTTGTTTGAACAACAAGTGTCGCGTATTTTTTCAAAATGTCGAAAACCGAGTATCGAAGCGTCATAAAGTTTCTATTTAAAGAAGGCTTATCCCCCGCCCAAATTAAAGAACGATTAGATGGTGTGTATAAGGAGTGTTCTCCCTCTTATAGCACAGTAAAAAATTGGGTGAAAGAGTTTCGCCTCGGGCGAGAAACCGTCGAAGATATCGGCCATGACGGTCGACCGGTAGAAGTGCTCACTCCCGATACTATTGCTCAAATCGAAGAAGAGGTTTTGAGTGACCGCCGTTTGAAGATTAGAGAAATTGCAGCTAGACTTGGGCTCTCTAAAAGTACCGTCCATCGTGCAATCGATGAACATCTTCATATGAAAAAAGTCAGTGCAAGATGGGTCCCGAAACTTCTGTCATCTGTGCAGAGACGGGAGCGAGTTCGCTGTGCTGCCGAGTTTTTAGATCTTTGTGGAGAAAACCCAAAGAACGTGATCGAGAGACTAGTGACTGGTGATGAAACTATGGTGTTATATTATGATCCAGAAAGCAAGCGCGAGTCAATGGAATGGCGTTATAAGGGTGAAAAGCCGCCTAGAAAGGCAAAGGTGCAACAATCTACCAAAAAAATCATGTGCACAATCTTTTGGGATTTTCAAGGTATTTTGATGGTTGATTTTAAAGAGCGCAATACAGTCGTAAACGGCGAATATTATGCTTCATTAATATATAAACTGCGAGATATTATAAAGGAGAAGCGCAGAGGCAAACTGAGTAAAGGCGTCCTGTTGCTTCACGACAACGCCCCCGTGCACACCGCCGGTGTTTCGAAGGATGCAGTGCGTCAATGCGGGTTCACGGAGCTGGACCATCCACCTTATAGTCCAGACATGGCTCCGTCCGACTATTACTTATTCCCAAATTTAAAGCGGGACTTAAGGGGAAGAAAATTTTCAAGCGATGAAGAGTTGCAGGCGGCCGTCTTCAGTCATTTTGAAGACAAAGATTGCGATTATTTTTATAAAGGATTAGAAATGTTATTTCACCGATGTCAGAAGTGTGTCAGTATTGATGGAGACTATATTGAAAAATAAAAATGATTGCATTTAATTTTCTTTTTTATTTCATAGTTAGGCCAATTCATTATGGGACCGACTACGTACACTGCACTGTTAAATGTTATCAGCTCGCATAACGTTAGTTTGTTGACCGTAAAACTGAACGGTAGTGACACTTTTTCGACGCGAGCTGTTCTTTGTGAACTGAACAACTTTATTAATTAACCCCTAATCCTATTCATGGAAAGTTTTTTTGGGAGAGTTGTTTAATATCAGTTGAAATAGTGTCTGCATCTACTTTAGTCTACCAAGCGTGCGGTCACCTTGAGTTCGTAGAAGAGCTCGGCGGTGGCGTAGGGGCTGGGTGACCACACCAGCTTGAGCCGCGGGAAGTGGATCGTGAGCAACTGCAGCTTCTGCTGGATGTCTGCTCCCGATATGTCCGTGGATACCACGAAATGGCCCTAGGGGGCAAACGATATGTTTACGGCAGGATCAGCTATGAATGAACCTTTCCCAATATTATTGGGAAAGAAAAGACTTTATTGAATAAAGTCATCACACTATTAAAACTAAAGCAAACAACCACTGTCTGCCATCCATAAAATACGTCAGTGTCTGTCAGATGGCCCCTTGTGGCACTGAAGTTTAGCACAACGTACTAGTTAATCCGCTCGCTTCACACCAGGAGGTCGCAGGTTCGATTCGTGGCGTGGTCCGACTTTAAACCTAAGCAATTGATAAGAATTAGGTTGCGCTTGTTTTTTTAAACCGGTAATCACAGTGACGTACCGTAGTTTGACCTGAGCGTGTCTTTCACCTCGGAAGCATGTTACTATTAATAGGTGAATTACATAAAAAAAATTTCAACATCGAGTATATAACCAGTAATCAAGCGAACGATCCTTCCTACAGACCTACCTGCAGATTAAATGGCTTGTTCTGGTCGAACTCGATAAGCAGGATGGGGCGGCTGTAGTTGCGGCACATCTGCGTACACTGCGTGTACAGGCGGCCCGAGTTGAGCGAACCGATCAGGTCCGATATAGACTTCCTCTCCACGCATATGTCGGGTGTTAGGATATAGTCGCCGATCTGATGGACAAATCCAACTCAACATGCTTGAAATAATCACAGTGACTTGGTAATAAGACGGTAATTAGCATAAAGGCTGGCGTTCCGTAGGAAACAGATAAATCTTTGGGAGGTTAGTAAGAAACCAAAGTAACAAATAATATATACTAGTATTTAAAACCTACTGCATAAAATGTATCCTTTGTCAATCTGAAGATCAAGACGAATTCTCTTTAGATTCTTTAGGTATCGTGTCATTACACCTCGTTATCTATCAAGTCGTTTTGTACATTAGGTAACAATGAAAAAGACATGCATACATACACGCACATTACCCTCTGCTTCAAATCGTCAGGGCTACATCAGGTAACAAGTAAACGGACATAAATACACTCAAAAATTTTACTCTCTGCTTCGGTACTAGGCGAAAAATCAAAAATATTATTTACACCAAGAAAGCATACCAATCAGATGTCTACTAAGATGACTTAATAATTTTGGAGACTTAGCATATGTAAATTAAAAGGAACCTACTTAAATCTTGAAAAGGTAAAGGTTTAAAATTTCAGATGATTGTGCTGTAAATAATACTTGACACCTGTCTTTTCCTTCCTCCTTTCCTCAGTTCCTTTCAAAATACTTGGTTCACTTACAGTAATAGTGACAGGCTCAATGTTGATCCCCTTCTTATGCAGCAGAGCGGGCAAGTCCGACCGAAACTCCCTCATGTCGACTATCACGGTCGGCTTCTCTTTAGTTTGATTCTGACCACCTGCCATTTGGAACTATGAATTTTTACCTCCTCGGGGAGTATTTCATAAAGTACAGGATACAATTGTTAAAAAACTAGGCCTAAAGTGAGTGAACAGTTAACTCTGCTTGTAAAATTATAATACTCGTAGTAACCTTGTACTTTTATGAAATGGACCCTAACCAAAAATTGTTTGCGAGCAAATCCGCGGGTACAGAGCTAGTAGGATTAACGATTACGAGTAATGCGCATTTTAACGATTAGGACTGGAGCACAAAATAGACACAGAAGGTCCGCTCAATACAAACCACTAAAATCGTAAGCATATACATGCTTATAGAAATATACGGTCGTTCGAGGCAAGGTCACGATCGCACAGTACGTGATCTTGCTTACAACGACTGTATACGTCTATAAGCATGTATATACTTAGGGTTTTAGTGAGCATACTGAGCGGACCTTCTGTATCTATATCTTTTGTGACTGGAGTAAGTAATATGTACAATATTCACCTGCTTTTCTAGTATCTACTGAATCTGATTCTTCTTCAACATTCAAATTGAAATATTCATCTGTCTTTCCGTCTTGATAGGAAGGCACTACCATCACCTAGAAAATATGTATCCTGTAAAATTCTACTACCATGGATTTAGTAAGGCTTCGATTACTTACACTGCACCGTCTGAGACTGCAACTTAATCAAGATATATCGTACCCTTAAAAGTAAAGTGACTTAACTCGAAATTTATGTATTTTCTGTTTTCGCAATAATTAAGAATTTGTTTCCTACAAATCTATCGTGTAAACGTGTCAAAATTCAGACTACAAGAGGGTAAACGTATATTTCGGTCACTTTATTTTTGTGCGTCATTTGCCAGAACGACAAAAAGTAAAGTGACGAAATCAGTATTGTGTCAATATTTCTGCATAAAGTGGACGTCTCAAATACCGGTTGATTTGGAGTTGCGTCAGTTTATTGCAAAATTTCACACGCTAAGTGATTTAGGACTTTTTGAAATAAACTGACTTTTTTTGTAATAGGTCTATCTAAGACAAAATTCAAGATTTTTCTGACTTTTTATGTAATAAGTCTGTCTACGCCAATTTATTTTTGCAATACAGTGACCTAATAAGAAAGCACGCTGAAGTTTTTTTCCAAAATATAAAGTAAAATAACACTTTTTTCGAATATTATGGCACTGATCTAAAGAAAAGAGGTCAATGTACAAATCCGTAAAGTATCTTTCAGTTCTAAAGAAATACTGCAAATATATAAAGAATTAACTTCTTCTTTTCCAAATGGATTTTGTCGATTCCGCAAATATTGTTTTTTGATTCCGGACTCCTGACATTCCATATAAGTTGACCGAAGAATGTATCTAATACGAGCTTCTGCTTCTCTTTCTAACATGTAGGAGAGAGCAGTATAGCCGAATGATCACTACATGGCAAGCAGTGCCTATCGCTCAAAATCATGAGCAGCTGATGAGTATTTGAGCCCTACCCCAATTTGAGCCGTAGCAGATAATTTGAGAGCACAGATGAGTGTAACTTTTTTACCTATTTTTTTGTACATGAGTAAAAGTAAGTTCAAAGTATGCGTACTTACACATTTAGTTTGTATCAGCAACTCGAAAGCTTGTTTCTCCCTCTTCAACGACGTTAGGTAAGCTTGTTCCTCTACAGTCTTGTCGTGAATCATAAAGAACACTTTACATGTTGGCTCTTCCGGTTTCTTACGACATTCGTACAGTTCTATTTGTCTGACTGCCGAAACATCTGCGTGGTATAATATGATGTAATCGGGACGTAGCGCTTCCAGTGTTCTCTCGAGAGAGAAGTGATTACCGTTCTCTTTGAAAGTTTGTATACAAATGAGAGGCTTTTCCGCTTCAAATTGTGTTATATCTAGATTATCCAACTGTGAAAAAATAAAACATAACTTGAGCATTCTGTAGTTTTTTCGGGATTTCTATATTTCATAGATTAATTATACAAACAAACCTGTGAAAGGGATTCAAAAATACTTTCATCGTTTGAAGTATTGTCGGCTTGTGTAGCGACTTGAGTTAATGTGAGCACATAATTAGATTTATTTGATTCATCAACATTAAACTCGTCCTCTTCTTCATTTTCTAATTCATTTTTACTTTCTTTGTCTCCATCCTTTTCTTTATTAGGAGGTTTTTTATCTTTTTTACTTTTTGTATCTGAATCCAAAGGCACTGTGTTTTTTAGGTTTGTGTACTTAGATGATACTTTGTTTATGGTCAGATCTCTTCTAAAAGCTGTGTAAAAGAGGTATTTATGTGGTCCCATAGTTAAATAGTGGTTGAGTTGGCTGCACGTGCGATTGTCTTGGCACAGTATAAGTATCTTGGTTTTGTTCAAAAATGCGTCCTTCTTTTTTACTTCATCGGGAATGTCTTTTAGCAATAATTCACTGAGACATTTCCATTTTGGACATGGCTCTGGATCAAACTCTGAAATCAAAGAGAAAATTGTTTTAATAAAAATACCTGTGAAGGTCGCGAGAAGCGCTGCTATAAGTTATACAAAACTGGTGGTGGTTGTGGAAATCTTCATGAGAGGCCTTTGTTCAGCATTGGACGTCTTTCGGCTGATGCGACCAAAATACTAAATTTTATCTAACCTCGTGAATTTTCCCTTTATCTCTAATAATTTCGGTTTTCAGCCTACTGTCTCTGTAAAAAAATAACTCTGGTTCTACTCCAGAACTAAGGTAAAAAGAGTGTCATATTTAAAAGACTTATAATAAGCTATCCTGCTGTAAGGTTAATCATTATTTTCACGGATCTATGTATTCTGGAACACTTTATATGTATAAAGATGATGTCAATTCCGTATTATACGTAAAAGATGATGAATGAACAATGAAGCTACAAAAACAAAGTAGGTATATAGATGAAGAGATGGGAAATGACATGGGCTAGGTATGTTTTATCTCGTAAAGTATGTTTTCCCTGAGGTAATAATTGTATTCATTTCTGAAAAATCAATGCTCTTTCATACCTCTGTAATACTCTCACCGAAACACTAATATCTACGTTTGCAGCGCACATCCTAAGTCACACACGTTGCGAAGCTGTGCAAAAGGTAGTATACAAATATCAGAAATAAGGATATTAGAAGGAAAATCTTACCACTTTTAGGATTATATACTCTGCTTCGGGCTAATCTGAATAACTGCTCTGCTGAATCTAGAAGTATCCAACCTGAATTCACTTTAGCATACTCTGGCGTTCGATACTTGCTAACGAGCGCATAGAATGATACTGCATCGTCGTGAATTAAATTGCTACAAAAAATTTGTTATTATTGGACACAGGTTGGACGTAAGTTTGTAAGTATAAACATAAATTATAAACTTGCTAAATTGAAAAATGAAGAGTTAACTATTTGGTATGGGCCAGTGCATTAACTGTGCTATCAATGGAGTTGCCTAATGGAGATTTATCACTGTTTATTTCTCCCGCCAGAGGTTGCATGAGTGTTTATGATATGCCTATGCCAACCATCGCTGTTAACTGGTCACAAAATTGTTTACTACTAAAAATTAAATAAAACAATAAAAGCTCAGAACAATTCTTGATCTGAGAAAAAAGATATGCAGGCTGTGTAAATACTACAATTAAAAAAAACTTAATGAACGAATTACAGTAGCTTTTAGTGCCCTGAAAATCCTCCTAACTTACATAGTCATACTTCTAAGTACTTTGAGGTCCTGGATGTATTCCTTTGTTCTGGTGCTCAATTGGTGCCAAACACAGTCCAGCTGTGATTGGAGGATCTTATGAAACTTTTTAGTTATACAATTTTCAGTAGATATTTCCTGGAACAGAAACAAAATAAAGGTAAATAATGAAGACCACGCAAGATCTCGCAAATTAGAGAAGTCAAAATACTATACAAGTCACGGCCGAAAAAAACCAGGTTGTTTAATTAGAAACTATTATTATTATTCACAATTGGCATGTAGGCCCTAGGCTCGAGTTAGGTAATCTCTGCACGAAACAAGGCTGCAGTTGAGATACATGCCTGCCACTAACAGTCAAACTCATTCAGGTAATGACCTTGCTTGTAATATTAACTAGCGTGATCGTGATCGCAGCGCAAACACACATCCCGTACTGAGTCACAAATGCTTCTTTACCTGGACAGTAAGTAATGTACTATTCGCTCCAATAGTTTTTCAAGGCTATATAGGGGATATAATACTAACTGAGTATGTAACTCGTCTCATTTCAGGTAAGTAGACAAGAGAACCGGTAATAAATAAAAAAAGGATACCGGTAATAAATTGTCAGCGGGGACGGACGCACTATTGTACGCTCCTCAATTTATACGACCAAAAAGTGGTAAAAATGACGAATATAGATGCAAATTTTCTTGAAACAATTATAAACAAGTGTTTAAGTCCATATCTTAGTAAAATATGTGAGTTAAAAACAACTATTCAGCAACTGGAAGCCAAAATTGATCTGTTTCTTACAACAAAATGTGACGACAAGATGAAGCAAGTGACAACCACAAAACCAGCAATTTCAAACGAGCCAATCAGAGAAGGTGAGTCACTCAACACAACGACGATACAGTTGTCAGCAACAACATCGACAATGGCGGTACGTAACTCCACACAGCCAATATCCAACCGCGCTAAGCGTGCCGCAGCTAGAAATGACCGAACGGCTTCAAACACTAGCAACAAAAATGCAGCCATTACACCGCCGCCAACACAACGTACCCTCACAAAGGCGGACGCACCACGAAAAATGATGTCAAAACCAAAGGTGAATTACATCGTCCCCACATTGACGGTCGATGAGCACCGAGACCAACCTGCATTACGCAGTGCGGCCACGAAATACGCGAGTAAGTCAATATCAACCGCTAGTCATAATCCAAATGATGACACCCCTGACAATGAAGATGATGGACAGTGGCAAATAGCTCAAAACAAACGAAATCGTAAGGTAAAAAAACCTGTCGTCATTGGTGCCGGTGCAAAGGATAAGGACCTACAAACTGTAGAAAGGCTTAAGTATATACAAGCTTGGTCATTTAAACCTGAAACCAGCGCGGAAAACATAATGAACTTTCTTAAAAAAATATCGGCATCAGATGAGTATGTAGTAGAAAAAAGAGAAATAAGAACTAAAAGGCATGCCTGCTTTGTCATCGGAATACCTGAAAGTTTATTCTCGCTCATTAATTCGCCGACTGCATGGCCCCAAGGCGTTAGAATCACAGACTGGTTTCTCGGACGGCCCCGCGTCACTGCGCGGGGTACCCCTTCCACCGCTAAAACCAGCGACAGCGCCGCTACGCGCTCCCACTAGCGCTCGCCCCACTACAACCACGAATGAGCCGCACGCGCATGATGGGCAGCGTAAACGCCAGTCGCCGCCATTGTATTCCACTGTACACGCACAGAATCAGCTTGAATCGTTAAAAGTATGTCATCAAAACATCAGGTCTATCGATAAAAAAACACAAAGGCTTGAAGTACTCCTGCAAGAAGAAATGAAATGTGACGTGTTAGGAATAACGGAACACTGGATGACTGAAGAAAAATTAAAATGTATTAGATTAGACGGTTACCAATTAATTTCTATGTACTGTAGAAAGAAAACTGGTCACGGAGGATCTTGTATTTATGTAAAGCATAATGTAAAAGCCATTGAGAATTTAAATATTTGTAAGCTGTCAAAAGAACTCTTTTGCGAAATATCGGCTATTGATGTAACAGACTACGACATAACTGTTATTTGTATATACAGGACTAACTGTGGTGTTACTTCCACAGAGTTTTTAGTGTACCTAGAACGACTTTTCGATTACATAACTACCAGTGGTAAAATTTGCGTAATAATAGGGGACACTAATATAAACAGTATGGACGAGAGCAAGGTTGAACAAAAGAGGCTCAGAGACCTGTTATCTGCTCACAACTTTAAAAATATTGTGAAATTTCCAACTCGGGTAACCTCTACGTCCACTACCAGCTTAGATCATTTATATTTTAATGGTCCTCGTGGTGTTATGTCTGCATCATTTTTCAGTTCAAACTTAAGCGACCACTACGCTATATTGGGGACGTTAAAGGTCCAGAGAGCTGTCGCCGCCCCAAGGCACCGGTATGTACGCAGATTCACTCGCGCGAATAGGGCCAACTTTACCATCGCTATAGAAAGCGTCGATTGGTTGGACGTGATTGACAAACACAAAACTCCTATGGAATTAGCGACGACTGTAATTAATATAATTTTTAATATGTACGAAATATGTTTTCCAGAAAAACTACAAACACTTAAAAGTACAGATACATGGATTGACGAGGATATTAAAAACCTAAAGTATATTTTATTTGACCTGATCGAGATCGGTAAAAAATTCCCCCAAAATGAAACTATTTCTAATCGTATTGTAGAATTAAACTTGAAGTATGTAAACTTGCTTAGTGCCAAAAGAGCACAGTATTACACCAATAAACTGAATAGGAACAACAAAACGAACAAAGTAATGTGGCAAATTGTTAATAACGAGAGAGGTAAAAATTCCCGTATCGCGGTTGACTTTACAGACGTTGCTAAAACCCTAGAAGGCCAACCCTTCGACACAAAAAAAGACGCCGTAGATACGATGAACGCCAGGTTCGCCGGGGCTGCCGCGGCGTGTGGTGCGCCCCCCGCGTGCGCGCAACGAGCCACTGCGCTACTGAAAGAGGCGCGCGCGCCCGCCGATCGCTCTATACGTCTAAGGTTATTTACCGCAGACGAAGTATACCAAATAATTAAAATTCGAGTTGCGCAGAAGCCAACTAAAGATGTATACGACATCTCGGTTCCGCTCATAAACGAAGCAGCGACATCACTTGCACCCATCTTAGCGACACTCTTTAATAACTGCCTAAAACATGGAGTTTTCCCCACCCCATTGAAAAAGAGCAAAGTGGTGCCACTTTTCAAAGGCAAGGGAAGCAGAGAAGCGATAGACGGATATAGACCAGTGTCCATCATACCCATATTGGCGAAAATCCTAGAAAATGGACTGTGCACTAGAATTACGGCATTTCTCAGTGCGTCAAACGCACTATCCGATAGACAATATGCCTATCGTGCAGGCTTATCAACCACAACGGTAGCGCGAGATGTAGTTCGGTGCATGCTACAGGCACGAGAACAAGGCCTGCAGGTCGCAGTCCTGTGCTGCGATCTGTCAAAAGCATTCGACGTAGCGGACCATGACGTGCTCGCTGGTAAGTTTACACATTATGGCTTCAGAGCCACCGCACATGCACTGCTTTGTGACATATTGCGCGATAGGTGCCAGATAGTGGTCGGTTAGAATGGGAAAACGAAGTCAGATCCTGTCTATACAACGATGGGAGTCCCACAAGGGTCTTCAGTCTCAAATATTCTTTTTTCACTGCTTCTGAACGACCTCCCAGACGCAATGAGTTGTGGCGAAATTTATATGTATGCCGATGATGTGGCCGCAGTGGTGAGTGCACCGAACGCCAGCGAGTTGGAAACACAGCTGAACAAAATCGTAAGTCAGCTATCTCAGTGGTTTACTGCTAACGGTCTTGCACTGAACTTGACAAAAACCCACTTTCTTCACCTGAACTTAGCAGGAAAGAAAAAAGATCAGCTGTCAGTGTTGCGTAACGGTACTACAATCGGTCAGGTAGAATCCACCACATTCCTTGACTTTGAAATCGACGACAGGCTTACGTGGAATAGTCACATCGACAAACTATGCGGTAAGTTGGGTGGCGCATGTTTTGCCCTGTGGCGCCTCTCACGCACAGTTCCAAGGGATGTGGTGCGTACCTGCTATTTTGCTACCGTCCACTCCTTACTGCAATATGGCGCAGAGCTTTGGGGTTGTGCTGCGGACTGGCTGCGTGCCTTTCGGTTACAAAAAAGGGCAGTTAGAGCGATAGTGCAAGTATCGCAGTTCACGTCAGCTAAACCATACTTTACGTCTCTGGGTATACTCACCTTACCCTCGATAGTCATTATGCAAGTCGCTTCATATGCAAGAGGAAACCTTGACTCATACACGCGACGAGGCGACGGGCACAGGCACGATACGCGGGGCGCGGGTAAGCTGGCGAGCGTGCCGCACCGGCTCGCGAAGACCGCGCGGCTGACGCACGTGCTAGGCGCGCGCGTTTACAACCATCTGCCCCAGTACATTACCGACGCGCCAAATGACAAGATGTTTAGAAACAGATTAAAGGGCTGGTTAATCGAAAAGTCATTCTACACAATTGAAGAGTTTTTCGATTTTTAATTCCAGTGACTAAATATTTTTAGTGACATCGTAATTTATCAATTTTTGTTTTATTTTTCATTCGAATAATCTTTATTGTTTATTGACATTTATTACTATATTTAATACTATTAGGTAATTACTTAATATGTTAATTTTACTATTTTTAATGACGTGTAATAGATATTACCAATAAATAATTATGAATTATGAACAAATGAAGTTCTGAGGCCACCCTCCACGCTGATGAATACGAAGCTACCTTGTTCTTGGTACTAAATCTTACCTGCATATCAATGGTCCTGTTGATGCTCTTGAGCTGCTTGACGGTGTAGTTCATGATGTCCAGCAGGCAGGCTTGGATGTGGCTCATATTGGTGGTAAGCGGTATGTGTACCTCTTCTACTTCTGCTTGACGCGCCTTTAGGCTTTTTATGATAGTGCCATGGAATCTGCCACGAATTTTAGGATATAACAGATGTAGTAAGGGCTAGTTGTGTTAGGTATATACAGCAATTACAGTCTTTACATGTACAATAATCCTTTCGTAATAAAAATAAGAACTTCAGTGTATAAGAGTTGTGGATACATTATATGTACATATGGAATACATCCAAAGATACGCACGCAGGACATTATGTATGATTGTGATGGTCAAAAAGAGAGCTAACACTTTTAGACCATAGATGGCATAGGTCTCTTGCCAAATCTCGACTAAATTAAAACAATAGTAATAAATAAGAGATTTTCTGCAATAAAAGAAGGAATATGTACCATGCTTTGAATAAAATTTTATAATTTAGTTGTAGTGTAGCCAATTACCCTATTAAATATAATGAGTTGAATAAATGTAATACCTTGGCCATAAGAAGAGTTCAGTCACAAACAATGCCCTCATCACCTTCTCGACTTGATGGTAGCCAAATGTGAAGGATATAGGTGAGTTTGACAAAGCTTTGATGAAACCAGTCTGTCAATACAGTCAAAAGTACCTTTGGCACATCACAAATGTTTTAAAAGTATATTTTAATTTCATAAAATTAGGTGGGTGTGACTGTGTCAGGAGGATCCCACTGGCCGGTCTGGATCTATTGCAATAGTTTGTCCCATATAATTTATTTAAAGTATGTAGAAAAAAAAACTTTAACTAGATATAATTGCCTAAGATTAGTAAGAGGCCTGAAATGAGGACAGCCCATTATGTTGTTATAGGTTGTTAAGAGACTACGGAACATTCCATTGCAATTAATTTTAATAGTGCATTCATTCATACAGGGTGTTAATAAACAACGTGTTAATAAACAAAGTTTGAAAGTTTAAGGGTTACATTTGAATCCCTTAAAATTTAAAACTCACCTTTTTAACACCCTGTATAACAGTTGTTTTTCAGAAGTACAACTCCAGTCGGTGGGATCTTACTTGGTAGACACCCTGAGCAGACAAATTTACCTTGTTGGTTTGCCTGTAAAGCCTCAAAGCAAATGCCTCCTGACATGACTCCAGGACAGTGTGGGCTCTCAATACGAAGATCCCAGTTATGTGTGTTATTGGAACTCTCTGTTTGAGCAAGTCAACAACAAGGATACGTGTTGAGACAAAGTATATGCCTCCTTCTAGATATGCTTTTTCTCTGAAAATTAACAATATCTATCTACATTTAGAAATCAAAACTTAGTTCATAGTGTGTATTACCAGAGGTCTAGTATAGAGCATCTTGCAAAAAAGGGAGGCAAACACAGTTTGTATTAGTGAATGCATGTTTAATTTGTATTTGAGAATAAAAAATTTGATCATGATCATGTGGATTAAGTAAACTTTTCAAAAAACCTTATTCAACCCCTACGAGGATTAAGAGGCCTTTATCGAAACGCAAGCGCTCAAGTTTAGGCATCGACACGGAGCGTCGTCGTACGCTTGTTTGTATAATCGCGTTACTCCACGCACACAAACGTATCGCGCGACGGACTAACAGATTTTGATCCTTTTATCCGCTCGTTCTAAGCTAGCCGTGAAATAAAACAGCCGTTGCATTGTTTTGCGTGTATTGTTTACTGTAATTGCCGAGAACGTGTTTACTATGACGTTTATAAGATAACGTTATATTTTGACCTTACTTTTTAGGTTATATATATTTTTTAAATTTAGTTCCATGTTTAAGCTACATTGAACATTAAATCAGTTATTAAAGGATAAAAATAAGTAATTCAAAATGATGAAAATAGTATTACATATTATAATTAGTAGATTTAAAAGTATGTGTACAACATCTATTTATTGTAAATAAAAAAACATTTTGATTTGACTTTTTGACTATAAAATTATTCTCACCTAGTAACTAACATCCTATATTCATCCTATATTGATGGGTATTAGTTAAACACAGGTTGTAACAAGGCGGTAGCAGAATTTAAAAAAACGTGCTCTTAAACAATATTGAGATTTTTTATTTTTTATCAACAACTTATACTTACAGGATTATAAAAAAGTGCGTTTGAAATTTTAAGGGGATAGAATTAGAGATTTAAAAACGGTTTTTTCTGAGGTGAAAAAAACGTTATAAAAACACGAAAAATTTTTTTTCTGGCACAGGTTTTTTTTCAGGTGTATGAAAATTTAATAAAATGACCTTAGGTGGTTATCGTTAAATAAGTGTATCATTGTTTTGTTAATTAATTTTTAACATTTGAAACGAAAGTATTTGTTTTTTATAGTAATTAAATAGCTCGAAATAGTTGGCACTCACTGATGTTTAATTTTTACTGAGGGACAGAATTTCTTCAATCCTTGTTTGGTTTAGATCTTATATAAATGTAGAATTTTATTTATTTTATCAATTAAAATCAGAATAAACCCATCACTTTTTGTGTTTATTACATTTCAGTTGTGTATTGCGTTCTCTGAAAGGAAAAAAGAACCTTTAGAAACCTGTGTTTTTTTCAAGATTATGAAATATGATTTATTTTGTTTTATTTTTTTACATCACTACTCAGAATGAAGTATAGAATACTGGAAAAATATTGAAAAAAATCGATCAATATTTGATCTCGACCTCAAAAAACTGCAAATGTCTGGGAAAAAGTAAAATATATCGAAAATCTGATAAAAAATTGAAAAAGTTCACGAAGGACGTGTGTTACGTAATACGGCACATTAACTATGAAAAAAAATCGTCCCTCGCACCACTAAGTCACGTATCTCAGTTTTTTGATGATTTGAGTTAGGACTGCCGCTGACTTCCTTGTGTCGTTCTCTATGTTTTCCTTTAACTCGGCTCTTTGTACCTCAAGGATATACGCGAGTAGGCACCAGGCGGCGCCACCGGCTGTTCGCTGCACTCACTGGCGTGCGCACGCAGCAAGCTAGTAATGCTCCCACAGCGAGAGCTATTACACTTTTAAATGAATTTACAGACCAGGTTCAAAGTGTGGACTTATTTTTTGATAGCCAGAACATAATTTTTAAAGCTATATGGTTATTTATTAACAATAAACTTTGTCTAGAAATAACTTAATCTAACATATCTAATACTAATAAGTTAACATATATATTTTTTTTTTATCTTGGAAGGCGTCTTAGTGTTAAACTGTAAGCCTTCCAATGAATTGTAATAAATAAATTAAATTAAATTAAACTCACGCTTCTGTATGAATAGTGGTTCTCATGATATTGGTATTTACATAGTTAACGTATCTCATAAAAATCCAGGAAAAAATTCAACTAAGTGACGTAACTCACTTAGGGTTTTTAAAACTATCGGATGTACGCGGGTGCACTGGTCCGGTAAATTGTCGGACGGAAACAGTCATGCCACCTTTTTAGCCATAAAGTAAGCGTCGTCGCGTCGTTGTTATTGAATAGTGTTGTGCGCAGTACATGTGTGCCCGGCTTTTAGCCAACGCCAATTAGTGACGTTATTGTTATTAATACAGTGTAGAAGTATAAGCATACCTATGCTTCATTTATGATGTATTAAAACACTTGGTTACCTACCTAGGTAACCAAGTGTTTAATACATCTAAAATTGTGGTTATATTATACAACGTTTCATATTAAAAATACCATATCATTATATGAAACTGCATATCTAAAAGTGTATGTTAATTTCTATAGGTCCAAAAATAAAAACGAACCTTGTATTTTTTACCAAAAACACATTACATTAAAACAAGAAGAGGCTTGGGTGGCTACAGTACAGAACCTAAATATGTAAATATTATTGAAAATCAAAGTATTTTTTATCTAAGGAGATGCTTTGCACTTTTTCTTAAACCGTATTTTTTTTCTATTAATGCTAAAATACCATAATATACATACACACATATTAAATATTCCATAAATTTATATTGATTTCTGCAGGTACCTATAAAACATTATCATATTAATATATAAGGTGCTACTTTATTAGTGCCCGATATTTTGGTCAGTGCTCCTGCTCCTGATTCTGATCAACTTTCCCCAAGGAACCCATAGTCAAATCGTAAAAAAATTGTTGGGCTCTTCATACTAATTTGGCCGCTCGGCTGATCGATTTGTATGAAGAGTCCAAAAATTTTTTTCGATTTGACTATGGGTTTCTTGGGGAAAGTTTATCAGAATCAGGAGTAGAAGCACTGACTAAAATATCGGGCACTAATAAAGTAGCACATTATATATGTAAATCGATAACTAAACTCTACATGTCGATGAATTACGCACAACACTTCGTCTCGTCCTGTAAGGATGTCAGTGTCCGACTGTGTCGGATGAGTGCAGCACGTTCATAGAAAATGAAAAAATTTCGTGGAATATAGCCACAAAGGCAATAGTGTCTTTTTTCTACGAGGATGTGAACTATAACTGTTTAAAACTGTCCGCGGAAAAAGGGCTGAGTGGCGCTTGTGCCCCGCCCCGCCCCCGCGCAGCAGGGAAGTAAATAGCCACTGTGGCTGTTGTGGCTGTTTTCGGCGGGTATTTCAGGAAATTTTTTAAATGCTTATTTTCTAGTCGATGGAGATCGCTTTTCTGTGATTTTTTGATTGAATATGATGTAAAATGGGTAACAGATTTTAATTATGCAATAAAAATAAAAAGCCACAACAGCCATTGTGTCTTTATTCGTAGGATACGACGATCTGTCGGATCTGATCGGATTGGATGAGTGCGCCCGCGCCTTTAGGATGTTTGCGGGGGTGAACGACGGTGGCGCAGGGAAGTTCTGAAGTTCTTTAATGATTAGTTATATTTTATTACATATAGGTCGAAAACAATACTGTTGCTCCTATCACATAAGGTTTGATGATGCGTACAAACAAAGTACAAACTAATATTATGTAACAAATCTTTTATGTGGGAAATTTTCATATTTTCATAATAAAACTATGATCAGTTTTTTTTTTTATTTTTTTTTTTTATGTGATAAGGAAGGCAAACGAGCAAGTGGGTCACCTGATGGTAAGTGATCACCACTGCCCATAGACACCTGCAACCCCGGAGGGGATTGCAGATGCGTTGCCAACCTAGAGGGCTAAGATGAAATGCCTCTTGTGCCTGTAATTTCCTCGGCTGTCTTACTCTCCACACCGGAACACAACAGTGCAAGCACTGCTGCTTAGCGGCAGGATTAGCGAGTAAGATGGTGGTAGCGATCCGGACGGACCTCGCACAAGGTCCTACCACCCGCATAAGTGTTTAGAGTGTTTATTTTCATAAACTAGTGTAACTGTAGGATCGTAAGTGGAAAATGATTCGGATATTTAAAAACTAAGTTATCACAAAGACACGTATCTGTTTTCAAAAAAAAAAAAAAAAATATTACTAATAAAATTAAGTGAGTAGGTAATATATCAAATGAAAGCAGAAACTTTCGTCTATATATAGGTATATTCGTTTTATTTCAGCATGTCTTTGGAATTAAAATATAATTAAAGTTTGAAATTCCCTAACTGAAAAACGGTTGTTTTGAAGAACTTGCAAAAATGAGATACGTGAGTTAGTGGTGCGAGGGACGATATCTCAACCACCGTTTTTTTGTGCAAAAAATGCAAATATCTCTGAAACGGTAAGAGATATCGAAAATCTAACAGAAATTTTGAAAAGCTTAAATAAAAGTATATAATACATGAGACGCATGTTGACTATGAGAAAAATGGTCTAACCATCGACGTAGAATCAAATGGACGGCGGGTCTAGTACATAATTCACGAAAAAAGCGTCCGCAGTTAACCTATACACACGTAGTTATATGCATAGAAACAACACATTTGCATTTAGATCGTGTGTCATTGCATTACGGTTGTTTTTGTTTGCAACAATTTATCACCATACGAAGCTTCGACTGGAACGTACTTCACCTTACGCAGCTTCGAGTGAAGACAGAGAAGTAATGGAGTAGATTTCACTTATAATGTTTTTTTGTTGGCTGTGTTTTACAATATTTTTTATTTTTGCAGAATCTTGTTCATTTTTTTTATAACAAACACAGAAACACGCTTAAATATGAATTATACAGATTGAAAATGATTAGAGTAAACAAAGTGGATTTTTTTCGGAACAAAGTATTCCTCTCGTCACGATTCGGCTATAATGTTTTTCCGTAGTGCACAACGTATACGATCTCGGGGAAAGCTAAAATATTTCATGTAATAAAAACAATAGTAAAAAGTTACAAAATATTTTAATAAGAAACTTTATACTTAAAAGCGACTCTATAAATTTTTTCTTCCAAAGTTGTGTTGATGTTCGATTGTTCGCTCATGGAAATCAAACTAAATGCGTAATCCAAATTAAAATAAACTACTGTGTTTCTTAGCAAAACAATACTTTAAAATGATAAAGCAAGAGTTTACTTACCGGAAATATGATACTCCACCCTGTTTTTTCACTTTACTTGAATAGTTTTTACAACTTTTCACCACGCAGTACGCCATTTTGGACGTGCAGTCAGCCGGCCGACCAAAATAAGACTGGCGCGAAATTAGACCTCTTTTTGCGTTTTAGTACTCTTTTGGTTCGGACACTTTTGAGCGCTGACCCGAAGTCCATTTGTTTCTACGTCGATGGGTCTAACTCATTTTTTATCAGACTTTCCATACTAAATGTGAAAAGTGAGTAAGGAATTTGTATGGGAAACTGAAAAAAAAATTGAGTTTGGCTATTTTTTTTGTGTTTTTTCAAGACTGTGAAATCACTACTCAGAATGAAGTATAGGATAAGGAAAAATATTGAAAAAATCGATCTACATTATCTAAAGTTCCGTTACTTTTTGCAAAAACTGCAAATATCTGGGAAAAGGTAAAATATATTGAAAATCTGACAGAAAATTTGAAAAGATTAACGAAAGGCGTGCATTACATGATACGCACATTGACTATGGAAAAAAATGGCTAAACTATTTTTTTTTTTCAATTTTACATACAAATTCTTGATTCACTATTAGGATACCGCGACCACCGTTTTTTTTGTAAAAAATGCAAATATCTCTGAAACGGTAAGAGATATCGAAAATCTAATAGAAATTTTGAAAAGCTTAAGTAAAAGCAGATAATACATGAGACGCATGTTGACTATGAGAAAAATGGTCTAACTCATTTTTTATCAGATTTCCCATACTAAATGTGAAAAGTGAGTAAAGAATTTGTATGGGAAACTGAAAATTTTTTTTTGTGTTTTTTTTCAAGACTGAAATGTGATTCATTTTTTATTTATTTAAATCACTACTCAGAATGAAGTATTGAGTACAGGAAAAATATTGAAAAAAAAACAATCTAAATTTGATCTCGACCTCCTTTTTTTTTTTTTGCAAAAACTGCAAATATCTGGGAAAAGGTAAAATATATCGAAAATCTGACAGTTGATTTGAAAAGGTTAACGAAAGGCGTGTATTACATGAGACGCACATTGACTATGAAAAAAAATGGCAAAACTTTTTTTTTTTCAATTTTCCCTACAAATTCTTGATTCACTTTTCAGTTATCTCGACCACCTTTTTTTTATAAAAAAAATGCGAATATCTCTGAAACGGTAAGAGATATCGAAAATCTAACAGAAATTTTGAAAAGTTAAGATAAAAGCAAATAATACATGAGACGCGTATTGACTATAAAAAAAGCTAAAATATTTTTTAGTTTCCCATACAAATTCTTTACTCACTACTCAGATATCTTGACCACCGTTTTTTTTTTGCAAAAATTGCAAATATCTCGGAAACAGTAAAAGATATCGGAAATCTGACAGAAATTTTGAAAAACCGAATTAAAGGCATATGATACATGAGACGCATATTGACTATAAAAAGCGGCCAAGTGCGAGTCGGACTCGCCCATGAAGGGTTCCGTAGCAGCAAGTAACATAATATAAAAGTTTTTGTAGTTCGTTGTAACTTGAATGAAAGGTAAATTGCGGTTTACGATTTATGACGTATTAAAAAAAAAACTACTTACTAGATATCGTTCAAACCAATTTTCGGTGGAAGTTTGCATGGTAATGTACATTATATATTTTTTTTAGTTTTATCATTCTCTTATTTTAGAAGTTACGGGGGGGGGGACACACATTTTACAACTTTGGAAGTGTCTCTCGCGCAAACTATTCAGTTTAGAAGAAAATGATATTAGAAACCTCAATATCATTTTTGAAGACCTATCCATAGATACACCACACGGGTATGGGTTTGATGAAAAAAAATTTTTGAGTTTCAGTTCTAAGTATGGGGAGCCCCCAAAATTTATTGTTTTTTTTCTATTTTTGTGTGAAAATCTTAATGCGGTTCACAAAATACATCTACTTACCAAGTTTCAATAGTATAGTTCTTATAGTTTCGGAAAAAAAGTGGCTGTGACATACGGACAGACAGACAGACAGACAGACATGACGAATCCATAAGGATTCCGTTTTTTGCCATTTGACTACGGAACCCAATAGCCAAACTCATTTTTTTTTTCAGTTTCCCATACAAACTCCTTACTCACTTTTCACATTTAGTATGGGAAATCCGAAAAAATCAGTTAAGCCATTTCTCTCATAGTCAACATGCGTCCCATGTATTATTTGCTTTTATGTAAGCTTTTCAAAATTTTTGTTAGATTTTCGATATCTCTTACCGTTTCAGAGATATTTGCATTTTTTATAAAAAAAACGTTTTTTTTTGCAAAAACTGCAAATATCTGGGAAAAGGTAAAATATATCCAAAATCTGACAGAAAATTTGAAAAGGTTAACTAAAGGCGTGTATTACATGATACGCACATTGAGTATGAAAAAAAATGGCTAAACTATTTTTTTTTCAATTTTGCAAAAAAAAAAAATGTTTGGGTAACTAAAAAATAGTTTAGCTATTTTTTTTATAGTCAATACGCGTCTCATGTATTATATATATGCTTTTGATTAAGTTTTTCAAAATTTCTGTCGGATTTCTGATATCTTTTACCGTTTCCGAGATATCTGAATAGTAAGGAATTTGTATAGGAAACTGAAAAAAAATTGAGTTTAGTTATTTTTTTTATAGTCAATATGCGTCTCATGTATTATATGCTTTTAGTTAAGTTTTTCAAAATTTCTGTCAGATTTCTGATATCTTTTACCGTTTCCGAGATATTTGCATTTTTGGCAAAAAAAAACGGAGGAGGAGATTTAACAAAAAAAAATAACCCTGTTTTGGAGCGAGCTTCGTAAATTAAAAGGTTTTTGAGATGAACGTAAAGTAGCCTTATTGCCCTATTAGTCTATTAAGAATCGGGCTAGCCGCTTTATAAACAGGTACCATAAAGCAAACTTGTTTTTATTTTTCTTATTTTAATATATCCTATAATCACTCCCACAATCTAAGAAGAATCTAATTAAGTTTCATGGGTGGAAATCCATCAAAAGGTTAAGGTTGTACAGCGCACCCTTTGGTGCATAAATACATACATTCGAAGCAGGGTAAAAACATGCATCTTTTTTCGCCCTAGAACACTACATATTTTCATACTTTTTTATTTCTTGTGTCGAGAACGTCAGGTATAGCAAGCTACTGATAATCAGGGTTCGAAAATATCCGATATTTATAATAAATATCAAAATATCAGATATTTTTGATATATATCCGATATTTTCGATATCTTTGATATTTTTGATATTTTTCAAAATTACATACTAATTTCGATTTCTTACTTTAATACATGATTTTCGAAATAGCTTAATTTAAAATGTAGGTATATGTTTGATAATTTGAAGATTTTTATTAAAATAACATTCAAATTTTATACTCTGATATGTTTTTTCGAAATAACTGAATCTAAAATGTATATTTTATTTTTGCAAATTTGAAGATAGTTAATTAAACTAAACTCATTTATTTATTATTGTGATAATCATACCTTTATTCTTTGCATTTGGCACATTCATTCGTAAGAAGCAGCTCTTAGAAGCTAGGAAAATATAAATATCAATATTGATATATATCAAGCATAAATATCAATTGATATATATCATGATATATATCCGATATATATCAATTGATATATATCATGCGAACCCTGCTGATAATTAACGCGAGTAAGCACTGTAGTGCTAATTTATAACACGAAAGATACACCTACTTCCTTTTTTCTTCCGTGTTAAATATACGGACTGACATGTACTTCAAGGATAAAGAAATTACAAGCATGTATGTACTTTGTATATTCATATGAAAACGACAATGTATTTTTTCCATATTATCTAATAAGAGCGACCACCCTAGAAAATATGAAAAAATGACAATGTTATTTTTATGTAAATTTAATATTCAAAGTACCTATATGTTTAACATTTTTATGCTTAAAGTAGATGTCACTCAGAATATTAATTTAAAAAACATATATATTCACAATGATCAAAACGTTGCGGGGCAGCATATAATTAGTACTATCGGAGCCCGGCAAAACTGCCACAGGTCCTTCCTCGACGGGCGCTCGCGCCGTACTGATCGGTCCACGCGGAGGCAATGAAATATATCGTATATTTCTGGTACAATATAATTTATTGTATTTTTGAAACCTTTTTAATTAATGCAGATATATTTATTGTTTTTTATTGGGAAAATAACACTGTTTATTTTGATGTCAGTTTTAATCAAAAATATTTTGGTTTTATTATAAAAAATCGCGGTTTAGTATAGACTAGAGATGCGCCGCGCCGAGTACAAGTTTTACCGAGTACCGAGTACCGAGTATTACTCGGTTTAAAGTTTGCCAAATACATATAATTGATAATTTGTTTTTACATAAAATCTCATTTAATTAGCAAACTAAATTACAATATTACATATTATAGTCAATTATTAATATAAAAATCCACCATAAGGCTTCTTTAGTCTTTAGTCGAAGGTCCCATCACGCTTGCAGCGTTTCCACGCTCAATAGCGATGGAAAACCTTTGCATCAGGAAGGCCTCAGATAAAACGTTTAACACAAATGACTCATAATATATCTTTAGATTAGATAAAATATCAGCTTATAAGGTTTTTCGTCTATAGCAGTGAGTTCTTTCGTACGAAGTTTTCTCGTTTGGAGTAGCTACTACAGCAGTTTGGTGTCCTATCCCAATATTACTACACAGTAAAAACATAATTTAATTTTACAAAAAAAAAAAATGAAATGTAGGTGTCCTTGATGTATTTATCTAGTGACCTTTGCGATTTTTTCGCTGCTCATAAAAAAGAGTTTAACGTGTGACACACGATATATAATATTTTTACTAAATACGAGCGATTGTTTTCTGAAGCGGGTAATGTCTACGAAGAAATAAAAAACGGTTGGAGATATTAACAAAATATTGCCCTAACCGAAAAAGCCAACTTGTCCAGTGATTTTGGCGCTAGAGTACTGGACATACATGCACAAACAGACACACACACACGTACACAGTAATTTTATTGTTTTTTAGTTTTTTGGGCTCTATTAGTGCAAGACAATCGATCGCCATCAAAATCTCTAGTTAGATATTTTTACCATGACAGTAGTTCCTTGCTCCTTCATAGCTCGCTAATGCTCGCTCCTCAGTCGCTCTTTTTTACTTTCAAAAAGAACAAGTTGTTAGAGAGTCCTTGTATTCCTGCATTTTAACTTGCCTTTGCTAATTTCAAATATCAATATCTTGAATCCTTTATAATGTTGTTAAAATACTGTTCTCTACATAAATTATAGTTCCCTCTGTTTTCTTTAATAAAAGCTCATTACTTTATTTAATAAACTGGCTTGTTTTCGTTAAATTATCTCTCAAATTGTATTACTTTATTTGAACCGAGTACTCGTCATTTGAACCGAGTAATTCGGCCGAGTACGAGTATTAATAAAAGTGCCGAGTACGCCGAGTACCAAGTAGTAAACTCGCCGAGCCGAGTACTCGGCGCATCTCTAGTATAGACGTATTTCGCTGAAATTGATGTTAGAAATATTTTTTTTACAAGAGATTGTGACGTTTAATCGAAAAACGAGAACATTAACTAACAATAAATTTATTTAAGTGATTTGAAAATATTTTTTTCTGGTACAATAAATGTTTTCTAGTTAGAGAATTAGGGGCTTGAAAATAACCGTGCGAACCTTTTTTGCGAAAACATGACTGCGTGTTATTTTTTATATAAAGTAATGGAAAAAATGTTTAAGAATCTGAAACATTAACTAACAATAAGAAACACGAATCTACTGAACATATATTTTTTTAAATGTATAACTCTTTCCGAAAGTAGAAAATTACGAGCTCAAAAAGTGCGATTTCTCGAAAAAAAAAAAATGAATGGGCCCTTAACTAAACACCTTTTATTATTCCATTGACTACCTTAACAAATTTTGCATAGCTTTTTTGATAATCGATGAAATTGTAAATATCCCTAGATTGTGTTGATGTGTGTATTATAGCTCCAATCTTATGCTATTTAATCAATGAATCTTTCATTCAGGGGGAATTTCCTACTTTTTTGAAATATTCCGCTGTAAAGCCTCTACACAAAAAAAAAACTGTAAATTGGATCTTAACAACTATCGCCCTATTACCCTAATTTCAGTATTGTCCAGTCTTTGAAAAGTATTTCATGATAGGCTCACCAAATCTAGATAAACACGGTGTCATAGTCAAGGAACAAAATGGCTTCCAAAAAGGTAAGTCAACTACTCAAGCTTGCTTCAAATTTATAAAAACAGTTACCGAGAAAATGGATAAAAGGATACCAGTTACAGGCGTATTTTTTGATATGAGCAAAGCCTTTGATTTTGTTAACCATCAAATTTTAATATGTGAGAGATATGGAATTAGAGGTCCAGCTCTATCTTGGCTTAGAAGTTACCTGACATTTCGAAAACAGTGTGTAGAAATAAAAAAGACTAATCATAATTACAAATAAGAAGTGAATAAATGATATGATATGATATGGTAATAACGTAGTTGACATATCGTCACCTGAGTGCTTATTTGTCCAATCGACCATATTAACGAAAATTACTTTTAAATGCAGTTATCATTAAGTTTAAATTTCCCGTCGATTGGTGTATGATTTTTATTATTTAGACCTTAAGAACATTAAAAATATAATTACCTGTTGAAAACGCAATCTGTTAGAAATCATTTAATTAACGTGAAATAATCAGTAAAAACTTTGTTGTATAAAGTTTTGGTTAAGGACATTGTACAAATAAGCACTCAGGTGACGACATATAGATCACCTTATAACAACGTAAATTCTGGTGTACCACAAGGAAGTGTATTGGGCCATTTTTATTTGTAATTTATATTAATGACCTACCTAAAATAATTGAACATCAAACAATATTATTTGCAAATGACATTTCAGTAATTATTTCTAATGACGATAAAAGTGACAAGTACAATAATAATATAAATTTGACTATGAATAAGATAAATCGGTGGTTAGAGTGTAATGAATTAAGAAAAACTAGCTATGTTCAATTATTTAACTACAATGCTGAAAAGCAGGAGTTAAATATACAATATAAGGGCCAGACAATTAAAGAGACAAACGAAGCAAAGTTTCTAGGTATAATACTGGATAGACATTGTAATTTGAAGTTCCAAATAGAGAATGTATGTAATAGAATAGAAAGACTTTTATTTGCACTCAGAAGGCTTAGAGATGTAGCAGGCAAAGAAATAGCTACCACAGCTTATTATGGATATATTACTTCGGTATTAAGGTATGGGCTAATCGTATGGGGCAACAGCACTGATATACTTAGGGCATTTATTGCACAAAAAAAATGCATAAGAGCAGTTTGCATTTTCAAAAACTTAATATATTAACCTTGCCCTGCATGTACATCCTGGAACTGAGTATGTTCGTAATGCAAAATAGAGATATTTTCCAAACCCCTATACCTATATAAGGTGCTACTTTATTAGTGCCCGATATTTTAGTCAGTGCTTCTACTCCTGATTCTGATCAACTTTCCCCAAGGAACCCATAGTCAAAACGCAAAAAAATTTTTGGGCTCTTCATACACATCGATCAGCCGAGCGGCCAAATTAGTATGAAGAGGCCAAAAATTTTTTTGCGATTTGACTATGGGTTCCTTGGGGAAAGTTGATCAGAATCAGGAGTAGAAGCACTGACTAAAATATCGGGCACTAATAAAGTAGCACCTTATATAATCCTAGATTAAGAACTAGAGATCCCACTAAATTATTAATATCAACATGCAACAGTGCAGTATTTGAAAAAAACTGCTACTATATGTTAATTAAAGTATTTAATCGATTGCCAAATGATATAAAGCAATCACCACAAAAAATCTTTAAAAGTAAGCTTCATAAATGGTTATGTGAGAGATGTTTCTACTCTATGAAAGAATTCTTTGACCATGTATGATTTTGTAACATGGTTTTGATGTATTATAATTTAGGGTAATCCCGCCAGTTTTCGTCCAGTTAGTGGAGTTGTCAAGTTTGGAAAGCAAAAAACATGTGTAAATGTAGCTATTCTGTTGTTAAATTAACTCTTAAATATTGCAAATATACTTAATTTCAATAAAACAAACAAAAACTGTTATTTACTCTTACTGTTTTTGAATAAAACTGTTAAAATGCGCAAAATGCCGATTTTACCAGTTTTCGTCCAGATTTTCCAGTTTTCGACCACCTTTGACCAGTTTTCGACCAGAGACTGAAGCAAGGTATTTATGTGAAAATATCGGTGTAACGTAGAAAAAAAAAGTGTCAAAACAGAGTTTTAACAGTTTAGATATCATTTAGAATTAACATTGAGTACAGAATTTTGTATCATTTTCGTTCTAAAAGGTTTCCTGTCTTAGAACCAAGGCCAAAGCCACTTTTGTAGTTATCTAAACTATTCAAAGTAATTGTTTATCTTAATAAATAATACTGAACAAACACATCATCCCATCATCCTTATCACCAGTCATAGGCATTTGCCGACCCCAAACATGGGTTTTGCCGTATTCGCCGCACTTGGCAGATGGGCTGGCGAAAGCAGTATGACTACAGAGTACGCGAAAGAATGCTGCTAGCCTATGTAGACACTGTAATGTCTGATATTATATCTCATAGTCAGCCACATACAGTGACGAAGATACGGGTAGTCATCATGGTTAGCAAAAAGTTGTCCATTGTGGGACAAAGCCCTCCTCTAAGGATTTCCACACCAACCACTCCTGGTGACCTACGTCCAGTGACTTCCCGTAACTTTCACTTAACTATCGGTCCACCAAGTGGGAGGCCTGCCTACGTTAAGTCTTCTGCGCTACTCAAGAAGTTAAATAATAATAATAATAATAATAATAATAATAATTCTTTATTTCTCACCACTACAATGCAAAATTATATATAGAACAGAGATTGTATAATAAGTAAACAATAGTAAGTTGATCAGCACTGTGTAGTGGGAGTCTGGTGCCTAAACTAGAATATAAAATTCTGTATTTCAGGTCACCAGGCCTCCACCCCAGGGAGTAATTGTTTCACAATTTTGATATGTAATTTAAAGTGTACATTACTACATTTTTGAAGTAAAGGTGAGCACAGAGGTAGCAAAAAAAGAGAGTATCTATATGATATCATTTAAAGAGAAAGAGAAAACATGCATTTTTTTGTTAATTGCTATGAATTTGTGTGTGAAAGTGAGTGCATGTGCGTGTGCGTGTGCGTGTGTGTGTGTGTATGTGTGTTGTATGTGTGTGGGTGTATGTGTGTGTGTGTGTGTGTGTGTGTGTGTGTGTGTGTGTGTGTGTGTGTGTGTTTGGGTTGATGATAGATATGTTCTATCCTATATGCTTTAATAGTAATTCAGTTTGTTCATAGTCTAGAGAAAGTAGCCAGTTACGAATCGATTCTTTGCAGGATGAAACAGTTAGCGGTCGTAGATCGATTGTTCTTGAAGCTTTGTTATAAAGGAAATCTTCGAGAAAACATGCATGTCTTTGTGCAAAAGATGTCCTAGAATAATTGATTGTGCAAATTATGTCTTTACGTCTCTTAGTAGAGGTTGGGGTTGAAGAACAGACTGGTATCTTTTTATGTTTATTTATAATAGTATTGAGGACAAACAATTTTCTTACAGATAAAACCTCGCAGTCGCGGTACAGCTGATCAGTAGAAAATAACAAATTTCGAAAAGTGGATGTTTTTAAGATCACTCTTTGCGCACGCTCGAGTGGCAGAAGTTTAGTTTTGGGTGCTCCTCCCCATACAGGAATGCAATATGTGAGAATAGATCTACAAAGTGCGAAATATATCGTTTTTACTAATGGAGGGTCCGCCATGTGTCTTATATTTCGAAAGGTGGGCATTAACTTCCTAATTCGTTGCGTAACTGCTGTGATATGGGGGTTATACGACAAATGACGGTCCAAAATTATACCAAGATATTTGATCTTCTCTGCCCTTTCTAAAGTACGGCACGTTGATCTGGTACAATCAATGTTCATGTTTCGACAAGCATGGGCTGTTATCATCAAATCCGGAGATGGTAGTGTTGCGGCATTTATTGAGAAGGTGAGATATTTTGTTTTATCTGTGTTTAGGGTCAAAAGATTATTTGCTAACCATTTAGAGACGATGTTAAAGCCAAATTGTGATGTACTAAAAACTTTTTCCCAACTCGCCTCCCTGAAAACCAGTGCCGTGTCATCTGCGAAGGTGAAAATTTGACCACTTGTTAATTGAAGGTTGCACAGGTCGTTTATATAAACCAGGAAGAGAGTTGGGCCTAATATACTACCCTGAGGTACCCCAAAGGTGACGTTTTCTTCTAAACTTGTGAAACCTTCCAGTTTAACCGACTGAGATCTATCAGAGAGATAGTCTCTAAAGAGCTGAAGTTGTAAGTCTCGAACACCGTTTGCTTCCAGCTTCAGCAAAAGCAGTGGAATAGAAACGGTGTCGAAAGCTTTGGCTAAGTCGAGGAAAATTGCTATGCATTTCATTTTAGAGTCCAAGCTTCTAACAACATATTCATTCAAGTTCATAACAGCATCTGATGTAGATATATTTTTCCTGAAGCCATATTGGTTCTTTGACAACAAGTTAAATTTTTCCAGATATGCTACTAGTCTTGTGTTCAATAGTTTTTCTAAGATTTTTGAAAAGGTAGAAAGTAATGAAATAGGTCTATAATTATTTAATGTTTTGGGGTCGCCACCTTTGTGGATGGGAATAATCATCGATTTTTTAAAACATTTAGGAAAGACACCCGTTTCAAAACAGAGATTGGAGATATATGTTAGCGGAGAAAGAAGGAGATTTTTGTTTTCTTTGAGGATTCTTGACGAAATTAAATCCCACCCCACAGCACAGTCAGATTTTAGAGATAATATAATCGAGTTTATTTCCTGCTCATCAGTTGGTATCAGAGAAAAGGAATTGCATATTTTGTTGTTATAGAGAGTCATATACAAGTTTGGGTCAGTATTGATTTTAGCTGCTAGGTTTTTTCCAACGTTAGCTGCTAGGTTTTTTCCAAAATTATTAGCAATATTAACTGATTCGTATTTTGATGTTTTTAAAGAGAGTAGCTCACTAGATTTGTTTTGCCCCAACGGCCATCTGTTTTATGAACTATTTCCGCCCATTGCCACTTCAGTTTAGCGATTCGATGAGCTTTGTTGGTTATTTTATTTCTCCTGTGTAACTTCGCATTTTGTGTTCAATCACTAAGGGAAACTACAAGAATAGCAGGCTCCAGCTCTTTGATTTAAATGTTTTATCTATCTTTGTATCTTTGAATGACTTTAATCCATTTTATCAAGCCTTTAGTAAGTTAACATGTCCTAGTGGCTTATGTCACCACTAATAACGCACTCTGCTTAAGTACCTTAGTACTGAGACACTGAAATATTTTGGACGCATATATATTGTGGAGCTTTCCGGATACTGCCCAGCAGAATTTGATTCGACAATCGATCTGTTTCTAGAATTCCAACTTCTAGAAACAGATTAATAAATAATACTGAACAAACGCATCATCCCATCATCCTTATCACCAGTCATAGGCATTGCCGACCCCAAACATGGGTTTTGCCGTATTCGCCGCAATTGGCAGATGGGCTGGCGAAAGCAGTATGACTACAGAGTACGCAAAAGAATGCTGCTAGCCTATGTAGACCCACCATATTTATATTGTACTTAAAACTAGCAATGTCAAAAATATGAGGTGGTCGAAATTAGGAAGGAGAATAACAATGTTCCTGTTTTCGACCGTTTTATTCTAACAAGCAAAACTAAGGTAGTAGTTACTGGAAATAAATGCATGTGTTGTTTTTTTGTCATGAAAAAAATAGACAATTTATATAATGTTAAATAGTAGTAGTAAATTATCGGATTCTTCATAAAAATCGATCAGCCGAGCGGCCAAATTAGTATGAGGAGTTTTTTTTGCGATTTGACTATGTGCTCCTTGGAGAAAGTTGATCAGAATCAGGAGTAGAAGCACTGATTAAAATTTAACGCAAGACTATATTTACATTCCGTATACATACTTATAATTATTACTAAAGTATGTTTGGAGAAGTGATGAGGTCATCAGACGTCAAGAAGATATGCTTGCTTTGTTATCCTTTTTTGTGCAGGGATTGGGCTTGTCTGATGGGTACAGGAAGGAACTCCAGAGGCGGATAGCTAGATGATTAAAGGAATGAGCTTTGAAATTGTTACAGTAAGGAGGAATGTGGAGACGGAGATTTTCGGAGGAACGAAAAGGATGACTATGAGTGGAAGATAGAAAGTTGAAACATTCTTTAAGGTACGCTGGGGATTTAGGAAAAAAAGATAAAATAAAGATGTGACAGGATGTGAAGGTCACGACATTGACAAATTGGAAGCTATTCCAGATCTCTTCGATACGGGGACACGTGATCATATTTACGGAGATAAAAAGATAAATCTGAGGGCATTTTGAAAACGCTCGAGTTTATTTAGAAATTCGACATTTATATATGGCTAGCATACGTCGGCGAACTACTTCATTTATGGATCATTTAAAGTTCTCTTAATGACTTCATTACAGAATGTCTTTTTCTATACTGCTAATAAAAATTTGGCTACTTCTTTAGCCTGGAAACTTGTATGGTTCCCTGTTGCCCCTCAAACAAGCAGAAGACGTTAAGTGCCTATCGGGTACAATATCATAATGCCTTTGCGATGTTTTTGGGGCCATCTCGCGTCTGTAGGTCTCTGGAATGTTTACGAATGCACGTACGGATGGTTTTGTTGTTCTTATTCGTATAAAATGTGTATTTCTCTGGTCAGAGTGCGGTCCACTAACAATATCTTAGCATATGTATGAGTATGACGCCCTGTCAGGCCAAACTGAAAATAGAAGATGGCAGAATCGTATCATCCTAGTCTGAGCTGTTGGAAGAGATCGAGAAATTCTACGGGCAATAATACGCGACGACAGGTTTACCTATCAGTACTTTGGCTACAGAGCTGAGCAAGATTGAACCGACACTTTGCTGAAGATATGTCGGACGTCAGCCTGTACGAAATTAACCCTAAAACAACTTAAAATAACAACTCACTGGATGATCAGTGATGATGGAATTACGACTGAACTGAAAACAGATGGAACACCGGTACTGCAAGCTGTCAGAAGCTGTTTAATTACATTGTAATCAAAGGATGAACACTTAAGGGATTACACATATGTTTGGTGGTACTCTTTTTCAAAAAGGGTGATATGACCCTGCTGAAGAACTATAGACCAAATACGGAGGTATTTACCATATTTTAACTATAGCCTTTTATTCTGTCTAGACCAAGGTTGTGCTACAGTCACTCCAGCGGTGCCAAATTGACTATCTATATATCAAGGAGGTGTTGAAGTGTTTATATGAAAACGCTACCATGTTATTCCATGGGACATACAGTTCAGCTAGATAGTTCCAACTTAAATGCCCCAACGGCCATCTGTTTTATGAACTATTTCCGCCCATTGCCACTTCAGTTTAGCGATTCGATGAGCTTTGTTGGTTATTTTATTTCTCCTGTGTAACTCCGCATTTTGTGTTCAATCACTAAGGGAAACTACAAGAATAGCAGGCTCCAGCTCTTTGATTTAAATGTTTTATCTATCTTTGTATCTTTGAATGACTTTAATCCATTTTATCAAGCCTTTAGTAAGTTAACATGTCCTAGTGGCTTATGTCACCACTAATAACGCACTCTGCTTAAGTACCTTAGTACTGAAACACTGAAATATTTTGGACGCATATATATTGTGGAGCTTTCCGGATACTGCCCAGCAGAATTTGATTCGACAATCGATCTGTTTCTAGAAGTTGGAACTATCTAGCTGAACTGTATGTCCCAGGTTACATATACGTCAAAAACTCCTAGTGTAGAGTCTCCAGTCTTCAGAGGAGTTGGTATGATATGAACTTATGACATATTTTTTTCTAGTTCATGTTCATTTTGAGACCCACATGTTGAGAGGCTCTACTGAGTTCATCGAGCATTGCCCTTTAGTCTACCAAAGGCTCAGCTAAGACCATGATATCGTCAGCAAATATAAGGAAGCTATGTAGACAGAAATTCTTTATTTTTGGCATCAAAAATAACATGTTTATAAAATAACAAAAAATACAGTTATAATAATGTGTTCGCCGTCGATATTTATGTTGAGTCCTCTCCAGTCCAGAACTTTGAAAACAACTTCCAGGGCAGTGTTGAGTAGCTTCGGAGATATAACCTCTCCTTGTCTCCTTGTAGTCGGATAATTTTCCAATTTTGATCCTCGAAATGGAATAACATGGTAGCGTTTTCATATAAACACTTCAACACCTCCTTGATATATAGATAGTCAATTTGGCACCGCTGGAGTGACCGTAGCACAACCTTGGTCTAGACAGAATAAAAGGCTATAGTTAAAATATGGTAATTACCTCCGTATTTGGTCTATAGTTCTTCAGCAGGGTCATATCACCCTTTTTGAAAAAGAGTACCACCAAACATATGTGTAATCCCTTAAGTGTTCATCCTTTGATTACAATGTAATTAAACAGCTTCTGACAGCTTGCAGTACCGGTGTTCCATCTGTTTTCAGTTCAGTCGTAATTCCATCATCACTGATCATCCAGTGAGTTGTTATTTTAAGTTGTTTTAGGGTTAATTTCGTACAGGCTGACGTCCGACATATCTTCAGCAAAGTGTCGGTTCAATCTTGCTCAGCTCTGTAGCCAAAGTACTGATAGGTAAACCTGTCGTCGCGTATTATTGCCCGTAGAATTTCTCGATCTCTTCCAACAGCTCAGACTAGGATGATACGATTCTGCCATCTTCTATTTTCAGTTTGGCCTGACAGGGCGTCATACTCATACATATGCTAAGATATTGTTAGTGGACCGCACTCTGACCAGAGAAATACACATTTTATACGAATAAGAACAACAAAACCATCCGTACGTGCATTCGTAAACATTCCAGAGACCTACAGACGCGAGATGGCCCCAAAAACATCGCAAAGGCATTATGATATTGTACCCGATAGGCACTTAACGTCTTCTGCTTGTTTGAGGGGCAACAGGGAACCATACAAGTTTCCAGGCTAAAGAAGTAGCCAAATTTTTATTAGCAGTATAGAAAAAGACATTCTGTAATGAAGTTATTAAGAGAACTTTAAATGATCCATAAATGAAGTAGTTCGCCGACGTATGCTAGCCATATATAAATGTCGAATTTCTAAATAAACTCGAGCGTTTTCAAAATGCCCTCAGATTTATCTTTTTATCTCCGTAAATATGATCACGTGTCCCCGTATCGAAGAGATCTGGAATAGCTTCCAATTTGTCAATGTCGTGACCTTCACATCCTGTCACATCTTTATTTTATCTTTTTTTCCTAAATCCCCAGCGTACCTTAAAGAATGTTTCAACTTTCTATCTTCCACTCATAGTCATCCTTTTCGTTCCTCCGAAAATCTCCGTCTCCACATTCCTCCTTACTGTAACAATTTCAAAGCTCATTCCTTTAATCATCTAGCTATCCGCCTCTGGAGTTCCTTCCTGTACCCATCAGACAAGCCCAATCCCTGCACAAAAAAGGATAACAAAGCAAGCATATCTTCTTGACGTCTGATGACCTCATCACTTCTCCAAACATACTTTAGTAATAATTATAAGTATGTATACGGAATGTAAATATAGTCTTGCGTTAAATTTTAATCAGTGCTTCTACTCCTGATTCTGATCAACTTTCTCCAAGGAGCACATAGTCAAATCGCAAAAAAAAACTCCTCATACTAATTTGGCCGCTCGGCTGATCGATTTTTATGAAGAATCCGATAATTTACTACTACTATTTAACATTATATAAATTGTCTATTTTTTTCATGACAAAAAAACAACACATGCATTTATTTCCAGTAACTACTACCTTAGTTTTGCTTGTTAGAATAAAACGGTCGAAAACAGGAACATTGTTATTCTCCTTCCTAATTTCGACCACCTCATATTTTTGACATTGCTAGTTTTAAGTACAATATAAATATGGTGGATGAAAACTGGCAGTTAAGAGGTATCCAACCATAAGGTTCATATTCCTTAATGGTGACAGTAAAATTTTCTTTATTGTCGCAAATCATAAAAAACTATAATAGACATAGTTAAGCCAGTCCTCGTCCACCTGGACGAAAACCGATCTTTTTAAGAAAACGTCTGCCCAGTCCTCGTCCACTTAATTTAGCTAATAATATACGGATTTTATCGTTTAAAACTTTTAAAGTATATTCTATGGACCTTAATAAGACTAGAAATAACAAAAAACACTATATATGAAAGTGAATAGATCGAAAACTGTCTGTGAAAGTTGCTGCACGCCACTATTTTTTTTTGTAGTTTTAGACGCATTTTTGCCTCTGCTGTGCTATTCTTGAAATGACTGGGTATTTTTTCAATGGCACTACTGCGATCACTTTGTTTATGTTTTGACATGTACTTTTATCCTTTAGGTTGCTATCTAAACGGGTTCTAATGTATTAGAGTTGGTAGTTTTGCTATTTTACATTGTTTTCTATGAATGGTTGTCGAAATGGTCGAGAAAGGGCGGTGGACGCCGAACTGGCGTACCTATCCTATATTTTTTGAAATGTGTGTGAATTATACCTATTGATTATTATTATCTTGACATGTTTAAATTATTAATAATGATAAAATAATTATTGTAACTTACCATTTATAATACAATTCTATCTTTATGTAATACTATAAAATTTTGCATGCTTTTACTAAAGCGAATCATGAGACTTCATTTAAATTTAAGACGATACAACATTTATACCATGTATTCAGGCAAATAAATGAATTGATTGATTGATAAAAAGTTTGCACTAAAATTCTCAGATGACAAAGCATCTGCCCTTGTGAGTGTTATATTTTAGTGTCACAGGGCGCCAGGATTTTTGTCGGCTGAAGCCGATATTGACGGTGGGGGCATTTGGGGGGGATTTGTCAGAGTAGTGTAGCGGTCAATGAGTTAAATAAATATGACAGGAATATTATACCTGTCGGGACCAGCTGTCGGTAGTGGGTTGAGTTTAAATTTTTCTGTGAAATATTTCTCTTCATGGTCACCACTGTTTAGGACCAGTACCAAATTGCCAGGATCTTTGTACACCCATAGTAGATTTGATAAAATAGCATTGTAATTAATTCCCCTGAAAGATACCATCAAGTAGTAATAATAATATAAAGACGCATAGGGAAATGCATTCTTATTAGTGATCATACCATTTTTAATAAAATATTAAGATATCAAAAACTTACTTTGCTAATACAAGGAGGGCATCTCTCTCAAAAACATCTATAAATATTTGTTTCTCAAACGGTAGCAAAGGAAATTTCGTTTCAATCTGTTTTTCTTCGTTTTCAACAGCATCTTCATTATCTTTCATTTCTTTCTACAAAAACCTTCGCAACATTTACAATGACGAGGTATTGAACCTGATAAAAATATGATACCTACCTACGAATCAAACTAGGTACATAATCACAAAAACAAAATAGGTACGCCGCTTTGACAAGAGCTCAGAACAATATTGACAATTGTTCTGAGGACAAGAGTGAGTGTGAGTCTCTGTCTCACTCAGGGTGACCATCTCAAAACTGGAGAATCTGCCCGACACTGGCAAAAAATCTGCCAAACTCGACTCGACTCCAAAAACTGCCAAAAATATGCCATCATATTATTGCCTCCATGGGGATGGAAATGAATAAATAAAATACGTATATGCATGCATCTTAAAGTAAAAAGAAAACTTAAAAAACATTACTTATGTTCAATAGAAAAATTATTATATTTTGTTCGAACTCACTGACTGCAAATAAGCCAATCATCTGGCTTCGCAGTATTTAGTAGGTAATTTAAGAATATGAAACTCTGCGATATGGAACTTTAAACAATAAATAAATAAATAAAGTATTCAAAATAATTTCTGAACCTAAAATGTTGTTATTCCTCGTAATTTTTTTCACAGTATGTAGTTACTGTACTATTACTTATGTGTCAACGTTTGCTTCAAATTCTTCATTTTGCTCGGAAACTATCAAACGTATCAAAAAAATTTTTTCACCATATTTTTTTATTTTTAATGAAGTATATTTTAAGATAAAAAACAAAAATTGGTGGTATTCTTCATTAAACATATACATATAACAGTAGATATATACAGTATGTTTGCGTATTGTTAGTGCATCAGCAACGTCATTTTAAGCAATAACAAAATGCAAATGTCTGTAGATTTCAAACTTGAGATCTTGATTACATAAGAAGCTCTAAAGTTCTGGATTGTTTTTTGGGTGTCACTGAAGCATTCATTTTGAAATTTTGCATGTGGGTAGGAGGCTCTATATCAGCACTAATTGTTGACATATAACTCATAACAATTGGTGCAGTAGTTCCTTAGTTCCAGATCCAGACATGAGGCTGCTAGTGGAACATTCCGCTAAGTAAATAAAAAATTAGCTTATTTAAAATATTATTTTTACTGCTTTATTTACCAAGTTTCCGAAAACTTTTGTACGAATAAAAAATTGCTGACGTAATTCATTTCTACCAGAGTAAATTACGGTTAACCGAAAACTATGGTTAGTCATTTTTATCGTTATTCACCTATTATAAATTTAAAACCAACTTGATACATTTCATAAAATGTGGTGCTTTTTAAACTATAGCGAAATAATGGAAATACTACTCTGTATTATTCCATAATAACTTCTAATAAATATGAAAATCTGCTTTCAATATATCTTTTATTACTTACACAGATGCCTGTTAGTCTATTATATGATGGCCTAAATTTGATTTTAATGTAAGGAGTAAGTGAGTAAATAAAAGTAACGCAGTTTATTATGAATTATTGCAATCATGAAAAGTAATACAAAATTGTACTTATGTACTGCTTAATCTTATAGATTATAATTATGTCATTCATTATTGTATTATAAGAGCCGGTCTAGACTTAGTCGGGCGTCCTGGTTTCCTTTGTACTAATGTAATTAAATTCTACCAATATTGCAATATTTTTTATTTTACTAACTTATGTCACGATTATTGAGGTATTATTGAGAGTGAGTAGTAGGGTTCATTTATAATCGGTTATAATCATTGGTTCCAAATAAAATAACACATTTGTACAAAAATAATTTTCAAATATTTATAATATTTGATAATTTTTCAAAAATAGGTCGTACCTGTGGCGTAGGCGGTGTCGTAGGTGTACTAAAGTATGTCAAAAAATTCAAAAAAATTCAAAGATTAACCACCTTTAAAAGAATAATGGGTAAATGTGCGATAGCGGAGATATCATTATTTTTCATGTCAGCTTCATACATTTTTTTCGAATAAAAATCGTATTAATTGGAAACAAGACTATATAACTTTTTCAATATAAGTGTGCATAAGCATGATCTATAGAACCATTTCGAGCAAAATAAATATAATGTATGTAAGAAAAAAATGCTGAATGTCTATGAAAGACGAATGTCAGCCAACAGTGCGCCGCCGCGGGTAGTTGTTTTCATTACAATTGAGAGTAAAAAAGTTATTCTATAACCAACAATAGAAATTAAAATCGTTCTTACAGAGCGTAGGAAAACGTTTATATTATCGGAACATGTTTTTCGCAAGTTTAATAATTTAGCCGGAAGTTATTTTTTTTAATTTATTTGGGCTAACAAACAGTAACACAATACACGTTACTAATAATTAGTCTTAAATATAATACAGTAAATAATTGTGAAACCAATACCATTAGCCACATATTACTTATACACAAGATATCGTCGAGAATGAACAATAAAAAAAAAAGAATAGCTAAGTTGAAATACAGAATACTTATGAGCAAATATACAACACTCATTATGTATGAAAAATCAATGAAATAGATTTTTGCTAAACCAAATATCAACATTGTGGATGTTTCTGCGAACATCAACATAAAAAAAAAATGTTTGTGTATCGTTCTTACAGAGGATAAACGTTTTATGTGTAAGTAAGTTATTTATATTTAGTTATTAAAATATGAATAGGGATCCACTATTTTAATTAAATATAAACATTTAATATCTAGTCGTTACCCGTTAAATCATTCAGACTGTTAACAACTTTAAGTCTAAAGTTACTCAAGCGGTTACCAAATATATCTACGTCGTTAAACATTGTATTGTAGGTATTAACAAGGCGAAATAGCGGGGAGCGTTTTCCGGTGTTGGTGCGACATCTAGGAGGAACAAATGTTCGATTAGAGCGTGAGGTCCTATTAGATGATCGAGCTGGCACATGATATCGAAGTTTATTGATTAAAGGTATGCAGTCGTATCTATTGTGACAAAGGTCATATAAAAAAAGGCTTCTAATTGATTTGTTTAAATTTAATAATTTATATTTTGAGAGTAAGTTATCATAAGGTAATTTTCTGTTATAACATCTATATTGCATGGATTTTAAGAACTTTTTTTGTATCCTTTCAATATTATTTATATAGATATTATAGTAGGGATTCCATATTGGAACTGCATACTCTAGTTGTGAACGTATTAATGTTTTATATAGATAAATATTTGTCAGTGGATCTTTGAAATCTTTACTTGCTCTCATAACAAATCCAAACATTTTATAGGCCTTGTCACAAATTACTTCCACATGTGTATCCAGGGTTAATTTACAGTCCACGGTGATTCCAAGGTCACGTATAGTTCGCGTCACGTAAAAAGAGCGCTGGCTGGCGTTCCGAAGATGCACTCTGACAGCAACTGTTTAGTACCCTCTCTTTCACACTTACGCGATTTGTATTATGCTATCCTGTTGTCAGAGTGAACTATTGTGCCCTCGGAACGCCCGCCAGCGCTCTTTTTACGTGACGCGAGCTGTATATTGTGAACACGGTCGAGTACAGTGTCGCATAATAAATAGGGATAGTTGCTCACTTTTCTTTTTCTAGTTACTGTAATAGTTTTACATTTGTTCAGGCTTAAACTTAATTTATTCCTTTCACAATATACCATAAACCGATCCAAATCTTCCTGAAATTTTATATGGTCACTGCGATTTCCTATAGTGCAGTGCATTTTTAAGTCATCGGCATATAAAAGAAAATTGCAATGATGGAAACATGTTTCTATATCGTTTATAAATAATATAAATAAAAATGGACCTAATATAGAGCCTTGCGGCACTCCGGAGCTTATAGAAACGAGATTGGATTCAAATCCATTAATGACAACTTTTTGGGTACGATTAGATATATAGGATTTAAACCAACGCCACAAGTAACCTCGAATTCCATTATATGCAATCTTTTCAAGCAGTAAACGATGATCAACTCTGTCAAAAGCTTTCCGAAAGTCCGTGTAGATGCAGTCTGTCTGTTTATTATTATCTTAATTTTCAAATAAATCTGTAAAATATAGAGATAGATTAGTAACGGTTGAACGAAGTCGAAAAAAACCATGTTGTTGGGGTATTATGTTACCATGAAGAAACGGGAGAGTTGGTAGAATTGAAATGGGGCGGTAGTTTTCTACGTCCTTTTTATGGTTAATTCCAATCAAAAAAAAGCAAAACGTAAACAAACTTACTATGGAACTGACACATGCCAATGTCACCTGCATACTACGTTTGATTACCTTTTGCTTTTTTTTGATTGGAATGAACTATAGATCCTCCTTTATGAACTGGTACAATTCTAGCAACTTTCCAAATATTAGGACAAATTCCTTCACGTAGACATTTATTGAACATATAACACAGTGGCTTAACAATAGAGTCAGCTGTGCTTTTAAGAAATGTAGGTGGTATATTATCTGCTCCTGAGCCCTTGGAAATGTCCAATAAACGCAACGACTTAAAAACCTCATCCGGAGTTACCACTATGTCGGATATGTCAACTTGAGATTCATGAAACTGATTTGAAGTTATCTGAAACCGTTGATAGCTGAAATACAGAATGAAAAAAAGAAGAAAACAGATTACATACGTCAGTAGAGCTCTCGGCAGTCATGTCTTTATAAAATACACAACTTTGTATACTATTAGCAAAGAAGTTTTACATCGTCGCTCCGCTCCTCTATAGAACGCTAATACGTCAGTTTCAATATGAAACTGCGTGGACCAAGTTGAGAGGAAAATCTGAGGTGCGGGAGGGGGAAGCTTCATAACTGTTCGAATTTTTGAATCTAAGAATGTCATATGTTTGAATTACGACCAATCACCGCAAGATGTCAACTGTCTAAGGATTTAAATCGTCGAATAGCAATAGAGTATTTGAAAATGACAAAACTCAAAATACGACTGAAATAATTTTTGTAGGTATAAATTTTTTGATAAACCCATAAATTATCTCATAGAAGCTGTCCACGACTTCTTCAGCAGACTTATCAGAAAACAAGTCATCCCAATTGATATTTGCCAGCTCGTGGTTAATTACTGTGTAATCACAATTTGCAAAACAATACTGCAATCTTATATTACGAGGCATAAGACTTTCCTTGCTATTAAAAGGCATCAAAACACAAAACGGGAGATGATGATCATCCACTGGCACAAGCGGGATCGGTGTCGAGAATTACATTACAAATGTATCTGACTGTAAAATTACAGTCAGATACATTTGTAATGTAAAGATCCAGAATACGGCCAAATTTATTTTTGAAGTTATTAATTTGGGAACTATTCATCATAGCCATAAAATTTAACAAGTAAGTACATGCCGCAGAGTTACTACTGTCAATAATTGGTTCCACATAGTTACTACAATCGTTCCATTGTAAAGAGGGTAAATTAAAATCTCCTACAAGAAGAAAATCACATGTATCAGTGTAATGTATAATTTTTTGTAAGTAATTAAAATAAGTTAAATATACGTCGCTACTTTGTCCGGGAGGAATGTAAACAGCGGCAACAAAAAACTTTCTATTATTCCTTGTACTTATTTGTAGCGTGATATAGTCTACGATGGGTGGCGGCGTCGACGGGGTAGATGGGTGCGGGGGGATCGAGCAGCTCGCGTTCGCTGGTGGAAGTTTAGTATTTTATTTGGAAGTGCAGTTTTTCTTTCGTTGAATTGTAATTAGACCAAGCTAGTGCTTGTTTGTTAAATATGAAATTATTTTTCAAACAATATTTGTTTATGTTGAAACCAACACACAAAAATCGGTCATTTTAATACCTTCAATTTACCTTGAACGCCTTTTTTTTTAACTTCTATGAAAGCCAAGAAAATAAATAAAACATCGAAATCTCGAGAATTTTGCGTTCGGCCTTGACGTAACCGCTGCGGTGGTACCCACATTGATCTGAACTTAAAATGAGTAGCGTTACGGTCGATACTATATTATCATGCATCAACCTGCCCAGATTGAGTGTACGTCGCGCCTTAAAAAAGCGATGTAAACAGATCCACATTAAAATAAGTAAAAAGGGAGTTTTTGTGTACAGATGGTAACCCAGTCGTAAGTACCTACCTTATATCTCTTTCTCAACTGTATACGCCAATGCCCGGGGCCTGTTACAGAGTAGAGAGAGTAGGTGATCTGCTCGCCGGTAGTAGACTATAATACTTATGTATATGGTGTTGTTGACCAAACACGCAGGGTTGTGCCTCACTGTAGAAGTGTATGTACTTACCTATTCGGGTGATACAAAATGACCGACAAAGTTTTAACTGTGGCTTCTAATCATGAATTTAGAGAAATTTCCCTAAAAAACACCTATAAATACCAAAAAATCACTTCCCATACAAAATTCGTTAATCAGCTTACCAATTTTTATGAGATGGCAATTTTTTTTGGGATTTGACTATGAGCTTATTATCGGGCAAGGTTTTAGGAGTAGAATACCTGCATAAAGTGCTACTTTATTAGTGCCCAATATTTTAGCGAGATTCAAAATCAGAAGTAAAAGTGCTTACTAAAATATCGGCTACTAATAATGTTAGTACCTTATACCTATTAATAATTATGTAATTTCATTTAAAAAAAAACTGACTGACTCAATGGCTAGCGCTCTGTTGATCCGAGGGTCGTAGGTTCGATTCCCACCTTGGCACACATGTGTTTGCCCTGTGTGTGTATTTTAATGATATAATATTTACGTTGGTATTTAAAACGCATTAGTGTATATATGTATGTATGTTTATATAAAAAATTGCCTGGAATAAAATAGTATTTTATTTTATTCATACAATAATTATCGACCAAAAGTGAAACCCACTATATTATGTCTTATAACTAATTAAAATTGAATCACATAGGTACATCATAGGTATCAAGGAGAACTACGAAGCCGTGTATTTATTAGTAACTTACTAAACGCTCTTAGATCAGTGATCTCTGAGAATAACTATCGTCACAGAATACCCAATAGTACAAGTACTATAGTAAACTACGACAGACCGAGTAATAGAATATTTTTACCGTGTAACGTATTTCATACGATTTCTTATAGATAACATATAAATAGGTACGGTAAAATATAACAAGTGAGAAATCGTGTCGTCGCGACGTCGTTGGTGTGGCCGACGGCGTCGCAGCGGACAGCGTGCGGTACGGCCGGCAGATACTCATGTGACTAAGCTGAGCGGCGGCGCGGCGTTGCAGCAGCTCTCGGTCGGCACACGGCGCATGCGCGGCGCGGCCCGCGGCCGTCTGCGTGATTCTAGATGCGTCATGTAGACCGGGAGCTTACTGCATTTTATCAGTCACACACATCATTGCGTATTTGTATTGTATTTTGTATGGTACTAACCATTATAATAATTAACTGATTGTTAAACAGCAGATACATACAAATACATAAAGATATAGGGTGACCCTAAATTAGTTCTTGATACGAAAAGCTATGCATGTGCTCATGATAACCAACAACTTTCCCTAAGGAACCTATAGTCAAATCGCAAAAAAAAATTTGGACTTTCCATACAAATCCATCAACTGAGTGGCCAAATTATTGGATTGGCCGGAAAGTCCTTACAATTTATTTGGTCCCTACAAATTGAATAATTCTAGATTGTTCTAGACTTTTTGTAATACGCATATAAATACCTCGATCTTCCTTGAATGCTGTCAGTATAAAATCAGTTTGCTTCGTGTCAACATGTCTGAAAAAAGTACAATTTCGCGGGTGCAAGTTCATACATGTCTACTTTACGAGTTTCGTCTGGGAACTAAAGTAAGCGTTGCCCATCAACGTTTATGTCAGGCATTCGGAGAGAATGTTGTGAGTCTGAAGACTTGCTACAACTGATTCGAGCGGTTTTCTTCTGGAGACTACAGCGTCGAAGATCGGCCAAGATCAGGCCGACCGTCCGAAGTGAATGACGATGAACTGCGCAATCTAGTAGAAGCTAATCCTAGATTAACTACGCGGGAAATGGGCAGCATGCTTGGTTGTTCTCATTCCACTATCGAAGAACACCTAGCAAAAATCGGAAAAGTTTCTAAGTTAGAAGTTTGGGTTCCGCATAGTTTAACAAAAGAGTTGCGATATCAACGTTTGGAAACCTGTGCACTTCTCCTCTCCCGAAGTCGTACATTCAGTTGGCTGGACAGTATTGTCACTGGCGATGAAAAGTGGGTGATTTACGTAAATCACTCCCAGAAGCGGCAATGGGTAGCTAAAGAAGAAATCCCAAAATCTCACCCAGTAAAAAATGCACATTCGCGCAAAGTGATGTTGTCTGTTTGGTGGGACGTAAAAGGAGTTATATATTTTGAACTTTTACCGGACAACACGACTATTACGGCTGCCTACTACTGTGATCAACTGCAACATTTGAGCGATGAACTTGCACGCGTTCGGCCTGGTCACAGAAAAGTTTTATTTTTACATGATAATGCCAGAGTACATACAGCGAAAGTGACTGTTACTAAACTTTTGGATCTCGGTTGGGAAATTTTACCTCATCCACCTTACTCACCGGATATTTCCCCATCAGATTACCATCTATTCAGATCACTTGGAAACAGTTTAAAAGGGAAAATATTTAATGATCGCAGCGAAGTCAAAACATACCTTCAAGAATTTTTCGCTTCAAAATCTGATTCATTTTACAACAGAGGCATACATTCTCTACCTACAGGGTGGCGACAAATAATAGACCAAGAAGGTGATTATATTATAGATTAATCTGTAAGGTGTTAATAAATATTAGTGTTTTAAAAGTAGTCTCATTTTTGTAAAGACTTTCCGGCCAACGAAAAAAAAAGAAGAAGAAGAGAAAGCCAGCCATGAAGAGCCCAAAAATTTTTTTGCGATTTGACTATGGGTTTCTTGGGAAAAGTTGTTTGTTATCATGAGCACATGCACGCCCTGTGGTATCAAGAACTAATTTAAGGTCACCCTATATAGGTCATTTCAATCAAATGGTACCTAAATAAACTTAGTAGGCAACTGAAGTTGACATGTGTCAGTTCCATAGTAAGTTTGATTTTTACCTTTTGCTTTTTCTTGATTGGAACAAGGTATATCAAGGCTATTTATTAGTCGGGTCTAACGTGACAACTTTTGCTGTAACACTTTTTAAATAAATGATACAAAAATTGACTTGTAGGTCAAATCAGAAAAAAGAAACGTGGTAGGTAACCCAAAAATAGCAAATCCGAGAATAATGAGCGGTACCACCGCAAGAAGGAAAGGAACGACAGGCTTAGAAAAAGTTTGTGAAAATAATCAGAATAAGAGCGGTTCAATTAAAAGGAGCTAGTATTTAAATTATATTATTATTATTGCGCAGTGGTGATTTGATAGCAATAAAAAAATCTTAAGTTCAGACTGTATTTATATTAAATGAAAAATTAAAGCCCCCTGGCTCCTGGTCTATAATCATTGTAAAATTACCTCGATAAAGCCCATCAATTAAAAGTTTAAACACAGTGATAAATTGATAATAGTGATCAAAAATATACAGGATGACTGCCACATACCCAAATGCTAACCTCTTAACTAGTGATTTTACTTATGAACTGAACAACTTTTGTTCTAGAACTTTGCTTAAATTGCATAATCTTTTTGGTTTCTTATTATGAACTACGCTCAATAAGCTGATCGATCGATTTGTATGAAAAGCATAGAAAAAAATGTGATTTGTCCAAAGTTATATAGAACAAGTTTTTCAGTTTCAAGAGTGGAATCACCAGTTAAGAGATGTGCAGGTATTACTAATCACTTGTAGGTATAATGTAAATGTTCCTCCGTGAGTTACCAAAGAATGGAATAAGTGGCTTTAATATTTTGTTTTTTCAATATCATATCAGTCGGTATCTTGAATAACGACAATTCTGGATTTGAATTCCAGAAACACAACAATATTTTCGCTTTGTAGATGCAGTCATTTTTTTTACACGCGATGGCGTCGATGTAGTGTCGTGTCAAGAGACGGCAAGTGACTAACACGTCACGTCACTCAGCCGCGGTGCAGCCCCAACAGTTTCACCTCGGTCACCTCGGCATTTTCTGCTTTTGTGTGCGTAGACGGCGGTGCCTACTGGCGCGCACACATACAAGCCGCGCGATGTACCATTGTATGAAGATAACCTACTATTTATACTATGCCTGTTATCTGTACACAAAAACTCCCCTTATACTTATTTTGAAGTGGATCTGTTTTTTAAACGTTGACTAAAAACTGTTTACAAAATAATAATAATTCAGTTCAGTTAGAATCCTCATGCTTGAATTTTAATATGCTGATTATGCCAATAAGGGACCATCCATAGATTACATCACACGTTAAGGGGGAGGGAGGGGGTTAACGAAGTGATTAAGGGGGAGAAATAAACGTTGTGGCGTCACACAATAAATATTAAAAAAATATATAATTTTGCAATTTATGTTTTATTTTATTCAATTCTGGGCGAAAAATTGCAAAATATGTGACGTCACACTAGGGAGGGGGGTGGTTCCACAAATGTGACCATCTGTGACAAGGACAGGAAGGGGTCAAAAAATAATGAAATTCGTGTGACGTTATTTATGGCCCCTAAATACTGCAAATAGTGCCCAAAGGAAAAAAAATGTGCTATCGTAGTTTCACAGAAAATCAAATTTTTCACGGAACGTTCCGCTAGCACCCTTATGTCTGGGGAAGAAAACTGACAAAACTCGCCGATAAAGGCGCTGATATCGCTTGACTCATACTAACTGACAAAACGAATAGAAAAAATTGTTTACGTGAACGTAACATAATATTATTAAAAAAATGCCGCGTTGTGTGGCGAATGGTTGCAATAATAATAGAAATCATTAATTTCCTAAATATTCTCGGATGAAGAAGACGTGGGAAAAGTTACGTTTTCAATGATGTACTTTTCAACTTCGCCTTTAATTGAGGAACAGTCCAAGTCGCATACATTTTCCATTTAACAATTTTACAGAAAAAAAAACTAATTTATAACACCTCGATAATAAAAAATGCGGAAATAATTGGAAGTTGTTATGAGTCAAGCGTCCGTAGCGCCATCTGCAAATAACTTTGCGTTTTCTTCCCCATTGTTATGTGTTATATGTCAACAATTAGTGCTGAAATAGTGCCTCCCACATGCAAAATTTCAAAATGAATGCTTCAATAACACTGAAAATATAACACGGTATAGTGCTACCAACTTATCTGTAGAAAGAAGGATGGCGCCACTATCGAAAATTCCATACAAACTGACAACAACAAAATGACGTTTTCATATTGGCGTTAGTAGTTCCGCTTTTTTCCGTTCATCAGATAAGTTGGTGGCACTATTGGTTGGTTGGTGAGTCTGCTAAATGAACACGTTCATTTAGCAGCCTCCTCACGGTTCCAGCTAGAATTTCGAGACCAAAATGATGCCAAAAAACTTTGCCTAAATAGTGCCTATCGATACAAAACAATCCAGAAATTTAGAGCTTCTTATTTAGTCAGGATCTCAAGTTTAAAATCTACATACATTTGCGTTTTGTTATTGCTTAAAATTATGTTGCTGATGCAATAACAAAACGCAAACATACCGTTACATATGTACCGTTATATATGTTTAATTATAACGATGTATGCCAATTACTGAATAAAAAATCTCATCTAATCTAATCACTTCATTAAGATGTCTATTATAAAAAATCTGTCGTTCATGTTCATATCTGGCGTTTAAAGTTTCACTAATTTCTCAAATATCCATTTCTAAAAACGTTAACATAACAAAAAGTAGTTATTTTTATGAAGTGTCCGGGGTGTGGAAATAATATGGAGTTTTCAGATGACGTATGTCACACCGTTCATAATATTCTCAATAGATGGCGTTTCTAAGCTTTGGCAATGTATTTTTAAAAGCAGCTTAGAATTTACGGTAGCAAAATGGATTCAATATTGTTCAAAATATATAAAAGCCACCTGAACATAGATTCTTATTCATTGAATTAACAGAAACGAAAAATTTTTAACTTGGTCAAGTATAGATAACCTGGGTACGTTCATATTTCTCTGTAATATGTAATTTCTTCTTCCGAACCAAAAATAAATTGGTTTTAATACATTTTTATGATTAAAAAACAATTTATAACTCTGTATCATAACATAATAGAATTCTTTTAAGAAGTACAAAAACAATACTGATAAGCTTTGTGCATCAAAAATGATGAAAATAATATTTTCGATCAAAATAAAATAAAAATATTCAACGAAAAGTAATCTTCGAAAGCTATTCATCATTATAATGATATTAGTCAGTAATATCAATATTTTTTTCCAATTTTTTGAAATTTTCTTATTTCCAATGTTGATCAGCGCCATCTAGTTGAGTTTCGAGAAAGCCGTGGAAAATTCCCTATTACCCACTTTTTAGGGTAAAATATTTTTCCTGCGCTGGTGTCCCGAATATTGCAACTATAGTTCATTCCAATCAAAAAAATGCAAAAGGTAAACAAACTTACTATGGAACTGACACATGTCAGTCAATGTCATCTGCATACTACCTTTGTTTACTTTTTGCTTTTTTTGATTGGAATGAAGTATATATACGTCTCAATTTTACTTCTGGCAACACAAGTTCAATGGCACGCAGTTTGACCATTTGTTTGTGGCAGATTTCTGCCATTTGGGCAGATTTGGCTACTATTTTTTAGTTCTGGCAGAATAAGCTGACGATTTAAAATTAAGAATTTGGCAGATTTCAAGGATTTAAATAAAAATTGAAACTTATAATTTTCTGTCCTATTATTTACTTTATTTTTTATGGCTCATTTGGTGGACTCACTGAGAGAATATTCTCCCAAGTAAACTTGAATAAAACAAAATTAAGGAACAGGTTCCTAAAAAAACATGTATGCGCATTAATCACAACAAAAGAAGACTGTATTTCCTTTAAACCAATTAAAGAAATGATTAAAAACATGTCGTTAAAATCAATGTATAATGAAAAGGAACAAAATGAAGAATTTGAAGCAAACGTTGACACATAAGTGAAAAGAATACCTATTACGAGGAATAACAACATTTTAGGTTAAGAAATTATTTTGAATACTTTGTTTATTGTCTAAAGTTCCATATCGCAGAGTTTCATATTCTTAAATTATCTACTAAATACTGCGAAGCCAGATGATTGGCTTATTTGCAGTCAGTGAGTTCGAACAAAATATTATAATTTTTCTATTGAACATAAGTAATGTTTTTTAAGTTTTCTTTTTACTTTAAGATGCATGCATATACGTATTTTATTTATTCATTTCCACTCCCATGGAGGCAAAAATATGATGGCATATTTTTGGCAGTTTTTGGAGTCGAGTCGAGTTTGGCAGATTTTTTGCCAGTGTCGGGCAGATTCTCCAGTTTTGAGATGGTCACCCTGATGGCACGCCGCCGCCGCGCTGCCGCGCATCCGCCGCGTCACCGCGATGCCGCCCCACTGCCCCGCCCTCGCCCGAAGTGTCTGTCCTGTGGTCGCCATTTTGATTGTACTTTCATTTCGTGAATTCGATTGACTGCCTTGCCTTTTTTGAGCAGCGAGCGTCGTGTAAAATTTTATTTAATATTCTTGCGTGCTGTATATTGCAGCAACGAAGTGGTGCAATTGGTAATTCCAGTTTATTAAATCAACGTAGTTCACACTAGGAAGGTAAGGGATAGGTACTTGCAAAACTACGTGTGCGTAGCTGTTTCACCTACTTTCAGTAATAGCCATTTAGGTTGGAGTGCAGTTAGGAGGGCTGCCTTAAGAAATAATAATTTAATAAAAAATAATTCTAAGTAACGCGAAATATTTTTTGTGAAAGTTCTATAAGGCAGGCCTCCTATGTGCCGCTCAACCGCTAGTTAACTTTCAATACTTTGTTTTATAGCATGCAAATGATGAACTTCGGGAACAGAGGATTTGGAGGACCGCCCCAGCCTCAAAGGCAGGGTGGCAGACGTGGTAACCGGGGAGGCGGTGGATTCCGTAATAACTCGCGATTTGACCAGGACCAGCCGAGAAACCAGAACCAGAACATTGGAGGTCAACGACCTAATAACGGGGTATGTCGTATTGCACTGTTTTATTTTTAGCTTTTGTTAGTTAACCCTCAGTGCACTACAACATCAATATAAAAACTTTGATAAACGTGTTGAGCTCATTTTTATTATTTCATGTTATGATTATTCAAGGATACCCTTTGACCGATTATTCTTTTTCAGGCCGCCAAACCTGCAGAGCAAACTAAACCACAACAGCAGCCTCAAGCTACCCAAGCAAAACCTGTGCAAGCTGCGCAAGCCAATCTACCCCAGCAGCCAACTCCACAGCCGAAACCTCAGCCATCTCCGCAGCAGCCTCAGCAGCAGCAAGCCAAGCCCCAACAGCAGCCACCGCAGCAGCAACAGCAGAAGCCTGCTCAAGTGCTGCCTCAGAAGACTCAATCTCAAGAAAATCTGAATAAGAGCTTGGAACAGAAACCAGTCCAGGGCAACCAGAACCAGCAACAACATCAGAACCAACATCAGAACCAGCAGCAGCAACCTAATCAGCAGCAACAGCTTCAACAGCAGCAGCAGCAGCAGCCACAGAAGGTCAATATTTCAAAATTTCTTCAGACCTTTCAATCCTGATGTTCTTTTGCTAAATTTAATGTAACTATATTTATATACAGAACTTCAATGGCAACTTTGGAGGTCACAAAGGCGGTGGTTGGAGTCAAGGCCAGGGAGGTCCTGGCAACAAGCCGGGAGGCAACCGGCCCTTCTTTAACAAGCAGGGTGGACCTGGAGGACCTGGTGGTCAGGGCGGCCCAGGGCCAGCGCGTAATCAGCAAAACAGGATGTCCAGAGGGCCTCATGATGGCAATCCAGCTCAGAGAGAAGTATGTTATCCTATTTATTTAATAGTCAAAACATTTCCATGTTTTTTGTAGATACCTGTTTAATAATACTATAAATAATACTTTTTTATACAGGAACAGATGCTTGCAAACAAGCTCAAGGATATGACAGGACCAATATTGGACTTGCAACCCATTGATAATTCTGAGGTCAAATTTAATGGCAGGAGTCGTCTGTATATTGGAAACTTAACAAATGATGTCACAGAAGAGGAAATAACAAAAATGTTTAGTGCTTTTGGAGAGATTTCTGAGCTGTTTTTGAACAAAGAGAAGAACTTTGGGTTCATTAAGATGGTGAGAATTGATCTTTGTCCTGTAAGATGTTAAATTGGTCAGATTAACAAGATGATTGCTACCCAGCAATAAAGTCGCCATTGTTGTCACCAATTTGTCTTTTTTCTTGTAATATTTTTTTATGATGCAATAAAGTATGTATATTGAATTGAATTCAATTGAATAACAAGATTATGTTGCCTAGTTCTTATGTTCACCTTACCTTTGCCTGTACTGAATGTGTACTATACATTGCTGCTTTTAGGACTACAGAGTAAATGCGGAAAGAGCAAAGCACGAGTTGGATGGCAAGAATCGGAACGGCAAGACGCTGCGTGTGCGGTTCGCGCCGCACAACAGCGCCGTGCGCGTCAAGAACCTCCCGCCGTTTGTCTCCAATGAGTTGCTGTACCGCGCTTTTGAGATCTTTGGAAAGATCGAGAGAGCCTATGTGAAGGTATGATTTATATTTCGAAACTTACATAAAATCAATAGGGCAAGCTATGGTTCTCACTCTATGAAACTTCCCCTGTATCCCAGTTGCACTCAGTCTAGCTAGTGTATGACAGCAGTCTTGACTATGTGCTTCCCTTACTTCCTTGAATTCAATGTTAACATTGCAATTGTGAATACACGTCAAAATGCCAGGTTGTGCATTTTGCAAGTGTTTTAATCTCAATATATGAGAACAAAATTAATGGCATCGCTTTACTCGTAATTACACACAAAACTATCAAATTATTGCAACAAATTATCCAAGTTACTATAAAGCAAGTCTTGTTGTCTTCTTTTTGTCAAATTTGTAATTTCTAAAGGTCTTTGTTCTCTTGAGCACCAAGTAGAAGCAACCTTTTTAAGTTTGTGCATAATTCTTTGTCCTTGCAAAGTAAGAAATACCAGATTTTAATTAAACTATCATGTGCTAGGTGGATGAACGTGGGCGCACACTGGGCGAGGGCGTGGTGGAATACGTGCGCAAACCCAGCGCGCTCGCCGCCATCCGCAACTGCACCGAGAAGTGCTTCTTCTTGACCTCGTAAGTTATCCTTCCATTTGATTCCATTTTACTTTGTTTGTTCAATTGCTAGCTGATTTTCGCGTGCACCACGAATTGCGAAGACGGACTAACCTAAAATTTTCCAAACCATACTTGCTTTAATTCCTCCAAACCATCTAAATAAACCATGCTCCTTCATGTTTGAAGAGAGAGTGAAGATTTTCTGTCTTGCTCTAGTTATAAAAAAGCTGTGAAAACATGTTCTTCATTTTAGCATATGTCTATAATTAAATTGCGTGTTTCAGATCTTTGCGGCCAGTTATTGTGGAAAGTTTTGAGGAACCTGATGAATTAGATGGGTACCCTGAAAAGAACTTGCCAAAAAAGCACCCAGAATTCCTCAAGGCCCGTGAGGTAAGTCTTTGAATGATTGACTGATGGGTGATTACAATATTTTGTTCTTTTTGTGATTTGTTTCAAAACAATCAATTTCCCTTTGTAGATGGGCCCACGCTTCTCTGAGCCTGGTAGCTTTGAACATGAGTATGGAACCAGATGGAAGCAACTACACGAATTGCATCGCCAGAAAGAGGAGGCTCTCAAAAAAGAGCTTGCGGCTGAAGAAGAGAAGCTGGAGGCACAGATGGAGTATGCCAAGTGAGTTTTGGTTCTCAGTGAAGTTTGTTCTCATTACTTTATCCCCTAATACATTTATATCTTATTGTTTATAATAATGAGTTGAGTCACTCGTGAGTTGAGTTTGGCTCTGGTTGTAAATCAACAGTAGATGTGGCATAGTGGCATCTGTTATTTGTCAGTGATATAGTTTGTTTTAAAAAATTATATGAAATTATCTAGCCCCAAAAAAATGTATAGACAAAACAGTTTGTCGCGTACAGCGAGAGAAACCATTTATTTGTCTTTCTTATTGACTTGGTGTTAGAATGACACGGTCAATCAATATCACACTATCGGTGCTGAATAGGAATCGAACCCGACGATTCCGCACAGAGCGACCCACTGAGACAGTCTATGACGGCGTGTACATTTGCGGCAGGTACGAGCACGAGACGGAGCTCCTGCGCGAGCAGCTCCGCCAGCGCGAGAAGGACCGCGAGCGCCAGAAGCGCAGCTGGGAGATGGCCGAGCGCGCCGCCGACGAGCGCCGCGAGGCCGAGCGCGCCGCGCTGCAGCGCCAGGAGGAGGAGCTGGCGCAGCGCATGCGCCTGCAGGACGACGAGCTGCGCCGCCGCCAGCAGGAGAACACGCTCTTCGTGCAGGTCGGTGCGCCGCGCCCTTACCTAGCCGCGGTGAATCCCCCTAGGGGCCTGCGTAGATGAGGGACTAACCGTGGGGTACTCTTTTGGCCAGCACGTCAATAATAGATCCCTTGTAAACTGTATCGAGTAATTGACCACGTAGGATTAAAAGTAGTTTATATGGGATCTATAATTGGACGTAGTAGACGTAGCAGAAAGGACTCAATCCATAAACCTTTGTTAGTGGATAGAGTACTTTAAGGTTTGTGGATAGAGTCCATTTTGCTAAACTACGTGTTTTTGGATTGAGTCCTTTCTGCTAAACTACGTCCAATTGATGGACAAAAACTACCTTGCGGCGGATAGTCCCTCGTCTGCGCAAGCCCTGGTAGGGCCCCCAGTGGACCCCACGCAGGACCGCAGAACCTGCACATTACCCTAGATGGATCGCCTATGGATCTGCTTCGATTTCCGAAATGAGGGCGATATCGTCTGTGACGTAAAGTGTAGAATAAGCGATAGTTGACTGGAATGGCGACAGGTCAACGACCTGTTACCCGGATGCCCCTTAAGGTGAAGGGGAAATCTATAAGTCCCTGATAAGACCTACCGTAACGTTAGGGTTGGAATGTCAGGCAAGTAAGAAGACTGATGATAGATGACAGCATGCAGATTTCAGCTGAGATGTGCACGCTTAGATGGTGACAGAAAAGTTGCGAGGAAATTGTCTGTCATGATATGGGTATATTATGAGGAGGAACAAAAGTCATCTTAATAGAGGAGTTTTATATACGTTTGTAGATGGATTAGTAGAAAAGGAACGTTATTAGAGGAGTTTTAAATATGTGTGTATGTGTTAAGTGTGCATGGATTAGTAAGAAGAGGAAGGCCAAAGAAGAAATAGCTGGGTTGTGTGTAGGATGATATGATTGTGAAAGGAGTGACGATGATCTTGGTGATGACATTCAATGGAAGAAAGCAGAAGACATGTTGCCCAATTGATTGGGAAGAGGGCAGGTAGATAATGAACTTGGAAGTGCTGCTGATGCTTGTCACCATACCAGTGGTGGTATCCGTGGAGATTTAACATAAATATTTATTTGCAGGCCCAGCGATTGAACTCCATGTTGGACCGCCAGGAGCAGGGCATGTTTGAGCAGCAGCCAATGGTAAGTCCTTGCTTTTTATTTGAAGTCTGTGCCACCTGATATGTATTACACATTGGATTGTGACATTCTGTGGTATAGACTTCAACCTCTTTAGAAGACTTTACAATTTTACTGATTATTTTTATAGAAAAAATATGACTTGTTTACTGAACATAGCATTCCTTGACAACAGCAGATTGGAAACCATCCATTTATGAAGAAATATCTCTAAATATTCAAACTAACAATATTCTCTCCTAAATCATGGATTTATGTCCATTTACACTGGAACTGCTTTTATGGGATAAGTTAATAGGCATCACATGCATGAAAAACTGGTTCTACATATTATAAATTATACATACTGCTGCTGAAATTAATGAGTAGACTGTTCGCGAATTCGTCTGCTTACAATTACCAATATGGCCTTTTTTGGAACCAATACAGTATACAAACATTGGTACATGAAGTAAGTAGTAAGTATTGAACTGCGAATCTCATAATTAGTTTGATGATTATAAAAAATATGGATCAACAGCCTTTTGGCCATGTTTAATAATAATGAATTTAAATTAATTGAAGCATTACTCTTTTATAGAAGTAATGAGGCTTTTGCAGATATTTAACTTTAAACACTGTCCAAGTATGTATTACATTTAGGTAAATTCGCGGAAGACGAAGTATTAGGGAATGTAATCGTTAGGATGATAAGGTTTAGGATCTTAGAAGTTATGACTTAAAATTATTATTAGATACTTTATGACTACAGAGTTTTATGGTAATCGACGATTATGGTAATCATCAATTTGTGGAACTTGAACATCATGATCATGGATTTTAAGTCAAGCATTTTATGACTTGCAACTTTAGGACGCTGGACGATATATTTTCTATCTGAAAACACACCAGCATGGGTAGCATGAGACGTAGACAAAGCTGTTTGTCGAGAAAACAACTCGGCTGCCTCTTTCATTAGCTTAGCGTTAGAACGGAACAAATGCTTTTAAAACTCGCTTCGCGCGTAATATGTCGCCATGCTACAGGGCCAGTCACCATATTCACCAAAGGTGGAATTTAACTGTGGACTGCATAAAATACATTATAATATCAATAAATAAAATACATTGGTCCAACAAGACAGTCTAAAAACGAATGCATAAACAGAAGAACTTTTAACTTGAAAGGATGATTTTCTTCTTTGTTGCTCTGACTGAAGCAAAGAATAGGCGTAGCCAATATGTTTCCTAACGTTTAGAGTAGACTTGGTGTTACACCTTATTTATTAAAATCAAGTCTGCCAATGAAAGTTAAACAGGGTTGTTCCTGTTCCCCGAATTTCTGTGTCGGGACAAACTGGAATTTTAAAATTTATTTTGTCCCCGAAAAATATTTTTATCAACGATTCAGCTCTTTGAACATTTCCTATTCTATATTTAGAATAGTATTATATTATTATATTAAAACTTAACTACCATAAAATAATAATCATGAAAAGTACACCACATGGAATGTATGAAAAAAAACATCGGTGAATTTTAATAAAAAATATATAAGGTGCTACTTTATTAGTGCCCGATATTTTAGTCAGTGCTTCTACTCCTGATTCTGATCAACTTTCCCCAAGGAACCCATAGTCAAATTGCAAAAAAATTTTTGGACTCTTCATACAAATCGATCAGCTGAGCGGCCAAATTAATATGAAGAGTCCAAAAATTTTTTAGTGATTTGACTATGCGTTCCTTGGGGAAAGTTGTTCAGAATCAGGAGTAGAAGCACTGACTAAAATATCGGGCACTAATAAAGTAGCACCTTATATATGTTACGTGTTTTGATAGACACATAAAAAGCCTCGAAGGGCATGATTAGATTTTGAGAAAAAAAATATTTTGTGAAAAGTCATCTAGGTTATTGTTCCATACTAAAATGTATGAAGAAAAAATTAAAGTGATCTGTTATAAACTAAAAAAATATATGTTGTATTTATCAGTTAAATGATCAAGTTCATCAAAGAAACTGATCGAAAAAAAGTGTTGGGTTTGGAAGTTATAGCATTTTTCAAAAAACATTTTTTCATACAAAATACCCAATTGATTATTAAGAAAATGAATCGGTGAATAGTTAACGAAAATAAAATATGTTACATGTTTTGATGAACACTTAAAAATCCCCAAAAAACAATACAATCCTATGATTAGTTTTTGAGAATACATTTGTTTTGTAAAAAATCATCTAGCTATACGTGCCATACTAAAATGCATGGAGGAAAAATTTAAGTTATTGTTTAGTACAAAAAATAAAAGTACTTATTTTTCATCATTAAAATGATCAATGAAATGTTTTTCGTTCTAAACGATAACTTTTAGGTAATGAAGAGTTAAAATATTTTTAATACAAAACCTTGTAGAATATATTGGCCATTGGGGCGTTAAAGTTCTCGTGTCTGACTGTTAAAAGACTGTTCAGAGCTGAATTGTTGATAAAAAATATAGGGTGACTTTAAATTAGTTCTTGATACCAAAGGGTATGCATGTGCTCATGATAACAAACAACTTTTCCTAAGGAACCAATAGTCAAATCGCAAAAAAAAAAAATTGGGCTCTTTATACTAATTTGACCGGTCCGTTGACTGATTTGTATGGAGGGTCCAAAACTTTTTTTGAGATTTAACTATGGGTTCCTTAGGGAAAGTTGTTTGTTATCATGAGCACATGCATAGGTTTTCGTATCAAGAACTAATTTAAAGTCACCCTATATTTTCGGGGAAGAATGAAACTTTAAAATTCCCGTTTGTCCCCACATAAGAATTCGGGGACAAACAAAACTAAACCCCCATTTGGCTCGCGGGGACAAACAGGAACAATCCGAATAACAGGGTGAATTTGTATTTGCTTAAAAGTGGCAGATAATACATTATCTACCCAAGAGACAACATTTAAGGAAACTTAACGACTGGAGCGTATTTTGAAAATTTGCAGGTAAACCGTTCATTTATTGTTGATAATTAGTGTGGGAAGTGTTTTGCTCTGATCTTTAGTTCCTTCGGGAAATTTGCTCAATTTCATAAGGAGCATCTACCTATTGCCGATTTTATGCATTTGACCCACATGGAAGATATTTTGTTTTGCAGTTAGATAACCTACATATTACTCAATAAAACTCAGCGCTAATTTAATGAAATGACATGAAATGAATCTTTATTTGCCATGTCGAAGGGTTACATTAGATGAATTGAGTAATGAGTTTTGTATCTAGGATAATAAAATAATACATACATGACACCGAAGAACGGGATGCGACCCGTGTCCCTATCCGGGATCCTATGGATGTGCTGTTAACACGTTTTCGATTGGTGTCGTCAGTCGTATGCTTGTGACGTTCCATTTTCCATAATATGGTCTTCTTACTACGTACTAGGTCGTACTCACGCCCTGGCCGGCTATTCCACTTACTAAATTGAGGTTCAAGTCAGTCCATTCAATGTTGTTGTTGGTTGCAACGATAAAATACTGAAAGTACCACAACATGGATTTCGCTTTGTTCTCCAATCGCATTTTGAGCATTTCTCTTTTTTAAAGAACTGATTTCGGCTATTGAGTCTGTAATATAAAGTTTCTCATGAATTATGTTTTTTGGTGTATCGTGTTATGTGAAGGTAACAATATTGTACTCACAAACAATAGTAAAATGCTAACGACTAGCAATAATCGGCGTGCATTAATATCACCACCTTAAGCGCTCTGTTTTGCATTGGTGTCTATTAACTTATTCTAGTTACACGAGAAATAACATTTGCTTTTTTTTATCAAACCCTGATCATGACTCTACTAGACGGAATCTATTATTGAGGGTAACTACTAGGATGTAGTTAGCACCTAGTATAAGAAAGTAACATAAATACCTAGTAATAAAAGTTAAGTTTTTAATTTACAGTTTTTTCTACCGGAAGATGATCTGTTAAGAGTGTATTAGTTATCTTGTTCTTGGTTTATATTTTACGGAGTAACAGTGCAGTATCAGTGTGAGTAGACATTACTTCCATGTCATTTAACTAACAAATTGTTTACAGCGATTTCACGCATTTATTATTACGTACCAAAATTTCAAAACTGCTTTAATGAAAATTATACAATTTGAACATTATCTGGATCTAGCAAATTCTACATAAAATGGGAAATAGCTAAATATTGCGTCCGAAACTTAATAATTTACATTTACAACTTATTTATTTCTGATTTACCAAAAATACATTATAATATTTCTTATAAATGGTGTTACCATGATCAGTTATTACAATATTTGTATTTTATCAACAATTAGCCTTGCGTTCATATACAGCAGTGAACTATTTCAGCTACTGTTACGACAAAACACGGTGTCATCTGTTATACCAGTGAATGCGAGTTCTTACTAATAAGTATCACATATTGTTCTAGTTTTATCATAGTTGACGATTGTATTTGGATTGTATACTATTGGCAAGTATTATATTGCTTACTTAGGATGGAGGCTTCAGAGACCAGTTCGACAACCCGCGCGGAGGCTATGACGACAGTCGCGGTTGGGAGGGCCCCCGCCAATTGGACGATTACCCTAACAAACGTCGTCGGTTCTAGTCTGTCAATTGCCAGACTGCGCGAGACTTTCGCGGCGTGCAACTAATAAACAACACGTACACAAGCTGTAGTAGCGAGTCTTTGGTTAGCCAAATATGGGGTAGTTTTTTGCACGACCCGCCTGTTTTAAATAATATTGATTTAGATTTATAATAATTATACGTGGATGGTGACTGTTTCTGATATGTCTATCTTCCTAATAAAACCCTTTATTTGTCCAAACCGAAGACTTTTCTATTAATATCCAATATTTTATTGAATGGTCGTGGAGTACGACTTAAATTGTTCCATAACTCGTACATTAAAATATCTTTCAAATTTTAAATTGTGACTCTTGCTTGTTCATCGATATTCACACAAGCTCTTATTGTTCGAACAAAATGTGGTAAATTATCAACCTTATTTAAGTAAAAATAAAAAAAAGTAAAGCGTGCGACCGTTTACAATATATTCATTTTTATTGTAATGTCACGCTCTCTTAGATTACTATACGAGCCAGGTAAAATTGTTTTTATTAGAATGACATTCACAATATACATAATAATATTAATTAGAACTCTCATTCCATTCGCATAAACGTTGAGTTAAACATTTTTTTTAAATGTAAGTATGCATGTATTTCGCTTTCATCAATCGTTTTACGTTTTAAAAATGTCAGTCTTCATTTGATGAAACGTTGGCGCATTGTTGAAGCAGTCGTATCACTTTGTACTTATTTAAAGTTTTATTTGTATTAGACAGACCCGGCTCTATGATAAAAAATAAACCATATAGGTTATTTATGTAACTCTATAGGTAGGTAGGTTTGATATAGGATATGTATGATGTTGAAAATGTTTCATTTTAATGGAGTCCTTACCCAGATATAATAGTTTACGCCCGACCTCAAAGTATGAGATTACGCAATTCGTTGTTTTCCACATTTTAAGTGACTACCGTCATGTCTGGTCAATAAGGGAGATATGCAATAATATTTCACTGCGGATTATACACCACATCATCCGCAATTGACGTTTTTTTTATATATAATTAATTTTTAATGTTGAGGTCGGAGTCTTTTTTACTTAACTGTAACCTGAAGTATTTTCATTATTATCGAGTTTTCTAAGCGTCATAGCTTCAGCAACGATATTTAACTAATTTATCACTGTTCAAAGTACGGCCTGGTAGTATTTTCCTACTTTAAAAAAATCTGCCGTCATTAAAAGATCATTGCGTAAAAAATTTACCTTTTATGGTTTGTTTCAACTTAATATTCTTGACGACCTTTAGTGAAATGTCTGATTGTAAAATCTAAAGTGAGGGAGAAATGTAAGTTAAACTATGCAGTCTTCTTGGAACGAAATGAAATTGAATCATTCGAATAAATATTTTATTTATTATAAATTAATTACATTTTTCAGACTATTAACAATAATAATAAGATGAAAACTGCTTTTAGCAAGTACACAGATTAAGTAAAATTAGGCTATTGTAGAAATAATGTATTTTCTTCAAATAAATTAGTTTAAGATTTCAACATTTTTTTATTAAATATAATATTTCAAAGCACTAAAAAATCTTACACATTAGAGTAAAACATAGGTTCACATTTATACAATACTAGGGCTCTTGCGAAGTGCCTTTCAGTAACTGCCCACTTGTTAATAAACCTAACTGAAAAACTAAATCATAGGTTTGGTCTCAGATAACCTAAGATACATCAAGGTAAATCCACGAAAGCAAGGGAAACCTTCGTATCGTAAGTGTAATGAAAAATGTGTACAGGGTGACTTTAAATTAGCTCTTGATACGTAAGGGTGTGCATATGCTCATGATAACAAACAACTTTCCCTCAAGAACCCATAGTCAAATCGCAAAAAAAATTGGACTCCATACAAATCGATCAACTGACCGGCCAAATTAGTATGAAGAGTCCACATTTTTTTTGCGATTTGACTATTGGTTCCTTAGGGAAAGTTGTTTGTTATCATGTGCACACCCTTTGGTATCAAGAACTAATTTAAAGTCACCTATATATTATTTGTTAGTGAACATTTTAAATAGAGGTTGTCCCTTCGACTTGAATTAATTTACAAATATGCGATCTCTAACAGTATGCAAGTGATATGCAGTAGAAGAGGAAGCTAGTGGGCTCGTAAATAGCTTGCTTCATAGTCTTTGATTATTTACTGTCTAGATAGAGCGTCGCCCTGTAATCACTACGACAAAACCGGCCAACTTTTTCAAGCTTGTGTGTGTAACAACCATGTGATAGTCACGTGACAGCTTTGTCTTACGCTCGCGTCATGTCGTTCAATTTGCCTATGTGTGCGTGCATAGGGATAATAGGTAATGCCATATTTTCCCCTAAAATAAGTAACTAAGGAACTTTAAATAGATTATTAGGGTTAGATTAAATTTGTATTTTTAAATAATTTGGTCATCAGTATGTCTGAATCTACTATATAGGATGTTGAAAAAGCGTTGTTGGCAGAATTTTTTAAATTGAAATATAACACATTACATTACATAGAGGGGGTGTTAAAAAGTGCGTTTGAAATTTTAAAGGGTTTCTTTAGATCAGGTCTAGAATACAGGAAAAATATTGAAAAAAACAGATCTAATTTTTTTTTAGTTTCCCATGCAAATTCATGATTCACTATTTATATTTGGTATGGCAAACTGTAAAGAAAAATTGAACGAATTTATCATTTATTTTTGTATTCTTGACTTGATTCTGAGTAACCCCTTAAAATTTCGAACGCATGATAGTGTTTTTAGTAGTGATGAAACAATTACAATTAATTGGTATCTAAACAATTAATTGGCCGTAGTTATCCCATAACGATCCAACTGACATAAAGTAAGTTCGAGATAATGTACTTTGTGTCACTGACATACAATTTCGAGCCTCCAATATGTTTTAATTTGGTACCAGAAATATTATTTTAACTCAAATTTGGAGGAAATTTTGCATTGAAAAACTGGCAACACTAACAAAATGCCAAGTGCGAGTCTTTAAAAATTGGCTGAAAAACGAATTATTTTCTATCAAAATACGATGAATCTGAATTGCTTAGCGATGGTAGGTGACTTTATTTGTTGTTTTCAAACGTTCTTTGTAATTCCTGCACACTTTTATTGCACATTTCGTCATTTTAACCACCTTTTTTTTAATTCGTAACTTGAGGCGGGCGTGTGCATCCTTTGACGTCAAACTGGACACTAAGGAGCGGGAAGCGGCTTATAGGCCAACAGTTGGCTGATAATTTTTTGGACGCATCTGCGCCACCAGCGCACTATCTAGACAGTAAATAATCAAAGTTCATAGTCTTGTTTCTTTCACTTGAGTCAAATATAGAAAGGGGTTGAGTGGCGGCGGTGTATTGCTCCGAGCCGTACAGGGTTCTTTAGGAAAGTTGTTCTGTTTAATGAGTTGAATGCACAGTTAATGGGAACGAAATCGTAATATTTACCTCAGTGTATAAATGATCAGCGTCCAACACGCACTTAACCGATTGTTCATGTCTAACGTAACTTAATATTACTACAGGGCGTTATTTTTTACCCACACATATTTTTTTCAGTTAAAAAAATAACTTACTAATTTACGTACCTAAAGGCATATAATCGACAACGCTGAACACGTTACAAAACCTACGATTAAGTCGGTACAGCTGCAATTTTGCTGTTTTTTTTTTGTCGCGCTCAAAAAGCGCTGAATCAGTTTAGATAAAATTTATATTTACCTACCAAACATCATCAAAAAAAAAGAATAATCAAAATCGATTCATAATTGGCGGAGTAATCGCGTAACATACAAACAAAAAAAACATACAGTCGAATTTAGAACCTCCTTTTTTGAAGTCGGTTAAAACATAGTGTTTACAAACGTACTCTTTGCTCAACGAACTTTATTAAATTCATTCTTTTCAGCACTCTTTACGACCCCATCAAATGATTTATCATTCGGCGATGGCTGCATCTAGGAGAACTATTATGTCAATGAGTTAGCCGGTTGTAATCCAGCTATCAGTAGTATATTTTTGTAACAGGATAATAGTGTAAACCTATCAATACGTACGTCATGTACAATCCCTTTCTTTATTTGACTAGAGAAATATCACACATACGGGTGCTTCGTGCACCAGGACTTCTGCGTCTGCAGATTGAAAAGTCATTGTGAATGTACTCATTTATGCAAATAGACGGTAACAAATCTACAAGATAGCATACATGTACTTGGACAGATTTTCAGCCTACAGCTAAAAATATATCACCAGTGCATCACCATTAACATCAGCATCATCATCGGTACCAGCATCATCATCGTCATCATCATCATCATCACCATCACCAAACACCATCTCATACTTTATATTTCAGGACTAAAGCAGAATGGACCTATGGCAGATTGAGGTATTCTACGTTGCATAGCCCTTGTCACAATTTACTAAAGGTATACTCACGCACAATACACATTTACAGCAGTCATCCATCTGAATTATAATATTAATGAAAAGACAGGGCTATGGAATTTTAAAAATTCAACTGGTACATATTTGGATTTTGTTAACCTTTTTATCGCCAAGAATAAAACATCCAACTGCGCGGGAAAATCCCATGCACGCTAATGCACGTTTAAAAGTTCTATAACTACTTAGACCAGAGGTGTCTTCATGAAAACGCGTAGCATGGAACAAGTAGCAAGCGTTCTGGGTCCATGTGCGGTCAAAATAATTAGTTGACTTGTCCTAGGAATTGAAAGTGCACTTCAACATACAAAACACATAACTTTGGAAACCAGTGTACTTTTCTAATTAACGCTTGGTTCGCATTATAATCAATTAAGGGATACCAAATCCTGTCTTTGGTTCTGTTGTGTGGTGGACATTGCAATTGCCAATATGCCAACAGAGTGGCCACTCGACCTGACGGAATGGCTTCATACAGCCTAACGTTAACAACTATGCTAAAGCTTTGCTTGGAATATACCTGCTTAATCGAATAAAAAATGAGGAGAGATACGCAGGAGAAGTAAAGTAACCGACATAAAGTATAAACTGAAGTAGCAGTGGACGGGGCGCATAGCTCGTAGAACAGATGGCTGTTGGGGTTGGGGCATTAAATTTTTCGAGTGGCGACCGCGCACCAGACGACGTAGCGTAAGCAGGTCTCCCACTCGGCGGACCGACGACGACCTGGTGAAGAATGCAGGAGCCACTGGATGCGGGCAGCGCAGGACCGGTCGGTGTGGAAATCTTTGGGGGAGGTCTTTATCCAGCAGTGGACGGCTTTTGGCTGATGATGACGTTAACAACCCATATCGTCCCCACTGCAGAGGCACATTCCTTTTTCCATATCTTTTTATCATAGTCCGTACTCCACACACGGGGACCAGGTCCGGATTGGCGGAGGTTGTGGGGCTAGTGGCCAAACCCAGTGTCGGTATTTAAAAAAAATGTGATGTAACTAAAAATTTTTGGTTTTTGGACTTTTCCCTTTACTTGTGCTATAAGACATTGCATGATTCTAGGTATACGAGAAGTACTAAATATGCGGCATAAACGGCCGTATCTCTTGATTGCGTTGGCATAGAAGTTTGATTTTTTCACAGCTTCAAGGTATTGCAGGCCTGAGTAAATAAAAAGATATAAATTTCAACTTGATACGTCTACGCGTTCCTGAGAAAAAAGGTCTTGACAGACAGACAGACGGACGGACAACGAAGTGATCCTATAAGGGTTCCTTTTTCCTTTTGAGTTATGGAACCCGAAAAATACGGGCATTTTAGTTAATTATGCAATTTTTACATCAGTAAGTCATCAGAACTGCTTAGCGAGGAAGGGAAGTGCACGCGATTTCTCAGGCGATCGCTTCGCTATCGCTAATACCTGTAGTTTAACGGGTACTTATTTATTATAATTATGTAACCAGAAAATGCCAATAGGATTCTACCCTATGTTTCTATATTTTGACGAGAAGGCTGTCAATGAAGGACACTGATTGGCATGAATTTAAAAAAAATATTACGTACCATGCCATTTGATGCCATGTTCAATATGTCTCTAAATGGATGACTGAAGAAAAAATACAAAATAAGTTGTATGAAATAGAGTAATATTTTTTCCAGTCGTACTTCGGGGTCCAAATTTAGGTTTATTAGATCCTGAATAAACTGCTGTTTTAATTCCCACGCGTTAAATCTTCAATAGTCTGAATACACCAGCCAAACCATATTTTTATGGCAATAACGTTTGGTTGGTAAACCCATCCTTGTTGATCTTGTCACTAATGCACAACACAATTGTCCGCATGCGGATTAACGCGTTGGAAACGTGTGTATCAAGGAAGGGACATGGGTATGCCCCTTATTTTTATTTACCCGAAAGAATATGAAATTGGTTCTTTCTTGCTTCTAAATATATGTTTTCCCTGTTTGGCATTAATTGATGTGTTATCAGAAGCCAGCCGACTGAGCTGCAATTCTCTAGCTAGAATCCTCAAGCTATCATTTCGTTCGATCATTTATGTACCGTCATCCAGTTACATCGTCGTAGCTTTCGTGAAACTGGCAGGCTATGCATATTGCAATAAGTCTTATTCCTCCCTTCCAAGATTGCAATATTGTGTGCTGTGACACTTTTTATTTGATGTGGTGTAAAATGCTTATTACGTTACTCCCTTGCGTTGTAACTTTAGACGGCGATGTAAGTATAATGTCACAAGTTCGTGTTGTGATGCTAATGTAAGTATAACAGAACTTCTGTTCTGAGTTCTGATCTAGGAACTTTTCAAAATTATACAGTACTATTAAAGGGGAGTAATAATATACGTATTGAAAATATAATCAAGTCCTCAAGTACAAATTCCCAGTGAGCTATTAAAAGACGTAGAGAATCGACGTAGAAACAAATGGACAACGGGTCTAGTACAAATTCACGAAAAAAGCGTCCGCAGTTAACCTATACACACGTAGTTATATGCATAGAAACAACACATTTGAATTTAGATCGTGTGTCATTGCATTACGGTTGATTTTTGTTTGTATCAAATTATCACCATACGAAACTTCGACTGGAACGTACTTCACCTTACGCAGCTTCGAGTGAAGACAGAGAAGTAATGGAGTAGCTTTCACTTATAATGTTTTTTTGTTGGCTATGTTTTATAAGTATTTTTTATTTTTGCAGAATCTTGTTTATTTTTTATAACAAACACAGAAACACGCTTAAATATGAATTATACAGGATGAAAATGATTCGAGCAAACAAAGTGGAATTTTTTCGGAACAAAGTATTCCTCTCGTCTCGATTCGGCTATAATGTTTTTCCATAGTGCACAACGTGTAGGATCTCGGAGAAAGCTAAAATAAATAAAATCTTTCATGTAATAAAAACAATAGAAAAAAGCAACAAAATATTTTAATAAAAAACTTTGTACTTAAAAGCGACTCTATAAAATTTTTCTTCCAAAGTTGTAATGTTCGATTGTTCGCTCAAAGAAATCAAACTAAATGCTTAATTCAAATTAAAATAAACTACTGTGTTTCTCAGCAAAACAATACTTTAAAATGATAAAGTAAGAGTTTACTTACCGGAAATATGATACTCCATCCTGTTTTTTCACTTTACTTGAATAGTTTTTACAACTTTTCACGACGCAGTACACCATTTTGGACGCGCAGTCAGCCGGCCGACCAAATGAAGACTGGCGCGAAATTAAAACTCTTTTTGCGTTTTACTACTCTTTTGGTTCGGACACTTTTGAGCGCTGACCCGAAGTCCATTTGTTTCTACGTCGATGGCTAAATGGGATAGAATCTCCTGTACTTTTGAAAGAAGCGGTCTGTAACAGATATGGGTTGGATTGGACTCATTGCAAAAATCAAAGATAAAGGCCTCAAAGAGAGTTCTGATGTGGAGATCATGTGTAGGCGAACTTAATCTGTAGAGGTCTCCATCCAATGTATTATTCAAGGTTGTATACTGGTGACAGCTGGCTGCGCTGGGTCGAAGATTGAAGTGATGAGCCCTGGGGAAAGCCTTTGTCAAACATTGATATAAAGGTGGTTGATGATTTAAAAAAGACAAACATTTAAAAATAGATAATATTATATATTATTTTTTGACTAACTTTGCACAAAATACTAATCCTGGACTTTTTAATAAGTACAAAATGTTCTTTTGGTTGGTATTTTCGTTTTGAGTTATCTCAAGCGGTAAGCAATATATTTTTTAACTGTTTAGTTTTCAGTCTGTCAAAATTGAAATAGAATATTTATTCAAATATTAAGTATTTAAAATGATTATTTAAAATAATATATTGATTGTTCCATAGTAACAGTAGATCTGTTTTTAAAATTTTTGTTTTTATCGAAATGTAAGTTTTAACCTTTTTTATTATTATTTGTAGCTAGCATTTTCTTACAGTATCGTCCTTGTGGATCTTATCACTGTTCCTTGTGAGTGAGGTGCGCGAGGCACAAAGTGGCACGCTATCATGGAAATAACTTTTCCAGATACCTCGGGAATTATACATTTTTTACATAAAAGTATCATGTGGTATTCTCCTACGTTTACTTTAGCTCATGCTTAAAATAAGGGTTTGTCCCTGTTTGTCCCTGCGTGCTTGTCCCAGATTTTTTATACAAATACAAATAGTTTATTTCAAAAAATAAGAGTGGGTACATTGTTACAATACAATACAAGATAAACACATACATTACATCTTTTTGCTCTTATATTCGTTGAATTGTTCTGCGGACCACACCCATGCTAAGTTTAAAAACTTGTGTTATGGGTGTTCACTACATCCCAAAATGCTGGGACATACGGGATTTTTAAAGTTTCGCTTGTCCCGAAAAATATTTTTATCAAAAATTCAGCTCTTTGAACATTTCTTATACCAAATAATATTAAAACCACCCATAAAATTATCATTAAGTAAAAAACTAATAAAGTAAAAAACTAATAATTATATAATTAATAAATATTAAAACTGACTTTATTATAATTTCTTAATATTTTTCTTGTGAAATTACAGGTGTTTATCAATTTGAATTGAAAATAATAAAAAATATTCGGGGACGAACGTAACTTTAAAATTCCCGTATGTCCCGTATAAAAATTCGGGGACATACTTAACTAAAGGTTTTGTTTGTCCCGCGGGGACACACAGGAACAACTCTAAAATACAGACATACATACACTCATTAGTAAGCGTCAAGATTAAATAAATGCTATAAACTAAAAATGAAAATCGACCATAAACTATTTTGAGATTAACATGGCCACATACTACCAACCTGTCATATACCCCGGATGATATGATCCACTTTTGTATACCCAATACAAGCTTTGAGCTTTGGGTTATACAGGATGTTTAAAAAAGTGCGTTTGAAATTTTAAGGGGTTACTTAGAATCAAGTATAGAATCCAGGAAAAATATTAAAAAAATTCGCTCTTCAATTTTTTTTTGCAGTTTTTCATACAAATTCTCGATTCACTATTTAGATTTAGTATGAGAATTTAAAAAAAATAATTGAAGAGCGGATTTTTTCAATATTTTTCCTGGGTTCTGTACTTGATTCTGAGTAACCCCTTAAAATTTCAAACGCACTTTTTTAACACCCTGTATATCAAAAATCCCCGGTGTGCATCTCGATGGAGAGATGTCATGATGGATTCCAGACAAAAACAATTGTATACTTTTGTTTGGAATCCATCGTGAGATCTCCCATCGAAATGCACACCGATTCGTGTTGACTTTACGAGTAACACTGTCGCATGTATTATTCTCTAATCATTTGCCTAATTTATTGTAATTTTTATTGAAATAATAATTGATCTTAAATATTTCTTAGCCATCAAGTGGCTTTTAATTTTCATAAAGATATTCGATTCACTGACTAGCTAGATCTCAAATATTTTTTTGCCATTAAGTGGCTTTAAATATTCTTATAGAATATTTTCATAAAGATATTTGATTCACTGACTCTGTAAATATTAGTGCCCTATTTTTAAAAACAATGTTTACAACTCTTACAAGCAATATTTTTTTCTGAAAGCTTTGAAAAGCAATTTCTTGCTTCTATGGAAATTTGAACGTTTCCTTCATAAAATGGGCAAGATAAATACCTAATTTCGCAATTGTGTTTGCAATCTCTGGTTCATGCGTAATGCATATTTCCCACGCGATTCTTAATTTTCACCTAGCTAAAAACAGCAACAGAGGATTCGTCGCCATTGAAGACGATAAACGGAATACTCAAGAAACCGATCTCCAACATCATTTATAATTAACGGAGCATTATTGTTCCTGTGGTAAGTTGAATAATTGATCTTTAGCATCGGGGTACGCTGTGTTGGTTTTATAAACAATCAATATGTAAACAAAAGATATCGATCGTAGAAATTGGTTATTGCTTAAGTGATGTGCGGCTTTGAAAGTTTATGTTAATTAACTACGCTGCCTAATTGATTGATTGGACTGATTCCTAAAAATTGAGTATACGTACATTTTACGGAGGTCCTTAACGAAAGGGTATTGTATTAAGACTATGCTGTACGTCCGCCGTCCTTCGGTCGGAAGTCGAAACGTTATCTTTTAAATAACAAATAAATTGAGTGGTGGTACGGAACCCTCGGCGTGCGAGCTTAGCTCGCATTTAGCTTTTTTTTGCAAAAGAGCTCCGCCCTTGTTGGGGTGACTGTTGGTCATCTCATCTTGGTTCCAGTGATGTTTTGTTGAATATCAGAATTTATCGGTGTCAGGTTAGCCTTAATATAAGTAAATGTGCTAAGGTTGCATTTGATTGTTTATCAACCTTTACACAATGTGCTCTTTATCGGTTGCCCAATAAATTCAAACTTTTTATTTGCAACTAAATTGTTTGAATGTATTGTTCAACATTTTTTTTTTATATTTTACTGTTTAACGTCATCGGCGATTAAGTTTTTATATGTACATGATGAGAATATAGTTTTTAAACAATATACGAATTTAGATATTTAGCAATATGTAAACGTCACTTTGTCGACCAAGGCAGACTCTGTGCCATATTCCAGAAAACGTAGCACTTCTAACGTAGCTTCTTATGTAAGTCTTGAAACACCTTTGAAGAAGCTATGGCCTTAATATTCCTAATTTTTTTCTATAATGTTTATGAACACCAATTCTAGAATCTTGAAGCTTTGTTGAAGTACCTTGGCTTGGTTGCCATTGTCATTTACAATTTTAATGAAATGTCGTTTTACCGTGTATCTATCTAAAATGTTATTCATCTCTTCAAACTAAGACTAAATTGTGGACCGAAAAACACGATTAATCATGTGAATTTAATTACTCATGAATTTCATTAAGACTAGAGTGTCCGCGTTGCTTCGTTCGAGTAGATTTTGGATGAAAGAGTTCGTTGGAAATTTAATTTTCATACAAACTAACACCTCATTGCACTCTTAGGGATTGATATTTGAAAAATTCTTTTCTTAATGCTTCTCTTAACCCTTTAATGAACGTATCTTTCAATTTTCAACTTTCTGGTTTAGATGTTGCGGTGTCTGTCAGTCAGTAAATTCTCGTATTGTTTTATATAAAAATGTTCATCTTTATAGGTTGACTGACGATATTTTACAAATATTAATTACAGAAACCAAATACGAATGAAAATAGAATCAATAAGGTTTTATTTCTTCTTTAAGAGCAGTGCTCTTGTCTGTGAAGCAATCGCCATTTAGCACGGTTTTCTGAACCGGTTGTACTTGTAACCTAAATATTCTTTAATACCTATAATAACGTGTAAGTTAATAATTAGATAGCTAAAAAAGGCCTAAGTCATATTTATTTAAAATCCCTTATGTTAAAGTAACCTACAAAATAGCGGATACATGTCCAATGTAGTCTATGTTGATCTAATGTGATTGTATTTCCGCAGGTGGCCGTGCTAAGCTAGATGCAAGCTTGGAATCCTGTGAGGTAATTATTGTATGATTTTATTTTCATAGACTAACTAAGATAGTGATAGTGAACACGATAGTTTCAAAAAGTTGTAAAACTAGTATTGTTGTACTAGTTATTATAGTACTGTTCTAAAACTTAAAAAATATATCACTACCTACATGTTTTGGTTAGATTTCATCATTAAAAGGTCATTTTTCACTTACGATGACGTACGTTACGGTACGTTATTGGTGTCGATTCGGTTTTCACGATTAAACTGATTTGACAGAACTAAACTTAATTTAAGTGTTTTGTCTTTTTCTCTCTGTATCGAAAAGACAAGGACAGGATGCTTAAATTAAGTTTAGTCCTGTCAAATAGGTGTTTAATCGTAAACACCGAATCGGGACAGGATGCTTAAATTAAGTTTAGTCCTGTCAAATAGGTTTAATCGTAAACACCGAATCGACACCATTGGTTTTTAACGTAAAAGTTTACTGATTTTAATATTCGCAGATTTCACGGATATTGGCTTTAACAACCTGAGAGTCCCCGCCGCGGATTAAAATGTGAAAGGTGAGCGTTATTATTGTTTGCAAAAAACTCTTTCAGCATTATTCAGATGATGATTATTTTCATTTTTGTCTTCTTTTCCCGACGGATTCATAATGACGTATAAACTTGTATTCTGAAATTGTATTCGGTTACGAAAACGATAAATCACCAGGAAACAAAGTTAAAGCTACTTTTTTTATTCACAGGATGGAGTGGAGAGGTGTCGCGATAGAACATCAATTTTGGGAACTGCAAACCATGCTAAGTGCCAAAGTATAAACTCTTACATGTTAACATTAGTTCATAACTCGGAATACTATTTTAAATGTTGTTTTGTAGTTGTGAAAGCAGCAGAAATCTAAGTCTATTCTGGTAATCGTATTTACGTCTGTATTTTCAAACTATACAGAAATGAAATGTTAAGTATAATACTAATAATCCTCGTAAAACATCAATAAGAACTTTTTATACTGTAAACATAAATGGCATTCAAATATTATGAAGTGTTAACAAATTTTCCATAATAATATTTATTTGCATTCATAATGTTATCATTATAAAACATTAAATGTTAATTTATTATCGTTTGTTACTTTAGATCTCACACCTTGGCGTCTGCGTGTAGTTTCCAAAATGGTAAGTAAAAAAAACATATCAGTATTTTTTTAGAAAGCTATCAAGTATAAATAATATTAATGATGAGTTTTGATTATTTTGTCTTCTTTTCCCGACGGAAACATAATGACGCAAAGTATTCTATTCTGATATAATTTTTATCTACAAAAATTATCTACTATCCAGAGAAATCAGATTTTAAAATATCGTTTCATTTGTTACAGGTTACAAAGAAGATTGCACCTAATGCTAATTCTGAATTTATTCATTTTTAGATTGTTATTTGTATATTACGCTAAAAATTCCATTATACAGTATAATCATTTTAAGACAATTTGTTGTTAAAAAGTATTTTAAGTTACTCGAATAAACTTTAAATAGCTTAAAAATATATTCTTTAATTTTATTTTCTTGCCTTAGTACAAAGAAATGTGTTCCAAAGGAGCCGCATTCTCATATCAGGATAAGATATAGCATTATCAAACGTGACAACTAATTTAATAAACTTGTAATACGTAGGTAAGTATATGACCTTATTAGAAGCGTAAAACTTGTAATGCGTATATGACCTTATTAATGAGTAAATTATTCATTACAATTTTTGCTCTGCGAGCGGGTAGACAAGTAGTAGTCGCCGCGGCTGTCCGGGGCGGCTGACTCTCCCATCTTGGTCGAGTTCTCGGTGCATTCTCCTCTTTGATACTTGCTCCAACTCTCACAAGGGAAAGCGTCGAAGTCTTTCTCAGACTGTATTGATTGGCCGAAGTACTCGCATGATTTCCCGTGGCTGCAACCCTCTGCAAGTATCGATAATTGACCACGCTGAATACGTTAAAAACATCCGACTACAATCGCAACAACTCCAATTTTGCTATGTTTTTGTTGATTTTCTCAAAAACCGCTGAATCGATTTCGATAAAATTTATATGGGACTACCTGTGAAGTATACCCTTTTAAACAAAAAAAGAATTTTCCAAATCGGTTCAGGCGTCTTCGAGTAATCGGTGAACATACATAAAAAAAACATTCCGACGAATTGAGAACCTCCTCCTTTTTTTGAAAAAAAATCAGTAGACACATTTCTATGTCGCTAGAATTACGCTCACTGGGCCTCGTCATTTTGGTATAAGAACGTCTTAAAACAGACTAGGTTGATGTTTACGTTGTACGCACTAGGAATTGCACGAAATAGGCAGTGGCGTAGCGTGGGGGGGGGGGGGGCATGGCCACGGGCGGTACATGGATAGGGTCGGCGAGCGCCACATTTTTTTTTACCTAATGGTATTAAGTGTTATTAGGCGTCGATTAACTGGACTTAGATTACGCTCCTCAAGATATTACTAATAGCGAAGAGTTCAAACTTGAGCGTGTACTTCTTCATACTTTTGTAGCAGCAACAGACCCAGACTTTAAAAAAGAGATACATAATTATGTCTGGCTCACTGGGCTTACTAAAATATATTATAAACTTGAAGAGTGTTTACAAAATATTATCATAATGTTAAGAATATTTTAACAGCTGCCATTAGCAGTGCCAGTTGTGAGAGAAGCATCTCTAAACTGAAGGTTATTAAAAAATACCTAAGGTCGAGGCACGTCCAGGGGGGCGGCAAATTGAGCGATCAAAATATATGATAAACAATATTCAAAGTTACATGACCCAGATAAAACGTCATGAAAACAAATGTTATCGTATGAAGAATGAAACCCGTACAGCAACGGCGCACAGTTACATTTTAAATAGGACCGGCCTTTGGGTCGTGTCACCCGTGCACAGACACAGGGCGTCGAGCTCATGGGGCCGCCAAGCACCCTGGTAGTTGGGATACCTACCCTAACTGAAACGGCGCTGAGTGCTCGAAGTAAAAGGGATTTTGTTGGTTTAACATAAACATTCTTAGATATCTTAAAAAATTTCGGCGCTTTTTATTAATATAATTTATGTTCGTGAGCGCTCGCTTCACATCAGGAGGTTGCAAGTGCGATGTCCAGCGGGTTCAATCAGTATTACGGATTTCGAATTTAGCTATATTAGCAATTAGCAATCGAACGTGATATAACATCGATTGTATAAACGATTTTGCTTTAAAGAAAACACGAAAAGTACATATTTTTTATTCGATTACAGAATTTGGTTGTTTTATTTCGCTGCCGACTCGTGGTCTCACCGCATTGTCGCACTGGTGGGTCGACGAGTAATTGACTGTTTACTCGTAGTCCCACCGATTCACTCTTGGCCAGTAATCGTAGCATGCATCATTAGTAAAAAAAAGTCAACATACTAATGTTGTTTTTTTTTTTACTAATGATCAAAATAGAAAGGGGTGCAAATTTTCGATCGGCCCCGGGCGGCGAAAACCCACGCTACGCCACTGGAAATAGGGAGTGTACGAATTAGGAAAAATATTTTGCACGAATTAGAACAGCTGATATGATTGTACCAATGAGCATATGGAGCGTGTTAGCGCATCGCATAGTTAAGGGCCTGCGCAGACGAGGAACTTTTTTCGCAGATTTATAGATATAGTAAATCACAGACATGCACCCCGCTCCCCCCTCCCTAGGCGCGACGACTTCTTTGTAGTAAATATACTAAAAAGTTCGTCATAGAAATATGTCGCCCTACTGTGATAGTTGCACTGCGTTACGGGTTGTTGATACAGTTTATAAGGGATCTAAATTAATGGACAAAAACTACCCCACACGCATAGCCCCTCGTCTGCGCAGGTCCTAACTCTGCGCCTTACCGACCCTTCCTAAGATTTGAACCCGTAAAATGCATATATCTCACCTATTATCATTTGCGCGCCCTCGCACCCCGGCTGCCTGGGGTGCCCGCTGTTGGGGTAAAAGTCCGCGTGGCCGTGACTCAACCGGTACCCATACACTCCGCCACACGTGTGGATGATGTCTACGAATTCTGCATCGCTCTGTTCCAGTCGGAAATCTTTCGGCATGTATGGAAGTTCGAACATTGGTCTAGCAGGGTCCAATCCTTCAATAGAGTTTTTGTTGTTGTATTACATAACAAGTAGTAAGATACATCGTAGGAACTTTAACTGCAGCAAATGGGTCTATACCATGGATGGGTTCAACCACAGACATGCACCCTGCTCCCCCGGCGGAGCGACGATATAAAACTTTGGGTCCAACCTATTTACTGGTTTAGGTATTAAAAATGGCATACGTTTCTAAATAAAATTAGTACCTATCCGCGAGTTTGCTAGTCAAAAAGATAAAAGTGTCACGTGAGCAATAAATATTGTGAGGTATAAATTATACCGTATGATATTTGCATATTTGTTATAAGCAACTAATCAGTGTTAAGTTTAAAGTTATGTTAAAAATTCTGACACGAAATATTCGATATTTTTAATTAATTTCTCTGACGTGGTAACAAATTTTAAATTAGTTTTTAATGATTCTTTATTCGTTACTAGCAACATATACAGTAGTCCAGTCATCGAGGAGGTTGAGGTATGCATTAACTCCTCTGTCCGTAAAACTTTGCAGTATGATTAAGTAGTTTCCATAGATGAGGTGTGACAAGGTATCCCGGAGATTTAAGTTTTGGAAGTAGGTATTTTATACCTAAACATGAATATTGCTAATAACTCGTACCGAACAATTTCTCAATCCATTATTCCAACGCGATATGTTAGTGTTAGGTTGTTATTATATGTATGTAAAACTGTCCAAAACTTTTTCGAACTTTTTAACTTCGATATTTAACAAAATATGTTATTGTGCTATAATTACCAAGGTGTAATTTCTCGATTAAATTTTATTTTTTACTATGGTTTTATACCTTATTAGACTTTTCTATGTGTAAGTATCCAAAACATTTTCCTATAGGAACATAATGTTATAGTTTCCGTATAAATGCTCACGGCTCATAATTTCTCAGTCCAATTTTATTCCTTTAGAAGTCACAATTTACAGAAGTAAACAGCTTTTTAAAACTATCCAATGAAATTTCGGCAAATAGTAGTTTTAGAATTTCTTTAGATAATACGTTTATTACACATTCACGGCTTACGGGGCGGCGGCGGCGGACGTAGACGCGATGCGCGTGGCGCGTACCGCATCCGCTCAAGGTCAAACAATGAAGCGATACATACATCTACATTCATTTGAAAAAAAAACGATATACTCTGCTTGGGGAGTCTAAGGAAGGGTGCCGATATTCTTTTTTACTGTAAAGGATACAGAGTTTAGATTTTTCCTTGACTAATACTATTGAATTTTTTGCGTATTATGTACCATAAAGTAAAAAATCAAATTTTACTATTGTTACCCCGTCTGAGTGTACGGATATTAGGTTATGTAGGTATGCTCGTGACCGAAGACTGTCATTTTCAGTAACTTTTTTATCAAATATCAAAAACGGCATTTTGTTCTGAAAATGTTTGAAAGGAGAATGGGCGATTTTGGCCCATATGTTGTAACACTTGTAACGCATTGTGACCTATATCGTAAGATAGGTCACACAAAGTACAAACTTTTATTGTATGATAGCTCACCTGGATCTCGTGCAGAAGAAAAGTTATTAGGCATAACCTAACGAAAAAGTTTGTACTTGATATAGAATAGAAAAGAAATATGTTTATTCAGTAAATACAAACATATATGGAAGCAACAAATACAGTTGATTAAAATAACATAACATAGTAAAAAAAAGAGAAAAGAGCAATAAAATTACATCAATTAATTGTAAGTATTATTGTAACTTATGAAAATATAGCATAAAATATACCCACTTATCGAGGTAAAATCATGATTTTGCTCATCGTTACAGCCAAAACACGCTGTTAACTGTGCAGTGGTCATGGTCATCAGATCATGTAGGTTAACTGATTACACGTACGGTTTGACTGTAAGTGGCATTTATCTCGACTGTTTCCGTGCTTTGAAAGGCAGTTGTTAACTTATTATACCACATCGGAGGTCCATGAGGATGGCCTAACCATCCCCATACAGAAAAAGTATCTGCGCTAACACTGGGGACGACATCAAACTACGACTTCAAAAAAGGAGCAGGTTCTCGATTCGTCTGTATGTTGTTTTTTTTTGTACGTGTGTTACGCAATTACTCCGCCAATCATGAATCTATTTTGACAATTCTTTTTTGTTTAGTAGGTATATTTCGTAGGTGGTCCCATATAAATGTTATCTAAATTGATTCAGCGCTTTTTGAAAAAATCAAAAATTAGTACCAACGTAAAAACAAAAACAGCAAAATCGTAGTCGTTACGATTGAAATCGGTTGTTTTTAACGTGTTGAGCGTTGTCGATTATTTATTAGAATTGATCATTTTTATTCAATTATTCAAAAATATTTGCAGTGCATTTATTTCATAGAGCCATTGGTTTCATCTGACCCCGTCATATGGGACTTCAAAATAAAACAAAGAAACAATAAAAGAAAAAAAATGCCATTACCACCAGCCGCAGTATGTCGGCTGAAACCTATCGAGGAAAACAATATGATAAGTGACTATGCGTCGTCCCAGGACCATGAGTATGATGAAAATTTGGTCCTTGAGAATTAACACGAGGATGGCAGTTAATTATATTTTAATAAATATTTTTTAAGATCCGGGTAATATTAAATGACATCCGGATTTAAGAAAGTGGCAACCCTGACTAAAATTGAGAAATACCGCATAACTTCTGGATAACGCGGAATTAGATTGTGTTTTTAATAGTGTATATAAAGGCAGATTTCGCCAATATTTTAGTCTATAAATGATCATCTAATACGGTGTTATTGTTGAAAAAATAAATAAATAAGAAAAATGACAAAAATATTTATATTTCATTCGTTTTTTAAAGTATGAAGACAAAATTTTGTTTAAAAATCTGGTATTGTATATGTAATAACACACAGAAAACCGGCGTGAAGCAACGTTTGTTGTGTTTCGCCGTGTGAGTGAGGGTACCGGAGGCCCAACCACCCCCCCTCCCCATTCCCCCTTCCCCAATCCCATTTCAAAGGTCGGCAACGCACTTGTGACTCCTCCGGTGTTGCGGGTGTCCATGGGCGGCGGTAATCACTTACCATCAGGTGATCCGTCTGCTCGCTTGCCATCTATCCCATAAAAAAAAAAAAAAAAAAAATATTATCAAAACTTAACTAAGCGGCTTAGTTCTTTTTCAATATTTTTTTTTATTATTTTTGTGACCCGGATATACGTCAACTTTGAGTTTTTTTTTTTAAATTAACTACATGTCGTATCAATGCCGGAGTTTTACTGTAGAGCTTAAAATGATCCAAACTATTGATTTTTGCAATAAAAACAGCATGTTACAAAATTAGGGTTTTTAATACACTGTGCATTATGAAGCTTCTTAATAATAATAATTTTTCAAGGTTATTGACAGGCTTCCCTTTAGGGTTTTCAAAACTGGTCTTGCGTTGCCCGTCTCTAATGGCTTCCCACGACCGTCACCAATTCTATGAGCTATGTGCTCCGCCCATTGCCACTTTCGTTAATCGATTCTGTGAGCTATGTGCGTTACTTTATATTCTCACTACGCACCTCTTCAGTTCTGATTTGATCACGTAAGGAAACTCCAAGCATACTTCATAGCGCTTTGGGTGACCTTGAGTCTTCTTATGAGGCTCATACGAAGCGAACATGTCTTATTGTTAGTTCCATATGGTTATTACTAGCAACACAAACTGATTAAAGACTTTAGTCTTGAGACACTTGAAAGGTATCTTTCTTGAAGTTAGACGTACCTAGCTGGACTTTTTATGCAAGGTACATATATAGGGTGACTTTAATTAGTTCTTGATATAAAAGACTGTGCATGTGCTAATGATAACAAACAACTTTCCCTAAGGAACCCATAGTCAAATCGTAAAAAAAAATGTGGACTCTCCATACAAATTGACCAACTTATCGGCCAAATTAGTATGAAGAGTCAAATTTTTTTGCGATTTGACTATGGGTTCCTAAGGGAAATTTGTTTGTTATCATGAGCACATGCACACCCTTTGGTACCTATCAAGAACTAATTTAAAGTCACCCTATATTAGTCAATAACTTCGAGTATAGTCTCCAAACTTCAGAGCCATGGGTTTTCAGGACATGGACTTTTGACATCATTTTTGTCTTATGTTCATTTTAAGACCGAGTTGTTGAGATGGTCTATTGAGTCCATTGATATCTGTACCTAGGACTTCCAAAGTCTCAGGCAAAATCATAGTAATTATCGTCAACGATCAAATGTGGGTGATGTACTCACTGTTAATGTTGGTGCCGAGCTCTTTCAATCACAGGCAGGACTTCTTCCATAACAACAGTGAACAGGCTGTTAGATATAACGTCTCCCTGTTTCACCCTTTTCTGCAGCGGGATAGATTTCAAATTTTTGTTTTGATAACGGACTAACATTGCGGCGTTCCCGTTCAAGAGCTTTAGCCAGAACTCGATCCAATCAAAAGTTTTCTCATAGTCCACAAACGCAAATATAATGGCTGATTATATTCTACGATTTCCTGTTTTGTCTTCCGCACCGCAGCATATGTATGTGTTCTATGGTACGGACAACTTTTCGAAATCAGGCGTATTCAGAAAGCTAGAAGTCGTCAAACCTGCGTGCGTGACGATTCGTAATGACTCTCGAAAACAGCTTTTATATAAAGATCTGAAGTGAAATACGTCTATAGTTCGTCTTTGCTCGATCTTTGACGTAAAACAGCATCTTAGGTCAGTCAGTTATCTGCGATTGATTGATTGGCTTTCTGTGGGTGCATGAGTATGCGCCAGTTACACATTGAAGCACAGAAGTAACATTTCACAAGAAGTGTATACGATGGCTCAATGTATGTGTCTGTGAGCATGTGCTTGATTCTGGTTTGCTTGTGTGTACGTGTGTACAACTCATATCATCCCCACCGCCCATCACTGCAGGGGCACGGATCTCTTTTCATATCTCGGGAAGATTAAGACATACTCCAAATGGAGGTAGGCAAGTCCAGATTGGTGGAGTTGTAGGACTAGTAGCCGACCCCAGTATCAGAAGTTACTGCAGCTGCTTTTAAGCCATATGCCTAACGACTGAAGTCGGTACCAACACTTTTCTGCTTTTCTTTCTGCTATTTCTTTAACAGTTTTATTCTTCAATTTGGCTTCAACTTGTCTTCATTGACTGAAGTTCTTGGCCGACGAGCGAGCGTATCATTTTCAACAGTTCGCGACCTTCTATAAACAATTTTCACCATTCATACAACATGGACTGACTAATATCCTAATGTCCATATTGTTTATGAAGCCCTGCAAAAAATTCATATATTCTTTCTTTCCTTAAATCAAAGCTCCTGTTATGTGTAACGTTCTTCAGTTCAAGTTCAATTATTGGAAGAAAAACTCACAAAATCGCACTTTTGAGTAGCAAAGAACATAACAAATTTTCCTTTGTAGTAACTGAAGAACATTATACAAGACAGGACCCATAAGTAATATCTGGTGCGTAACCGTTGTTGGTTTAGCTCAGACTGAGTGCAGCGGGCCGAGACGCTTTCGTCGCAGCTTTGCGTTTACATAATAGTTATAGCTACTTATGTTCTACTTATAGGTAAGTATATTACTGTTAAAGCTATGTGGAGTCCGTCGCCAATAGGCGCTTTTATTGTCATGTGGCTTTCTGGCCGCATGTGGGTCGTGCCCGCATGCGTGCCGCCCGCAACCTATCGTTTCATTACATGTTTTTAGGGACTTTTTATTGTCATCCGTGGAACACGCACGCGAGTCGCTTTGGAAACACCGCACGCATGCGGGCAGAAATCCGCATGACAATAAAAGCGCTTTAGCTGTGATAGTTTTCCTTTTAACTTCGTTATGCCGTGAATTTTTAACATTTCTAGAAACAACTGCCGTGATTTTTTTTTCTATTCTAGTAACAACCGTTTAGCTGGAAGAAAGATGGGGGACATGACTTTAACAAAAAAATTGCATATTAAAGCTTAATATTTCGAAAACGGATCCCTAAATTGAAAAATGCTTTTCGCAAACCTACTATATTTTAAAAAACCTACCCAACGACTCCCTAACTAATTAATATTTTGTACAATAAAGAGATTACAAACAAACAAACTCCCCACACCAAGAGATAGTCGAGAAAAAAAATTTCATCCCCACTTCACGTGTAGGGGAGGTACCCTGAAAGATTTTATTTTACGACTTTGTCGACGTGATTAATATACATATCCGTGCCAAATTACTGCTCTCTAGTACTAATAGTCTCTGAGCTAAGCCGTGGACAAACAGATAGACAGACAGAAAGACGAACATGGCGAAACTATATCCTTGTCGACTAGGGAACCCTAGAAATTGAGTGTCCTAGAAGTGTTTTGTGTTTTGTTTTGTTTTGTTTTTGACACCAATTGTTTTATAAATAAGTTTAAATTGACCAATGATACAATGTATCTACTATTTGTACAGAAAAAAAGACTAGCTAATTCGTTAGCTTACAGTATTTTATATCGTACCGACTGTATTCAGTCGGTAATTACCTGCGTAACGACGGAGGAGCCCGTCGCCGGTGTCGGCACCGCAGGTATGGCGCAGCCTATAATTGCACTAGACAGTGCACCCTGCGGTGCTGGCACTTGTAGCGGGTCTCGAACTCCAGATTTAAACTAGGTTCAGAGACAACGAGGAAGCCCAACTCTTTGAAATTAGTACACCAAAATATACAAGGCTTTCTCGGCAAAGAATTCGAAATATAATGATTTTTGGAAAAATTTAATATAGATATTTTATGTATTACAGAGCACTGGCTCAAGGAACATGAAATGCTTTTTAATTTTGAAAATTATAATATGGCCAGTGCAGTATGGCCAGTGCCAGTGAATTCGAAACGTTTTTCACAAACATTCCACTTAAGCTAACTGAGGCCTCATCACCCACATATGCTGAAAACATATTAGAAGAAAATGTAATTTTTTGTGATGAAATATTCTATTTTAGAGAAATTGGACCTGAAACTGTTGTTAAAACTTTTAAGTCGCTTTAAGTGAAACAAACTGAGGACTTGTGGGGTTTATCAGTTAAATTAATTAGTAATGTAATTGACGTATTAGCACCACATTTAGCATACCTTTTCAATATTAGTATAGAAAGTGGTGACTTTCCAGATCTCATGAAGTGTAGTTTTTACTATAGTATTTTTAAGTAATATAGCGGAGCCACCGCGAATCGCAGTCTTTCGATTGAATGCACTGGCCATATTATAATTTTTTATACCTCTTTATAAATCAGGTTCCAAAACTGATGCGGGAAATTATAGACCTGTTTTTGTATTATCCGTCCTTAGTAAAGTCTTTGAAAAAATTATGCTCAACCAAATGCTACAACACTTTACTTTAAACAAACTTCTGCATAACCAACAATTTGGCTTCACGAAAGGTCGATCAACTACCGATGCAGGAGTAGCACTTATACGAAGATGCAATAGGAGTGTTTTGTGATTTATCTAAAGCATTTGATTGTGTGGAACATCAAACTTTACTTCTTAAACTAAAGCATTACGGTGTGGAAGATAGGGCTCTCAGTCTTCTCAATTCTTACCTTAACAATAGGTTACAAACAGTCCAAGAAATGGCACAAATTCTCTCGGCTCTACAATAAAAATAGGCGTTCCCCAGGGATCTATTTTAGGCCTCTTTCTCTTCCTTGTTCATATAAATGAATTACCATTTATGGTGCAACGTCTCTCAAATATTGTGTTGTTTGCAGATGACACATCTCTTATTTTTAAGGTAGACAGGAAAGACAGCAAAATTGACGAAGTAAACAACACATATTCAAAGATACACAAATGGTTACTGTTAATAACTTGCTATTAAATGCCACAAAGACAAAAGTAATAAAATTCAGATTACCAAATGTCAAGCAAACTCACGATAATGTAATATTAGATAGTAATATTTTAGAGTTCGTAAATAGCACTGTTTTTCTTGGTATTACTTTAGATGCTTCCTTACAATTAGGACCACATATAGAAACCTTAGCAGGAAAGCTTAGTTCAGCTGCCTACGCCGTCAAGAAAATAAGGTAACAGATGTAGATACTTGTATTTTAGCTATTTTCATAGTATAATGTCTTACGGCATCTTAATTTGGGGACATGCGGCTGACATAGAAACTATTTTCATACTGCAAAAAAGAGCCATTCGCGCTATCTATCAGATGCGATCTCGAGAGTCATTGAGGAACAAGTTTAAAGAAATAAATATTTTAACTGTTGCCAGTCAATTCATATATGAAAACATCATGTATGTTCGTAAGAATTTAGATTTATTTCCAAAAAACAGTGACAGACATAATTTTAATCTTAGAAATAGAAATAATATCGAAGTTGCTTATTCGAGACTGAGTAAGGTAAAGAAGTCATTCATGGGGCAGTGTATAAAATTCTACAATAAAATACCTGAAAATGAAATTAGTTTATCCGCAAATAAGTTTAAGACTTATGTAAAGAAACGCCTGTGTTCAAGAGGATATTATAAAACCCAAGACTATGTTAATGACAATGATGTATGGACATGTATAGATCTTCCAGCTAGACATGGGCACCGCGCCGGCGCGGCGCGGCCACGCCGATTTGTTCGCGCCGCCGCTGCCGCCGACTCTTTCGAAATTCGCGCCGACCAGACCAAGCAACAAGCAATTTTGGATAAATTAAAGGTAGTTTTTTTTTTCAACATGCGGTACGGTATCGCACCTCATATCATTTAGAGCAGGTTGCAGATGCAAACAGAGAAAGAAATCGATTCATGCATGGAGATACAAAACACAACTCGTGTGGCTTTTCTGAGACCGCATCAACGAGTATGTAAATTCGAATTTCCCTTATTTTACACAAAAATTTAGGAGATACCGTGCATCACCCGATTTCAAAGATTAAGTTAACTTTAATCCAAATCGATCCGACATCGTCACTATAACGAAGATATCTCGAACATCGGCTTAAACGAGATTAAACAACTTAAGATCGCTTACCATCAGGTGATCCGTCTGCTCGTTTGCCACCTAATACTTAAAAAATACAGCTTAAGAACAATAAGGCACTCGGTGATGGATGATTACTGGGAGGAGTTACGGCTGAGCTTCTGAAAGCAGTCGAAAACCAGTACTTGAAGCTCTTCAGAAGTTGCTTGATTTCATTACGAATGCCTACCACATAGCACAAAAGTGTGGTGGGTGGTGCACTTCTTCAAAATTGGTAACGACCCAGCTGAGCTGCTGATTATGAGACCTTACAGACCCAAATCACTGTTTTTTGTTTTTTTGCATTCATCACGTCTGGACGCTTGTTTTATGAATTTCCAGGGTTTCCGAAAAGATTTCATCATTTCTACATTGAAGCAGATAATAAAACAAAATTAAAGGCATAATCGGCCACTATGCTTCGCGTTTGTAGAGCCTTTCATTCAATCGAGACTTGGACTGTGTTACAGTCTCTCCAACGGTGCCAAATTAACTACGAAGTTATTGAAGTTTTAATAAAACGCCACTATGTCGGTCCTCCTCCAGGATCAGAATTAGGAAAGTATATGGCTGCAGTGAGGAGTGACACCAGGAGTGAAGGAGACGTTATATATCCAAAACTGTTCACCAGTGCCCTGAAAGATGTTTTCTAGCTTATGGACTGGAAAGGACTCAACATCCATGGCGTAATGTACGCAATGTAACCACCATCGATAAGCTGATATCTTAGAAGACCTATGCAGAATTCTCAATGGCCTCAGCAGATCATCATCTTAATAAGTGGACATCAGTATAATATCGTTTCACACCCATTTCTCTGAAGGTTAGAGACTCTGCACTCGAAGTAATTAATGAATATTTATAAACATATGTATAAAACCAACGGTGGATAGGTCCAACTTCGAGAAAGATATCAATCGTCGAATCCATCTCGGCTAGGCCACGTTTGGGAAGGTCTGCAATATCTTCAGGTTAGAAACACCCGAAATACTGCAGTGTTTCAAGACCAAATTGTCGGTAAGTTAATCAGAGTGTGTATCCAGTGAATAACATTTGGAACTGAGAGATAGTCGCTTACTTTGAGCCTCATAAGAAGGCTCAAGGTCAAGGTCAACCAAATGACGACGGCGCGTGTTATAAACAGAAATTCTATACGTGATCGAATCAGAAATAAAGACATATGAAGGAGAGCTAAATTAACCGATACAACTCATAGAATCGCTAAACTGAAGTGGCAGTGCAGTAGGAAAAACACATAACATATATAATAGATGACCGTAAGGGTTAGAGAGGGCAGAGAAATCGGCATTAACATCAATGGCGAGTACATCACCCACCTTCGATTTGCTGACAATATCGTGATCATGGCTGAGACTTTGGAGGACCTAGACGCAATGCTCGATGGACTCAGTAGAGTCTCCCAACAAGTGGGTCTTAAAATGAACATGGACTAGACGAAAACTATGTCACACCCACTCCTCTGAAGGTTGGAGATTCTACACTCGAAGTTGTTGACGTATATGTATACCTGGGACAAACAGTCTATCAGTGATGACATATGGATCCGATACATGGTCACTTACTATGTGCCTCATAAGAAGGCTCAAGGTCACCCAAAGGGCTATCTCTGATCGAATCAGAAGTGAGAAGATACGTAGGAGAACTAAAGTTACGGACATAGCTCACAGAATCGCTAAACTTAAGTAGCAGTGGGTGGGGTATATAGCTCGTGGAACAGATGGCTGTTGGGGCAGTAAAATTATCGAGTGGCGAGCACGCACCAGAAGACGCAGTGTGGGCAGGCCTCCAACTCGGTGGACCGACGACCTGGTGAAGGTTGCGGGAAGCCGTTGGATACGAGCAGCACAGGATCGGTTGGTGTGGAAATCCTTGGGAGAGGCCTTTGTCCAGCAGTGGACGTCTTTAGGCTGATAATGATGATGAAGGGTTATCAATGTTGTCGAATGGGGACCACACACCGGAAGACACAGCATGGGCACACCTGTCACTCGGTAAGCCGTCGTGACAACTTGTAAAAGTTGCGGGCCACAGGATACGGGCAGAGCAAGACTGGTTGGCGTGAATATCTAGGGTGGTTCTATATTAAACTGTAGAATTCTTTTGCTGATGCTGAAGATGAATTATTATTTTTATATACCTTTTCAATTCGCAATTAAAGTTTTAATTTATTTATATAAGAAGAAAAATGTGTCTGTCTTATAACCAATCTCAAAAAAAAAAATTAGGCCGCGCCGCGGCGCGGCGCTGCCACGTCGACCAATTTGGACCGGTGCGCCGCCGCCGGCAAATATAAGGTCGGCGCCCATGTCTACTTCCAGCTCATAGCTTTAGTAATGACATCAATTGTAATAGATATTATGTATTTATTTCAAAAAATGTGTTGGGGCGAGTTTCTTTTGGGCTCGACGTTTCTTCTCGCTCCGCTAACACTTCCCGAAACGTTGAGTGTACAAGTTCCGCGTGGTAGGAACTTTGTACTAGGTAGAAAAAAAAGACGATTTAAAAGTATGCGTACAGCATCTACTTAAATAAAAAATATTTTGACTTTGACTTTGACTTTTTTAGTGCAGAGGTGCATAAAAATTAAAAAATCGAATTAAATAATTAATTAATAATTAATTTAATAGGAACTGTGGCGACAGCTCTTCAGCGGGAAGTGAGGTACCTTCGCCAGGCGAGGTGGTATGCTTGGGGACCAGCCGTGGTCCAACCGTTGATGGTTGGAAGTCGTATATATCCGTAGTGCGAAGAAACTTTCAATATCGCGTTCTAGGATTAGTTGATGGCGGTGCGATAGATGTCGCCACATCACTCCCCCTCCGAGACCGGAGGTCAATCCGTTTTGAGTTGACGGTCCAGTGTTGCCGGTGCATACAGCGGGCCGACGACGCGCGTCGCGATGCGGCGGCTGCGGTAAGTAGAGAACGCCAGGCCGAAGTGCTCAACTCAAGTCCAAAGCTGAGTCAGGACGAGGAGGTTCAGGCGTGCGGTGCAGGGGAAGCAGGCGTCGTGGAGCGCGTGCTCTATACAGCGTGGGCTGCCGACAGCTTGCTGCCTGAAAAGTGAAGCTCGCTGGTTCCATGGTGTACGATGCGGTGTCAACGGGTTTGCGAACCTGATGGGCTTCAGAGTGAAGTATCAGGGCCAGGAAGCTCAATTGACGGCTTTCGTTGGTCCTGGTAAACTTCGATGTACTGGACTGCTGTGCTGCTGCGGCTTGCATTACCAACTGGAAGGTTGTTGAGTAGTGTGATGTCTAAGGTTGCGCCAGGATGTTTAGCATCTAGGGTCACCACTGTAGGAACTGTGTGTTACCACTCTTCGGAGGAAAAGGGAGGTAACTCCGCCAGGCGAGGTGGTATGCCTGGGGACCGGCCGTGTTCCAACCAATGATGGTTGGAAGTTGTATAGTTAATCTGAAGAAACTTTCAATAGCGCGATCTAGGTTTAGTTCGTGGCGGTGCGATAGATGTCGCCACAAATCTAACGCGGAAAACACACTGCTCCGCTCACCGCGACGAATTGCGGTGGAGATTTAAACTTTGTACTGTAAAATGTTGATTTGTATACAAAAACCGCGGGGTATCACACACTTCCACCGCTTCTCCGTCCGGGAGCGCGGATCCGGAGACGCGGTGCGATTCACAGGTATACCACTGCACCGCAGTACCGTCCGGATTTTTGTCTACGACGGAATTCGGGCGAAAACGGTGGGGCGGAAACCGCGCCTTCGTCGTGCACCGCAGCTTCGGACGGAAACCGTCCGGTGGAGCGGAACGCTGCCGCATGCGAATTTCGTCGCTTCACGCTCCCGTCCGATTTCCGCCTCAGTGTGATATCCGCATAATAGTCGTCCCAGGGAGGGGGAGGATGATGGAAGGACCCCATAAAGGGGGTTGTTTTAGGGTAGAAATGGGCCATTCGGGATATACTGTATATGTACGAATATTAATCGACACATTAAAATCAGGAAGGTTGGGGATGCAGATTCTTTGAAATCCGCGGATGCGGATATTTAAAGGCTCATTCGGGGATGCGAATCTTAATACTACACAAAAAGAGAAAAGGACTACACAAAAAAATCGCCCCCACCCACATCAGATTACAAACGTATCTCAGTCAATATATCTGTGCAGCCTGATGTTTTTTTGCTATGACGACATCCGCCATAGATATAGGGTTTTCATGCAAATCGAATTTGATTTCCAATACTAATTTGGAGGCTCATTTGATCAAATACACTCGGCTTCAAAAAAATCGCACCTTTTAAGAAATCTATTTTAAACATCTTTCAATCGTATTTGTATTATGAAATATTGGTAATGTTCGGTATCATTTGAAAGGTAAGGAAACAGAGAATGCAAAAACAATAATTCATTCAATGTTTTTTATTGGAACAATAAAAATCCTTGAAAAACCCAAATGAAATCTGATTAATTTTTCAAAACAAAGTTGCTTAAAACTAACCTAAAACCTAGTGTTACCCCCCCTAGCCCTAATGACGTCTTCCATGCGCTCCCTCATGGATCGCACCAACTTTAGGACCTCTTCTTGAGGGATTCTGTCCCATTCCTCAATAACGGCGTCTTGGAGCTCCTGAAGAGTCGCGGGAGCGGGATCACGGGATCTAACCTTGCGTTTCAGCTGGTCCCAGAGGTGCTCTATCGGGTTCAGATCTGGACTTCTCGCTGGCCACTGCATGACAGGGATCCCAACCTCTTGAAGGTAACCCTGCACAATTCCAGCAGTGTGCGCGCGAGCGTTATCGTGCATTAATGTAAACCCGTCGCCAATAAATCCAGCATAGGGGACCACATGTTCTTCCAGGATCTCTGTGATGTACCGGTGAGCAGTCATCGACCCTTGCCCGCGAGCACCGCCGGTCCGAGAGACGCAAGAAAGTTCAGTTTTGCCGTCGGCAGATATGCCGCCCCAGAACATGCAGGAACCGCCCCCGTATTCTACCGTCTCTTGGATGCAGGCTTGGGCAAAACGTTCCCATTGTCTTCTGTATACTCTTTTGCGTCTATCGTTGCAGAAAAGGCACACTCTCGTTTCGTCTGAGAAGAGAACAGCTCTCCATTGGTCCAGGGTCCAATTGACGTGGGCGCGAGCAAATTGCAGACGTGCTCGCCGATGCGCTGCGGTTAATTTTGGACCCGTGGCAGGTCTTCTAGCCACAATATTTCTCTCCTTTAGTCTTCTTCTAACTGTAGAGACACTCACGGCCCTTCTACGAACTGCTTGAAGCTGCTGTTGCAACTCAACAGCATTAGAGAACCGATTTCTCAAAGACTTCGATACGACGAATCGGTCATCTCTCGCAGAAGTGCAGCGATTTCTACCAGACCCACGCCTTCGGACAAAGCCACCGGTCTGCAGGAACCGCTGGTACACTCTTCGAACAGAAAAGCGACTCAAGTACAATTGCCGAGCAACATCACACTGACGTAGTCCTGATTGCAGTAGTGCGATAACTTGGGCGGCTTCAGCAGCAGTAGAAAGATATTCTTCTGTGTCTTCTTCGACTGTTGGTAGCAAATTTATCCCCCGATAAGCTGTATCGACCCTTTTATACCCAAAAAACATAACAATACAAACAAAATTTGAAGAGGAGAATCAGTTCCATTGTCATTCACAGTGACTTAAAGTGTCAAGCTTTTTCTTTAATCAAATGAAATGGATATTTTTTTAAAGAGTTTTTATAGGGCTCTCAAATGATACCAATATTGCTACGAATAACTGCTTGTCTTAAGGATTAACAGTGCTTGAAGCCTATATTTACGGACGTGCGATTTTTTTGAAGCCGAGTGTAGTATGAGGAGTTCAAAAACTTTTTTGCGGGAAATTTGTTCAGATTCATGAGTAGTTGTTGTTGTTACAACATACAACTTTTCACCTCTACCAGCTAGAAAACTTTACACGATAGTGATAGAAGCTGGTGTTCGAAATTCGAACACTTTAACTAACATTCGCAGCAACAAGCTGCTTTGAATCAACAGATAAATAAACAGTTTTTCACCTGTCCAGCGCGAAAAGAGTGCCTTTGGTCCCTGAAAACTCGCAGCAAAAGTTGTTTTTGCTTTAGGCGTGAGAAAAAGTGATTCGAATTTCGAACACCACCTTTGGCGCGACGCTGAAAAAAATATGAGCGATGGTTGGTTCAGAAACTCATTTTGGCGTAGGGAGCGTTTTAATTGATAAGCACACAATGTTATATGTTATTTAAAGAAATTCAAGTTTATAAATTGTGCTACTGTATTTTTAAAGACGTAATATTTAAAATAAATATGTAGTTACTAGTAAACATGAATATCGTTTACCTAAAAATATCATATTTATATCTAAGGTTTTTATAAAAATGTTAAGTAGCACAGTTTCCGAACGCAACCCCTAAATTAAAAACATTATAATAAAAAACTATATTGCCTCCAGAGAGAATTTAATCAACTACGATTTTACTTTACTCGCTGGTCGAAAGTTGTATGTTTAACATGAGAGCAGGTCATTTTTATGTGTCGTGCCTTTAAATCACTCACAATGCTCAGTAGTCTATATAAGAATCACTTGCTACGCTCGTGATTCAATTCTAGACTACCTCGCTAGCTCGTGATTTAAAGCTAGCACTCGAAGCAAAAAATAACTTTGCTCATTAGTTGAACAAATAACTATTCTCGTATATTTTAATAAATCCCTATCGTTTTTGGATTGAAAATGGTTATTATTATTTTAATGGGATGTCACAATAATTTTGAAACTAATGCCACTTCTGTTGGTGTGTGCGGATAGGGTCCATATAATTTTTTGCATAGTCCTTTGTATGGGTTTGTATGGGCATAAATAAATGAAAACCGGCTAAGTGCGAGTCGGACTCGGGCATGATGGGTTCCGTACCATCGTACAATATTTGGGATTCCACCAAAAATACGTTTCTGGTGTCACCCTACCAGCCCCTTTAATTTTTAAGTTTTTAATTTTTTTATGGCATAGTTGACAAACGAGCAGATGGATCACCTGATGGTAAGCGATTACCGCCGCCCATAGACACCCGCAACCTCAGAGGAGTTACAAGTGCGTTGCCAGCCTTTGTTGTCATAGTGGCAACAGAAATACACACTGTGAAAATTGCAGCTATCTACCTTTTACGATTCATGAGATACAGCCCGCTGAGAGAAAGACGGACAGACGGACAGACAGCGGAGGCTTATTAATAGGGTCCCGTTGATCTTTGGGTATGGAACCCTAAATAATAATACTAATCCTTGTTTGTTTATTAAATTATTAAAGTATTGAAAGTTAAAACCTGGACCATTTTGTATGAAATAAAAAAAAATATATAGAGCTTGTGTTATTAATTATACAATTAGTATTATAATAATTTATGAATCTAACTAGCCAAATTTTGTATGCCTATTGGCGAAACATAGAGAACATTAATTATAATATTTTGTTTTAACATCCTGTATTTACCTATGTTTGACGAAAATAAATAAATTGAAATTGAAATTATTTTTAATTATTTATATTAATAATTACAATTAATAATTTACAAAATTATATTCCTGAAATAAAATATTACAATAATTAGTTATGCTGTCCTAGATCCGCATCCGCATGAAAATCCGCATTGAATATTGCGGATGATATAGATACGGATGTCAAAATTTATGCGAAAGCTCCATATTTACGGATGCGGATGCGGATATTAGCAACATCTCTGATTAAAATGATTTATTTTTGTTTTTTATATTATTTTATTGTATTTTTTAGCTTTCGTACTATGGCGCTGAATGCCGCCATACGTATAATATTTTTTTACATTATTTATAGGTACCTAACAAGTTATTTGATGTTGATGTTTTTGTAATCTATATTTAACAGTCTTTTAGTGAGTTTTTTTTACTATCTGTGGAATACCTACTTACGCGTAATTTTGTGCAGATCAAACGAATGCGAACATATTTTTTTAGAACTATTACTATTATACAAAATAAAGTGCGAAAAGGCCGGAAATGGGTAGTGGCCGGCAAACGGATCGCGTGACCTTACGTACGTGTGTGACGCTTCATACATATAAGTTTAATGTATCGAAATTTTATTGGATAACCTGAAATACTGTTTATATTTATTATTATGTACCATATAAATAAATAAAAATGGACTGAGAAATTTTACATAATTAGTTATAGCATAAAAACTATTATGCTATGATCTTAAAGGAAAATCTTTTGGATACTTATACAAAAAGATGTCCAGCAAGATATAAAACTATACTGAAAAATAAAACTTAATCGAGAAATTATTCATCGGAAGTAAAATCGAAAAAATCATGTTTTGCTTAACTTAAGCGTCACAAAATTCGAAAAAGTATTGGATACTGCTATATACGCGTACCATTAAGTTACTACTAACGAATAGTACAGAAATATTCGATCGAGCAATTATCCACCGAATTTTAAATGCAATTTTCATGTTTAGGTATAAAACACATACTTCCAGCCACAAAATCTTTTGGCTTCTTTGTCATCTTCCATCTATACACTATCCTTCACAATCGTGCAAAGTTTCATTGATAGAGAAATTAATGTTGGGGTCTCCATACAAAGAAACTCCTCGATGACTGGGCTACAGGTGATATTTTAATAAACCACATTTTAACTGTGGTTTTTGATCTTAAAACTGAATAACTTTCACTTCTTAAGGAACTAATTCAATCGGAACAAAAAAAATAGACATTCATACAAATCGGTGAGCTGAGGCTGAGTATGAACTTTGTACGGAAAGTCCAATATTTTTGCTCTGAATGACTTTGTTCTCTAATATAGAAACCACAGTAAAAATTTGGTCCGCGATTTCAGTTGAGAAAAATGAAACGTTTGGAAAGGGGTCGTCCATTAATCACGTGAGGCTTAAAAGGGGGGGAGGGGGTTCGGAAAAAATCACGAAATATCACAAGGATGAGGGAGTGCGTATCACGTGTATTTATTTTTTTGTTAAACGCGCGATTTCTAGAGTAAGTTCCAAACATCGGACTGTTGTCGTTACGTTGTTTTTAACTCACCCAAGGTTCGAAACGGCTTCAGGCTGTCAGAAATAACCTGCAACCTTAATGTCTGTCTGGACATTTTTATCACGGTGCTTAATTTTCCAGAATTAAATTACATTATACCTGTATTTAAAGATAATATTTTGTACCAAAAAATGCACGTGATTCTGGGTAGGGGGGGGGGGGGTAGTCTAAAACCTCGCCACATATCACCAGGGGGGAGGGGGGGAGGGTCTAAAAAGTAGCTAAAAAACATCACGTGATTAATGGACGACCCCAAAGTACGCGTAAGTGGTTTTATGGAAATTGCCGACTTTAAAATGTGCCGAACTTTTTATGCGATAAACATGGTGTTTGTTTCACATGAATGAAAAAAGTTTATTTGAAGGAGTTTAGAAGTAATCCCTTACCAGTAATTCTATTTACTCTTTCTTCGTAAAACATGCCGGCGTAACCCATTACTTGAGCTCCCAGACTGTGACCTATGAGATGGATTGATCTTCCTCGGACATCGTAGCTTTTAGACAGAGACCTCAGAAGTTTGGCTACGCGTTTTCCTACGTATCTGGTGCCGAGTGCTGGCAAAGGGTAAACTGGGTTTCTGGATATTTCGCTCCAGTCAACCGTGATGACATTGTAGTCAAATCTGCTTAGGTAGGCGTTCTTTATATTCTGAAGCCAATCTGTGGTATCGCTGGACAGCCAACCGTGAGTTAAGGCTTTTATGTCGTTAGACTCGTTGAAATACTTGCTAATGATCGAAGATTCGTCTTTCGGGATTTTCAATTGCTCTGGTTCTTCTTTATTGTTCCTAAACGATTACAGATTATTATAAAATATTTAAATCATGGTGCCTTTCAAATTTAAGTGGGTTAATTTCAGCATTCTTGCAGCGTTATTCTATTTGCATTGTAAATTCAGTTTTTTTAATGGTTACTTACACATATAATTCTGGAAACACTGACTTAGTTTTATTCAGAGTTCGTTACGCAATAGCTAACACAGCAAATAATTAAGTTGGTACAGTGTAGTACAGTCAGGTAGGTGTAATATTGTGCACTGTGGAGGTATGTGGATACCTACCTCGTGTAGAGATAGAAGTAGGCGCCTCCTCGTAGCGTCCTCTCCTCCTCGGTGGGCAACGCGGAGTAATTCATGACGTAGGTCATCTCGTCATCGCCGACGAAGTACAACCACTCGCTGCCATAGTCCTCGCCGTACTCGCTGTCGTAGGCCAGGGCAGTAACTAGCGCTAGTGAGGAGTTGAGTTGTGGAATCACCATGGGCAGCGGGCGAGGCAGAACTTTGTGTACTCGGGTGATGAGTCTATCCTATTCGTATTGTTCTTTCAGAAAGTCATGGCCTACAATTGTGAGTCCGAAATTGGATTTGAGCAGCCTGCACAAACTTCAGCCCTACTGAATACGCTGTCTGAAGAATTTTGATGTTACCTTTTAATTATTTATTTGTTCATAATTGGTAAGCTCTGTCCGTGGCGTCGTACTACCTGATGGTAAGAGATAATGATGCCCAAGATGGAAGGCATATGAAAGCAGACTTACAAACTTCAATGCAACAATGGGGAATCGGCTATCTTATTTTTATGCAGAAACATCAATGCTGTTAATGGCAAGACTAAGATAAGATGGTGTTAGCTAGCCAGACGGGCTCAATAAAATGCCATACCACCAACCACAAAGTTTTACCCCGCTGGGAATCGAACCCACAACCTCCTGATATGAAGCGAGTTGCCTAGCCAATGTGCCACAGAGGAGGTTAAATCTATGGGCATTCTTAAGCTATTCGGATCTAAACTGTAGCAAAGATTAAGTATTTCTTTATCTGTCGTAAGAGTAGTCTGGACTTAGTCTGAATTTTCTTTCGATTTCAGCAAAGTCTTAGAAAAACTATTATTAAGCCCCGGGTCCTACTTCTATTTTGTGACATGCTATAACAAAGAAAAGTTAAGTCATTGTAACTAAAATTTTACCCAATAAATAGACGTTCACGATGAAACAATTGCGCACTGACATTTCGTTGAACAATGTGAACTAAGGACCTATTTTAAGCGTTTGTTTAGAATTTTATCAAGTTCTACTTAGCATAATTACAGGCACAAAAAGTAATAACTCCATCTGCAATTTGCATGCGTTTCCGTTAGCAAAAAAGCATTTTGTTAGCAATTTTTAAAATTCATTTCAAATATCGTTTATTGCACAAAATACTTAAAAGCAAATTTTTTTTTTTACTTTGGAAGCCGTTTGGATAGAGCAATTCAGGCCACCTACAGAACAGGAAAACAAAACAACAATGATGTGCACTCATTCTAAACGTTTCATTATGTGGCATACACATAGACTGGCATTCGTTACTCAACACTTAGCAATAACGCTCAATCAGTATCAAAGAATAGGGTTGTAATCAGACTTGAGAAAAAATATCAAAATAGCTACGTGGTTTGTATGGGAGGAACAGTATTTCGATTTTTCCGGGAATATATATTGTAGAAGATTGTTTATAGATTAAACACGTAAAGTTCAAAGGTTGGCAACGCACTTGTGACTCCTCTGGTGTTGCGGGTGTCTATGGGCGGCGGTAATCGCTTACCATCAGGAGATCCATCTGCTCGTTTGCCACCTATCACATTAAAAAAAAAAAAAAAAACGACAGTTATTCTTTCGAGGCTGTATTGGTACTTACATGGTACCAAAAATATACAACTGAAGATGTAAGTATTCCCCAAACCCTACCCCAAATTACTCGTAAGTATATCTAAATTCCAATTCTATTCAGAAGTTTAAGCGATAGGAGCAGCGGACACAGAGATAGATCCCCCTCAAAATATCATCTTCGATCCGTTTTGTTACTTTTAATTTACAACATTGGAATATTATGGGACAGTTAGGCGGTCTTATAAGCAATCTCTTCCAGTTTCCTTACTTTTTTCGTAATTGAAAATAACTACAAAATTAAACTGTTCTTCGGAAAAAATATTTTCTTATTAACAGTACAGTAGTCGATTTTAAGATTTTTAAACATTATATTAATAATTATCCTTTTCAACTATCTCTTCGCAATGATAGTTATTCCACTGGCTGCGCCGGCGCATGTTATCGCTAACCATCGCCTTTGATGGTCAGTGGAAGACAATTTATATTTTATTTTTTAACCGTTAAATGCCTCCCCGTGCTGGCCAGTAGAAAAACGCTCAATTACTAATTTAGTCATTATACCTAGATAGAGAAAAGGGGATTATACGTTTCGATGTCGTAGGGATAGAATCAGGCTTCTAAATAATACAACGACATAATCATAGCAACGTTATTGTATTTTTTGAATTGAATCCTTTTTGTGCTTACACAGTAAACACATGATCTCAACACTTACAACTAAAAATATACTAAAAATGAAAATAATGGATATTTCGATTTATAAAAACGTGTCTTGTGCAGTTTTGTTTCCAATAGGCGAGCTTACAGTGGATTCTTGGAGTAAAGTGCTGTAAGTAGGTACCAATATGGGGAGTACTATGAATATTTGATTAGATATTTTTACATTGTGCTGAGATTTGTGCAGAGCCTAAGTTTTACGTTACGTTTTACGCGTTCTACTTGCCCCTGTCTCAAGCCTCATCGCAGCACAGAGCACAGGTACTGCCAATGTGCACATTATTCCATTATTTATTCTCCTTTATACAAACTGATATATACGATTTAGTTACATTTAATCTAATATATTGCTATCTTTTCATTTTAGTCCATAGAAAATGTCGACTGACTTTAGGCTATGTTTAGAAACGCTATTATCTTCATCATAGCTTCGTTTTATGTTTAATATTGTACCTATAAATAAACAAATTATCGTAGGTATATATAAGTATGATTGTCATTCTAATCATATTTGCTCTTGCTCCACAGCAAATAGTATAAGTAGATAATAAAAATTGAGAAAAAAATCTTTTCTGAAACTTAGCGCCAGATTTTGTCATGCATGCGTGTTTCTTTAACAGTTTCATTTAAAGATTTACATACTTGATTAATTAAAAAGGAAGGATAAAGTATCACGGAGACTAGATTATCACTCGATTTGAGCGGTTTCTTGTAGTTATATAGTACGTTCCGAATAGTTACATCATGTTCTCAGCGTGTAGGTATTGATTTCAGATGTTTAGCACCTGTTTGATAGTATCGTATGTAGGCACCTGAAGTTATTAATAAATATTGAATTAAGGTTGTATTATAGGCAACGCAAGCAAACTACACAATTAAAAGGGATTAATGTTTAATACGAATAACCGCTACATTTAAAAATATTTACGTTATCTTGTGATCTAAAATAAGTGTCGAATGTCTGCTCGTGTACTAGATCTCGGTAGATTTTCAGTTTATGATATGCCTACTAAATGACGGGCAAACTAGCTATTTTCTAGGTACACACTTCTGGGTCGGGGAGTCAAATACTTGTAGATAAGGCTTACATCACTTGACACTATCGTGGACGAAAAGAGTGGCCAAGAAAGATCACAGGCTGTCAGTGTCAGTGATAGACGAACGCGCACTAAACAGTAAATTCGTAATCCACGACGATAATTACTTTACCAATAATTTTTACAGTTGGTCAGTCGAAAAAATTGAGCACATATTTTAACGATGTATAATTATATCGAACAGGGATAATTTTATTGCACAAATCGTCGATTCTAACATTCTAAACGCTATGGCGGGAGTATTCTACCTAAGTAGAGGAAATGTAAGGAACCGATTACAACAAAAGATCTATACTGTGTCGTTACGTTATATGCAGCTTAACTCTAGGTGTCGTCTCGTCGGCATCGGCAGTGTCGGGCCGGAAGCGGCCGCTTCCATGCACGCAGCACGCGTACGGAAATACATTAGTTTAGTACATTAGGTCCTACTCCTTATCTACCTAGCTATTTGTTATGAATAAATTATTTCAATTTCTTTAAAGCGTACATTTTTATACTTATTCCATAGGGAGGTCCTTAACACACGATATCCGAATCAAAACGAAAGAAATGTACTTCGTATATAAACGATACATTTAAATACAAAAAGTGCAAAGTGCATGCAAGGAAAGATTGAAGAGACTTAGTTTGAGACAATAGAATATAAGTAAAACTAACAAAAATTATAAAAATAACAAATAACACTAAACAGTCTTTGTAATGACTGGTCAACTATAGGTGGGGTCGCTTCGGGAGCCAATACATACTATACGGTCATCTTCCTCTAAGTACCAGATACCTGGGTGCCTCAGTCAGTGTTAAATAAATGTATTGAACGTAAAAAAGTATCAGTCAAAAATATACATACTTACTGGATAGATAGAATAGTACAAAACAATTGACTGAAATTTAGCAATCACTTGGGGTTTGACACAGTAATGTGTAGTTATCAGTAATCTACGACCTCACAGTAAATAGTATACTACATTATGAGTAAAATTACTACGTTGCTAGTATATTATTTACTCTGAGCTACGACATAAAAAGATAACATTAACGAATAAGGCTCCATTCAGACGCACGCGCACGACCGATCGGTCGGATGACTTATTGTGTATATACAGTGTGAGTCTTTATAAAGTGAACATATGAAAGGGGGTGAAATAAGAGCCAATGTTATCGGCCAGAAAAATATTAAAAAAAAATAAAAAAGTAAAAAAAATGTGGGCGTTTATTTTTTTAAAATAACATCTGCTGTCCCAAGTAAGAAAAACGTTGTAAATTTTAAATTAAGCAAGCTAGAATGTTAACACAAAAAAGTGAGGACTGGAAGTAGATGGCCGTAAAATAAAAACAGACAGAAATAAAAAAATACACAAAAGTAAGTCTAAGAAAACCCAAAACTAGCATTTAGAGCAACTGTGTAAAAAATAGCATATCTGCAATACTACTGTTTAATTGCTCATATCAAACGTTGTGTGTAGGTTAGAAACTTGGGATCTTTATTATTTGAAATCTAAACTAATGTCAAATATCTAAGAGTAATAAAAAATAGGGTTAATAGGTGTTAATTTTTTTTGCTATTAAACACAAAAAATTAAAAATGTTCTGTTAAAAATGCTTATATTTAATTGATGGTGTTTATTTTTTGTGTATTTTTCTTTCAATGGTACGGCCATACACTACCAATCATCACTATTTTTATTTTAACCTTCTAACCTACTTAATTTAAAAGTTACGTTTTGTTTACTTGGAGACAGCAGATACTCCATAAACGTCGATATATATTATGATAAACGTCCATATTTTTTTATTTTTACTTTTTTTTCTGGCCGATAAAATTGACTCTTATTTCACCCCCTTTCATATATGCACTTCATAAAGACTCACACTGTATAGGTTTATATTTGAAACTTCACACTGATCTGACGCGAAACCTTACTTCAGGTATATTTTAATGATAACGATGGACAAGTTGAACATTTACTTGGATAAGAAAAGGTTTTGGATGGATTGTTTCGGTCGTTTCCGTGTGAAAGGAGCCTAAGTAATGAACTGTGTCGGTTGTATAACAAGCATTGACAAAAGTTCTTTAGAATATAAATCATAAGTTAACTAAATAAATAAGTGATCATATATGTGATAGATAGTACCTATTTGTTTTTACATATGTACAGATTTTTTATTTAAAAAAGTTTAAAAATTAGGTACTCAAACAATAATACTTAACTAAGTAAAAATAAATTTGTACTTATAAAACAATTATTTAAAGTTTTTATCAATTTATTCATATTTTCTTGCATGATTCTACGTTGTTTATTATCTATTCCTTCTAAGTACTTATGATTATTTTGTTGTATAATTTTGAAGGGGCCCACAGTCGGCTCTCAATTACGATTTTGTTACCCCTTCTAGGTCAGTCGGTCATTTCGAGGCGACGGTGAGCCCCCCTGTTTTTACTCGTTTATTCGTAATTAGTATAATATTAACTACAATATCATATAATGTGGTATGAGCGGTGTCGTGGATGCTCCCCGCTCATACCTAAAGCGTTTAGGTGAACGAGTGCTCGCACTACCTGCCTGCCGATTGCGGGTCACGAGATCAACAAAATTAAACGTCAAAGTGTACATATCATAATGCGGTTAACAACTGTCAACATGGCGCTACCGCGCGCTTGATCCCTTGTTGAGCCCAATAAAAGCACTTTTGTAAAAAGTTTTTGTATCCATGAGTTAATCAAGGTTCGATTGACAAGGGATAGAGTGGCTAGCGCCACTGACTGACTCCATCTCCATTGCATATTATGGCACTATTTTCGATGAGCCTAAAGTTATGGAAACTTATCAATAGCGCACACGCGTCGCGAATTTAAAGTGAATGGAATATTAATTGACATTTCGCACGGGTTCCAAAGCAGGTAATGCTAGGACAAAACGCCACAGCATCCACTTTTTAAACAATAAATTATTAATTTATATTTATTACAGTCGACAGTGACTTGATTCATTTGTTTCTAATAGATATCTAAGTGTCACCGACACAGCGCCTCCGGTCGGTGATCGAGGTGGGATTCCATACTCTACGAAGTCGTGAACCTACATATGAACATTTTGTTTTTATTCCAGCAGACTCGTCATAAAAATATAAAACATCACCTATCTATGCCTTTTAGCTATACTCGTCTGTCTATATGTATCGACAGACCTCCTTGTTGAAGGCATTTCGATTTGCATTCGCTCGCTTTCGGGATCAATTTCTTTGTATATCGGTAGAGGACGCCGAGCAAGTGTTGACAAACAAATGGAACTTTCAGGAGCCCAACCGCCTTTTTTTCAGATATATCGCCGTTATACAGCGAAAACCAATTATACGGAGCATACCGAGCCGCGTTTTCCGTGCGATCCATTAAGCAGGACTCTTTTGTTCTTTCGACTAGTTATCAGCTTTTCTTTTCCGTCGGAGAGTAGAACGAGCGGTATCGCAGGAGAGTCAGCAGTTCAGCACTCAGCAGACGGTTTCGGCGGGCGCGGCGGGCACGGCCAGGGGCGGCGGCAGGGCGGCGAGCGGGGCGAGCGGGGCGAGGGGGGCGAGGGGGGAGAGCGCGGCGAGCGGCGACAGCAGCGGCGGCTCGGGCGAGCGCCGGCGCAGCGCCTGGCGCTTGCGGAACTCCATGAACTCCTCCTTCATGGCCCGCACGCGCGCCTCCACGTCGTCGCGCGGGGGGCGCGCGCGCGGCCGCTCCGGCGTGGACGGCGTGGGCGTGCGCGTGGCGCGGTCCCACTCGTAGTGCACGTCCACCGAGCCCGCGTCCAGCGCCTCGCCCGAGCCGGGCCGCGCGGGCGGCGCCGGCGGCGGCGGCCGGTACGGCGGCGGCCGCCACTCCGCCAGGCTGCCGGTGCGGCTGCTGCGGTTCTGCTGCGACGACGAGGCGTTCTTGCTCCCGAACCCGCTCGACGACGACCGACTCTCGGGCGACGCCTCGTGCGGCGGCGGCGGCAGCTCCGATATCCCCCGCGGGCGCCCGTGTCGCACCGCGGGTCTCGCCCTCGAGCGCACGAACGGCCCCGCGGCGCGCAGCGTCATCGGCTGCGGGAGCGAGCGCAGCCGGAAGGGCGACGGCGGCGTCGGGAAGGAGCCGTCGGCGGAGCTCGGGAACGGCACCGAGCTGAGGTCGGAGACGTGCAGCGGGGACCAGGGCGTCCAGGCGGCGGCCCAGGCGGGCCACGGCGGCCACGGCGGCCAGTGCAGCGCCAGCGCGGGCGAGGAGGCGCGGAACGGCGGCGGCGCGGCGGCGGGCGGCGGCGGCGCGCGCAGCCGCGGCAGGAAGCCGCCGTCGTCGGACGAGGAGGGCGCCGGCGAGGGCGCCGGGGAGGGCGCTAGGGAGGGCGCCAGCGAGGCGGGGGGCGCCGGCGACGCGCGCAGAGACACGGACGCGTGCGCCCAGTACTTGGGCTCGCCGCCGCAGCGCGACGACGGCCACACCCAGTTTGCCGTGAACTTCAAACACTGCACTATACTCGATATTCCGCTTTCTCTAAATCTGTAATGAGAATATTTTCTTTAGTACCTAAGGGCGCATAGATGACTAACGACTATCTTTAATGGTGATTTCGAAATTACTTTTTAACTGACCTGACTTCCTGTAAAGATGGCGTGACGAAACATAAAAAGTTTATGAGTTTAGGCTAAGTTTGCATATAACTACTTATATATATATAAAACACAATCGAGGTGGACTTACTTCTTAAAAGGCACTTTAGTGCTATCAGCGGCGCGCAAGTCCGTCAGGCGCGCGGCTACCATGTTGTATGCTGCAAGCGGATAATTTCTGAACATTAACGCAGTGCCGACCGTCCTTGCGCCAAGCCGACCGTCTGGCCGCTGCCCGCCACCGATTGCCCACCACCGCCCACCATATTGTCAAGTTTGCAGACCATCGTGCACTGGTGTTTTATCTTGTTGTTCAACGAATTATCTGATCACGGGTATTTGTGGGTTTCGAGTGAAAACTTGTTGGTAGGGAAACTTTTAATTCCAGTGCGTGATAGTCTCGTGAGATCGCACTTTAGAAACAATAGTAAAATGTGCAAAATTATGGGAAAGCAATAAGTGATACAACATACTGATGTAACAGCCAGTATTTCCCTACAGTTGTTTCTGTTAGTTGATCCAGAGAGTTACAGATAATGGCAAATAAAAATGAATCCCATGGCGATGACAGAGTTCATTATCAATCTGAGTTACCAATAAGTATATGATTTAATAAAAACTGTATTGGTAATGCACTCCTGAAGTGAAGATTTTCGACATGCAAAATTCCATACCAAAATATAAAATTATTGAAAACTTAAATCAATTATTTTCAAGCCAAACCGAACACACACAAAACAACACAAGTTTAAAAGTAGTTTAACATAGCTATTGTTATAACAATTTTCATGCAAATAGCGTTGATTTCATAAAACAAAACTAAAGGGATGTGTGATAGATAACGCCACTCCACCGACAATATGGCAAGTTACGCAGGGCGCTAGGCTAGCTCCTCTAGTTCCGACGCTAATTTGCACTAGCCGCTATTCTGTGTGGCTAACGTTGAACGCTATTTAAGGCAAAATTACCAAAAATATTTTAGAAGTACGAATCTGTTTTGCAAGCTTCGAATACCTTTGGTTTCAGCAATTTACTATCTAGGGAATTCAGTTTTCAATAGCTCAATAACTAAAAACCACATTTGTCTCTTCTCACATACACAAATAAAAAAAAGGGAAAATAAAATAAAATAAAATAAAAATTAAACCTGTGAGTCATCAAATGTTTCGGGGAAATTCGGTTTTAGAGTTGTAGAGAAAAAGATTAAGTATTAAGTTTTTCGAAAATAAAACTAAGTAAATATTTTCGGAATTCTCGTTTGCGTTCTCGAGCCTGCCTTTGGAGGCGTGGTTTTGCTTGTTCAAACTTCTTAACCCACTTCACAGGAGTGAAAGTGATGCACTAGAGTTGAAAGAACTAGGCCTTAAAAAGCAGATTCTACATAAACAGAGTAACATAGTTATTCTTATTTGTTAGAGGAAAATACGTTCACTGATTAGTTCTCTTTTCTATGACGTACTTATCTATCATATTGATTTCTTACCGTATCCGTACAAAAAAAATATCTTAGAGTGTAAGTCTCGTCAAGCTTAAGAAAGTAAAAGTAAGATAAGATAAAAAAATAAATTTGATTATCTTGTTTGTCCTTTGTATGCAAAAGTAGAGGAACCTGTGTGAGCCGTTGATGTCTTTTCTTAGTCTTTTCTATACAAACTTTAAATGCAGTGATGGTCTCGTTGATGTCTTTTGTACGCACAGTTTTCTACATTTTGTTTATTACTTGTTATAAGCGCAGTAAAATTTCCTAACATATTTTTATGTTATACAGTGTGAGTCTTTATAAAGTGCACGCATGAAAGCGGGTGAAATAAGGCCTAATTTTATCGCCCGGAATAAAAGAGTAAAAAAAAATTATTATGGACGTTTATTTTTTTAAATAGCATCTGCTGTCCCCAAGTACACAAAACATAGTAACTTTTAAATTAAGTAGGCTAGAAGGTTAAAACAAAAAAAGTGAGGATTGGTAGTAGATGGCCGTTCCGTATTAGCATTTTTTAACCGACTTCAACAAAAAGGAGGAGGTTCTCAATTCGTCGGAATCTTTTTTTTAATTATTTTTTTATGTATGTTCACCGATTACTCGAAGACGCCTGAACCGATTTGGAAAATTCTTTTTTTGTTTAAAAGGGTATACTTCACAGGTGGTCCCATATAAATTTTATCGAAATCGATTAAGCGGTTTTTGAGAAAATCAACAAAAACATATCAAAATTGGAGTTGTTTCGATTGAAGTCGGTTGTTTTTAACGTATTCAGCGTGGTCAATTATTTACAGAAAATTTTACATTTTTTGTGTTTAATTGCAAAAAAAATTTTAATAACACCCATTAACCCTATTTTTTTTACTTTAAGATATTTGACATTAGCTTAGCTTTCAAATAATAAAAACTCCAAGTTTCTAACCTACACACAACGTTCGCTATGAGCGATTAAACAATGGTATTCCAGATAGGCTGTTTTAGGGTTCCGTAGCCAAACGGCAAAAAAACGGAACCCTTATGGATTCGTCATGTCTGTCTGTCTGTCTGTCTGTCTGTCCGTCCGTATGTCACAGCCACTTTTTTCCGAAACTATAAGAACTATACTGTTGAAACTGGGTAAGTAGATGTATTCTGTGAACCGCATTAAGATTTTCACACAAAAATAGAAAAAAAACAAGAAATTCCCCATACTTAAATCTGAAACTCAAATTTTTTTTTTCATCAAACCCATACCTACGTGTGGGGTATCTATGGATAGGTCTTCAAAAATGATATTGAGGTTTCTAACATCATTTTTAGGGTTCCATAGCCAAATGGCAAAAAACGGAACCCTTATGGATTCGTCATGTCTGTCTGTCTGTCTGTCTGTCTGTCCGTATGTCAAAGCCACTTTTTTCCCTAAACTATAAGAACTATACTGTTGAAACTTGGTAAGTAGATGTATTTTGTGAACCGCATTAAGATTTTAACACAAAAATAGAAAAAAAACAATAAATTTTGGGGGCTCCCCATACTTAGAACTGAAACTCAAAAAAATTTTTTTCATCAAACCCATACGTGTGGGGTATCTATGGATAGGTCTTCAAAAATGATATTGAGGTTTCTAATATAATTTTCTTCTAAACTGAATAGTTTGCGCGAGAGACACTTCCAAAGTTGTAAAATGTGTGTCCCACCCCCCGTAACTTCTAAAATAAGAGAATGATAAAACTAAAAAAAATATATGATGTACATTACCATGCAAACTTCCACCGAAAATTGGTTTGAACGATATCTAGTAAATAGTTTTTTTTAATACATCATAAATCGTAAACCGCAATTTACCTTTCATTCAAGTTACAACGAACTACAAAAACTTTTATATTATGTTACTTGCTGCTACGGAACCCTTCATGGGCGAGTCCGACTCGCACTTGGCCGCTTTTTTCTAAACTGAATAGTTTGCGCGAGAGTCACTTTCAAAGTTGTAAAATGTGTGTCCCCCCCCCTGTAACTTCTAAAATAAGAGAATGATAAAACTAAAAAAAATATATGATATACATTACCATGCAAACTTCCACCGAAAATTGGTTTGAACGAGATCTAGTAAGTAGTTTTCTTTTTAATACGTCATAAATCGTACACCGCAATTTACCTACAACGAACTACAAGAACTTTTATATTATGTTACTTGCTGTTACGGAACCCTTCATGGGTGAGTCCGACTCGCACTTGGCCGCTTTTATTTAAACAGTGCTCTAAATCCTAGTTTTGGGTTTTCTTAGTCTTAGTTTTGTGTATTTTTTATTTCTGTGGTACGGCCATCTACTGCCAGTCTTTTTTTTGTTTCAACATTGTAGCCTGCTCAATTTAAAAGTTACAACGTTTTGTTTAGTTGTGGACAGCAGATTTTATTAAAAAAAAATAAACGTGCACAAATTATTTTTTAAAATTTTTTATTTGTATGTTTTTCTGTGCGATAAAATTGGGTTTTATTTCACCCCCTTTCATATGTGCACTTTATAAAGACTCACACTGTATATATGATGTTTTTTTTTTAAATCGATGTTGATAAACTATATCGTTACCACAAGCGCGTTTAAAATGAGTTCACTTCGGTCATAAGAAACTGTCAGTTAAAATTAGCAATGACAGTCTGAATTATAAACAATATTGTATGGGAAAAAATAATAGTTAGGCTGGTTAGGTTTATAGTCATGATTATTGAGGCATTATTGACACTTCAGAAGACGCGCATACCACAACGTTAGCCACACATCTTGCGAACACGGGAGCGGGCAGCGGCCACTCCTCTCCGCCTCTCACCTTTCTCCTGCTTCCTGCGCTTGCGCTTGTTGCAGATCTTCACCGCGCACACCGACAGTATGATCGCCACTATGAAGAACAGTATGCCGCCCACGACGCCCGCGGTGATGGCTTTGTGTTTCACCCGCGCTGGGACGGGAAACTTCACCTCGTCTGAGCTCTCATAGCTGGTAGCGGAGTTGGCCAGTACTCGGAAGTAGTACGTGCGCCCGCCGACTAGGTTCTTCACTGGAATTTTACGATGGATTTGGTAAGGTTTCATAGGTACATTATTTTTATTATTTTCTTTAAACTCTTTGGTAGTGGGGAAGATATTTCTCTTTTCGAATTTCGTCATACATACGTTATGAAAAGCGATGGTTGCGCGTATATACGAGTATCTATCACAAATCATCAAGAGCACAACGTTTATTGCTGGTCTGTTTATTACTTGTAGTACCGAGGGCGATACACTTTTGACCACTACTATTCATAGTGCGTACAACATCCAAATTTTAATTTTAAAGCAAAAATCACTACTCTCGAAAGTTTGAAAGCTGTTCCTCAAGAGACATGTAAAGTTCATTCCAATAAAAAAAAGCTAAAGCTAAACAAACTTATTAGGTAACCGACATTGACATGTGTCATTTCCATAGTAAGTTTGTTAGCCTTTTGTTTTTTAATTGGAACAAGGTATAGTTTCATAATTTCTGCTAAGATCTGTTTCATCTCTATAGCCGTACCTAAATAGCTGGTCTCCTCAGGCCGTATCTGCCCCCGGTTCAGGGTCTTCCACTGCGCGTCCGTGCGGTACTTGATGGTGTAGTACTGCACCAGGTTGGAGCGCTCGAGGGGCTGCTGCCACGTGATGAGGAACCCGTTGTGCACCTCCGTCACCGTCAGATTTCGCGGGGGCCCTGGCTTCGGACCTGCGTGTTTGAGTTAGGAAAGTTATATCGGCTGTAGGTGTGGTAGGTTTTTCTTTTTTTTACTTTATAAAGTAAAAAGAAATATTACTTAAAGAACTTAAAAAATACGGGTAGGTATTGAAAATAATATGGAAATGTAATTGCCTTGATCTAAGTGTCAAGGCGTAGCTAAAAGAAAAACAATTTAAGTAACAGGTAGCTTTAATGTTTAATAAATAAAGTGATCAAAAATAGGGACGAAAAAACCAAGACTAAGAACCTTCCAAGAACATAAAGAATTTCAAAACTATGACAAAAGCAAAAAATGCAACAAAATAGGCGTAGTATCCGCAAATTGCGGCGAATTTTTGCGGCTTCAACAAAATTGTACCCACAACAAGCGTTGCTCAGTGTAGCATGAGTAAAAAAGCCCTAGTTATCGGATCATACACCTATTTTCTTACAGACTATGTAGGTAATAAAGCGAAATCTACTTTACTACAGCAAATAAAAAATATTACACCAACAATATTGGTTAGTAAGCGAGTGTAAGCTACAATAGTATAGTGCAGTTATGTACCCGAGCCTTGGGGTGCGTTCTGAAATATCTTTTCGTCCACAGGCCCAGGGGGCGTGGGCGGCGCCTTCGGTTTGGCGCCGACATCTACAAAAAGCGACCACAAGTTAATAACACAGCTGTTTCATTTTACTAGTGTTGTAAAAAGAACTGCAAAAGTCCAACTTTCACAAAATAATTAAATGTCAAAAAACTCAAGGGTCAAAAATTGCAATTTATCAGCTTCTAAATTTCACTCGATGCGCCTATAACAACCTTTATACTGTAACATGAATGATTATTTTTAGCCTGTGTACTATCTGGTACTATTTTTATTGGGTTGTTGCATAATTTTTTTCCCACTTTTGAATTTTCCGATTTCTGTGGAATGTTTCAAGATAAGTCTATTTTAGCACTAGAGTATTAAATAATGTTCTCGATAGTTTTGCCGTGGGTGTATATAAAAGCGCGGTTGCCATTTAGTGTTTAGTTCTTACCGAAATGGTCAAACTACATCTTAGGGCGATTTACTTGTACGAGCATTAACTAGGATCGAGTTTGAGGGAGACTGCAAAAAAGATCAACGCTGCATTCAGGCCTAACACGACTATCGATCGCACAGTGTGAAATAGGCTCCAGCGGTTTGAAGCTGGTGACACCAGCCTTTAAGATATTCCACACATCGGTCGCGCGGTTGCTTTCGATGAAGCTGCGTTGCGGCGCGAGTTCGAGCTGCACCTGGACTTCACTACCCAGGATTTGAAGAAGACACTTTAGTGTCGGTATAGCACTGTCGATCGTCACCTACAATCATTAGGTTACCGCAAAGTTCTTTTGAGATGGACGCCTTATGTGTTCACCGATGACGAACGAGCAGCACGTGTCAGCGTCTGAAAAAGTTTGCTGCGGCACCCGAACAGAAATAACTTTTTTAAGTCAATCAATACGGGGGATTAATTGTGGATTCAATACGAGTACGACACACGCCGGGCCGTTGGGGTTCCTGCCGGTGAACTGCCAAGTACGCAGCCGAAACGTAGCTCGCACGTGCGCAAGCTGTTGCTGTCAGTTTTCTGGGGTTCACAGGACATGTTGTTCTGGAAGTCACTAGATAACAACAAGACTGTGATTACTAAAGCATACACGAAGCAACTCTAACAGCTGGCTGATGCTGTACGAGAAAAGTGACTGAAACTTCATCAAGTCGCACTCCTGCACGACAACGCGAAACTGCACACGGCTAAGCTGACCCGTGCGCTCCTGGAACAACTCGGTTGGACCACGATACCCCACCCACCTTACAGACCAAACCTGTCGCCATCCGACTACCATGTTTTCCGGACGTTAAAGTAGCACCTACACAAGTTTTCTTTTTTTAACTACGACGAAGTCAAACGTGACCTAGCTGACTTTTGTTATCATTAGCCGCTATCTTTCTGGAGAAGTGGGATCGAGACTTTGCCCAGTAAATGGCCTAGTGTTCTGAACAATGATGGGCAATATATTATTGGTTAATTATTAATTTTAATAAACAATTTACATATATATTGTTTTGTTGTAAGTGGGAAAATAATTTTGCAACAACCCGATATTAACTGCTTCAGTTGTAGGGGACAAGCATGGGAAAATGTAGGTTCTATACTTTTTCGCTCGGGAGAAGAGACGTTGATAGTCAGAATGCAATTCAAATGCTTTGCCAGTAAACAACGGGTTATCTTAAGAATTGAGCTTTGGCATTAAAGTCTCATTAAGTTTCGTTCTTTTCAACACTACCATTATTACATAATAATCGTTTTTCCACTTTTCGGCACGGCATCGGCGGAGGTAATCGCTTAATCGTTACCATCATCGCCTTCACCGGCCAGCGGGATTTATAAATTTTCAAAGGTACATTTATGTTTCTAGGATTGTGCGTCGACGACGGTGCGCCGGCGCCGTGCCGTTGTCGTTGCTGTGCCGGCCAGTGGAAAAACACTCAGTCTCATATTGATATTAGTAACATAACAATTTCATGATTTACAAACAACACATTCTAGCTAGTATGAGTCTTGTGAGTTGCGAAATAACTCTTAGTTGAAACAGAAACATAGGTATTTGTATGAATTATAACTTCTTTCCTAAGTTTCGAACAAACAAACATTAAAGCCCTTTATTAATTTTTAAAAACAAATAATTTCTAATAAACCCTTTATTTCCAAACGATTAACAATACAAACTCTACCCCTTCACCGTACACGTACACGTTTCACCTGTAATTTATAAATAATATATAACTTACCAAGCGTTCTGATAGTAATGGCTTTACTCATCATTCCTTCCCCAATCGTGTTTTTGCTGTTCACTTGAAACTCATACGTCGTTCCAGGCTGCAGTCTGTTTATCGTGACCTACAACAATACGTTTGACTCAAATATAACACCTGAAATAACATACATTAACAGCTCAGCTCTAAAAGTCCTCGTCCGTGAGACCGCTTATTATAAAAACATTAGCGCAGTGGGGTGACCATTCATTAGTTCATTACGCAGAGCACTCTCTGTGAAATGCTCGCTTGTTCACACGGGGAGGGCTGGTACACGATAGTAGTAAATGAAGGTGTTCAATTCAATTACCTATGTGAAGATTGTTAAAGTTCGTGCTCACCAATTATTTTCTTATTCTGCTTGCAATTTTAATCACAGTCTGAATTAAAACAGTGATGGCTTTACCATGATATATCGACGCGATCTCGTTTATTTTTGTTAATATTATATCTGTCTGTAAGAGTAACAAGTAAAAAAACTAAAAAAAATGAGTACCTAAATATAGATATAATATACGAATTGACAGCGATAGTAAATAAAATAAGGTACTTGTAGTGTACTCACGGAAGTGGCACCGGACGGCGTGACTGGCACCTTGGTCCACTCGGAGAAGCCAGCCTCGCGGTACCAGATGGTGTAGTCCTGCTTGTAGTCCGGCCCGCCCGCGTAGCCCGGCTGCCAGCGCAGCGTCACCTGGAACTCGGTGGCGGTGCCGGACACGTTGTACGGCGCGTGCGGCTGCGTGCCCTCGATCACTAGCTGCGTGTCCGCCACTATCGTTGCCACCTGTCGCCGATAGAGGGTGTAAGAACAACATAGTCGAGCTTTTATCTATATCTTTTAGGTTGTGGCGACTCGTATGGTACTCGTATGAGAGTTCTGCCAAGTAATGTTAGTCATGGGAGTGAAACTTCCGCTGATGTTCGGCTTTACAGAAGTCAAAACTATCACTCTGTCCCTTACGATCAAAGCATAACCTGCCAGTAAGTCAGTAATGAGACGTTTTTCCTAACAAATGGTTTGTACTTCTGTGCCGGGTTGATCATGCACTGCTAAATGGCAGTTAATGTAGGGTTTTAATTTCTTTTGATCTTTGTCTTTTGCACGAGCAGATAATGCATATTAAAAAAAAATTGTAAGTAAATGAGTGAATTAAATTAAGTATACCAAAATTCATGTAGTGATTTATTCAAGTCCTTAATCTCACCTCGTTGGAGGCGACGCACTGGTATATTCCGAAGTCCTGCCGCCGGAGCGTGTCGATAGTAATGTTTCCACCCAACACCCGGACTCGGTTCTTCTGCAGCGGCAGGCCGTCCCGTCGTCGCCAGGTCACGCTGGGCCGCTGCGTGCCCTCAGCCTCCTGCGCCTCGCAGTGCATCTCCACTGATTCGCCCACCTGAATCGTTAGGAGACATTTAACAAACAACACAGGACTATACCTGGAAGAATACAGATGAAAAACAAGTGATTCTCAACGTAAGAAGCTTGATCGAACAGTTCAAACTCTATGGGTTTCTAACAGTCATCCTTAATTCTAGGATTTACAGATGTGGTGTTTCGGATTTCAGACAAATGTAACACGCCTCAATTAATTTAGGTAGATAAGATTTGATTTAATTTGAGTTACCTTTCGCTGATATAAAGGTTCTGGTTCTACAGTGAACACTGGTGGTTTGCGCACCAATACTTCCATAGGACCTGTTATAAGAAAACAATGTTTCATACCTAGCTTCTGAAATGATTTTACAAAAAACAAAGTCTACAAAAAAGTAGTCGTAATTACCCGAAGATCCTTGAGTTCCTTGCGCGTTATATGGAGTACATGTATATCTTCCCTGATGGTTCTGATTGACTCTAGTAAATAGTAGAGATCCATTGTTCATAATGACTATATCCTTCGTCTGATACGGCTCAAGCAAGCGTTTGTCTTTTGTCCAGGTGACGTATTGGAGAGGAGGGTTAGCCTTTATGTAGCACTGCACCACTCCAGCTAGGCGGAATGGCAGATACTGTACCGTAGGAGTGAAGGTTACTTTAGCTGGGTCTGGAAAAGGCAAACACTTAAAAATACCAGTACCAAAGAAAGGTTTATTTGTTATAATCAACAGAAAATAAAGTCTTACATTCGACGTTTAGGTAAGCAGAGGCGCTTTGAGGATCCCCAATGCCGTTGGAAACTTCGCATAAGTACTGTCCTGAATCGTCGGCAGCCACGGGGTTGATGACGAGGGCGCCATCTCTCCGGATAGTTACTCTGGTCTCCAGCGCCGCTACCTCTGCAACAGGCGCGCCTTCCCGGAACCACTTCACTGTCACATTTCCCGGTAAAGCTTTAGCCTCGCATGTGAACTGTACTTTTTCACCTTCTAACTTCGTTTGGTTTGTTGGTGGCATCTGGAAAGAAAGTTGAAGTTAGTTGCGCTATCAATTATCTCTTTATAATAATGTGACTTAATGAGAATGTAATGTGATCGAGCTAAATCCATGAAAGTTGGCTTAAGAGTAATTTATATAGAGTTTTGTTGTCATATTAATTCACGCATAAAAATGAAATTGAAAGGAACTGCAGGCTGCAAACCTCGGTGCATAAATGAACGAATAAAAATTAACTTGATACCTGACAGCCGTCGCAATGAGACGAGATCCTGCTAGCCCGAAGAAGGATTGTTTGAAACCAAAAAATTGATCTAGAAAACTTACAGTAATAACGGCGCCACCGGCAATGATGACCCGTGCAGTGTGCGAGACCTGGCCCTCGCCATTGCGCGCGATGCACGTGTAGTCGCCGATGTCCTCATGCCGGATGTTGCTGATGCGCAGCTCCGTGCCGTCGTTGAAGATGCCCACCGTGCCCGACGGCTCCACGGGGTTGGCGTCCTTGTACCATAGGATCTCGGGCGTGGGCGTGCCTTCGGCCTGACAGTTAAGGATGATAGCATCTCCTGGAAGAAATATTGTTTTTAGAAGAGTTGTTACATGGATAGAAGGGAATAAAAAAATGTATCATTGAGTTTTTAATACTCAAGTGATAAGTCTTCATGTCAAAGATAAAAGCGAAATCATGAAGAATGTGCAATAAAATGGGAAAATGGATATATTATCTCCAATGTTAGATCATATCAGCACTTTTGTCGTTGATACTCGTATTTAGCGACAAAAATTAGATAAGTCTTAGAATATAATGATCGAGGTAATTTGTGAAAATAGGAATCTTGACAGTTACAGAGGATGTAATACTTTACAAGTTATTGGGATCAATTTGTTATTAACGTGAAGACTTAGCTGGTGAATAATTAGTTTGCTGACCTAAATTAACGTAGATAATGTCTTCCGGTGTGATGGAGAAGCGCGGTGGCGCGTGCACATCCAGGTGGAACCAGGTGCCGTTCTTGTGCTGGTTCGGCGACCGGTTGAGGAATACCACCTTACACTCGTACCAACCCTGTAGGGAGAACAAGTTCATTGATACACTGGTTTGTTTGATCTAAGCATCGCTATTTGGTTTGGCTGTTCACAAAAAATGTTAGCTTGTAAGTTTATTTAAGTTCAGATAATATTTGCTTCTCTGCGATCGGGGACTGTTTTATTTCTATAACGTCTCAGAAATTACAGATAGGTTTACTGTAATAGATTTAAGTGATTTGATTGTGTTTTTCCTATTCCTATCTTTGTGCATTGTTACTCGTGATATCATAATGGATAATGTTGGTTACATCAGGGCTAAAAGAATTTAGATAGTTATGGATATTGTACCTGGTCAGTCTCTCTAATATTGGTGAGGTTGAGGCTCGCGGCGCCGTAGGGCGAGTCGGGCGCCACGCGGGAGACGCGCCCCTCGTAGCCCTCGCCGCTGTGCGTCGGGTAGCTCTCGTACCAGATGTAGATCGGGATATCTTGACCCTACACGGCATTGCGATCATTAGGTTAGCGGCATCGCCTGGCGCGCACGGCTGTTCTATTTACTCAACACTACTTGGAAGTTGGGCTGGCCAGTTTCCAACTAACGAATGGATCCAACTCTGTCAAACTCGAGTCAGTATCGCACACGATAACACGGACATAACAACAGACAGAATCAGACGATTTGTAGTTAGTTGTCTATTCATCTTGAGACAGCGTTTTTGACTTCGAAATATCTGATCGGTTTTAGTAAATTATTCAATTGAACCCCAAGTCGAATGAAGCACTGTACCAAGATGAATTCGTCGTTACCTTAATTCTACTTCTACGACAATATAAAAAGCTAAATCATGCAAAAATGGTTTAAAGGAAATGGGATACGCAGTTTTTATAAACTTGAGTAAAAAATTACCAATGCTTTAGTAGGTATGTAGATAATTTATTTTTGAATTAGTGTTAAGTGCTAATGGTGATGTGCACAAAACAATTTATATGGATTTTGGTTTATATTTGGTTTTTAATTTACGAATAACTATTAATTTCTGAACAACAGAATACCTACGAATAATGATAAAAATGCATGCAAAAGTGATACGTTAAAAAAAGTCCGACGGAATACTACAGACAATGTCGCTAGTTCATGCATTGTGCCATAATGATTATGGTATTGTAGTCGGTGCTTAATCTGTGTTTAAGGATGTAGGTACAGAGCTCGAACTAGGTTTGCAGAGCGTGGGAGAAGCCCACAGCCACAGGAAGAGAGAAACAGACAGAACCGCCGCCAGTGCGCGAGTGCGTGCCCCGTGTCAGCCGCAAGCAGCTGGTGCTCCCGACAAACAGTATCTCATTAAAAAGTAAGGTGCGCCCAATAAAGAAAATAATAGAAAAAAAACACTCTTATCGTACATGTAAAGTGGCAGTGTATGTGTACATATGTTCGGTATCTAACGGGGTCTGCTGCTCTCTCGGACTCGCTTTGTAGGCCTTTGTCACTGTGGTGTTAGTCGACCGGTCGATGGGGCGACGGGCGCGCTGTATTCGCACGAGGCAATACTCAGTATACGCAAAAAGGCAAGAGATACACAAATGCGGGCGGGGCGCCTCGGGGCGCGGACGGGGGGCGCTGTCCGCGGCCCGCGGCGCCCCACGTTACCAAGAGCACGGAACAAAACGTCGTGTCATTGCCGACACAGGCATCAAGATATACTTTACAGTCTGCGGCCGCGTCGCGGGGACGAGCCCTCCTCTACTGAACAGAAACACACACACGGTAGATGAGCAGCGTTGTATTGTAAGAGTGGAGTGTTGGCCGTCGTACCGTTTCGCCTACCTTCTTCTCCCACTGCAAGACGTACGGCACGGGCACGTCCTCGGGGAAGTCCACCTGGCAGTTGAACACGACGCTCTCGCCGAGGATCGCCGTGATGTGAACAGCATCTTGGTGGTCTTGGTGGCAGGTTACTGCAACACGACTGGCTGTGAGGAGTTTGTTCGCGTAGGCGATAGGCGAGGGAATCTGACCTGGCTCTGGTGTCGTACCTGGCAGGTTGGCTAACAGCAGCAGCAAGAAGCCGGCGGCGATGTGCGGCGAGTGCACGGCGCGCCAGCCCATGCCTGCGCTCCCATGTCACGGCCGCGCGCGGCGACTCATCGTTGATGCATCACCTATGACAAGAAATGACCTTTCAGTTCGTTAAAAACTCATATAGTCCCCGCTAGGGCACAGATCTGTTCCTATACTTAGGAAAAATTTGGCCTAATTCCACACTCGGGGAAAAGTCCGGGGCTAGTGGTCAACACCAGTGTCAGAAGTTTGAAGTGGTCTTAAAGGCCTTTGACATGGCTTAACGGCTACCATTTAGTTCGGCATTAGGGATTAAAAAATTGGTCTATCTCAAACTATAAATTTATGTACGTTCCTATAAAATGCTAGTGCCCCTTCGTACTTCGTCCGCGTAGACATCGGATGGCAAAAGTCCGAATTCGTTAGAAATTAAATTTTCTAAAATCCTTATTTAGTGTTCCTCTATTTCTAAAGAATGTATGTTTCAATTTTCAAGGTTTTATCTTCCATGGATTAGTATATTATACGTATGTGCTTTGTCTGTCAGTCAGGCGTTGTACTGTTTGTTTCGTATTAAGACACCAATATCTAAACTAACTAAGGCCACAGTGGAATGTGGCATCAGCTCCCCGCTATATGGGAAAAGAGCAATGATGATTATAGAATTGCATCACTACTAAACATGGTGGAAGTTACGAAATAATTAGTATTTATCTGTAACTTAAAGGTTTATTCGCATTCTCAAATTTACTAAGTACAAAATAAGGAAACAGTTTTCCCTTAGTTCCGATCCTCATTCACATGTGGTAAGATATCCCCCATATCGATATACATATAACGCTGTTATTACTAAGTCGCAACCGCTACTCAAAGCGGCTAGAGCCATACAGTTAATTAAAACAAACATCAATAGGTAATATCGTGCTATTAATTTTCGGTTAGTATTAATGGAGGGGCATATTAGGGAAGGCTTGATTACGTTACTCTGCTATTGCAATCATAAAACGTGATGTGAAAGTCTATGGATTTGTAGTATTTTGGTAAGATGTACGATTGTACGAATAAAGGTGTTAAGTAGAATAGAATAGAAAACGTTTATTCAGGAAAACACACACAGGAAACATAGAATAAAAAACAATAAAAACACATACAAAGCTCATAAACACAAGAAAAAAGCAATTAAAAAAAAAAACATCAATTGCTTTAAAAAATAAGTACCTAAGAGCAATAATAAAGTGAACAACACAAGTCCGTGCGTGATTCACTGAATCGGCCCCGACTCAGCATAATGAAGTAGGTAGTATGAATTAGTTGCTGTTAAATAATAAATAAATAAGTACCCCTAAGTGCCCTTGCTGAACTTCCAAGTGTAGCTAAAAACCTAAACACGTAACACCGGCCAAGTTCGTTGAAAAATGTATGTAGTTGTTAGTTTTTAAGAAACTAATCGGTTGTTTTTTTTTTTTTTTTTTATGGCAGAGGTGGCAAACGAGCAGACGGATCACCTGATGGTAAGCGATTACCGCCGCCCATAGACACCCGCAACACCAGAGGAGTCACAAGTGCGTTGCCGGCCTTTGATTTGGGAGTACGCTCTTTTCTTGAAGGTTTGAATATCGTATCGGTTCGGAAATACCGCAGGCGACAATTCATTCCACAGTTTGGTTGTGCGAGGCAGAAAGTTTCTAGTGAAACGCACAGTTGTGGACTGCCAACCATCTATGTGATGGGGATGAATATGTTGTCGCGTAGAACGATGGCGGCAAGAGGCGGCAGGGATCAATCCGAACAATTCCTCGGAGCACTCCCCATTGTACATGCGATAGAGAATGCAGAGCGAGGCTACATCTCTACGCAGCGCCAGGGAGTCAAGCCGATCTGAAATATCCCGGCAGTCGACGATTCGAGTTGCCATGAGTTGAGTTGCGATTTTAAAATAATTGACCGTATGACCGATATGATTCGTAATCGGTTTCTGTTCATGTTATTGATGGATGTAACGGTACAGTTTTACTTTTCTAATTTACCTGAAATTCACATACTCAATTTCATACGATAACTCTCGGTATGAAAAAACAATACAACAATACGGTACAATTTATCCGTATTTATTAGAGCCGTAGCGCGTAGCAACAAGAGCAATAGTAATAGGTAAGCGTAGCATCACAATGTACAATCGCACATACAGGTACACGGTACGTACACATGATAGTGATGATTCGTTTATGTATTGTATTGTTGTATTGTTTTTATTGCAACCTTTTGGAACATAAAGTACACTAGGTCAAGTCTTAATAGGTATTAAACAGTCTTAAAATATATAGCGGTTAAATGTGCCACACGATAAGAAGTCTTGAAATAAATAAAATATACGTAGTATTTCCTTATTTAAAATCCATAAACATCATAAATAATGTATTAACAAAACATTATACAAACTTAATGTTAATAAAGCTAATAATATATGAGCAATTGAGCATAGCGGATATCATAAAAGACTGGTTTGTTTTTACAACGTACGTGTACAATTAGAAAAACGGCCAAAGAAAAAAACATGTTCTGAAATATCTGAAAAAAATTACTGTAACTTCAACTCGTGAATCTAAATGACTTTAAAAAAACATACATGATTTGGGCTTGGACTAATTAGTATAAGAATGCATTTTTTTGTGAATTGAGAATTGGTTTCTTGGGAAAAGTTGTTCAGTAAGTAAAAGACACGGTTACTTAAATTTATTTATTTAAATGTACTTTCTGGAGAACCTAATACACGTTCAGAACATAGGTAGGTAACTACCCAGAAAAGACAGTATCTAAATATATGTACAACTAGGCCTACTATTGCTATAACAATCAGACGTCACTCTATCAAGACCAAAGCTAGCGTTTTTGCGGAGTGGCGGCCTCTGAACCGCCCGTCCTTGGACTATTTCTGCCACAACACTCGTGCACAGGTAACGCAGTAACACTGTAGTAACAGTAATTGCACTGCATCACGGCACACAATCGACCGCCGCCGGCGCCATATATTCTGCGGCCCCCTTGCCGCTACGTTTTTGCCCTTGTCAATATAAATAAGACTTTTCAAAGTTAGAACATGCATAAAAAATTGTTCTTTATTTAAATGGAGATTTGAAAACCTTAAATATCTGTGAAAATCGTGTTTGATTATCTTCATCGTTCACTGAAATATTGGAGTCTGAAATGTCGCGACGCGAGCTGAAAACGCTTCTCGAAATAAGTAGCGCAGCAGTGACGTCACTACAGTCATTTTCGCTGTCAAATCTATACATAAGTATTAAAGCTTTAAATAAATGTTTTGCGTATTCGTTTTCTTAGTTTATATTATATTTCAACTTATAGTTAGTTTAGTTTGGTAAATTTTTATTTCAACTTAGTAGCATTTTGAAAATTTCACACTAAGAAACACACGCTAAGAAAAAGATATGGATTTCTCGCAGTCTCTTTTTTAACGTCTTCTTACTTTTATTGAAGTCTAAAATTCATACATTTTCTATTTCAACACAAAATTACTAGTTTTATTGTTATATCTGGAAATGATTCCCGTACTTAGTTGGCCGATCGACAAATCGATTTGTAAATAAAAAATAAAACTAAACTACTCACTAGCTACGATAACTCAGAGCTTAATAACTCAGTTACACTAGCAACGGTGCTTAGCCCCTTAATCGTTTCGGTATCCCTGAAAAAATGGTAGAAACTTTACCGTTTTTAATAAAATTGTTACCGGTCGGTAGTTAAAGGGATGAAAATATAACGTAAACAAAAAATGCCGTAGTACAAATAAGTGAAAATTTATGTGACGCGAATTGTAGTTTGGTTTTAAATCGTATTTGTTTTTCTACCTCGTACAAAATTCCTGGCATTCGAAACTTGTACACTCAACATTTCAAATAGTGTTAGCTAATTAAGTTATAATTCATATCTTTGTCTATAGATAAGAGTCACTACCGTAGAGTCAGATAGACATTAAAAGTTAGATGTTTTACTGCTAAATTAAAAACAAATATAGAAAAGTTTGTCTGATAGTATTTGATCCTATATAAACTGCTGTCCAATTATTAAATACTGAACTTTTATAATTAAATTCCATTCAGTATACCTACTTTATTGTAACTAATAAGGAATCTACTCCTAAAGGAGCAAATCCTTAATGTGGCGACTTAAATGAAAACTGATCACCTGGCCGTCTTAAAGGCTAACGTCACTATTATTGACGTTTCCAAAGTAAGATAAGAAATTATATGAAGGTCTAATAAACTGTATTAACTGTAACCTTTTTGGTATTACTTTTTTATTCTGTAATTTTTGCCTTGTAATTTGTTTGTAAGTATGCCAAATAAAGATTTATTCTATTCTATTCTATTCTATTCTATTCGGCTGACTATGGGTTCTAAAATCTCATTTCAATTTGCAATTATTCGTCTGTGCGTCCATACCTAGCTCAATTCCCATTTCTTTACACTAACATTTATCGAACTAACATTTCTGTTAAAATTTCTGGTCACAAAAGGGTCACGACATTAAGACGACGTACTGAAGATTTTGGTGGCAGGGATCTCGATTTTACTCAGCAATAACGAAACGTACAAAAGTTATATTTTGTAACCTGATTCTTCAGTTTTCTGACTTCATTTTGTCTGTTGCGTTACACGATTGATTAACTTTCATAACAGAGAAAAAAATATTAAAGATACCCCTTTTAAAAAAGAGATTTGCATTTTACGCGCAAATGGAACTGATTTAAGACTCAAAGTTTTGTACGTACATTAATCTTCAAGCTTACTTGAAAATGCCTGTTCAGTTTTTCTAAATTAATTGTAGTTTTTAAGTTAAACGAAATAAACTGTTTTGTCGCATACGACCTTATGAAATGAGCTAGGGCGCGCGCGGTCTCAGTATGCAATCAGTGCCCTCTCCAGCCCGCTCAGTCCGCCACTGACCATTGTCAGCGACAGGTCTGTCCCAGTTGAACTATCGCACATCATCGAACGCAAATATAAGCGAGGGATATTTTATTATTAAAAATGGGGAAAAAACGTGCCATATTTTCGAAAAGGAAAAGGAAAGCCTGTTTAACAGAGCATTGTAGGAATATAACTAAGAAAAGGTGAGTAATTGCCACAATTTAAACAGTTTTAATAAATTACATGTTTCTACTAATAAGCAGTCCAGTGTTTTTATAAACATATTGCATTTCAGTAAGCAGTAAGTAACCCGATAAAATTATATTTCAGGAAAAAAACTTTAGAACAGAGTTCGGAGAATAAAGGCATGGAGTCGCCTCATAACTATACTTCACCGACATATGCGCAGTTACAAAATGTGTTCCCCGTGTAAGATGACAATTGATTAGTTATCGTATAATAATTAATCATGGTTTCAAATTCATTAATAAATACACTTATTTTAGGACTGCAGATAAGAATAATAAAGACCTTCCATGTAACGTTGAATTACAATCCGTTATACTGTTTCACGAATACTGATGGCAAAATCCTGGCTGAAATACTTGTGTAACTTTATTTATTAACTACAATTAGTTGTAAATACGTAAAAAAAATGTATGCTGTAAACATATCTACACTAATATTATAAAGAGGAAAGATTTGTATTTTTGTATGTTTGTAACGAATAAACTCAAAAACTACTGGACCGATTTGAAAAATTCTTTCACCATTAGAATGCTACATTATCCCTGAGTAACATAGGCTATGTTTATTACTAGAAAAAATTAGGGATCTCTACTAAAACTTCAATAATGTAACCCAAGGTGTAAAAAAAATTGCCATAAAATGTCTTTCATCGCATGCGCTGCGAAAACTATTGATGATAGAACAAAAAAAATTCTACAATATTAAAGAACATATCAAAATTTACAAAAAACTTCGCGATACCATACGTCCAACTATTGTAGTTATGTTACTATAACAGCTTTTTTGCATTTTAAAAGTTGATAGAAATGCCGACCAAAATCAGACCATATTATTTATACCTTTGTATTAATTCTTATCCAAATAAATCATTTCATCTTCAAGACTGTCTCAATACCAGTAGATTACTTTTTGAATTATTCAAATTGGACATTCCATTCAAAAGGTATTACGAGTTTAAAAATGTCAGTCCAAGAAAAATTAACGCCGCCGCGCTGTAGCCGGGTGCAGCAGCGGGCAGCGCGGCGAGGGAGGGGAGTGCACATCTAGGAAATAGGCTCCCTACATGCTCCCTGAAGCGGTCGTGGCTCAGTGCGGGTTGCGTGGTCGCGTCGATCACGCAGGTTAACTGACTACAGACAGACACGGTCATAACCTGGATGGCTTTGACTGTTAGTGGCATTTATCTCGACCATTTCCGTGCTTCGCAAGGCAAGTTAAGCCGTTAGTGCGGCCTGCTATCATTAGATGGGAGTCGTTAAGCCATGCCGGAGGCCTTTCAGGCGGCTTCCGACACTGGGGTTGGCCACTAGCCCCACAACCTCCACCAATCCGGACTTGGCTCCCGTGTGTGGAGTATGGGCTAACCTTTCCGAGTTATGGGAAGAGACCCGTGCCCCTACAGTGGGGACGTTATGGGTTGTTGACGACATGCTCCCTACATGCTTTTGACTTGATTTGATTAAATAAAATGTAAAAATAAAATAAAAACCTTTGAGAATAACAATGGTTTATGGTTAAAACTAAGCATAAAGATACGTTTACTCCGCGTTTATCCCAAAATGATCAAAAAATGTATGTCCACCCGAGCGAAGCCGGGGCGGGCTGCTAGTAAAGTATAAATAAGTAAAATGTAAATAATATGTTTGTAAAATAAAATGTAAAATGATCTCACCTGAAAAAAGCAGTACTTAAGTATGTTTGAATTATTTTTCTGGTAAAAATTACATACATACACACAAACATGCATAGCCTCTTAAAATCATAACCCTCCTTTTGACTTTCCCGTAGTCGGGTGAAGTATACATTAGTACAATACATTTATGAAAAGAAATGAAAATTAAAAGTAAAACAAATAATATTAAAGGCAACTCTACGACGTCTGTGTTCTAGCGCTCGGTCGATCGCGATTCCCGAGTCGCGTAAAACTGTCGAGGTGCGCGCGGGTTGCGGGGCGCAAACGCCCCATTTTAAAATAATTGTTTATGAGTGCGTCACCTTAAACAACTTAAATATCTGTTTATGTAATTTAATTTGCTCAGATAAAGTGAAAGGTTTGGGGAAAGTTATTTCTACCCTATTGAAGATTTCTTTAGCCTTTTTCTCTTACAATTTAAAGCTCAGACATCTACAAAATATGTTGTGAAATTGTTCTCTTAAGAACGGAGATATACTGTAACAAAAGCACGCTACTTTTGAAACTCAACTTCCCCAGACAAAAGACGAGGGTAAAAAGCGTGATTGCAAAGGGTAAGTTTTGTTCAAACGCTGCAATGGTTCCGCCCCACCTGCTCGGAAGTCTAAACACGGTTTGTGAACTTTCCACATATTTCAAAGTTGCCAAGTCACACTTCGCAGTTAAACGGCCCGAGGCAAGTGTTTCCCCGTCTCTGAACTAGCGGCACTGTTATAGTACAATGGTACTTTGTTGTCTAATTAGATGATATCCTTTCGTTTGGAAAGTTCCTGTTTAATTTAATTTTGTTCTAGTCTGAATGGGATTTAATTAAAACTGTAATAATATTGTAGTAGAGTTGCAACCTATAATGAGATACGGATATAGGTCGAGTTTTTTTAATTGAAATTAGCAGCCATGTAGGCACGATAATAACTGTTATTATATTAGCATTACATATTGCTATGGTGACATACATTTTCAGTTCATGATAACTAGTGATTCTGCTACATAATAAATGTATTTTTATAAATGGAAAACTATCTTATCTTTTTTCGAGCCCAGCTTTCTTGTTTTAACAGGCAAGACTATTTAACACTTCCCAAAACAAAACTGGTTGAAGTAAAGTCTGGGTCGAACTGACGATGATTAGTAATGAAAATATTATATTTGGTGTGCGTTTTTGGGTCCCCAATATGTGAGTGAGCCTGTTATGTAACGCTCACGCGGGCCGCGACCATTGTCCACAAAGTGACCGAAAGCGGGTAACTAAACCCTTTCTTGATTTTCCTTTGAATGGTCATCTGCTTCGTTTTTTGCATCATTTTATCTAGACACATTAGGAATACATAAACATGCTTGTGTACCTATAGGTTGGTTATACAAACACATAGTGCTATGTCTCATGCTTGTATGTATTGTATACAAATTATTATAAAAATATATATAATTGTAAAAATGTAAGAGGCATTATAAAATTATAAGAAGAGGTTTTATAAAATTATAAGAAGACAATGATCAATTGCCAATTACTAAAGATTTAGTGACAAATTTTAGTTAATAAATTAAGTCAATTTTGGAACTTCCCGTTTTTGTAGGTGAGCAAATTTGGCATTTTATTTTCAATATCGTTCGTACCATTTACTATAGAATGTTACCACAAAAAGTTTATACAATACAAAATAATTAACAATCGCAACTCCACTAATCGCTATCTGAACTTTAGTGAACTAGTTTACTAGTAAAGCATGAGTTAAAGTCGACCCTTCAAATTATAATGTGAAGTGTATGTTCCAAATATCGATGTAGTTATGGATAGGCATGCCATGTGACGTGCGCGGTGCGCGGGCCGCCGTGGCCCGGGCGCGGGCGTCGAGCGCGGCGCGGGCTCGGCAGGGGCGCTCGGGCGTACCTTTTGAGCGGTGGGGACGGGCGCTGCTGCGGTGCGGGCTCGGCTCGAGGGGGCTCCGTCATCTGTGGCGGGCTCGCATAGGGGGACTCGTCACTGGGCGCGGAGAGACGTGCGGCCTGCGACGCGGCGAGGCGGCCACTGCCCGCGGCGCGCTATTGATCGGTGCGCGCGCCGCCGCCGCCGCCGCCGCCCTCGCGCATGAATGGCCCCTGGGCTCACGTGGTCACAGCCTCGCAGCTCGCCCTGACTGTGACCCCCTCGACCATGCTCCTAGCTTCGCGCTCTAACCGTACTAAACCTACCAGGAGAAATTCTATTTTTCGTATTGAAAGCACACCTTTACAGGAAAATCGTTGTTTTATTTCTCGGTCTCTGAAAACATTTATTCGCTCCGGGGCTCGCTTCGTATCTGCTTTCGGTTCCGTGATAAAGCCCATTTACGTACAAAGCGGAAAATTAGGACCGCATTGAACTTTAAAATGAACAAGTTCATTGTAATACACGGTATACCGTAGCACGTAGCTGCCGTAGCCCCGTAGAGCACGGCGAACAAACTCCGCGTTATAAAGCAGTCGCCGCTGGTTATTTTATTTAGAACCGAGGATTATGGAGAGGTCGCGATCGTTTGATATTTTGTTTCTTACCAGCATTATTAATAGTCCAATGGCAATTTGTTCCCGGGCAAACGTTTAAATCGTTCATTACCGTCTCAGATAGAAAATCGATCAATATCTCGGCTACGGTTGGGGTAACAATGTAAAGCGATCATTTGTTTCAGTTGGCAGCGTTGCGATGACTGCTGGCCTCTTGTCGCACCTCCGAGCCGCGGCTTGACGGAAATTGATGATCGATGTGCAGATTGAGGGGGCCCTCGAGGAAATAGAGACACTTTTTATGTTGCGGAAGCAATGTAAAAGGTTTTACAGGGTTTTGGACGGAAATAAACGGTATTAGGTTTGAAAAACATATAATTAATATTATATTGACATCACACCCACGAGATGAGCCTGACCTAGTGTGAGGTCACTGTTTATTCTGTATATTTTAAAGAAAATAAGAGATTTTATGAAAAATGTGAAACGATAGAAGAAGCAAAGCAATATTCATCATCGTCATCATCATCTCAGTCAGCACAGTAGACGTCAACTGTTAAATTATTGGTCTTCCCCATTTTTCCGCGGAACAATCTGAAAAACTTGCTTCTTGCAAGCCTCAAGAGCAAAGTTAAATTGTAAATTAAGTCATTGAAAATGTTTGATGTATGTGTTAGCACATAGGGACGTACAGTTTACTTATTTTAGATGGTATTTACGGCTCCGGCAATATATTTAAGCCCCGCCGTGTATCCGGCCTTGCGCCGCTGGTAGAGCGAATCCCTGATGCTTTATTAAATCTGTTGGTTATTTTTTACCTCCCGCGGCTCCCGGCTTAAGCCGCCGGTCTGTAAGTGCAAACAACGCACTTACACTGTGATCTTTCAATCCCGAAAAGTACAAACATCCTTCCATAACAACCTTTTAGGGATAAAAGTCTCGGTGCAGACGGTGTATTTTTGTAACGTGTTTTCGTGTAAAGATTAAAATATGGTTTGAAAGAGTTGCTACGTTTAGTTTTAAAGTATAGTTTCTTCAGTTGATGACTGTTTCATTCGAATCGATTAAATAGTTGACACTGTAATGTTGATACTGTGGTTGATACTTTATTAGGTAATAAATAATAATACCTATAATAATATCTACCAACAAATCACAAACTGTCAAAAATACAAATACAAAAATACAAATAACTTTATTTGCTAGAAAACAGTAAAAATATAGTTCTTATTGAATATAGCGTACACAGTGTTTTCAGCTTAATATTATATAAGCATGAAAATTTTTTTCATTAAAAATATTTAATATTATACAATGTCAAAAGAATAGAACGTAATGTCAAATAAAATGTCAAAAATAAAATAAAATTGAAATAATAATAAATTCAAGTTAATAATAAATTACAATTCTGGTTTATATTCAAAAAATTCCTTAACACTATAAAAACAGTGATGAAGCAGCCAATTTGTCAAATTGCATTTAAGAGCGGCTTTATTCATTGTCTTGAAATTGTCAGGAAGTTTATTGAAAATTAAAATGCACATGTTGAATATGTTTTTTCTGTAAATATATTTAAGGGCAGGAGGTTGGTATAGCATGTTCGTAACCTTTTTTCTAGTTTTCCTCTGGTTAATTTCGCCTCGGGTTTTCCAGAAGTGAGGATTTGATGCAACAAAGACGCAAACATCCCTTATATACATACATGGTAGTGGCAGTATGTTCAGTTTTTTAAATAGGGGTTTGCAGCTATCATCAAATTTTGCGTTGCAAATCGCACGTATGCTCTTTTTTTGCAGTATGAATGCTCTATCCACATCTACTGAGTTACCCCAAAGTATCAGACCATAGCTGAGCACAGACGATACGTATCCGTGGTATGCCGTTAAAGCAGCTTCTGTTGATACTGTTTGTCTCAGTTTTCTCAGCGCAAAGACGAAGCGATTTAATTTACTACAGACTAGTTCTATGTGGTCCTTCCAGTTTAAGTGTTTATCCAACATAATGCACAGGAACTTGAACTTTTCGACCTCAGCTACAATTTCATTGTTATAACCGAGGTTTATAGGATTAGTATTTGAGTTATATGAACGGAACTGCATGAACTTAGTTTTATCCAAATTAATATGAAGATTATACACTTTTAACCATTTAATTAGATCCTCAAGAGCACGATTAGTATCTGCTTCAAATGTGTTTTTATCCCTACATTCTATAATAAGCGTAGTGTCATCAGCAAATTGTAAACATTTTTGGGTAGTGGACCCTGGAAGGTCATTTACATATAGAAGAAACAATAATGGGCCCAGTACACTACCTTGGGGTACTCCTGTATTACTTCTTCTGAAGTTGGATCGATATGTCTGCTTTAAAACAATATTGTTAGTTTTACTGATTTTAGATATTTCCGTGCATTGCTGTCTATTTTTGAGAAAACTGTCCATCAGTGTTGCCAGACCGGATTTTAAAAAAACAGGAGGTGTTATAGAAAAGAAACAGTAGATGTATAGAACGAGCTGCAGGAAAAAACAGGAGATATTTTTTTTAAATGAAATCACGGCTTTTAAATTATTTATATATTTTACTATTGTGTTCACATGCTGTTTACGAAACAAAGTCACAAACCGCAATCCAGCCGAGAAAAAACGTAAACAATTGAATTGTCGATATAAAACAGTCTAGCAGCCATTTACAATCCGACACTTATGAGTTTTTTAGAAGTTTAGCTTTAGTATTAGAGGACTCGAAAGTAAATAAATATCTCGGGACAAATCGCACACGGTCATCATGCAATGGTCAGTGCCTCAATGGTGCCCCGTGTGACGTGTTTTACGTTCCATTTCTTTCCACATCTTTCCATACTTTAATTTCAAAGAAAAACAGGAGATTCATGTAGAAAAACAGAAGAACAGGAGATATTTGAGAAAAACAGGAAATCTCCTGTAAAATCGGGAGATCTGGCAACACTGCTGTCCAACCAATCAAGCGCTTTACCTCTGATGCCATATGTACTAAGCTTGTGCAGCAACAGAGAGTGATTAACAAAATCAAACGCCTTGCTCATATCCAAGAACAAAGCTAAGGAGGGTTTATTATTATTAAGATTCTGAGTAATCATCCGCACTAATTCAAAGCATGCATGAACTGTCGACAGTCCCTTTCGGAAACCATATTGTTCCGGTCGAATAATATTGTACTTTATTAGAAATTCATTTAATCTAGTGTGCATTGCTCTTTCAAAAATCTTTGATAATATAGGGACCAATGAAATGGGTCTGTAATTGGAAGGATCTAACTGGTCTCCTTTTTTATACAGGGGTCTGACTACACTCATCTTTAGTCGCTCCGGAAATACACCTTCGACGAAAGACAGGTTTATGACGTGAGTAAGAGGGTAACATAAGTATATGGCACACTTCTTAAGCATCTTCGTGATTATGCCATCATATCCACAAGCCATACTGTTTTTTAGTGACAAAATAATATTATAAATTTCAGATTCCGTTACTGGTCTCAAAAATATTGTGTAATGATTGATTAATTCTCTATTCAAATTAGAGGTCTTATTATTATTTTGAACATTATTCTGGGTGGATGTCAAATCTATGAAATAATCATTAAAAATATTACAAATGTCAGTGGGATTTGAAACTTCTAAATTATTAAATTTAATTGAATTTATATTATTATAATTAAGTATGTCATTTGAAATTGTCGAAGAAATAGTGTTCCAAGTTGCTTTGCATTTATTCTTATGATTTTTTATGTACTTCCTATTTTGTAGTCTTTGAGCAAGGTTAATACATTGTTTTAGAACGCCATCATACTTTTTAAAAATGTTTTTGTTTAAACGTTTGTTGTGATTTGTTTTCCTATATTTTAAATAAAGAGAGCGTTTTGTTCGACAAGATTTTCTCAAGCCTTTGGTTACCCACGGTAACTTCTGAGCCCTATTATCATGTCATCTGACTGGCCTCAAAACTAGGATTCCCTGTATTATGGAAACCCAAAGACGATATACATACGCATATATGTTTTAATACATACATGTATAGATATATTACACCCAGACAAAGAAAAAAATCTACTCATCACATAAATGTTTGCTTTGGGTGGGGATCGAAACCACGACCCTCAGATCAGTAGTCAGGAATCCTAACCACTGAGCCACTGAGTTAGTCACCTCTTTAGTACAACTATACTCATGGACAAAAAAATCGACTCAAAGTTTCATGCACGACTTTTAGAAAATTAACTCAATCTAGCAAAATAAAACTAAACCAAAAGTTCAAAAACTGTGTGTTTACTGTTTATGATTTTAGCTTGATGGTTTTCTAGTTTTTTTTTACTTTTAGTGTTTAGCAGTTTTGTAGACTGAGTTATTTTTTCAAAAGTCGAGCAACAAATCGACTGACTCGGTGGCTAAGTGGTTAGCGATCCTGACCTCTGATCCGAGAGTCGTGGGTTCGATCCCCACACAGGGCAAACTTTTTTGTGATAAGCAGAATTGTTTGCTCTGAGTCTGGGTGTATTATACATATATATTGTATATGTATGTATTTAAAAAAGTATATGTGTATGTATATCAGTCTCTGGTTCCCAAGATACAGGGAATCCTAGTTTGGGGCCAGATGACCGTGTGTGATTTGTCCCAGATATTATTATTATTATTATTATTAAATCTTGAGTCGTTTTTTTAGTCAACCAGTGTAGATTTAATGGAAACTGATATGTATACTTCTTCAAGTTTAGCGGCGGCGGCGGCGCGATCGGCGTGGCCGGTAGTAATTACGATACGAATACAAGTGTTAGTTCTTCAGTTCAGAATACACGGCCGGTGCTGGATGCTACATTGCCAAAGTAACACCCAATAGTGCTCCACTACCCGAGTGTTTATAGGACAGGAGGCTCTCGGCACTCATGGGCCTTGTTGAACCCTTTCCGATAATCTGTTTTTGTTCCACTCGTTGCGAGGGAGTGTTTTAACGGCATTTAAACTTCCAGATCGACTTAACAAGAGATTCTCGAAATGGAATAACTTTTCTGTCATAAATTGTTCGTTGTTGGCGATTCATGTTTATGCAAAGTAGCTTTAATCGATGACGTTTATGAAATCGCTGATTAATTTAACGCACAGTTGAAAATGAAATATCGTGTTTGAGTCCATGTTGATGTCGTTTAATTTGTCGTCCAATTAATTCCATCCACCGAATAATGTGATGAGCGAAATCAATTATTTTTATGCAGTTATCCTATCGCATATTGCCGATATTATTTTTCGCGCGCAGGCTACGGCTAAAACTCCTCATTCAAATTCAGGTAGTAAATAAAACATAAAAAACATAAAAGTTTTTCAATAACACTCGAAACAAAAACAGATTGTAATTTAAAATATATGTATATTCAGCTCCCCACGCATTGTGTGTGAAATGTAATCGCGAGGTAATTGGGTCGGCGTGGCGTTGTAACGGTGAATTTGTTTAGCGCTGTCAAGCTTTTAGGGCGCAGGGAGGACGGTGGCCCAGCATACCTACGAGTAGCTAAGTTTGCCTGAGGAAGTGACCGTAAACAATCAAATCTAAATTCAAACAAAACCTTACGTAATATAATAACATCCCTCCTACGCATAGAAGTTTTCAGATAAAACAAGTTTCACTCCAATTCCTCAAGTTTTCGAAAAAATCGCGAACGTATACACATATTATATAAAACAAAACGGTCGAAAACTAATTAATTTCGATTTAGGTATATTTTTATCTAAAGCCTTCTTTAAATACCTAAGCATTTTGAGTCGCTGAAGAGGTAACTTTATAGGTTTAAAATTAGAAATAAGCTTTTTTTCGGTCACAGAGTTATCACTACAACTAAGGCAAGACTTTTTGAGGATTTGTGCTTCTATGCTGCCGCAACAGGCCTACATGCTGTGCTCATACACTATGTAGGTATTCGACCCGGCCATTCCCGCCACCCGTCCTCGCCTCGACTAAGATTGCGACTGGGCGGTGCTCGCAAAACACGAAACTAGTAGTTTGCCTAATGGAGTAATGGGAAACCAACAAGACTATATGTACAAGAAAATGTACTCTATGGAATCACTGTAATATTTACAACCAAACCTAGCATAATCGTACCTACCTAAGTACATTTATTATGAAATGAAAATACTTCCAATGACAAATGCTATATTTCTTTTGAAATACAGTTGCTAATGTCATGCGGACAAACATCGAATTTTGATCCCAAATGAAAATGCACGGTCGAAGTAACTTGCGAAAAATTTTTCTTTATTTTTTGTTAAAGAAAAGAAAATTAAAGGGCGATGTTCTTTTATGTCGTCGATAAGTCTTTCTGATGGAAACGAATGTACCCACGAGAAGTGAGGAAGTCATCTCTAAGACAGTCGAGAGCAAGCATTTATATCTGTAAGTGTATCCAGCAGCTCGGCTGAGGTGAGTGATGGACGGCGGGGCTCCGGGCGAGGGGGTGGGGAGGCGGTGGGAATGAGGTTGACTCCATACACAGAAAAAATATACCTACTGTATTACATGAATGTTTCATAAATTCCGCTCAATATCCGAGCGTTTAATTTGTTGACAGTCTCCCATATTACGAATTCTGATCTAACGTCTGCAAATATGAGATTTCGGGAAGGTAAATGTTAAGAAGGTTGTTTCTTTGATATATTTCTTCAAGGGTAAAACTGTTTGAATTCTACGACGTAGCTCTTGGAATGAGAGGTTTAATAGGCCGGTTATGGTAAATATTTGTTATGTAATTGTTACATTGATTAAACGTTTTATAAAACCATATCATATTTTGATCGCAGACTGTCGCCACTAGAAACACATCTTATCTTATGAGACTCTTCTATGGGAAAGGGTTTTTGAAAAAGCATTGATACTACTACAAGTATTTCAATGGCAAAGGCCTACTATAGGCGGGATGGTAACCCCTTTTTATCCTCAATTAAGCCCTTTCTTCAGGTGGGCTTTAACGCTTTTTGACATTTTTTTTTAAATTATAAATTATGTATGTATAACAAAACTGGGAAAATAAGAGGCTTTGTAATTTAGTTTTTGTGTATAAACGATGCTTGTGTTATTTTTGGTATCGTTGATGCTTGTTGTTGACTATAGCTGACTTTAAGAGAATCTAAATATATAAATTATGAACATCTATCCCGAAAAGGAAGATTATCTTCTTTTCAAATACATATTCGGGTAGACAGAAATGCGTCCCTGAACGGTCGGTCGCGTCTAAAAAATGCATCAACCAGGCCCGGTCGGTCGGGGCTTTGCAGGGGATACTTTGGTTCCTTTGGTTACCTCACATCCGTAATTTATACTAATACTGGAAGATACGCATTATTTACCATGTAGGTTGCAGGCGGAACGCATGCATTGGCATAGCAAAATGAAGCTTTCTTTATATATATATATTTTTTTTTTAATAAGATAACAAAAGGATGACAGCCCTCCTGATGGAAAGTGGCATCCTTCACCTATGAGCTGTAGATGTTCAGAAGTGTTATCAATGCCTTGCCAAACTTGACAAAAAGGAATGAGTAAATATAGATATAGTATCGGTTTTAGGTTTAAATAACATATGAGACGTTAAAACTTCGGAGATTTAACATCTACTATCATCAACACTAAATACCAAAAGACGCAATAAGGTCGAAGTTGAATATATTTCACAAAATATTCAGACGAAGGTAAAACAAACCACGCATTCTGTAAGTAAGTACGGCAAGTTGCAGGCGGGCGAAGATAAACGGGAGAACTCATTCAAGAGACATCTATCATCTCAGGTAACCCGTTCCACTGGGGCGGGCGAGGCAGAGCGGGCGGGGATTCCCATAAAAAAAAGTGCGAGTCGGACTCGCCCATGAAGGGTTCCGTAACAGCAAGTAACTTAATATAAAAGTTCTTGTAGTTCGTTGTAACTAAATTGCGGTTTACGATTTGTGATGCTTTAAAAAAAAACTACTTACTAGATCTTGTTCAAACCAATTTTCGGTGGAAGTTTGCATGGTAATGTACATCATATATTTTTTTTAGTTTTATCATTCTCTTATTTTAGAAGTTACAGGGGGGGAGGACACACATTTTACCACTTTAGAAGTGTCTCTCGCGCAAACTATTCACTTTAGAAAAAAATGATATTAGAAACCTCAATATCATTTTAGAAGATATCCACGTACGTATGGATTTGATGAAAAAAAAATTTTTGAGTTTCATTTCTAAGTATGTTTGTCATGTAAGTTTGCCATTTGGCTACGGAACCCTAAAAATCTCTTTGTATCACATGCTAATCATGCTAATGAATGACATGACTCTTAATTCCGATGATATAGGCGTCTCTTGAAGGTGGTAGTTGCTAAACTACACTACCACCTTCAAGTACAAACTTGTCTGTTACTAAGACAAGCAATAATAAGTCTTAAATCAATGTAGGGTAATTATTGACTATGCAAATAAGGGTTATATAATCATATATGCTAGGTCGTTTCTTTAATAAATTCAATTCTAATTTGCTTACAGGCATGTTTGGATAGGCAAACGCATCTAAAATGTTTAGTTATTCAACTGGAACCTTTTTCGTTTCAAGAGCCGGCACGAGTCGAACTGAAACTGATAGATATTCCGGATGAGATTTAAAAGTTTAAGTTTCAAAGGTTTAAGAAAGTTACTCGAATGCGGATCTTATTACTCTTTCGTCGCGGCATACAAGTTTAAGACGACGTACTGAAGATTTTGGTGGCAGGGATCTCGATTTTACTCAGCAATAACGAAACGTACAAAAGTTATATTTTGTAACCTGATTCTTCAGTTTTCTGACTTCATTTTGTCTGTTGCGTTACACGATTGATTAACTTTCATAACAGAGAAAAAAATATTAAAGATACCCCTTTTAAAAAAGAGATTTGCATTTTACGCGCAAATGGAACTGATTTAAGACTCAAAGTTTTGTACGTACATTAATCTTCAAGCTTACTTGAAAATGCCTGTTCAGTTTTTCTAAATTAATTGTAGTTTTTAAGTTAAACGAAATAAACTGTTTTGTCGCATACGACCTTATGAAATGAGCTAGGGCGCGCGCGGTCTCAGTATGCAATCAGTGCCCTCTCCAGCCCGCTCAGTCCGCCACTGACCATTGTCAGCGACAGGTCTGTCCCAGTTGAACTATCGCACATCATCGAACGCAAATATAAGCGAGGGATATTTTATTATTAAAAATGGGGAAAAAACGTGCCATATTTTCGAAAAGGAAAAGGAAAGCCTGTTTAACAGAGCATTGTAGGAATATAACTAAGAAAAGGTGAGTAATTGCCACAATTTAAACAGTTTTAATAAATTACATGTTTCTACTAATAAGCAGTCCAGTGTTTTTATAAACATATTGCATTTCAGTAAGCAGTAAGTAACCCGATAAAATTATATTTCAGGAAAAAAACTTTAGAACAGAGTTCGGAGAATAAAGGCATGGAGTCGCCTCATAACTATACTTCACCGACATATGCGCAGTTACAAAATGTGTTCCCCGTGTAAGATGACAATTGATTAGTTATCGTATAATAATTAATCATGGTTTCAAATTCATTAATAAATACACTTATTTTAGGACTGCAGATAAGAATAATAAAGACCTTCCATGTAACGTTGAATTACAATCCGTTATACTGTTTCACGAATACTGATGGCAAAATCCTGGCTGAAATACTTGTGTAACTTTATTTATTAACTACAATTAGTTGTAAATACGTAAAAAAAATGTATGCTGTAAACATATCTACACTAATATTATAAAGAGGAAAGATTTGTATTTTTGTATGTTTGTAACGAATAAACTCAAAAACTACTGGACCGATTTGAAAAATTCTTTCACCATTAGAATGCTACATTATCCCTGAGTAACATAGGCTATGTTTATTACTAGAAAAAATTAGGGATCTCTACTAAAACTTCAATAATGTAACCCAAGGTGTAAAAAAAATTGCCATAAAATGTCTTTCATCGCATGCGCTGCGAAAACTATTGATGATAGAACAAAAAAAATTCTACAATATTAAAGAACATATCAAAATTTACAAAAAACTTCGCGATACCATACGTCCAACTATTGTAGTTATGTTACTATAACAGCTTTTTTGCATTTTAAAAGTTGATAGAAATGCCGACCAAAATCAGACCATATTATTTATACCTTTGTATTAATTCTTATCCAAATAAATCATTTCATCTTCAAGACTGTCTCAATACCAGTAGATTACTTTTTGAATTATTCAAATTGGACATTCCATTCAAAAGGTATTACGAGTTTAAAAATGTCAGTCCAAGAAAAATTAACGCCGCCGCGCTGTAGCCGGGTGCAGCAGCGGGCAGCGCGGCGAGGGAGGGGAGTGCACATCTAGGAAATAGGCTCCCTACATGCTCCCTGAAGCGGTCGTGGCTCAGTGCGGGTTGCGTGGTCGCGTCGATCACGCAGGTTAACTGACTACAGACAGACACGGTCATAACCTGGATGGCTTTGACTGTTAGTGGCATTTATCTCGACCATTTCCGTGCTTCGCAAGGCAAGTTAAGCCGTTAGTGCGGCCTGCTATCATTAGATGGGAGTCGTTAAGCCATGCCGGAGGCCTTTCAGGCGGCTTCCGACACTGGGGTTGGCCACTAGCCCCACAACCTCCACCAATCCGGACTTGGCTCCCGTGTGTGGAGTATGGGCTAACCTTTCCGAGTTATGGGAAGAGACCCGTGCCCCTACAGTGGGGACGTTATGGGTTGTTGACGACATGCTCCCTACATGCTTTTGACTTGATTTGATTAAATAAAATGTAAAAATAAAATAAAAACCTTTGAGAATAACAATGGTTTATGGTTAAAACTAAGCATAAAGATACGTTTACTCCGCGTTTATCCCAAAATGATCAAAAAATGTATGTCCACCCGAGCGAAGCCGGGGCGGGCTGCTAGTAAAGTATAAATAAGTAAAATGTAAATAATATGTTTGTAAAATAAAATGTAAAATGATCTCACCTGAAAAAAGCAGTACTTAAGTATGTTTGAATTATTTTTCTGGTAAAAATTACATACATACACACAAACATGCATAGCCTCTTAAAATCATAACCCTCCTTTTGACTTTCCCGTAGTCGGGTGAAGTATACATTAGTACAATACATTTATGAAAAGAAATGAAAATTAAAAGTAAAACAAATAATATTAAAGGCAACTCTACGACGTCTGTGTTCTAGCGCTCGGTCGATCGCGATTCCCGAGTCGCGTAAAACTGTCGAGGTGCGCGCGGGTTGCGGGGCGCAAACGCCCCATTTTAAAATAATTGTTTATGAGTGCGTCACCTTAAGTTCAGAGCACGGAATCTCGAAGAGCGATCGACAAAGTTGTGGTTGTCAAGCCGCGGAGGGGATTACGAGTCGAGTCGGGTGCACTGTAGCGCCCGCCGCCGCAGCAGCGCCGTCTTGTCTAGCACTGATAACTCGATTACTGTGCTGCACAGTCACACAGTCACAGTGCACAGTACTCCGAGGGTATTAAGCTGCAGCACTGAGACAAGACATGCTTTTGTAAGGCAGACAGAAAGCGTGAAGCTAGTAAATTGGTACAATAATTTTCTTGTTTCGCTCTTAAGTGTCTTTTTGTTAGCTGTTCTCTTAATTTAGAGAGCTTTTTATTAGGACGTTTTGATATTACAATTCTGTACATTTGATACTTATAAGATATGAAATACGTTTCGGCAAATAATTATTTTGAATTTTCTGCTATCATTCTGTTCATCGATTTAGGGCGACATCAACACAAATGGAGAATTTTAGAACAGATTACTATTGTATATCGGTCGCAGATTTTCATATATTTTCATGTACTTAGTAAGAGTGCTTGATAAACGAAACGGAAAAATAAGGAATGTCTATAGAACTAAAGAAAGATAGGTAGGTACAATAACTTGCCTAAGAAACACACACACTAAGCAACTGTGGGCATTTTCATTACATAATTTTGCTTTCCAAGTTGCCCAACATTTCTAGGTAAAGGCAAGATAAAGCAAATTGGACGCAAATATTCACGAGGCCCTTATCTCTGTGTAATGGAATGAATGGCATGTACGAATCGCTCCCCTAGCCGCCGCTAAGAATAGGGAATTGAGGAGGGAGGGAGGGGGGGGGCATTGATTGTTTGGGGAAACATAGTTGATGTGAATATGTAGCTCTTTGTACCTATTTGTATAGAAGGAAACGATTATTAGTTTTTTGGGACGCTAAGGTATGAATCATGTCGCCTGTAATACTAAATGTGATGCTCAGTTTTCAAGTTTTCTACTGTATGTCTAGTATACACACAAGATGCTTTATTGTGACTAGTTATCGATAGAACATCTATTAAATAAAAGGCGAAGCTTTCTAATACGGTAAATGACGAATTTGAAAGGCTCCTGTTATCTAGCGGGAACATATTAAGTATAGGTAGGTATGTGTCTGTCATATGATGGTCATCAGGGGCGCCGACTTCATAAAAATATTGATTTGATTTGAACAAGGGTCTAGATTTAATTTGTTCAAATTGTATTAGTTCTATATAATGTTTTGTTTTTCTTTTACAGTAACATATCAACAAACCTAGTATATTTCATAGTCAGAAGTCTCAGACTCGACCTACTCTGTACTGGAAGTGACATTCACTGGCGCCGATTCCATAGGGCCTGGGGGTTCCTGAGCCCCCCAAATGATATTATCAGCGGGGCTGAGCCCCCCCTAATATTTTATCTTATTTCCATTAATGATTATGTCTAGCAAAATTATGGTTGGATGGATGGATATTATGAATTAAGGATTGTTATGTCTTATGATTATGATTCATAACTAATTATGACTATGCTTTTTGTGGCTAAAGGATTATGGATTGACAGTTTAGTGCCAGGTTACATGCTTAGTCTGGCGTCAGTCTGGTCTGAGACTGATGGGAGAATGATCGTGTAACCCACTGTCTGCCATCAGTCTAGATTAACCGTGTACCTTGAAAATCATCCATCATTCTGGCGTCAGTCAAGACTGATGGACCAGACTGACGCCATACTGAGCGTGTAACCTTGCTCTTATGGATATGAAAATTATGAATAAATAAATAAGGGATCCCTGGGAATTGCTGCAGAAATGCTGACAGTTTGCTGCCAAAAATTAGGGCTAAGTTCGGTTGGCAGACCAGATGCTTCAGACCGGGCGAAACTGGCGGGTACCTACACGAAATATAATATGCAAAGTGTAAAGGTAAATCTCAACGTGAATTAGGTACTTGTCACTAATGAAAAACAAACAAAAGCATTTAATTAAAATTCGCCTGCTGTTTCTTCTTTACAAATCTGAATATTTCGCCTTATACATTTATGAACCTTGTTAATATTGCCATATTTGGGATCCACGAATTACTTTAATTTTATTAGTAAGAACGAGTCAGTTTTATTTATTAGTAAGTACTTGAGTAAGTACTTCTTGGATCTCATAAGAAATATTATTAAGGTTCCATATTCCAATACCAAGGTACTACTTACTTACATGAAAAAAGTATATTCCTGTAACTCTTAAAAAATACTAGACGCTATTCTGCTGTCATGGAATAACGTAATACGTAAGGGTTCTAGAATGCTTTCTATGAAAACTTTGCAGTGTCAACTGCGTCTGTTTAAAGGCAGTTTTACAGGGATAGGTTTCTATGCAAAAGGGAATATGGTTTCCCGTAAATACTTCTTTTCAGCCTATGAACACAAAGCATACATCGAAAGCATAATATGTAATGTATGGCGAAAGCTTTAGTAACGCGCAATACTCTATCGGCTCTACGCGTCCAGTTATCTCCACCAATCTTGCGCAAGTTAGGATTCCGTCTAGCTTTTGGGGCAGACACCACTCTATATATAAGTATGTATGTACAGCAAGCAGCTTGTCGTCGTACTCGTATATTGAATTTACGCACAATTTCAGCCGACTCCGCGCGTCGGAGCGAACAACAAATAGTCGATTAAACCCGTCACCGTCATAACTCGGTATAGCGTTATTAGCCGTTTTAATTAGACAAAAGGCACCGAGCCAAAGTGCCCGTTTGGTCCCTCTGGTGAAAACGGGGCCTTATTTACGAGTAAGTTGCAATCGAATTTGTGAATCGAAATTATAATATAATCTTTCTGTAAGTAATAATAATTTATTACTTTAAAGATGCATTTGAGATGGACACTAGAATACGATATACATATACGTAACTTACTTATTTGTTGAAAAATAGGTAAAGGTAGATCCGTAAACAGGAACTTCTCATTATGCTGAACGATTTTTCTTTTCAAGACAATTTTAAAAAACGCAAAGTAAACATATATGTAAATTGATAAGTAATTAGGAGAATATTGTATGGAGAGTCAAATAATACATATATTTAATCAGTTCTCAATTACAAGACTTTGATTAACGTTATTAGTTTTTTAAGACTTATAATAAAAGTAGTTCAGTATACGATGAGTTGAAGCCCCCGATAAGCGATCCTTTGCCTATTTTGTTAAAAAGATTTATAAGTACAGGATATTTACTTACCAGTCTCAATACATTTGGTCTGTACTCGGATCTGTAACAATAAATGAAAAAATACCTGTCAATCAAGTCTACTTTTTGACAAACAAAAGGGTAGGGGGTTATCAATATTTTTTGGAAAAATGAGACTAGCTTTCCATTTAATTGGCAAAGTTTATCGTAAATTAATTGCACTAATTTAAACTTCGGTCCTGAAAACAACTCCGAAAGAAAGTTAACAAATAACTTGTGCAATAGCGAAGGATTTCAAATATTCAAACGAAATATTATGAAAATTTGTTTGGAAATTAAAGCTGTACAAACTTTACCCCAATTACGTTTTACAGTGTCCCGTTCTCCACTGTTCTGTCACGGGTATAGAGTACATCTCGGGAAGGTCTTTTTAATTTTTTTCTATTTAGTGTGCTATAATTAAGACCAATTTTTGTTTATGACGCATAATAGCTTACTTTGGAGGACTTGGTTTGGTTGGTACTAGGGCATTTCCTGAGCCCGCTTTGCTAGCTAAACCATCTTATCTGTCTTGCCGCCAAACAATAATTTAGCATTGATGTGTTCCGACATGTAGATAGGATAGCCTTTCGCCTTGCGTTGCAGAATCATGGTTAGTCCGCTTATCATCACTTACCATGAGGTGTGATGATGCCAAGGGCTTACCAATTTTGGATAAATAAATAAAAAAACTGTACATAGAACGTGAAATTATCAGGACTATACTTTGTTACGACTATTGACAGGAGTAAGAGGTACCCAGAAAACACGAAAATGTTTTCATATTAATGTATGTTTATGTCACTTATGAGTGTGTTTTGTTCAAATTATGTTACAGTCGGTTTTATGTATGTATCCTTTTTATTAAACTGGATGCCTTCGTTCCCTGTGACTCCTCTGGGTACTTAGTACAGTTCTACTTAACAAGTAACTTAGTTCTGTTCTTGTTCTCTGGGAGTACTAAGTACTGAATCGTAACTGGAAACAACGACTGGGAAGTTAATCGTGTGCATCACTCTGTTGTCGCGCCACTGAAATGAATTCTCTTGTCTATTGTATGGAAAACGCGATAGTAAGCAGTCACTTAATACAGATGACGTGAGAATAATTACCACTGCAACAAACATTATATTGCAGGTCAAAATGGATATAGAAAAGTACTAAGCTGTTGTAATATTTGATTTATTCGAGTAACTATCATCTACGGTTTTAGTTTTGCGCACATAAAATATTCCAGCCACCACTGCGGGGTCGGGTACGACTATAAGATTATACATGCACATCCATCAGCCAGTTTATAGAATTTTACCGACTCCATGGCGGTTGCAGGTTCGATTCCCGGTGGGGTCTAACTTTGTAGGACTCGGTTTAGTTGATGGTAGTTAAGGCATTTTCTGAGCCCGCCTGGCGAGCCACCATCATTTTATCTAAGTTACACCAAGAAGATAAGATAGCCGATCCTCTCTGCATTGGGAAATCTTGGTAAGCCCGTTTCCATGTTTGGTATCACCATCATTAGGTACTATCAGAATTAAAAAAAGAGTCGACTGTACGGAAACCGATAGCGGAATCTGCCTTAACATGGATCACCATTCATTAACAGTTTTTCTTACTAAACTACAGGGTCTGAATACGGATAGCTTATCTAGAACGTTTATCCACTTACCCGAGATCCACTAAGTTAGGGAGTTACAGGAAACTAAGGATATATCCTTAAATATATTTCCCGCTTCAGAATATAAAGTCTGTCTGCTTTCAACTAAGTTGGCTACCGTAATCATGTGCTCAAGAAAAGTATGATGCAATTTGTACTAAGTAGTTGGAATAGATAGATGTTGGTGGTAAGGGAACTTGAAGAACAGAATGGAAAATTTTAAGACAAAATATACCTATGTCCATTGTCCATGCCTCCATTATTGCTTCCCGATTCTTATATTTTGGGGGCATTCAAGAGAGTGAACAGACATTATTCGAGATGGCGACCTCCATTATCCTCGACTGTATAGGTGCTAGTCATTTTCTATAAAGTGAATGAGTTGCAATAAAATTTTCGATTAATAAAAAAATTAAGCAATTAACTAATAGCATAAGTTTATTAGTTTATAATAATATAGTAGAATAGGTATGGCTGGGCAATAATTCCATCATACATACATTTAATTTACTTTTTACTAAGTAAATAATGTGACACAGTATGGATTTCCAGACTCTGTATTGTATCACTATTAAAGTATGCATTTTCCTATACTCGTATGATTACTGCTGATTAGGCTAAGAATTTCTAATAGTTTAGAAAAGCGAAATACAAGTTTCATAAATATATTGAGGATTTTATTATATTATAGCTAAGCCATTGAAAAATCTGTTTAGTTCCATTGTTAAGAACAAGTGTTCTAAGTAGACTTGAATAAAATGTAAAGTTTTCTTACACTATCATCATACCACCGATACGCATCGATACTCATCAATCAATCTGTCACAGACAGGTGGATCAAATGCCACTGTCACAGCGCATATTACAGGCAATCGACTATACTTTGATAAAACATAAACATTTGCCGAGAATCTGGATTCGATCTAGACACGCGCGTGCCTTAGATTCCCCGTGGCTAATTTGTGGTAGGGTTTTCAAACGTCTAGCAATAATCTATCTCCGTTGGAAGGCTGTTGACCATGAAATTATAATAGTATCAAGTTGGTTTATACTAGAGTAAAATATTTTAAGTTGGCAAACAATACTGCGGTCCTCAGTAGCTGTGGTACACATGCAACTAAGCTGTCTGTAAAGCTGCAGAAAGTCTTATAAAGCCTGTCTACCTGCGTCTATTTCAACCCACCTACTGCAGTCTGTTGATATAGATAGTATATAGATAGTACACGCTGCTATCTCCACTTCTCACTGTTGTAAGTACGTAGATGACTATATCACTGAACATAAAAATAGTACTGCACCTATCTTTTTAGGACGGAAATCTGAATGTGCATTTAGATTGTTGATTTAGGTAATTGTTGGATCTTTATTTTCTTGCGACCACCATGAAACAACAAAATAAATGTAAAATCACAGTGTAAGTTATCGATATTTGCTCAGCACTAGCGGATGATGCGTATCTATTCTCTGGATCCTGGATACCTTTTATTGCATTCCTCGGGTGCGCCGGCGATGCCGTCCTCGGGAATTCGCCTCGATTGAGGTGTCACCTTGATCTATTGCTATTTTTACGAGTTATCTGATATAAAATAGGTTTTGCATAATCAATTGCTTTAAACCAATAAAAATGATAACTGTCATATTTTTTTGCACATTTTCATACATTTTTATAAAATTACAATAAAATTTATAATATTTTAGAAGTTGTAATAACATGTTGTTATAATTAAAAAAGTAACATAATTGTTATAAGTCGATTAATGGATTTTAATAATAAAATATCCCACATACACACTGAAAAAAAATCTGGTACATGTAACGTTATCCGTACGATATTGTCTAGTTCTATTTTGTGACAACAAAACGCATTGCCGTCATTACTATAATAATCTAGTTAAAAAATTTGTGAATATAACAGAACATATCGGTATGTGTACAACATTTCATGTTCACCTTACAATCCGATTATAATGACAACAATCCTTATTGAAAAGTACCGTTTTCCAGTCTTCATTACTATCGCATCATTAATGCTTACTATTTAGTGGTAAACACTACAATCTGTGTTTTAACTAGATTTAAAAAGTAAATATTACTAATCGCTTAGTACATGCTGCAAAAAATTCTAATATTTATAACTAGTTTTTCGTTAAAATAACTATTTTTTAAACAACTATTGTTGTATTGTAGTCAAAAACTTTTTTCAGTGTAAACCAGATACGTGCGTTAAATATAACCCTGTCTTTGCTGTTGAGCAGTCGGGTAAAAAGGCTGCAAAATGGCTTCAAATGCAACGATTCCTAAATAAATCTACAAAAGGCTGATTTTGGGGCGGGGATAACTAGCTGTAATTTGCAATGATTAAGAAAAAACACCTTGTACTTATATGCTAGGAACTGGAAACGTTACGTTCTTACGTTATTACGTTCTCTTATGGAATTTCATCTTAAAAGTTTGTCTAATTTGATACAATAATGAAGATTTTTTCAAACAATTAAAAACCTGTTTTCCTTCAACAAGACTTTGAATTATAATGTGTAATAGTATTCAACCATTTCATAATATTAATTATACGTTGTAAATCGATCATGACCAAAAATAAGTACAAAAGTGATATTTGTAATTAATTGGGTTATTGCTACTGTATAATTATTCCATTTCTAGTAAGACTTAAATATGTGTTAGCCACGCGCTGGCCACACGAACTGAAGAATAAAATTTTATTTTTAAGCTTATTTTGGATATCATACTCGTATTTCATAAAAGTTAGTTTTATTATCAAGGTATTGCACTCGGCATTGCGGCACAACTTGTTACTTCAAAGTTTCTGCGGCATTAAAAGCTGGGCATACCTATTGTCGATAATTATAATCCAGCTATTGGGTTAGATTTGCTGTAAAGGACAAACCTATATGACATTAGTAAACGGTGAGGAACATGTAACCTTTTTTAAATGTTCGTGTAATTCGACTCACTCATAAGTACCTAAAGATCTTTTTATTTAATATTTAAATCAATCTTATTGTAAACAAAAAAGTAAATATGCAGGGTGTAAGGGACAGGTTTCCGAAAACTTTAAGGGCTTGCTCAGTAGACGAAACTGAACAACTTTCCACAAGAATTTTTTTCAGGAAACGAAAAAAAAATCGGCTTTTCCATACAAAATTATAAATTTGATTGGACAGTTTGTATGGAGAAGCCGATTTTTTTTTTCGTTTCCTGAAAAAATTTCTTGTGGAAAGTTGTTCAGTTTCGTCTACTGAGCAAGCCCTTAAAGTTTTCGGAAACCTGTCCCTTACACCCTGTATATAAGGAAAAAAGTTCATGTAAAGTTGCAAGTAAAAATTTCATGGACATCTGTACTAGTCACCTTGGTAACGACTGAGTGAACATTGACCGATACCGTAAACGTATACCTGAATTACATCCAACCTAAGACTTTCAACTTATACATAGGTACATATATTTCCCTGAACTTGAGAAGGGAAGGCTGCTCTTACCATAGGACGTCTTATTGGATCGTCAATAAATTACGGTCATCTACGTCAACTTGACATGACTTGAAGCACTTAATAAGAATTTATTAGCTACAAAGCGAAAACGCAGAAATATGGTAAGAATATTATACTTCTTACTGTGTGGCACAATTTAACCCTACCTATCACAAAGGATAGATGGCAGTTGCCTGGGACTATTATACAGGGTGTAACAAAATTGGTGGAGGACCCGTTAACTGGGGATTCTACTCATCGTACTGAATAACTTTTGTTGTACGAATTTGCTCAAATCGCAAAAAAAATTTAGACTCTCCATACAAATTGATTAATTGTTTTGCCATTTTTTATCATTTTTGTCCAAATTTTTTTTTGCTATTTGAGCAATGTTGTTCAGTACGATGAGTAGAATCCCCAGTTAACGGGTCCTACACCAATTTTCTTACATCCTGTATAATCTGTACCTGGGGTTGTATATTAACAATTAGATGAGAAGTTACTATTCATATATTTGAGGGTAGTTTTATAATCTAATATGGAACACTAGCTGGTGCCCGCGACTTCGTACGCGTTAGTGTTGGGGGTTTTCCAATAGTTCATGTTTTGCTAAATTATTCTTTAGAAATAAGAAAATAACAAAATTAAGTAAACAAAAACAAAAAACTTTGTGTGTGTTAAACGGAAAATATGGCAATATACAATTTAAGCAATACACGCTACATCCCACACCCCAAAACTCCATGCAATTGTCGCAGTTCGGTCGGATAGATAGATACGAGTACTACATAAAAAATACGTTTGTACGAGCCATTTAGGGTTGCGCTTGCGTTAACCAATTGTCAGCACCCGATCTTACCCGCAGGTCCGTATACCGTACCTTACCGTATCGGTCGTTTTTAGAGAGGAGCAGGGAGTGTCCGTACTGTATTTAGTACCTGTTAGTATATACTAATGTGTATGTCCTGGGACGCTGCAGACTCCTAACGACGAGAGACGTTTCAAAGCAACGACGCGACACTGCAATTTGCAGAGCTAAGCCCGAACGCCGCCAATGCAATCGAATTACAGTAAGTGAGTTAGCCAACTCGCTAAAAGCACAACATCCAACTAGCGAGCTCATCTGGAGAATCCCCCAATTTATCAAACTCGACGTAAATGCAGCGCCGATATAGTGTGGTGACGAACTTTACTCGTTATGTCTTTTAATAGTGACCTGCTTACGCTGCTCCGTGGAAATATTGATTGAACTAACACGCTGCAAGTTATTTTCGGCTGACTAAACATAGTACACGGTACATTGATGAGCGTCAGATCAAGAGTTGGGCGTGAAAATCAACACGTTTTAGGGCGCGTTTTGTGTCGCTTGACCGAAAATAGATCGGTGCTCATTAGGCGGGGATAAATTTGGGATATAGGTGTGACGAGCCGCAGGGAGGCGGGAGGCTGCGGCGGCTGCGGCGGCGCGGCGATCAATCATGCGCTGCGACGGCACAGCTGCCGCGCTCGCACCGCACCCACGCCGCACCCGCGCCGCACTCGCACCGCCGCCGCACACCACAACCCACCCTATTTACACATTTGAACAGTACCAAAATATAACAAAACAACAAACTAATCCTTGCATGAATCAGATGGTTGCGTCATTCACTTTACATCTGAACCATGATGATTATTAAGGTGCAATATTTGCTTCCTACAGTCACTTCTGCTTGTATCTTTTTGAAATAACGAGCTTTTTAGGAAGTACTTTATGTTAATAATCTTGATATTCATTCCCCAGTTTAAAGAAGGAGGTACTCGTATCAAAGCATTAACCTTTAGTTACGTTAGAATGTGGAAATATAAACTAAATTTCTGAGGTGAACTATCGGATCGATCTCATGTCAACTAAACGGTGTCATCGGAGCGTCGACTAACTAATCCGCGTCTCGGCGGGATCTGGCCGACAATTTCCGCGGATGCAGCTAAATGGCTGACTTCCGCCAAGCGCCAGTGTCAGTAACCAATACTAGTCAGTCGTCAGTTGCCGGTAACTCAGTCGCTCGTTTCGTATTGTGTACATTGGTCACAGTATCACTTGGTCATAAGTATTGGCAGAATAATTATGTCTTTTTTTTAAATTATCAAAAATCTACAGGTGTAAAAATAGGTATGTTTAGTTTGCAAATAACGTGTTGTAAGTACATACGTCACTTATATTATATAGTAAGCTTATACAAGGTGTTAACAAATTAGTTGTCATTACTTAAACTGGGGCTTCTACTCATGAAACTGAACAACTTTCCCTAAAGAAACCATAGTGAATTCGCAAAAAAAATTTGGACCTCCATACTAATCGACTTGATAGAACAGTACAAAAAATTTTTCGCGAATTGACCATGGGTTCCTTGGGAAACGTTGTTCAGTTTCACTAGTAAAACCCCTGTTTAAGTAATGATCACTAATTTCTTAACACCTTATATGTTTATTAGTTGACAGGTTAAGGTTGATGACAGCATTTTATTTCTACCCATAAAACTATTTTAAGTTGCTAATTTTTGTAGTAGCAAAATTAAATTAAGACTCGTAACACAGAGTCGTGGGCATTGGAACCGCCGCCGCCAGCGCTCTATCCGGCAATGATTAGATTTGCTTCATCAAATTGTCAAACAGTGCCGCCGCGAGAGTGATTTGTGGACAAATTTGCTTGCCGCTGCACTAAATAGTATTACTGAGGTGACTTAGTTAGTCCCGAAGTTAGATGACGTATTGGTCATTAATTAATTCAACTTGATCTAAACTGGCGAGTGGCGATGTAATATTACCGGCAACATACCATTTTTCGGTCTCAGTCGTTTTAAAATGGCATCCCTTTTTGTATATTGTTTATTTTTCGCTGACATGTCGAGTCCCAAACAAACCTATCGCGGGCTGAAAGGCTAACAATTCACAAACACGGCCCGTAATCAACTCTGGGCTTAATCATTCAGGGGGTTTGCTCCATTCTGTTCCAACGGCTTCGTTTTGATTAGCTCAAAAATTTATTTTACCGATTTTAACTGTCATTGTATATATACCTCTTCCTTACAGTCCGATATGGCTCTGCCTGAATTTTGTTCACAAGTTAGGTAAGCGAAAGTAACTATTAGACGTAACGTAAGTTCTATTCTATACTCTTCACAGATTTGTCTGCCTATTATTCAGATATTATTAGTAGAGCAATGTTGTCGTACCAGCCTGTAACAGACAATTCACACAAAAATTATACACATTCATTAGCTGATATTATTCGCTACGATATAAATGTTCAACATCACATCATCAACTCAGTTAGTAGCGTCCACTATTTGCATCGCGTTGTAGCGGCTTTCTGCAAGACTAAATCATAAGTTTATATTCCATACGAATGTAATATCTTACATTTCGAGAACAATAGCGTTTGAGCCTGCGGGAACGTAGCCGTCCGCCGTCAGACCGGCTCGGCTCTGCGCGAAACATTTCAATCTTAATTTTGGAACTGAAAAGTTTATATTATCTCCACTGATGACGGGGCGACGTAGCGCGAAACCTTAATTTTCTTTTTCCCCAAGTTTTACCCGACTTTACCAGGAGATAAAAAGTGTTTTTAGTATGTTTGTTTGATGGACTGAGGCTGTTCCTTGTACCTATATGAGGGATTTTTGGTGGCCTGCACGTCACACGAAACAACTAACAAAAATAAAATAAATATGGTTCATTCCAATCAAAAAAAAGCAAAACGTAAACAAACTTACTATGGAACTGACACATGTCAATGTCATCTGCATACTATGTTTGTTTACCTTTTGCTTTTTTTATTGGAATGAAGAATAATTTGTTACTAACACAGTAGACCTAAGTTTACTAACAAAATTGTATGTATACTAACACAGTAGTTTTAAGTATACTAACAACTATGAGTCTCTGTTACTTGAAATAAATGTTTAAAAAAATAACGTGTCATTACTTTCGGATGAATCAGTTTATATCGACTAGGTTAACCCTAAGTCTAAGAGTATTATATATGAGACCTGACGGTTGATGAGGGATGTGTCAGTTGGATACAGACAAAAAAATGCCGATTGGAGGCATAAGCTATATCATTGAAAAATAATATGACGAACAATATTGATTGAAAAGTACCTAATATAGCTTTTACTTTTACCTGTAGAAGCATGTAATAGGCGTTGAATATAAACGCTGAAAGCCTTTCTAGGATGATGCTTATGAAACTGAATGGCTCGAGATTAATGGGAGCAAAACACATACTTACTTTCCATATTTTACTTTCCATACCTAAATAATACATATTCATTGCAAATACGTAGCTTACGGCAGAAGTCTTGTCGTACGGCAAATGGATACAACACAGCGTTAATTTTTTGTATTTTCTTAAAGTACTCTCCTTAATTAGATAACATACAAACTATAAACAATTAAGTATTGACCAAACTATTAATGTATTCAGAAATAGAACTTATTATAACCGCTGGTCACTGCGCCCCATATATTCATAAATTTTGGCACAGTCTAAAAACTAAAGAATAAGACGAAGAAATGAAGAAAGTACTTTGTCAAAAAGAGTATCCCGTTAGGATCATAAAATGATTGTATTTAACATTTTATTATAGCTTATTTAATTTTTAAGTCGATTCTTGGTCGGGACACCCATAAGAAATCATAACTGAAAAACAGAATACTCATGTGAGAAGCTTTAATGAAAAACGGGTGACATGCGCAAATAATTACATAGTAGGCTTCCCGATTTTAGCTGTAAGAATTATCGTTATCATTTCGGTCATACCATTTCAATATTATGAAAATTTATACAGTCTAGCTATCCTTCACGTTAATCGGTGAATAACATGACAAACTTTCTTGCATTAATAAATGGCAAAAAAATATCTAAATAAGTTCTATTGTGAATTAAATCTATACGAGTGATGTAACTTGTTAAAAAAATTTCAGCGCACAAACCCAATCACAAAGTAAAAAGTGGGCCTTTGGAATTGACGATCACCCGATTTCAGTAAAAAAAGATGGCTAATTTGAATAAAAATCATTGTGTACTTTTAATAAACTGACTTGAGAAGCAAATGTTTATCTGGATAAATAGTAGATATTTAGAGCTCACTAGAATACTAAAGTTTGTGTCTGATTATAACACACATAAGCATAATTTTTCGTTCAGAAAATTTTCATACTGAAAATACACCGGCACTAATGCGCCTACCTGAGTCGGAAGTTTTTTGAAGAATCTGACCTACAACTACAGAATCATTTACCTTATCGTCTAAGTTTGGTAACACGATTTTAATTTTCTTTAAGTTTGCTACGGAATAGGAGAAGACAGGCAAGTTGGATCTAAGGAGGACACGATCAATGGTTTGGAGATTCATTGTGTGATTCAACTGAGACAAAGTAGTAGCAGCTGATTTGACAATTGTTTTTTTTTTTTTGAAAATGGTGAAGCGTACGTACACAATGTTCTGAAAATCATAATATGCAACAACAAATACTTTGTTCATACGACAAAAATTATGCCGTGACCTACGTAACAGGTAACTACACTCGGCTTCAAAAAAATCGCACGTCCGTAAAAATAGGCTTCAAGCACTGTTAATCCTTAAGACAAGCAGTTATTCGTAGCAATATTGGTATCATTTGAGAGCCCTATAAAAACTCTTTAAAAAAATATCCATTTCATTTGATTAAAGAAAAAGCTTGACACTTTAAATCACTGTGAATGACAATGGAACTGATTCTCCTCTTCAAATTTTGTTTGTATTGTTTTGTTTTTTGGGTATAAAAGGGTCGATACAGCTTATCGGGGGATAAATTTGCTACCAACAGTCGAAGAAGACACAGAAGAATATCTTTCATCAGAAAAACGTCCTTGAAGATGGACACTACTGCTGCTGAAGCCGCCCAAGTTATCGCACTACTGCAATCAGGACTACGTCAGTGTGATGTTGCTCGGCAATTGCACTTGAGTCGCTTTTCTGTTCGAAGAGTGTACCAGCGGTTCCTGCAGACCGGTGGCTTTGTCCGAAGGCGTGGGTCTGGTAGAAATCGCTGCACTTCTGCGAGAGATGACCGATTCGTCGTATCGAAGTCTTTGAGAAATCGGTTCTCTAATGCTGTTGAGTTGCAACAGCAGCTTCAAGCAGTTCGTAGAAGGGCCGTGAGTGTCTCTACAGTTAGAAGAAGACTAAAGGAGAGAAATATTGTGGCTAGAAGACCTGCCACGGGTCCAAAATTAACCGCAGCGCATCGGCGAGCACGCCTGCAATTTGCTCGCGCCCACGTCAATTGGACCCTGGACCAATGGAGAGCTGTTCTCTTCTCAGACGAAACGAGAGTGCCTTTTCTGCAACGATAGACGCAAAAGAGTATACAGAAGACAATGGGAACGTTTTGCCCAAGCCTGCATCCAAGAGACGGTAGAATACGGGGGCGGTTCCTGCATGTTCTGGGGCGGCATATCTGCCGACGGCAAAACTGAACTTTCTTGCGTCTCTCGGACCGGCGGTGCTCGCGGGCAAGGATCGATGACTGCTCACCGGTACATCACAGAGATCCTGGAAGAACATGTGGTCCCCTATGCTGGATTTATTGGCGACGGGTTCACATTAATGCACGATAACGCTCGCGCGCACACTGCTGGAATTGTGCAGGGCTACCTTCAAGAGGTTGGGATCCCTGTCATGCAGTGGCCAGCGAGAAGTCCAGATCTGAACCCGATAGAGCACCTCTGGGACCAGCTGAAACGCAAGGTTAGATCCCGTGATCCCGCTCCCGCGACTCTTCAGGAGCTCCAAGACGCCGTTATTGAGGAATGGGACAGAATCCCTCAAGAAGAGGTCCTAAAGTTGGTGCGATCCATGAGGGAGCGCATGGAAGACGTCATTAGGGCTAGGGGGGGTAACACTAGGTTTTAGGTTAGTTTTAAGCAACTTTGTTTTGAAAAATTAATCAGATTTCATTTGGGTTTTTTAAGGATTTTTATTGTTTTGTAAATTTTTCTCAGTTCCAATAAAAAACATTGAATGAATTATTGTTTTTGCATTCTCTGTTTCCTTACCTTTCAAATGATACCGAACATTACCAATATTTCATAATACAAATACGATTGAAAGATGTTTAAAATAGATTTCTTAAAAGGTGCGATTTTTTTGAAGCCGAGTGTATTAGGTAACAGATCAGTCGATTTGTAAACTTGTTCATTGTGGATGGTTGTTTAGTTTAATGATTATCTACGACTTTTCAGGGGTACAAATGTCACCATAATAAAACTATAACTAAGTAGGTATTCTCAATATCAGCACCTTTTTATAAACATATATTTTAACCGAAAAGCTGTTTTACATTGAAAATGCTGCGGTTTGTTATAGCGCATTAAAAGATAGACAGGTATTTTTATTTTCCGCACGAATTTCTTTGAATGGAAAGTGTAAAATAAAGAATGACACCCGTTCCCCTCATTTCGTCCCGGTTTTGCCCACATTTTCATTTGCCGTGAATGTGCTAAGTGCCGCAAAAGGGAATAAATCAACTCAAGATATTTCGCGGCGGCGTAAATAAAAGTAATTTACGGTTACGTTCCACATTTGGGAAATAAAATCATACAGGCGATGGGCTGAAAATTGCTTAAAAATCTAAATACTTATTACATTTTATGGGTAAGTAATAGAATCTATAAATACAAAAGATATATAATTTAGAAGATATACAAACCAAACATATAATTTTCTTAAATATAACGATTGTCAGATATAATAAATTCTAGATATAATTTTAAAAAGAATAATTTCATAAGGTATAATAAACGCTTTATATAATAAACATACAATATAACAATCATATGATATAAGACTCATTTAACCTACTATTGATAACAAATAACATATCTTAGATATAAATTTAAAAGATATAACAGTGGACATGGCAAAACTGAATTGACAAAATATTGAATCGTAAGTCGGAATATACAGAATGCGAGTTTTAAGAGCTTTGGCCTCTTACTTGAGTTTGAAAAATAATTAATTTAAATTTAATTAAATGTTAAAACCCCAACTCAATTTTTTATTTTATTTATGTAGATGCTTAACACATGCTTTTAAATCGTCATTTTTTCTACCTAGTACAAGTCCCTACCACGCGGGACTTGTACACTCAGCGTTACGGGAAGTGTAAAATGTTGTTTTCTTTGTATTACATAACTAATGTGAACTCTTTATAAAATATATTTTGAATACTAAATTAATTGAATTTTATTTGTCAAGTATAAAAGCACCAGATGCAAGCAAGCATGCAAGCAAGCATGCAAGCAAGCATGCAAGCAAGCATGCAAGCAAGCATGCAAGCAAGCATGCAAGCAAGCATGCAAGCAAGCATGCAAGCAAGCAAGCAAGCAAGCATGCAAGCAAGCATGCAAGCAAGCATGCAAGCAAGCATGCAAGCAAGCATGCAAGCAAGCATGCATGCAAGCATGAAAGCAAGCAAGCATGAAGGCAGGCAAGCAAACATGCAAGCAAGCAGTCGATCTGTGTTATTTTATCAATCAAACCTAACACGGCGACTGTGACACATCACAGTCTCCGAACCTAAATTATCCGAGTCGGGCTGCTCCGAATTCCCGAGCTCGCTTCGCTCGCTCCCACATCCTATTTAGAATCCGTGAGAATTTTGTATGTATTCTGAATAGTAGAATTTTCATAAAAAAGCCAGTAGAAAATAAAACCCTGGTAATTTCTCTGCTCATTCGGAGCATTATATCTAAAGTTATTATATCTTATGAACATTATATCTCGAGAATATTATATGATAATAATGATATGTACTATAAATGTTATATCAAACGATTTTATATAATTATTCAACAAAATATTCAACAAAATTATATCATCTGTTGGTATATCTCGTGATAATTATAGCATTTGAGCGTTATTGAAATGAAAATATATCTCCCGTTTTTATATAAAATGAGACGCATCCCATTTTTATTTGTTCTAATCACGTACTTTTGAAGGCCTTTTTTTCTGTAGTATAACCATTTTAACTTACACTTTGTTTTCTTTACGATATACTGTTTAACTTAAGTCATGGAAAACTGCCGATAGTTTTATTTATCTCATAAGTCTATTTGTCAGTAACACTAAATTCGTTTTTGGATAGATAGTTATTTATTCCAATCCATTCCACTGGATTAGCAGTGATTTAACTGTTTTGGTAGACTGAGTTTAATTTCGGACTGAAAGGAAATAGCTGTAAACTTCAACAGAGCTATCAGCTCAGGTATGTATGTAATGAGCAGGATATAGGCAAGCAGCGAGCGGCTGGATGCTGCAAATACAGCGAATGCATTTCCGGAGAATGCACATCGATCCCGAACGATGAAATTGCAACTTTTGACATTCGACTCGAATTATTCATCATTTTCACATTTACGTTTTATAACAATTCTAATTCTAATATAGTAACAAAAATAAACTCATGAATTTTTACCGGACTCTGTTTAAACGGTAGTTAATGTTTTTAGGGTGAATGTATGTCTATGTATGTCCGTATCATGTTACCTCCTATAACAAGTTAATATCTATCTAGTTAAAATGGCTTGATGGATTTTGGAAAGTTGTCATAAGATTCATCTATATATAGGTATCTTCAGGTCGATATTTTATAGGCAGTCGGTAGTTACGGTTGGTTAAATGAATTACAATATGTCATAAAAGGTTTTAAAAATAATTTATAGACTGGCAGAATCAACAAAGCGTATTTAAGGTATGGTCTGTCTCTACCAAAGATACTAATTATACTAAATATCTTATAGAACATTGTTGTCTGCACCCAATACTTCCTTCAATATAAGTAATGGAATTAAAAAAAAAAAACGATTCGATGCTTCCATTTCCAAGCGTTGACTACCAATGAAATTAATATCTATCCCTCTAGATAGCTACACATAGGTATAGGATGTATCTAAATGAGCTCAAACGGGAGGTTCGCACAGTTTTGATAACGAAACAAATTTCCGTTCTCGCAGGCGCAGCATTTGGCTGGGCATTCTGTGATAGCGATTCGTCGACGATAGGTACAAAATAATTATACAAAATAGCCACAGGTTTGTAAACCAGTGCTCCTACTCTTGGTACCGAACAACTTTTGTGTTACGATTTTAGTGAAATCTCAAAAATAATTTTGTACAGCTGATGAATTTGTGCGAAGAGTCGAACTTAAATCATAGTTGACTAGTTGATTAGTATATTAGTATAAGCCATATGTTACACCTTTTTTACACCCTGTATAATTGGTTATGAATAAATGTCAACACTAATATAGATATGCTATGCGCATGCTAAATCAACATCCAACAGAATACCCATAGGTACGATCAAGATCCTTACAACATTTTCTATGCAGTGGTGTTCTGGCAGTGGGCTAATGTTACGTGCAGTCCGTTAGAGCACCTTTGGGATCCATAAACAAGAATTTATGCATACTTCTTCCTGTAATGATATTAGGGTTTATGAAAATGGCTGTACCAATGTTTTATGTTACTTAATATAGAAATATATGCATACTTAAACGGAAAGTTTTTGCGGTTTCCGGCTTTTGTATTCAGCATCATAGAGACTTTTGATCACTATCAGAAAGAAGATATATTGGCATCATCAAATAACCAATTTGTCAAAAAAAACCGACTGTCTAAAATGTCAATGTCTACTTACGTCTATCTGTTTTTATCTACATTTTTTAAATTGTTGTCTACCCATACAATACAAGGGTGGCAGGTCAGTTGATCTATGAATTTATCGAAAAACAGGGTAGAACACTTTTAGTTCTACGATATTTAGTCATATTGAATCAGCTGTTTGACTCTTCGTTTGGCTTTTTAGTCTCTCTTGGGGGACTCTAATTTTTTTAAATTATGAAATCCTTTAAAAATTGTCTTCTATGAAAATCGTTTTATTTATAATAAAACAAATACATTTTTGATAAGGAAACCTCAGAAGCGCTTTCGCCAGCGGGCCGATGTGACGGAGAGCCACAAGACATCCTGTTTTCGTAGATGCATCCTCCGTAAGCCGCAGGCATCCTGCGCAAACAGGTCGTAGGAAATTGTGCGACAACCCGACATCCGAGCTCACCTTAGCGCCAAATTCCGTTTTATTTTACATGCTTGCGACGGCTTCTAGTCTCCCAATGAAGATATTATAAGAATGAAATTACAAAACACTTACTACGGAATTTATGCCAGAAATACCCGATTAATGTAAGAAGTACATTAATCGGGTATTTCTGGCATATGTATGACTATGAAACTGGCCAAGATATAAAGGCGAATCGATTGACAAGTACTATACACACATCACTTAACATAAGACACTTAACATACCCTCTCTTTTAATAGGCCCCGTCGTCGTAGTCGGATAATAATGTCAAGTCACGGAGTTGGTGCAAAACCCGCGATTACACAAAACGACCAGAATTATTACAAGAAATAGATCTTGGATGATGAATATGAAAGCATGAAAAAATCTGAACGATACTGTCTTCATGACTTACTCATTTCCGAGGTACCACCAACCACACAACATTTTTATTTACAAAACGTTATAAACAATTGTTCATGTACTTAGTTCAGGATCATTAGTGCAAGTGGTGCAAGTCCGATTCACACTTGGCTGTTTTTTTCTTATTGTTTAAAACAAGAGTTAACTATTAACACACGAAATAATAAGTTTGTATATGTATTAGAGGTTTTTTATGTTCATTTAAAAAAAAAAAAAAGTTACCCTACTTTATAATTGTCGGTAGGACATTATGGTAGGACAGTAAGCATGGCGAAGCACAGACTTTGGTCAATCATAAACACGGCAAGGATATTTTATCATCTTATCCTTAAGATTTATGTTGTTATTTTTTTTACATTATTTAATAAGTACTTATTTATTATGAATATTAATCATGGATAACAATGTTATACAAGGTGTTAACAAATTAGTTGTCATTACTAAAACTGGGGCTTCTACTCATGAAACTGAACAACTTTCGCAAAGGAACTCATAGTGAATTCGCAAAAAAAATTGAACTTCCTATACTAAGTGGGCCGATCAGGTGACCGATTTGTTAAGATAGAAAAGCACAAAAAAAATCGCGAATTGAATGGGTTCTCCTGGTGAAACTGAACAACTTTTCCCAAAAAATTACGCAAATGACATTGCGAAATAAAAATGTTGCTGTCACTGGTAGGAGAGACGGGTCATTCTAATATCATAGGGCTTAGGTAACGTTAGGTAGGTATATATTATGCTTGACACCTTAGTGTATGTTAGTTTCTGTTGAAAACTGACGCCGCGCCGCGCGCCGCACCTGCACCTGCGTGCGGTGGAAGGTGACGTGACGTAAAGGAAGGAAGGAAGTTTTGTAACCGTGGCGTCTTCATCACAACATCATACAGCTGAAGAAAAACATACTCCACACTCCATTCCAATAACAAGATCTCCCCTGTGGCGAACAAGATTGCATCCTTGCTGATACGAGTATGCGAATTACATTTATGTTGTAAATTGAAAAATGTAGTCGGACTTAGAAAACGAGAACTGGATAAATTGTAAGTTGTTGAAGTAGGTGTTCCATATCGATGCACTTTTATTTTTAGGCATTAAACACACGTTAAAATTAATTTGTAAGGCACTATAAAAAATAAAAAACCTATAAAAATAATTTTATCAGTTTAAAAACATACTTTCAAAAATAATGCTCATTTACACTTTAAAAATAATGTTCTGCACAACAAAATTGATGTTTCTATATGTAACAAATTCTGTAGTTCTCATGTCAAATCAACAAAGACTGTGATGAATCCTGAACCTTAATAAAATTATACGTTGTATGGAGTGGTCCCATCGATATAAGTTGTTCTCTTATATCGATGAGTGGTCCAAACTCCAAAATTCCGATCTTGGTTCTCTCGCTCTCGCATTCAATCTGGATTCCTGGGTTGGAAGGAAACGACACCACTGCTGTTAAAAAAAATTAGAAGACATAAAGTTATAGCATGTTATAGTGTAAACTATTCATTTAATTTAAAGTTGGATGTATTAAAAATAAAATGCAAAGCATAAATTTTAAAGCTAAGCAGTTTAAAGTGGAAACAATTATTTTTAAAATTCATTTTTATATAATATCCCTTAGGTTAATTAATACTCATTGTTGTTCAAGACTTGATGGTTGATTCTACCAGTCAAAAGGTACAATTTCAGTTTGGTACTTCTCGCTAGATGGCAGTAGTGTATTTTTAAAACGCGCCAACGATATTGTTAAAACCCTTGCTTGTAGGGCGAACTTTTAGCATTTGAATCGCTTTACGCCGGCTCGGTCCATAGAGTCCGCGGACCATATGGGGCGAGGTTCCTAACCTAACCTTATTCTCGGGCCTCTTTCGCGGGATAGCGGGTCGACTTTCGGGTCAGGAAAAATTGAAATCCCGCACTAAAGTTAAAAAAACAAGTTCACGATTTTTGATAGGTCATGGATATGTTAAAAAATGAAGGGTCCACTGCAATAAAGATGAATGTACAAAATTATTTTAATTCTAAGTGCGTCATTCGTCATTTTTTCACAATTTGTAAGCTTAAATTCAAATGAAATGTGCACTACATTGATGATGAATGTCCTTTTTTTTCTTTGTTTTAAGAATGTTTTTGGTTTTAAGTTTACAAATGGTGAGAAAATGACGAATGACGCACTTAATTAGAATTAAATAATTTTGGACATTCATCATTATTGCAGTGGACCCTTCAAATGCATTTATTCATTATTTTGGTAGTTTACGGTTTTCGAGATAGTTTATTTTTGACTACGTTTCAATACTTATGGTTCATTCCAATCAAAAAAAGGCAAAACGTAAACAAACTTACTATGGAACTGACACATGTCAATGTCATCTGCATACTATGTTTGTTTACCTTTTGCTTTTTTTGATTGGAATGAACTATAGTGTAACACGTAGCAGGCCATATACAGTTATTCTGTCGTACCAAGTTTCATTAAGCTATTTTTGAGAAAAAGTAAAGAACTTCAGTTTATATATATCCCTATCGAACTCCAACCACTAAAATATACACAGAAACAAACTTAATGACCATAAAACAACTACATTCCTACCACACATGCATTCTCATTCGAAAAATACTTGACAAAAAAATTAACACACCAATCTTACTTACTAAAACAAAACATGCATCTAAACGCAGCACGAGAAGTGCTAGATATTACCAAAGATTAGAACTAACTACGGGAAACGAATGCTTACATACGAGGGAGTCCAACTTTATAATCTACCTTCAACCATCAAAAAAATTGACTCGTTCAATCAATTCAAGAGTAAATTAGCTGAGCATATTTTGTTAATTAACGAAAAACCGTAAATTTAATAACCTAGAAAGGCAGTTTGTCGTTTACTGTTTGTCGGTTAATCATTGTTTACGATATATTATGTATGTGTAAACTTTGTGATGTGAACGACTGCATAAAAAAAGTGTTAGTTCTCATGTAAGTGATGTTTTTTGTCTTTTATGAGAATAAACTATCTTTGAACCTAATATGGGAAGTACCTAAATCAGATTTTTGGAGTAATTAAACCAACTATCTAGTCGAGTAGGCCGTATAAAAATAAAAGATTCAGCAAAATAGAGTCATTGTTTTACAAAAAAATGATAATTGTGTAATTCCTAAACATTGCGTTAAGAAAATTGACTGGAGATATTAAAAATAATACACTTAATAACATTACCAAAGTACGAAGCACACTTCTTATTTACTCGTAGACCCTAGTAGGTATACATATTCCGTGGTATTACCGTTCTTAAATCAACGTTTCAGTAAATTGATAAAATTAAACTTTAAAACAAATTGAATCTTCAAATCTTTCCATGTTCTTAAAAAGATTATAAACGAATTATTTTTGCCACATTTTTACTTTACTTTATTTTATTTATTTATTTGTTTTTTTCAGGCAACGAGGCCCATATAACATATACAATACTATAAATGTATACCTAAAATACTATACTATAATTTAATCTATCCGCTTTCTGAAAAGTGAGTATGGTAACAGTTCGGCAACAGCAATTTGTTTAGATGATTCGAGGGCTGAGATTGTAAAAAGTAAGAAAATACAGTTTCCAACTCCTAGTTAAAAAACCGTTTTGTTGCTAAAATAGTAAAACTTTTCTAAAACAAGTGTCGGTTATTGATTTTAGCACATTCAGTTGTTTCAGACAGGGTCGTTCGAGGGAGGGGAGGGTAAGGCCGGGGCGCGGGGTGGGGCGCAGTAAAACGGCAAACATACCTCCACATGTGAATATTTGATGGCTGAATCTCGCTGTGGCTACAGATCTGTGGCACACGAGGAGTTGAGACGGAACACCCTCCCTGTGGGTACCTATCAAACTGAAACGGTGAGTCTGATTACGGTCTTAGGAGTGGATGGATGAGATTGCATATTTTTCTCGTTACCTTCGTTGTTATCAGATTCAGATTCCAGAAGAGATCTAGGTTTTGAATTACCTGAGTTCCTCTTTGTTTTATGTTTAGCCAACAATGCAATGTTTTATCGTAAGATGACTTTACTTAGCTCAGTTAGAGGGTCCTTCTGAAATATCAGAAAAAATACTCATATATTGTCTATTCTACTCATGAATCTATAACAACTTCCCATGAAACAACACGAAATCGCAAAAAACAGGTATTTGACTTCACGAGCTGATAAACAGAATGCATGAGCAATAGATGTCCACACCTGCACATAAACCTTTTATGGATTACGCAGGTGTGTTAAGACAATTATTGTATGTAATATTTTTTATGTTTTGGCCAATAAAAAAAATAAAAAAAAATGTCTAACATACGATAGCTCGTATCTCCGACAGCGTTTCCTACAATAATAATTATACATAACATACGTGAGAGTAGTTCCCTATGGTAACGATAAAAACTAGAGTTGTTCCGCGTTAGGCGGGCGAGTGATGCAATGAAAGCGAGTGATAATGACTGAGATGCAACTTTTATGACACTTCCGCTCTCGCGCTGCGCCGCCGCCGGCCATCGTTAAACATGCAGGCTCCAGCCTCCTGTGAGCCTGGTACCTGTATATTTATGACTGTTAAGTAGAGCATGCAGATGTGGTCCAAAATAATTTTATTTAAGTATACGAGTTAAGCAACAAAATACTAAAGAATATACGTCCATTTACAACCTACTACTATCTAAATAAATGTACCTACCAGAGGTAACTACATGGTTTTTCAAGAGCTTTTTTAACCGTTCGTTTTTGTTTGTTAATTAACATAATTCATTTACCTACCTACCCGATTCGTTTCGGTGGCTCATGAAACTAAACTACTAGCCCCATGGAACAAAAAGTTTTTGAACTCCATACAAAGTTGCTTGATCAACGAGAAATCCAAAAATACGTATATGCTTAACTTATTAGCTAAAATCATTAAATAATGTACAAAGCACACGTGTAATAAATGTATAATGCGATCCTACTATTAATGTTACGATTACAATATATCACAAAGTAATTTAGCGTGCATGCCTGTCTGCCTTCCCCCGCATTCCATTAGGCGAGATTGAAGCCCGCCCCACTAAAAGCCTGACTTCCCTCTGCATCTACAGGGCATTGATTAGCGATCAGTATCGAGGAGATAACTCTGCCGGATGCGGACGGAAGTGGCGCGGAATCCTTTGCTCAGGTATTTGATTTATAGCGCTATAGCAAGAATAATTGGAACCTCGCCGCTATTGGAATAGTCCGGAATAACGCGCTCTCACCGGGGCGATAGGAAGTATAGGTTTAACGGTTTTATTAACGTCGTTCGTTGTATCCAGGTTTATGGTCCTCGCAAAGGGTACTTTTTTATCTTATTGTGGAGGAAGAAATGCTTCTAGTTTTCAAAGATTTGCAGAGCCGCGATTTTTCTTTAAGTATTAAAAATAAATATACTTTGGTTGGAGTGACTTTAGAGATAGCGAGGATGCGGTTGTTAGACTTAGTTATCGGGGAGAGAACTTTCTTACTAAGGGTAGGTTCCATAGCTTCAAGTGATATATTTTAAGTACGAAAGCAGACCCTATCATAAGCCAGGATAGCGCTAGGTAGTGAAAAATAATGCGTTTCTCTAGGTGTTAAGAATTAAGGTGCCTAAAGATGTAGAAGAAGACATATTACTGAACTGAGGCGCAGACATAACAACATAAAAATAGATGTAATAATAAAAAGACATGTGCATGTCTTTTTATTATTACATCTATTTTTATTTACTATTGTATTATTTTTATGTTTTAAAACAAAAATATCTATCGTTTTACGGCTTTTTATGGCACATTAATAATAGCATTTCACACAATTAACTTTAACAATCACTGAAGTAAATTGCTTTTATCTATAACGAGTATTTTAAAATACACTTGTTTATTCTTTGTACATGGCTTATTGAATCAGTTAACATTTGGTTGGTTGTGTCACCTGTTTACGTTATTTCATTTTCACGGCCATTGCCTATAATGCGTGGGCAAGCCCTTTTGTTAGCGTGGGTGTCATTATGTACATCAGTTTGATGCAACGTTACGGACTTCACGGTAGGTATTTGAAGGCTTCGAATGGCCCTTAAAGCTCTTACCATTAGTAATACAGACACAACTCCAAATAGAATAATATTTTCAACGAAATGGAAGGAATATTGGCGACTCTCTCTTATTTCATTAGGGAGCACAATAATGAATTCGGGGGTCCGAGGCCGTGTCCCCTGAATACGTGCCTGGCTTGTACAAAGACTGTAATGTGTTAAGCTGGCGAGATTATTTAGAAACAATATCAAGGGCTTTGCAGTCATTACGTATTCCGCAGCGGAACGGGGCGTAGGGCTCGAGCGATCAACTTACAAAACTTCTCGCATGTATTATGTTGTATTTATTAGTAATTAATGAAGTAAGGTCTTTGTAATGTCAAGGATCGGGTGTGGTATACGTGATGGATGTTTATGGAATTTCTACATCATTTTATAATATCATCAAAAGATTTTATCGTAGAAATTCGTATGGTTCGATCAGTTTTGAGTAGGTATAGTGTAACTATAATTATCTGTGGTAATATGTATTTAAAGGAGCACTGAAGAAGCTGCATTTACATGGTGTTGAATAAAATGCCAATAAATACATATTCGGCAGTTAAATACCTACTATAAACATGCGTACAAAAGACATCAACGATTCATCAGTTGCTTTTTTTTTGGGAACAATGAAAAGAAAAAATCTAATGGTGCCTTTGAGTTTCATCATTTAGATAGATATCAGTTACTTATACCTATATGATAGTTTTTGTGAGAAAGTTTTTAGAATTGAATGTTTATGAAGATTTACAGAAATAGAAAGATACACAGAAAAAATATCTCTTAACCAAGACTTCTAGGTTTTCGATATAAGGAAAGTCGAAAATATCTTCGCCTAAGAAATAACCAAAATGTTTCAACTGATTTTTCATTTCTTTCAAGGACTTCTTAATCTCAAATATATCGCACTATCGTTGCAAAAATATTAAATTCTAAAAAATCAAGATTTAATATTTTGTGACAAGAATTTTATGACTCGGTTGAAAATGTATATCTTGGATTTTATTTATTTATTTATTATTATTATCAAATCCGAAGTTTCTTCTGATTTCACAAAATCTACAAATTGTGTTATTTTTGACAGCGAAAACTTATATGTAGCACAGCTAGAGGGTTGGCCAAAAGAAACCTTATATTTCATTTTTATACAACTGCTTACACAGAACAGACTAATTCAAAATTACAATATAGCCACGGGGGGTAAAAATGATATATGGGGGGTATAGAGGGTGAGTGCTGGTGAGTACGGGAAAACTTCGAGATCTTGGAAATCTGCTTCTCATCAGAGAGTGACCCTACTGCCCGGCGAAACTATGACACTTGGGGGGTACCTCTTGAACAAAAAAATCTCTACACCTCGGTCGAAATTGAACGGTGGCAAGAAAAAACCAAAATGGCGGAAAACAAGATGGCCCCCATACAACATTCAAAGTGCAACATCTCCAAAAGTATTTGAGATTGCTATGGGGTGCTTGAACCAAATATCATTCATTGAACCAAAATTCAGTATTGAGAATAAAGCGGGACAACTGCCTGACGTAATAAAAATCAAAGATGGCGGATTCAAAATGGCGGCTGAAAATTTAGTTGCGCTGATCCAGCTGAAATTTGGCGTCCGGGAGTTTTCAGAATCGCTGATGAGGAATATTGGGTCGGTTTTTCAATTCCGCCATTTTTAAAGATGGCCACCATACGAAATATTTCTGTGCGTAAAAGTTTTGTTGACTCTGACCTAGAATTTGTTAATGTTGTGTATAGGGAATTTGAATGATGGGTGGCAGTGAATATGGAAAAATCTCCAGGTCTTGGAAAGCTGCTCCTCATCACGGAGTGATCCTACTGCCCGCTGAAACTATGACACTTGGGGGGTACGTCTCAAACAAAAAATTCTCTACAACTTAGTCAAAATTGAAAGGTGGCAAGAAAAAACAAAATAGCGGAAAACAAGATGGCCGCCATACAACAAACAAAGTGCAAATTCTCCAAAAGTATTTGAGATTGATATGGGGTGCTTGAACCAAAGTCATTGAGAGTAAAGGGGGACAACTGCTTGACGTAATAAAAATCAAAGATGGTTGATTCAAAATGGCAGCTGAAAATTTAGTTGCGCTGATCCAGCTGAAATTTGGCAAATATTTTGGCAAACCCCCTTAGGTTTTCAGAATCACCGATGACGAATATTGTGTCAGGTTTTCAATTCCGCCATTTTTCAATATCACCGCCATACTAAAGCTTTCTGTGCGGAAAAGTTTTGTTAGCTCGGGCCCAGAATTTGTTAATGTTGTGAATAGGGAATTTGAACGATGGTTGGCAGTGAATATGCTTCTCATCAGGGTGTGACCCTACTGCCGGCCAAAATTGTAACATTCAGAGGGGTAACTCTCAAACTGGATGGTTTTCTTCACGTGTTAACGCGGACGAAGTCGCGTGCGGAAAACTAGTTCATTAATAAGAATGAAGATAGACTGACTTCTCGCAATAAGAACGACACCTTTATTTACGACTTGGGCTAAGAACTATAATACAAAATATCTTATTTCTTAGGCGAAGATATTTTCGACTTTCCTTATATCGAAAACAGAAGTCTTGGTTGAAGAGTTTTTTTTTCTGTGTAAACAAAAGGAGATTCTTAAGTCGACTATTTTTTGTATACCAAAATACACAGATCTATTGTATTTGTTATTACTGAAGTCGGCTATTTCAAATGTGTTTAGCGTTCTCAATTATGTTGTTAACAACCCGTAACGTCCCCAACGTAGGGGCACGGGTCTCTTACCATACATCGGAGAGGTTAGGCCACACGGGGGCCAAATCCTGATTTCTGGTGGTTGTGGGGCTAGTGGCCAACCCCAGTGTCAGAAGTTTTCAAGCCGCCTATAAGGCCTCCGATATGGCTTAACGACTTCCATCTAGAGTAGCCAGCACCAGCAACATCAGCTTAACGTGCCTTGCGAAGCACGGAAACGGCCGAGTTAAATGCCACCAACAGTCAAACCCACCCAGGTTATGTACGATGTCAGTGTCTGTAGTCAGTTAACCCGCGTGATCAAGGCGACCACGCAAGTCGACTAAGCCACGACCGCTTCATCAATCCGGTAGTTGACTGCTAGTCATTTGAGTTACTTTTTATTAAATGTCAAAAACGAAATATTTTTCTAAAAATGTTTGAAATTTTGTACGATGACGTCATTGGTCAATGTAGTAGTTTGCGCACTTATTGCGAAATTCTTATAAATTAAAAATTAAATATGTATAAAAAATCCAAGCTAATATGTTTTTCTGCAGTTTCAATAAAAAAATTATTTTGTGAACAAAATTTCATAATTTATTTTTGATGTAGGCAACTCGCGGATTATAATTACTTCAGTATTTCTTTAAATGATGACATGAAAATACTTAATGCAGGTAAAGTACCTGCTTACATTTAAGTACCTAATACCTAATATACTTACATGTGTCCAACTGACTCAGAAATGAAGTAATGATGTTTATCGAACTCAAGATGGCAGACCTTGGCCTCGTTTCTTTAATTTTAATTGAAATTATGCTAATTTAATCCACCCACAAGCAAAAAGTTCTACTCCATAGTAAGAACTTTAGTGGCAAATAAATACCAATCCGTATAAACAGATACCTATAGTCTTTTTCTCTTAGGTGACGTTCCTGAATCATGAAAATAAAAATTTATTCATAACATTTGTCAATCAAAGTATCAAGGTAAGATACCGCCCTTCTCATACTTAAACATTATTTATTTATTTATCCGTTTATAAACATTAGAATAGGCTATCCTGCCGTCGATCGTCATGGTAAAAATTAATGATACGCTGTCTTAGTTAAATTACTCATGTTATGAGTAGGTTTACGTGAATCGCATCATTTAAATGAAATAGACATTTATCTATTATGTTGTCGCTTTCTACGTGTTTGTTTCTTCTTCGCTGATAAAATTATATTTTCCAATATGACTTCAGAATAGCCGTCTCACTAAGTCACACACAGCCTGCTCACAGCAACACATCGCCGTTTAAAATTTTAATTTTTTTACTAATAATCAGTTTCTGCCGAGTAAATTATACTAGACGAACAAGAATTTCATTAAAGTTCCCACGATATTAAACTCTAGCAGTTTTTAGTCGAGTAGATGGAACAGATAAAGAAATACGCTAGCTATGGCCGTCATAATAAAGTTGTATAAAAAACTTTGCGCAGTTGATATTGTTTATGGAGTTGACTATAAAACAACTCTCACAAGTGCAGTACAGTTTGCAGTAGAGATCTTTTTAAGTAGGCACACAAATATAAAAAGATATTTAGATGGTTTTAATGAGAGAACTCGGGATCTGTGACTCGGGTAAGCTCTGCATTTATTGCATTGGGGTTTTGTACGGACCTTATGTTAGTTTTTACTGAAACCTTGCATTCTATGGAGTGAGAAGTGTTCCCAAATGTTATCGAGTTAGTTCCTGTTTGAACTAACGCGAGAGCCGCACGTTTGATGTATATTGCCTAATTAATAAACCTTTGATTATTAAACGTATTTGTGATAATCCAGCACATATTTTACAAGTTCAAAATACGATTTGATATTATTTGCACTTTTTTGCGTAGTAATTATATTTAGGTTTAACGTAGTTTCAGTAGTTTTACATATAACTGAGAAGGAAACATGAGTAATTAAGTACTTATGTACTTACATAGGCAAAACATTATCATCCCGTCACAGCCCGTCACTAAGCGGATGGATGGGAGCAGGAGGGGCGGAACGGCGGTGCGGGCGGCGGCGGTGGTGGCGGCGCCTGCGTGGGCGCACCCATCCGCAAAAAGCCGCGATACGACACGCGATAATGCACTGTTTCCCACGCGGGATTCCCATTGTTTACCGCATTAAGTAAACTTTTACTGTTTGTATATACTGTAGCAACATGCAGTTGAGGTCATTAATGAGAAACGGAAGTGCAGGTACGACTTTAAAACTGCTATTAGGTATTACGTAAAAATTACAATTTAAAAATGTGCGTCAATAAACTTCAAAAATATAAAATTGAACAACGCTGAACTCATTAAAAACAACCGTCTTCAATAGTAACAACTATAATTTTGCTATGTTTTATTTTGTTTTTGTTAATAAAAAAGCGCTGAATCAATTTCGATAAAAATATGGGGCCACCTCTGAAGTAGGTATATGACCTACCAAACAAATAAGAATCATCAAAATCAATTCATAATTGGCGTAGTGATCGCGTAACAAACATACAAAAAACATACAGTCGAATGGAGAACCTCCTCCTTTTTGAAGTCGGTTAAAAATGAGCTTAAAGAACTATATACGGGGCCATTTTTAACGATGTCTTCGGCTTGTCAAGCCGATAAAAGAGCATCTTCAATTATTCATACAATTTCCACAACCACAGTACTGGCAGACAGTTATCAATCAATAAATTCCGTCACGATTTTATATAGGTATACCTATTTTTTTATTCACAATTTGTAAGCCCTTGACATTATTTCATCTGATAGTAGTGACTGTGATGCCGAAAGATGGGAGCAAGCTTGCCAAGACTCCCAACGCAGCAATGGGGAACTGCCGAAACTGACTATCTTATCTTCTTTTCTGAATCAGAGACAAGATATTTGGAAAACGTCAATGCTATGTATGTATTCACTTTGATGTTTGGCGGCAACATTTAGTTACGATGGTAGTAGCTAGCTGTAGCCAGGCTGGCTCAGAAAACGTATTGTTTTATATTTTCTAGGTTTTTGTTATTTAATAGAGTGTTTCATTTATTCATTGTACTGTGATAGCGGCACTACTGGAAGATAGCTATGATCATTAATCATTATAATTTGTATTTCTTGGTAAAAGAAGGCTAAATACATCCTTGAACAACGTTATGGCCAAAAAGACAATATTTATAATATGTTTATAGTTGGAAACCAGCTAGACGCGCGCAGCTGCACAGTGCGGAGGCTGCGAGCTGCGCTGCGCTGCGCCTGCGTCGTCGGACGGAACGGAAACAGTGGCGGAGGCATCACGCAGGCCTCAGCCAGCAGACCGGTCCGGGTCGACGACCTCGCGGCCCGCTAACGACTAGGCTTTTCAGATCCTTACCTTACTGACTATACCACTCCTATTAATTTCGATTTGTAGTTTACCTGCAACAGAAGATTACGTGATAAGAATGTTGGAAGCTTAGTGTTATCAGCGCTTGAGTTTATCTGAACCGTGGGCATTCGCGTTAGTTTTTCAAAAATATGAACCGTCCTGATCCTGAGCCTTAAAATTCGGTCGCAAACAGTTTTGTGAATCACCCATATTATGTATGTGCTACATTAAAATAAACTAGAAAATAGGTAACTAGAAATGTTATAAAAGACAATCTTATACCTTGATATAAGGTTCAAAATATTTCGTTTACTGGTAACCGGTTTCTAATGCAAGTGATTATTTATTGTACTAAAAAGTCTATTAACATTCAATAACTTACAAACTCTGTCTCTTCCGTTTATAAAAGCTGGCAAATGTTACAAAAGGCCATCGAAAAACAGCCATTTTGAATCGACACGAATAATCCGTGTACTTTGATCGTGGACAAACAAATTGGTTGATTCCCTATTCCCCTTTTCCTCTTCCCGTTACCCATTTTCGTTTCGTATAATAATAGGTCGGATTGTGATCTGGGAGTGTCTGCCGGTTTTTGGTCGGCGAACGGCACGTTTAATTCAAAAATGCTAAATAGCAGACAGAAACAAAAACATTGATCTTCGATAGGTGGTCACTACTGAGAGAAACCTGATAGATGACGACTAGATGTCGTTTTAAGTGCGTTTTAACATGGTTCACCACACACTTGTCTACTAGATTATACTTTTGGAGAAAAACCATTCAGTTTTATTTTTATGGTGTTTCTGGTCTGTCTGAAAACTTCACAAACATAGTTTTAATTTAATAAAAAAAAAACAAACAGAAAAAAACTATAAAAACCTTAAAACTTAGGTACACTTACTTTATTAGTTAGACGATTCGTTTACTGGGTGTTGCAAAACAGGTATAGGACATCTTGAAACTAAACAAATTATAATTTACAACTGCTGACAAAAACTGTCATTTTTTCAAATTGATTAGCTGTTTGACCATTTATGCAAATAATTTGTTGATCTCAGTAACGTTGTAGAATATAACAAAAGTATTGCATTGTCCAGTATTTCATGCATAGAAGCACCAGTTAACGGGTCCCTAACTAGTTTGTACCACTCCGCGTGTTGTTAAATCGTAGTTACCTATTTAAAATCCTAAATTATACAGTTTTATGTTTCGGTACAGATATGCGTTTCTAGAACGTATTCCTGTTTAATATAATTTATAAAATAAAGAAGAGATTCCAGCTATATCTCCTTAAAAACAGACAAGCATTGATAATTATGATATGATGAAATCTATACAACATTGGTAATTAAAACCCATTCATAGAGCAGTTCTATTAAGCCGAGAAGACTAGCCGTATGGACGAACTTTGTTCAATAAATGAGGTAGAAATCATTAATTGAATTTTCTACAATACGAGTAGATAACTGTATGTGAGCCGTCTATGGGTGTGGGTGCATCGAATAATGCAGAGAGGTAACTTTAATGTTACAGAACAGCGATTCTTTTGTTTGAGTCAAAGCTATCCGGGGTCTCTCCAAAGTATGGGATGCTCGATTCACAATGAATAAAACAAATGTTCACAAAACGACCAAAAAGGCGGCCAAGGTCGGGCGCCGCGTCTTGCTTTATTTAGAATTTAAGCCTCCAAACATGGCCGTTACGCTACTACGGACAAAAAACAAATTCAATTCCGCTAACGGTATTGAATTGTTAATTTGAAGTTTACGACTGATATGTTTTGTATGTATAATGTAATGTAAGTTTTTTTTGCTTTGGAATATTTCGAATTAAGAAGTTTCTGTAGCAGTTTCAGAATTGACAACATTTCAAATTGAGCTCCAATTTTTGTGTGTTTCGCGAAGAAAATGCAATTATAGAACACTCTATTTTTTTAATATTACACGTATCTCGAGCAACGTTTATTTTTCTCCGCTAAGATATAATAAGCTGTACTGTATAGATACATATACAGCATGTTAAAAATGTGCGTTTGAAATTCTAAGGGGTTACTCAGTATTGCAATGTGGGGCCCGGGAGAGACGTTAAATGAAATGCACAAGTCACTGGTCAGACGTGTAATGCCAATAATATTGGTACAATTATAATTATAATTAATGACTTAACCTATTTATGTGTGTGTAATGTGTATGCAAGGCGGAGGTGCGTCACACACTACACCTCCCCCCTTTTTTAAAAAAAAAGTAGCAACATACTTTTTTTAAAAAACTTTAACAATAAAATATTTCAACTTGGCCTATAAAATTAAACATTACATTTTTACGTTTCATATTTAAGATTTACGTTTACAATCAATAGCCTCTGTGTTTGTCTATTACAATTTACAACAGTTGATTATAGGTATAATTTCAGTTTGTTCTTAGACATAAAATATACATTAGACATAAAATATACTTAAATTTAAAACTCATATAAAAAATATTCGTAAGTATATTTAATGTTTTACTTTCATTAATCAATCATCTACTGAAATCAGTACAAAACATTTCCTCGAAATCACAATACATACACGAAAGTGTTTATAAGTACTTTAAGTGTATACGTAAATAATATTCTAGATTTTTTTGAAATACAAATAAGAAATACAATAATTTTTTGGTACACAATATTCCCAACTTTTTTAAAAAATACAAACTCAGTGACATACAGAAACTGCAGTAAGACATGACACAGTTATAAATTAATGGTGACAAATCTAATAATGTTATGATAACATTTTCAGCAACCAAAAAAAATGCTGTTATTTTAGTTATTTTCTTATTTATTATTATTATTCATCTTTTTCACTTGAAATTCATTGTGTAGCAGCATAATATATTTAATATTCTTTCAATACGCGAAACAAACAAAAAAAATACAAAGATTCTACTCAAATCTTTTTTTTATCAAAACCAGCTTTTTTTAAAATATAATATATAACATTCTTAATCTAATTAAGTGAACTTCGCTGACAGTATATCGTTTTTAAACATACCTGAGTAAAAACAACTTTTATTTTATTACTCTGTCTATTTCCCCAATTTCCAATTTAATTTGATTTTTATATGACAACAGGATATTTTTATCTTTCCATTGCTCTCAACTTTTATCAAAATAATAACAAAGTTCAGTTTAACAGTTACCTAAGTGATATTAATATATTTCGTCGAAAGACCTAAATAAAATATATATTTTTTAAATGTTCGGTATGCAATTCAAGTTATTTCTGTATTTATTATCTCAATTTATCCAAAGAATAATCTAAGTGGTTAATTTCACACTTGGTGGTAAAAAATATACCTCCTTTAAATCTTCTCATTATTATGTCATTTGAACATCTTCTATGCTTCTTACATTCAATTACTCATTTTTATAACAATTTCTTTACCTTTATCTACTTTTCATATTTCCCGTTTTATATTTTCAACAATTTCCTCCATTTCCATTTATTCTTCGTCGCTGAACAAACTTATTTCAACTTTAATTTCATCCTTCATCAGCTTTTTTATATTTAGCTTTCATTCGCGGTATCGGTACACTACACATTCAATACTTATACCATTTAGGTATGGGCCGGCCGGTCCCTTTAATAATTATTCACAAGGTACGTACATATCACTTGAGTCGACTCTACAATATTATAATAAAACATTAAATTAACGTAAGCAACTCGTGCATTACGCGGGTTGTGCGCACACCCTATTTATGGAGTCATGGTTTTAAGCCATCAAACAAAATAAGACTCCAACAGTTCTCACGGAGAAACGTAGTTTACACTATGATCGAATCTGAAGGATCTGACCCCTAACGTACCTTTATTTGTGTACCGTATACACTTCCGTTCTCATTTATTTATTCATAACTTTCACTCAATTTCTTTCATAAAACCAATCCATAAATGAATATAACTAAAATATTCATTTTAGTTTTTAGTATTTAGTTTTTTAGTATTTTATCAACAAGAATTATATGCAACTCTTGGGTGATCAGTCCAATTGCTGCACTTAACCTCATAAACCAAACTATTCCCTGCTCTCATTTATCCAATACCACACATTACCATCACTCCAAAAAAAAAACATACCTTTATCTTATCTCTCAAACCAAAGCAACTAATTGCACTCAAAAATGGCACAAAAAGATATTTAATGCAATGCCATACATAATCCGTTCTACATAATTTAGCTAGTTAGCTATGTACTAAACTTTCTTTTTCACTTTCCTGTCAGTAAGTAATGTAATCAATCGCACTCTACTGGTACAAGAGGGTTTTAATACATTATTTACTATCATAATACATTCCTTTTCATAATCCAAAGATTTTGATTACATTTTACTTTGTCTCTACTGATAATATTCATCTTTTCTCTATTGCAATCTCGATTATTATTATTTGTAACAACCCATTTCAAAGTATTTTCCTAAACTTCTTTAACCACAGTACTTTATTTAACATTGTTATCCTGTCATATTGTAATTACCTACTATTAACAAACATTTTAAATAATATTCACATCGCACAAGTTATGGAATTACGATCTTTGTACTCTCTTGGTAACAACCTGGATTGCATCATGCACCTAAGTAATGAAGTCGACGTTGAATTCTTGAATTCGATGAAATTTGTTTGTCAGCAACTTAGCGATGGCGACAGACCTAAAACGACATCACGTTGTCTTGTTCTCATGTTACAAGTTGCAATGAATTGTGTTCTAATTTATGTTGCTAAGTTCATTAATCCAATATATTATGTACTTATGAAATTCTTTAAAAAAAAATAACTTCAAGAATTTGATTTGAAACCGACGGCAAAAAATAATGTTTAGTTTTTAAATACTACCAACCTATTGAGTAACGTTACTTTGAACAACTTTTCTTAGTTAAATTAATATGAATATACAATTTAGTCTCTTTAAAATGATAAGTAGTTAACAGATTACTGGTAGAAATTATTATTGTTACTTAAAAACAATTGCTGAATTAACATATTTTTATAACATATTTTTTTTTACTTTCTCATAATTATAGTAAAAAATCATAAAATAATCATCAATATTCCCATTATTATATCTTAAAATAGTAAAAATTGTTCGCGGTAATTATTTATTTGCTTAAACTGATAAGTAGATAGCCCATTTCCACTCACTTTACTGATGCACTCAAACGACTCATATTTCAACCTGCTGCATCCTCCTCTGACACCAACATCTCCCGGCTGCACGCAACAATCATTCACCAGAAAAGTCCTCGCCGAACTCCTCGTGAATAGTTTTAATTTTTATAGTCACAAATGATTAAAAATAACACCGTATCTTCCTTTTAATTCACAGTGATACAGTTAAAAGTTCGCTTTTCACGCAAAATTATTATTCTTCAGAAATACTGTCCAAAAATATTTTTTTCACTCTTCGACAAAATAAAATACCAGTCGTATTTACCCATTTCGCGCAGCACTGCCAAGAGGCAGCACTGGCAGGGTCGCCATGCAATGTGGGGCCCGGGAGAGACGTTAAATGAAATGCACAGCACAAGTCACTGGTCAGACGTGTAATGCCAATAATATTGGTACAATTATAATTATAATTAATGACTTAACCTACTTATGTGTGTGTAATGTGTATGCAAGGCGGAGGTGCGTCACACACTACAGTATCAAGTATAGAACCTTGTGTAAGGTGTCTTTGCCACTGGGTGGCCCGCATACTTTTATAATAGGGTATTTCACCATTTTTTGAAAAGTATCTCAAATTGATCATTAGGTGGGAAAAAGTCGAAAATATATTTTGATTTTTTTTTGAAACCTATAAGTACCCCAAAATCACATTTTAAATTACCATTCCCAATTAGCGCGCGAAAACGCTAGCCGCCATGATGTTTAGGTCGTGACGTCATTTCAGGAGTAAACAAAACAGCTCTGTACTAAAATTTTGACACATATCGCGAACAAAATGTCATTGTTTACCACTATTGTGACGTCACATGACAACCAGCATGGCGGCTGTCGTTTCAGATATTTGAATAACAGATTAAAAAACTAGATTTTTGTAAATCAAAAATAAAATGTTTTTTCTCATTTTATTATATAGAAATCATATTAATTCGATTACTTATTATAAATATCACAGTAAATAAGCAGTTTTAGATTTTTTCTTGTATAGAGTAAAATACCCTATTGTGAACTCGATCCGACGAAAAGGTTTTATACCGTATTATACAAGCATAACAGAGAAAAAAGTTATTATCTCGAAAAATATATTTTCTTATATTTTTTTCAAATATCGATCCGGTGTCGGGTGAAATGAGAGTTGTAGTTTGTATGAAAAATTTAGTTTCCAACGGCTTCAACGGGCTTTCCACTCCATTATACCCAAGTTAGTCTTACAGGAACATTTTCATTAATCTAAATATATTTCGCAGTGTAACATAATTTTTTTTCGGTAAATTCTTTAGGCAAATAATATTTATTATTAGTGTTTCATTCCCTTTAAAAATCCATTCGTATATATTTATTAATATAATTTAATACGGTTATACATAATGCCTATATAAATTCGCCTACTTCATCATAACCCGATTAAACGTGTAGGTGTAGCTTCCTGTCCCCTTAACATATGAGATAAGACTAATTTATTGTAATCGATAATATTTTGAATACATTTCATCCATCAACTATCTTCTAAAACAGACGGTAATCTCAACCGAGGCAAACGAATAGAGGTAAACAGGGCGAAGCGCGGGCGGGCGGCGGCGGCGCGGCGCGGCGGCGGCGGCGCGGCGGCGCGGCGGCGGCGGTGAGAGCATGTTGTGTGAACGTGTAAATAATCCGCACGGGGCTCACAGCAAATATTTGTTTTATAAACTCGACTGTTTCTGTCCTTTCGTTGTTAAGCAGGAATATTTAATTATTTGAAGGAAACCGCTAGGAGACTTGAAAGCGCCGTAATTAGCTACCAAAGGCCAGATACATATAAATTCATACACCTTGATAAGTACCCCATTTCTGGCTATTTAAGCGGCTTCGAAAACTGAGCTTCTGAATTCGGCCGTTACATAATAATTAGAGCAAAAGACTTTTGTGCTTTTGCAACCTACTTAACAAATTTTGTCGCATTATTCCTTACCTACCACTAAAGGCGTTCATAGTATTAACATTTCACACTAAGATAGGTACTTAGGTCTTTTGCTTAGATTTGAAAGCAATACGCAATAATACGCATGTCATTATAGTGATCTTCGCCTTTTTCTGTACAGCCAGCAACTTGAGATTGTACTTACTACTACTACTTCGTTGATACCACCAGGGACGTATTCTCCATAGGGTCATTCGTGCGAATGCCCGGGGCGGCCCGTCTCAAGGGGCGGCCCGCCCAGTTCTCCAAAAACTCTCATTTTTTCATTAGCTGACTGCGAAAAATGTTAGGTAATGTACAATTTACACGGGCGCGGGAGTCTCGATGAGTATTGATATCTTTCTCTAAGTTAACCTAGCTAGCTGAAAAGTTTGTCCCAGGTATACATTCGTCAACTACTTCGAGTGTAGAGTCTCCAACATTCAGAGGAGTGGGCGGATATTTTACATAATTTTTGTCTTGGCCCTGTTCATTTTGAGACCCACTTGTTGGGAGACTAGTCCATCGGGCATTGAATTGTGCCTAAGTCCTCGAAGGTCTTAGCCATGAATCATGATCATATTATCAGAGAATCGAAGGTGAGTTACGTACTCGGCGTTGATATTAATACCGAGTCCTCTCCAGTCCAGAAGCTTGAAAACGTCTTCCAGGGCAGCGGTGAAGAGTTTTGGAGATATATGTAATGTCTCCCTGTCTTACCCCACGCTGCACCCAGTTTCGAATTCTGATCCTGGAGGCGGATCAACATGGTGGCGTTTTCATACAGGCACTCCAATACTTCGATATATCGATAGTCAATTTGGCTCCGTTGGAGAGAGGGTAACCATTTGTCTCTGGTGTAACCAACTCCTGTGCCATACTGTAGGCGTTCGTCCTTCGAGCATGACGCAATTAAACAGCCTCTGAAGACCTATAAGTTCCGGTTCTCCACCTGCTTTCGGAAGCTCAGTCGTAATTCCATCATCACCCGTTGTTCCTTGTTGTTCTTAAACTTTTTGGGAGCCATTCTAATCTCGCACAGGCTGACGTTAGGGATATCTTCTGTATGTTTCAGGTCAGTCTGGCTCTCGGGTCTTCAGCCAGATTACTGACAGGTAAGCGTGTCGTTTTGTATAAGTGTCCGTAGAAATTCTCGACCTCTTCTAATAGGTCAGGGTTGTACGACACGATTCTCCCTTCGTCAGTCTCCAGCTTTGTCAATTGGCTTTGACCAGCAGACAGGTCTCTTGCCAATACTTTTGACCCTTTATTGCGCTCGATAGCCTCTTTAATACGATTAGTATTAAATTGGCATATATCGCGAGTCAAGGACTTGGAGACCTGTCTGTTTAGTCACTGATACTGACAAGCATCTTCAGGCTTCATCTTTCCTCTATGAGGTTGCTGATGTGATCAGAGATGTTAATTTTGAACGGCTGGTTTTAAAAGCCTTATTTATTCCCAGTATTTTATACAATTTGCTCGAACCTGTCGTAGTAATCGTCCATATTTTCGCAGTCTCCTAGCCATTCGAAGCGGTTTTACAACTCGAACTGAAAGTTATCGGGATTTTGGAGCTGGATAAACGCTGGTCGGAGCGTGGGCTTCATTAGTCGACATCTTTCCAGCTTGATTTTTAGATTCAATGTACCTCTTACCATTCGGTGATTGCTTCCTTTCTTCATCGAGTTGATCACAGCTCATTTTCAGTGTTGAAAAGAATTAAAAATTATATGCGCTCTCGCATGAATGAGAAACGACTCAATTATTTCGCAATCCTCAACATTGAGGCTGATTTAACGAACGCAGTTGATTTTGATGATTTTTCAAAACAAATGTCGCATTGTCGCTCATTGTAATCAGCATATAAGCTCGTTTCTGTATTTAATTCTGTTTTACTGTTGTTTTCTTTGGCTATGGAGGGTAAGGGGCGGCCCGATCGTATTCGCCCAGGGCGTAAAAATCTAAAATACGTCCCTGGATACCACACAACAACGACAACCTTCTTTTCATATAAGTCCTACCTACCTATATAATTTGGTTTGCGCCTTCCTTCCTCTTCCTTGATTGTCTTTTTCTATAGATCTCTCAACATCCCACTGGTCGACTTTTAACTGCTGGATGGGTTCAATAACTACCGAACATGTCTCAATACCATGGGTCAAAACTGGCAACACATTCATTACCTTATAGATTGTTTATTAAACATTTTTCTTTAGGCACTGGAAAAAATCGTATGAGATTTGAATCCTGCGCTTCGATGATGATAATTTCTTTCCATCTCCTTTCAAGCACCATATTACAAAAGCATCCAGTCTCTTTTCTTATTATTGTCGACATATAGCGGAAGCGACCCAGATGCCAGCGACTGTTTATTTTCCTTATGCCCACATTAATACTTGCGGCATATGTGCATTGTGCACTGCAATCATGCTTAATACAGCGCATGGGACTGCAGTACAGTGTGAGCATCTGCAGGCCGATGCGGCTCCATATTTCATCATATAGTGCAAACATTATACTTGCATACACAGTACAAGCGTACACCTGCTCTATCGACTCGTTTTAACCAATGCCGAGCGCCAACCGGTTAACCGCTGCACTCGTACACACCAAGTATTCTTCATTTCGTCATTTCGTGTGCAAGCTTGTATTTGGATACCAAATGTACAAAAAATAAGGCAATGATATGAATAAGTACTAATACGATTCCAGTGGGAACGATATATGTTGTTTAAAACAACAACAACGATTCCATACCGTAAACTGTACTAACTAGGAAAATCTGTGAATAAATGATGATATGACATTTTCTAAATGGAATAGCAAGTTTACAATACGCGTGTAGGTATGCTAGGGAGAACTTTTTTTATGGCAGAGGTGGCAAACGAGCAGACGGATCACCTGATGGAAAGCGATTACCGCCGCCCATAGACACCCGCAACACCAGAGGAGTCACAAGTGCGTTGCCGGCCTTTTTTTCTCATGTTCGTTAACTGTGGAAAATATGTTAACTTCATGACATTTTTACTCAATGTATGTATGGTTTATTCCAATCAAAAAAAAGCAAAAAGTAAACAAAGATAGTATGCATCTGACATTTACATGTGTCATTTCCATAGTAAGTTTGTTTACCTTTTGCTTTTTTTGATTGGAATGAACTATAGTTACAAATAATAATAAATTCAAAAATTTTAATACTAGTACACAAAGAGTTTTATAACGTTTCACTGCTCGTACATGCTCGTACACTCATGATTACCCTTCCCCCGTACCGTGAAAGACACTTCACGTCAAAAATGTAATAACTTTATGCATCAAAAGGAAAATATTTAGAAGTGCTGTAGGAATAAATGATTGTCTTGACCTCAAGTGAGTGCCAAACGGCTGGCCTCTCCATTACTTTGCGGTTTTTTCGTCATAGAACATCCACCTACACCTAGAGCGGGAAGAGAGACGACTCCCAATTGCCGACATAACGTCAACGATAAAGCACTCACCCGAGAACCAATCTCTTTTACGGCTTAATCAGAACTTGCCCGACCTAATATTGTACGCTTGGTGGTGCTGTGCGCTCGCAATTTTACGCATTGCTCGTTCGACGCGTCCGCTCCGCGCTTTACGCCCGCCCCTACCGATACCGCCAGGAGTGCGAACACGGGACTTTTATTGTTCGTGAGTGCGTTGTTATGTGGCGTCGTAGAATATTATTGCTTCTAGTGGCTTAGGATATAGGATATCGTACGTATCACATACAGGAAATTAAAAGAAAAATAATAATAGAATTCAAACTAAACAGGTAAAATGGTGCCGTTACTATAACAGTAAAATAACTATTTTTATTTGAGTCGATTTCTGAGACGCAATATTAATACGACAGTATATTTCAAAAGGTTAAAACACGTTTGTTTTATGCATATCATTGCGAATTACGGGACCTGCCCGGTGCCGATGCCGGTGTGACGGTTAAATGGTAGTCGAATCCAAGAGAAAATGATTATCATAATTACTACTTGAGCAAATCTCAACAGAATACTGTACAAGCTATGTGATCTGTGGGTTTAAGTAAGAACATATCCTACATGAATAATTTAGTGATGTTCTGACAGAGTCCTTCTGAATCACCTGAAAAATAATGTGGACTTTCTATGGTAAATTGAAAGTAGAGGTGATCGTTAATATAAAAAACGCAAAAATTATTATTGCGATTTGAATTTTCGGGAAAATTGATCAGCTAGAAACTCCCGGAAACATAAACGAAGGGGTTCAATTAATGAAACTGAATAACTTTTCGATGGAACCCATACTGAATACTCAAAAAAAAAGTTTGGACACTCAATAAAAAATTGGCTGACTGGCTGATCGAATCCAAAATCTATTTGTAATTTTTTTAAATGTAATATTATTTTCTGTTAAACTTTCAATTTTCTTTTCCATATTCAATTAAGTACACTTTGTTAACTAACATACATAGCACTTTGCAAGCATTTGTGGGGTACTCAGAATACAGTTAACAAAACAATGTTCCATATTGACCTACTAGGGTTATCGCACTAGCACCTGTGCTGCGTACTGCGAGTGCGAGAATTGTGTATACGAGTATGTATTGTAGGTCATACAGCATGCATGCACTGTGTATGAGCTTACTACTACATCTATTTAGTTAGTATACTAGGTATTGTACCAGGTTAACCTACAACCTACAAACCTGCATAAAAATAAATAAATAAATATCCATTGACAAATGACACAGTGGTATTCTGGTTCAGTGTATTATGGGAACCAGAGACTGATATACTTTTATAAACAGGATATTATAGACTCAGACAGAGCAAAGAAACCGTAAAAAATAATAATATAAAGGGTGGATTTTTGGGTGGGGGTCAGTACGGGCAGGTAATACAGATCAAAATATCTCCAAAAGTTGTTAAAGACATGTTTCCTGAAGACGTTTACCTATAGCTAATAAGTACAATAGCCAATGAATTATGTAAGTGCCCTTTCTGCCCCGTCTCAAAATTTCACACAGAATAGTAAATTACGTAGCGAACAAAATAAATAATATCCATAATCTGAATGGACTCGAATGGATTATTTTCCGAATCGGTTGGATTTTTGTAGAGGAATATACAGGTTGCAACAAAATAGGTTAAACACCCGTCAACTGAAATTTCTACTCATAAATTCATTATTTGTACTGAATAAGTAGGATTCTAAGACTCTGGTTAAATTAAAAAAAAAAAAAACATTTTCCATACCAAACTAGCATAAAATCAAGCATAACAAAGGTGTCAAATATCTACAAGTCCTAGTTAAGGAGTCTTACACCTATTTGAAGACACCTGTATTGGATTCTGTAGATAGTCAAAACTGTGACACAAATAAAAAATAAAACCTTGTCATTTCTTTTGCTTTAATAACTTTTGAGGTCAAACCTCCGTTTGGTTTTGGACCACTTGCTACCAAACTGATCAAGTGTACGATTGGTGGGTGCATGCAACTGTAGTAACATGTTACGACACTAATAACTGTACAGTGTATGTGGCCGTGTAATGATGGGGCCCAAGGCTTGTGTTGTAACCGCATAAGAACACCATACGAAAATCCGAGTAGAAGGTACTTTTGAGTACTCACTAACTTTCTAACCTCGTCCCCTTTGCTAGCGTGCCATTTCATTATACGGTGAAGAGTTGCGAGCAGGTACATAAATTTCACAATTTGTCAACGAAATCTATTATTGAAACCTTCAAATCTGAGACTGCAGTTTTTAGTTTTTAATAAATAAATAAAATAAATATCAGTGTAGGTTTATAAAAGTTGCAACTGTATAATATAGATACCGATTGCTTTAACGGTGAAGGAGGGCATGGTGAAGACACCTGTACATTTGATTACTAGCTATGTACATTATACAATAAATATTAACGCATGTTGCAACCAATAAAAACTCTACTATTTACAAGGAGCGAAGCCTCCAAATTTAATAAAAATGCATGACCAAAGTGTATGTTCGATAAATTAAACTGGAATTAAAACTGTCGTGTTGATTTAATAGCCGACAGCTGGCTTATTCATATTTCTCTCATCGGCCTCCTCGTAAATATCGCGTCCTATTTACGTTTCAGCGGAGCTTTTAACAGCTAATCTCTTTTCAATTTGTTACTGCGCACTTCCGTGCGACCATCTCTATTCAAAAGCGAGGTATTCAAATGATTGCTTTTTGCTACCTATGAGTAACTATATTTTTATTTGATTATAGGTACCAATGCTCGTTTCTATTGTCGAGTTTTGACTATTAACCTCTGCGTGACCTGACCAAGGGGGCATTACGTACATTTAGGGTAATCAACTAATCACAGTTATTCAAAGAAAATCTGCGATAACGTAACAAAGTACGAACTCCTAATTGCTTCATTCGAATTTGTATTTATTAAGCGGCCTTTTAATTATCCCAGAGATACCACAAGAAACTTCCATGTAAGTATAAAAACGGGTCACACTCGGGTCCCATAAAAACGGAACTGTAAGGGAAGCCCACAATATTTTCTATTTGCGGTCCTAGTTGCTACGCTGCTCCTAGGCGCCTACATTAAATCATTAAGGTGAGGTCATAAAAGCCGCCAGCCATAATGGAAGGTGTGTGTCGCTATGAAAACTTTCGCGGACTATCTACGGAGCGTGCACTAGCCCTAATGACGAGTTAGTTTTGTAGAGCCTTATTCGCTAGGCCTTTTTACTCGTATTTTACTTTTTAGGTTGGCGATGTGGGGAGGCGCGTGCGTGTTGGCAGGCAGTGCTTTTAGGAGGTCATGCCGCTAAAGTCGTCGCGTCGTTGCTCTCGTTTCCCTCAATTGTGGGCATTGAAGGGCGTGGGGTCATTACGCGCGTCCCTCACCTCCACCCTGTATTCACGGCAGGTTGCGAGTAAAAAAATTGTGAAGCTACCCACACAGCAAGCAACAGCGCAATTTGTTTGATTGCGCTATTGATAAGAAAGGAACGAGCGCGCTCAAGTTTTTAAGAGAGTATATCAAAAAAAACCGGCCAAGCCGTTCCGTATAAATTCATAATCACATATGTCTTCAACTCTATAGTTTTTATATTTGAGTTGATTGAATGAAAGGTAATTTGCGGTTTACGATTTATGACGTATTAAAAAAAACTACTTACTAGATTTCGTTCAAACCAATTTTCGGTGGAACTTTGCATGGTAATGCACATCATATATTTTTTCTAGTTTTATCATTCTATTATTTTTGAAGTTACAGGGGGGGACACACACACATTTTACCACTTTGGAAGTGTCTCTCGCGCAAACTATTCGGTTTAGAAAAAAAATAATTAGAAACCTCAATATAATTTTTGAAGACCTATATCCATAGATACCCCACACGTATAGGTTTGATGAAAAAAAATTTTTGAGTTTCAGTTCTAAGAATGGGGAACCCCCAAAATTTATTGTTTTTTTTTCTATTTTTGTGTGAAAATCTTAATGCGGTTCACAGAATACATCTACTTACCAAGTTTCAACAGTATAGTTCTTATAGTTTCGGAAAAAAGTGGCTATGACATACGGACGGACAGACAGACAGACATGACGAATCCATAAGGTTTCCGTTTTTTGCCATTTGGGTACGGAACCCTAAAAACGATTCATAGTGCTGATATATTTTTAAGGCATAACAGAAATTTCAAATATCATTTGTTTCTTTGATCAGCTGTGGATGGATTTTTATAAAACGAGTTTTATGCTTTAATTGCTTTCTGTTTTATATTTATTGTTTGTTTAAATTGTTATTTGATTATTAATATATATCACGCACAAACAAAGAGAGCCTGAGAACTGTAGTCGATCGCTACCAATAAGAAACAGCTAGAACTTTAACGTGGACCAATATTAGATCAAATCAGACTTGTTTGTCGTAGAATATACCAGCATAAGGGGCTCAAGATAAACTGTTTGCTTTACTGCTTCCGAAGTCGGCATGAATCCACCTTCATTACGCAGGCACTAAAGTAACCTGTCAAACTTTAGTCATAGATTCACCGGTCCCAATGGGGCTCTATCGGCGCAAAGCAGTGGGTATACAGGGTGTTAAAAAAATGCGTTTGAGACTTTAAGGGGTTACTCAGAATCAAGTATAGAATACAGGAAATATATACAGGGTGTAACAGAAGTGTGTGACAATACTTCAAGGTTGGATTTTACCCATCAAACTGAACAACTTTTGTTCTACAACTTTGTTAAAATCGCAAATTTTTTTTTGGACTTTTCATACAAATCGATCAGCTGGCGAACCAAGTTTGTATGAAAAGTCCAAAAATTTTTTTGCGATTTCAACAAACTTGTAGAACAAAAGTTGTTCAGTTTGATGGGTAAAAGCCAACCTTGAAGTATTGTCACACACTTCTGTTACACCCTGTAGAAAAAAAATGTTTTTCTGATTCCCACACTAAATCTGCATAGTAAATCTTTTTTTGTTTTATGGGAAACTGAAAATAAAATGCAGATTGTATTTTTTAAATATTTTTCCTGTATTCTATACTTGATGCTGATTGCTGAGTGAACCCTTAGAATTTCAAACGCACTTGTTTTAACATGCTGTATACAGGGTGACCTTTTATTAGCCGAAAAGCGGCTAATGGTAGATGCTAGTCACGAAACTAAATAACTTTCACTAGGGAACCTATACAACTGGAGCAAAAAAAAATACTCTCCATACGTATTTGTTAACTCAGTAAATTAGTATTATACAGTTTATTTTGCATGAAGATTTTTATTTTGCTTCGATTTATGTATAGGGTCCTACCATTTGTCGCTTGTCGCCGAATTAAGTCACCCTGTACGGGTCCTTACCCGGAGCGAGCGGCGACAGACAAACGTCCATGCATACGTACCTTATTATTACCGTTATCTAACTTTGCCTTCTTTGTTTTCCTGATCGACTTCCATCCAGTGCCGACTTCTGATCATAAGTCTGTCTCAAACTCGATCTAAATTAGAGTAAGTACTTCATTTAAAATATTAATTTCTTTTGTTTTAACTACCAATACTTGCCTACACTTGTAAGTTTATAGGAACGAGTAATATTTCCCTCCATCCATCTTGCCTGATTCGAGTAGAAGGAAAGGCCTATTATTCTATTGATCAATAATGATAGCCACTACACGTTTCATCAACAGAAAAATCAAAGATACAAAAATTTACTTATAACTCATTGATACTCATTATAGGTATGTAGCTATTATATGCAGATGCAGTTCAGTTAATCATAGTTTCTCGAGTTATGTAAATTAGATTCGTGTTTTCAGTTAACATTTATGTAGCTTTCCAACTTTCACAGTTATAATTTAAATTAAAATTCCAGTTTCATGCCAGTTATTTATTATGAATCCTAGTAACTTAATAACAGAAATAAACTTATGTTACAATCTTTTATAAGAAGGAAAGTAAGCTTAAGGTAAGTAGGTAAGTAAGTTTTAACTTTAAAATAACGCTTCTTGAAAGCTTTGTTTGTAATACTTATGTAGTATGTAGAAAGCGCTTTGTTGTCTTTTACAAAAGGCGTCGGAAGTCTGAAATTACATCACCATTTGTGCGGCTTAAGGGAGTGCGTTAACTATAGATAATAAAACTGTAGATAGATACTCGTTCTCGGTAGGTTAAGTAACTTGAGATGTATTGAATAAGAAAACAAAAGAAAAATCTTGGTGCTTACTCATGTCTCTCCAATCTAGGTTAATAACTCTTTTGATTATAAAGGAAGTAAGTATGTACCTATCTAGATGGTAGAAAATCTAGAGTTTCTCCACGTGTATGCACAACAAGATATTGGCACAGTTTCTTCAAGCCGTTCAGAGAACCACGTTCATCAAACTAATTTCATATAACACAGGAATATACATAATTGGCTTATATTCATCAGCGGGGGCAGATGCGCCGACGGCGGTAGCGGCGACGACGGCACAAGTAATAATGCTAGTTTATCTGTTCGCGTGCCGCTAGTCGGGAGTCGGGAAGAGTTAATTAAGGCAAGTTTGCCGGCTCGCGGGATCCCGGGATCCGGGGGTCCCGGGACGCCCGCCGCCGCCGATATGAGAAAACTCCGGGAAACAGCTAAACAACGACGCCGCATCAACTTATCGGCCCCGATGTTGTGATTGTAATAAACAAGTTTCACGATATGGTCTTTGCTTTCACGTTAGAGGAGGATCAAAGGAGTTGGTTACTTATGGTGTTCTGTCTCTGATCTGAGTAAATAATTTTGTCAAATTCAAATATTTTTGTCTCGTATTAACTAGGAGTTCCTCCTTAGAGACGGACTTTTTTAAAAAGCAAGCAAAAACCTGCAGAAACTCTAAGACCTTATACATATAAGTAGATTATGTCCTTTGTTAGTATAGCTACAATTTTCAACCTTAGACGAGATTACAAGTCACAAAATAAAGTATGTGTAAAGTTAAAACAGATTTAGTTAAGTAAAATCAAAAAGCCATAAAATTTTGTGACCAAAACAGCTGACACGCGCGTTCAAGTCTCAATCTGAGAGGCGAGAATTTAAAAAGCTCCAGGCGCCCAGGCCCAGCAGTGTGCGGTTCGGGCTGAACAAGCATACTGGTGCTTGCTCCCTCTGTTTGCACTCAATAACTCTGCGCAAACAGACTCAGCCCGAGTTATCCTCATCGGTGGTTTCCTAACATGGAATTATAGAACTTTGCATCGAGGTTTTATAAGTTACTAATTCTTTCAAACTTTTAAATCATATAGGCAGCTCTAGCTGTTTCAACGTGGGATGACAGGGAAATTGTATGTTTGACTTGTTATAAGCAGCTACGACGGCTCTGTTGTCTCTTGCAAACCAGTCGTTATTGTAAAATTGATTTAAAATTGTTTAAATATTTCAGTGAAGTGCGTATATGTTGTTACATATATGAGTTACATTTATCTGGTATTCTATTGGAAAATTATACAGAGAGTTATAAAATAGAACTAATGCCGGTTAACTGTGGATTTTACTCATAATTCTCAAGAACATCCTATCTACGATTTAGCTGAACTTGTATTGTTTGGACTTTCCATACAAAATTGGTCAAAAAATGTTTAATTAATCTAAAGACTTATGCGATTCCTGTTAAAAATCGATTTCAGTAAATTTACTATTTTTTTCATTTCTTAGCACAAGTTGTTCAGCTTGTAATAGAAGCCACAACTAACGGGTCTTAAAACTAGTTTGCTTCTTCTGTGTTTGAAGGTGCCCGAAAAAGCAGTTGAGCAAACTCTACATCGAAGTAAAATCACTAATCTTCTTTCACCAATTTTTTCGCATGAATACGCCGCGTAAGTAGTGTGAAAGTGACCGATACAAACTCGAGGAGCCGCTCCCTACCAAAGTTTACCAGTTGTCCAGGATTGATAAGGCCAAGTTTGGGTCACGCGCGTTCGATACGCGAACGGGGCGGCCGGAAGTGTCCTCTCCCGACGCCAAACATCAACTTTGATGGATGACCACCGCATCGCGCTTAACGCAGTGAAGTAGCGAGCGATAACTACTTTCCCATACGATAAGGGTGTTTCGATTTATAATAAGGGGATACCGCAGAGCAGCAAAATAAACATAACACCGAAAATTTTGTCTACATTCTTAACTTTATAATATTAAGCGCAACACACACAGAGGCGGCCGGCCGCGGGGCGGTGCGAAAGCGTTCCGGGAGCGGTATTTTTTGTATGTTCGGATCACTATGAAACCCTTCCCAGTAAAACCGGGCGGGCACCTATGAAAGTAATCCGAACATTACGAAAAAAAACTGCTCCCTTTTTGCGGTTGGCGGTGTGCGAAAGCGCGCTGCAACTGCGCGCTTTCGCACACCGCCCCGCGACCGCCTCTGTGTGTGTTACGCTTTATTATTTAGCAACTCTTTCGGTAACTTTAATTTATTATAATGAAACTAAATTTAAGATTTTAAGATGAAAACCCTTATAAAAGCTCAGATACCTAAATAATGAAACCTACCTAAGTATTAAAAAACGTATCTAATTAATAAATAAAAAATACCAAGTATGTATTTTTTTCTACTTTTGCTTGCATTTGTCACATCACATACAACCAGGAACTCTATTTTTATTCTATCGATTTTTGCGATCGATTTACGCTATAAATTACTTTTATTCTATCGATTTTTGCGATCGATTTACGCTATAAATATTTCTCCATAATATCCATGAAGGCTTCAAGGTCAAGGCTTGGCGTGGTTGGGATATGGCCACGACAAGTGCCCGGCCATCGAACCTCGTCCAACCGGCATCGGCATCAGCGTATAGCGGGTTTCTGTGGACCACTAGGGACGTCCACACACCGATAACCGACGACGAAACGATTCAGGGTACCGATAGTGATAAAGCTGGTATGAAGTTATGGCAAAACTAATATTAAATGGTCTTTGGCTATAGGTCAGCCTCTACAGTAAATATAGTATCTACCTAGTTATTACTTTGCGTAGGTAATAGTAAGTTATTGTAATACTGTAAATCAAGCAAATGTCAAGCAACTTTCTGTAGGTCGCCGCTTTGTAGGCAGGAATAATGTAAGTCTTACCTCCTTAGGAGGTGTTTTCAATAATTTCTCGACAATATATTATGTATGTAAGGTTAAATCCGATAAGTTTCAACTAAACCAAAGAGAATCTTATGAATCCTACAAAGTATTGTTTTTAGCTCAAGTATTTAAGAAAAAGGCAAGTATTTATTTGTAAATAAAATAATAAGTCATTTATTCTCAAAACAAGTACATATTTACAATTATTAAACAAAAATCCACCATAAGGCTTCGTTAGTCGAAGAGTCCCCTATTTCCCGGACAAAATCTCTTGCCTCCGATCCCAAGCAACCTGTGGTCTCCACAGCAAACGGGACAAACTAATATGCCTGTAAATTATGTGTTTTGAATTCTTCCTATCACCAGTTCTATAGATTTGAGAGGTGTCATTCTAAATTTAAATCATGGTAAGAATCACTTGACTACAATAAGTCAACAGTGCTTTTCTGCCAACAATGATATATTCTATGACTTATTTTTTCTACCAGCAGCAGTGTCGTCATTCGACACCGTTTATCGACTTTCAAGGCTTAATCGAAGCATCTCTATTGTCAATAGGATTGAACCATTATGCTTCCCCTCATGTCACTTGCAATTAATGATGTTTATACATGACAGATAGGTGGCCACAGTTGGCTCCTATATGTATAACAAGTTTACCTGGCGATTAGGCTAAATTCTGAACCAACTATTTAGCCATAAGATGAGACGTGTGACGTGTGTTTGTGGTAAGATTGTGGGTGATTATATTTAGTTAATGTCTACCTAAGTAAAAGCACTGATAAAATATTAAAATTTTTAACCAATAAATTAAACATAAATCATAAAATCGTCCTGACAATTTTCAAGAAATTTAAATTATAACTTTAATGTATTTTTCTTATATGGACTTTTATCTTAACATATGGCCGTCGTTATGCCATAACGATCCAACTGATTTAAAGTAAGTAAGGGATAATGTACTTTAGCTTTAGCTAGCTTTCTTTAAATCAGTTGGATCGTTATGGCATAACTACGGCAATATTAGTGTCGATGAAAATCGAATTTAGGGTTTTCAAGTAGAGTCACAGATTACATATTCCATAAGTTACACGTAACTTGCGGTCAAAACAAACAATGATTACATGTAACCGCAGTACCAAATCTAACGTGCGTCTTAACGTTTCTGAGTGATAAGATTGCTCTTTCAACTCACCACTTGTTAGCGGGAATCCTAATCTTAATCTTCTTCAAAAGATTGGAAATCAAAAAGCTGGGTAGCTCTCAGGGCGTCCTTTGTTATTCAATGGGATTCCGATCCTTTGTGCATTTCTGCATTCCTGGTGAAACGCGGTCGGTATTCGCCCAGTCCCTGATGCGGTCTCATAAATTATACAGGAACAGAGACGGATGGCTCTGTAGATTTGAATAATTTCTTGGTGACTTTCTTTATATTTCTTTGCCAGTGACATTATAGACGGATGCTAAAGTACTTAATCTTGCTTTATGATGAGGTTTTTATTTACTTTTCTACAGGATAGTATAGTATCGTTGCTAACAACGTATACCTTCCCCATCGCTAGGACGAGGATCTCTTTCTATTTACTTTGGAAAGGTTATACTCCTCACGGTCTTACTCCACACACTGATATTACACTCTGGTTGGTTTTTGTTCTGGACGTACAAGTTATGTCTTGCTTGGACGTCTTAAATTCATAAGTTTCAGACCTACTAAGATATTTTCACCTCAACATTTCAGAATAGACAAATATTTAATGAAAGTATAGGTAATTTCAAACACTCAACCGACTGCGTTAAATACAGTATTATATTCTATAACACTTCAGTTGCAGAAACGATCATTATCTTTTAAAGGAGACTTTAATTTAACAAGGTTTCATTATATTGTGGTAATAGTGTTATAAGTAAAGATGTTTTTTAAAGTGCCATTAAACGGGTTCTCCGCTATTTTGTTTCAGCCTGGTTTGTATATCTTTCTTGCTGCTTGCTTTCATTCTTGTTTGATTTTTATTATTTACTTTTAAAAAATACTGCGGCTTCCACTCATAAAACTAACCGACTATGCCCAAGGTAAAAAAATAAGTCAAGTAAAAAAAAAGGCCAAGTGCGAGTCGGACTCGCGCACCGAGGGTTCCGTATAAATTCATAATCACACATGTCTTGAACTCTATATTTGAAAAGGTAATTTGCGGTTTACGATTTATGTCGTATTAAAAAAAAAACTACTTACTAGATCTCGTTCAAACCAATTTTCGGTGGAAGTTTGCATGGTAATGTACATCATATATTTTTTCTAGTTTTATCATTCTCTTATTTTAGAAGTTACGGGGGAGGGGGGGACACACATTTTACCACTTTGGAAGTGTCTCTCGCGCAAACTATTCGGTTTAGAAAAAAATGATATTAGAAACCTCAATATCATTGTTGAAGACCTAGCCATAGATATCCCACACGTATAGGTTTGATGAAAAAAAAATTTTTGAGTTTCAGTTCTAAGTATGGGGAACCCCAAAATTTATTGTTTTTTTTCTATTTTTGTGTGAAAATCTTAATGCGGTTTACAGAATACATCTACTTACCAAGTTTCAACAGTATAGCTCTTATAGTTTCGGAAAAAAGTGACTGTGACATACGGACGGACAGACAGACGGACAGACAGACAGACAGACATGACGAATCCATAAGGGTTCCGTTTTTTGCCATTTGGCTACGGAACCCTAAAAAATGCGATATGAATTCTTCTCCTTCTCCTGATGATGATGATGTACTCAAACCCAAAGGTTCCTTGGAAACTTCACTGTCATGAGAAGAAAATGAGTAGAATCGGTTTTCAGGTACCTATTCCAGCAGTCGGCAGGTTGGGGTTGTTTGTTAGTGGTTAGTGGGCTGTGTGACTGTGTCGAGTGTGTCGGCCGCGCTGTGTTTGTTCGCGGAGGGCCCTCTATCTCGTATGCAGTGGGTCAAGCTGCGCCTGCGGCTAAATTTAGTTCACGTGGATAAGTATTGGTGTCGATTCGGAGTTTACGGTTAAACTTATTTGACAGGACTAAACTTAATTTAAGCATCCTATCATTGTCTTTTCGGTACAGAGAGACAAAGACAAAACACTTAAATTAAGCTTAATCGCGAAAACCGAATCGACACCACTATCGCCCAATTGTCCTCTAAGGGGTAATAAGTTTCGGGTTATAATATGTTTTTCTGAACGTATAGCTTGGAAATCAACATTGCTGTAAGATCTTTGCTGTTTCACTAGTACCTAAAATCATGAAAATCATGTTAAATCCTAATATCATGACACGCATTCCATTTTAGTATGTGCATGGATAAATGCATAGCTATCATAAAATAATCATAGCATATCATATTAAGATAAATGTGATACAAATGCCTAGCTAAGTACTGCATCGAGTTTCATTTGCAGAAAAATAACGGGACCTTTAAATGTTATGTGTTACATATCATGTATAAACATCTTTCTTTGAAAGAATTCAAAGCGCTATTTGATACCTATTAGAAAACGAATATGATCTACCTTCGTTCATATTTGATATAAGACATTTTCAGTTGTCATTTTATATTATGTAAATATATATTTTTCAAATATCACAGGTTACTAAACTCATTTTGAACAGAATTTAAAAAACTATAGCCCCGACTTTTTTATTTGGTTACCATCTTAAAAATAGTTTCATATTTTTTTAAAGGTGCCACATGATATGGAACCTTCAGTGCAGTGCTCACAAGGGAAAGAGTGATATTATCTATACAGGGTGTTAAAAAAAGTGCGTTTGAAATTTTAAGGGGTTACTCAGAATCAAGTATAGAATCCAGGAAAAATATTTAAAAAAATCCGCTCTTCAAATTTCCTGGATTCTATACTTGATTCTGAGTAATCCCTTGAAATTTCAAACGCACTTTTTTAACACCCTGTATGTAATTATTATGAGAGACAAGATATTTTCTATATCATTATCTAATTTTTGCTACAAACAAGTCACACCATACCAGATCGACAAGAACAATTAAGTTAAAGTTCTCCTTCAGAGTCAAATGTCAACTAAACCCCAACTAATATAACTTCACTGCAACCACTCGAGAGCCAAGGCACCTCACATGATACAGCCAGTAGGCGTGACAGCCGTCCCGGGCAGCAGGCGAGCATAAACAGCTCAGAGCCAACAATTGTCCAATTCGGTGTGACCAACTTGACGTTTATATGCTCTGACTTAATATCCCCTGGCTCTTATGAAATTCGTACACTAACTCGTAGGGTCAACATGTATTGTTTCAATGTTTTTTTTCTGCTTTACTCTCTATGTGACATTTCTATTTTTCTTGTTATATTTTAACAATGTTAATCTACTGTGACATAACCAAATAATCATCTTATCATAATATTTTGACATTAGATTTTGAATTACCTGACATGTATAATATTTAATTTTAATAATATTTAGTGTTGTTTTTCTCTCCTATTTTATTTTATTTTACTTGTTATTAGATTAAAAATTACTTAAATTATTATTATATTGTTAATATTTTTGCATGCCATAATATGGCTGACTGTACTGACTCTATATTATATTTTTATTAAGACCTGTAAAACGTACTATCATGCAAATAAGGAAATTGAAATTGTACAACCCCATTGAATCTAACTGTTTTGTGATATCAGTATCAGTCAATCATACAGACGCTAAAAATAAAACCAACAAAAATCCACAAAACAAAGTACATCCATCACAAAAACCTATTTACCCTAATTACCCTCCGTTATGTAAAAATAACAAAAGCATCCTCGCTATACCTATTGCTTTTTGTGACATTTCCGTTAGTATATAGACAGCCGTTTATGCCGCATATTTGGTCATTCGCATGGGAATCAAAACCTATAGGGTACTTCCCGTACAGCTAGAATCATGAAATTTGGCAGGAATCAATGTCTTATAATAGCACAAGTAAAGGGAAAAGTCCGAAAACCAAAAATTTTTAGTTACATCACAAAAGTGTGTAGTATTTAACCAACTATATAAGTAGGATACACCTTAATATGGGTTTTTATCCGACTACGGCGAAGCAAAAAGGAGGGTTATGATTTTAACGCGTATGTACAATATGTAGAATTCATTTGTTCCCGCATAATTTCTAAACTACTTATCATAATCTGACAATTAGAAGCGTCCTGATTGTCCGCTGGTTATAGGTTTTTTGACGTCACACTAAATTCAATATAGCGCTGTCTAGAGGATATAAAGTCGTGACCAACAATTTTTTTCTTCAAAATTACCGTGTTGGGTTTCAAATAAAAGGGCTTAACGAGCACATTTCAAAAATATTTTATTACTCGCTGTTGCTCGCTGATCGATAATTGTGTCAGATATGAGCCAAACTCCAAAATAATAATACAAAAAAGTTTAAAAATTAAACCCGACTACGGAAAATAATATCTCTGAAAAGTATGAAACAAGAAAATATTATTATAGTGATGTTCAGAGGATAGCCGTGGTCTTATACCCTAAGGATCGGTTACTACCATTATACTGTTATACCACAAATGTATATTGTTGTTAAACCCTAAGAATAAGGTGGCATACGACCACATACGTACTCTTAACATCACTAGGTATATAATATTTTCTTGTTTAATACTTACAGTGACACATTTTTCCGTGGTCGGGTTTTCGTTTTTAAACTTATTTTGTATGTATACATGTATGTTCGGCGGTACCTATGTTTTATTGATATTATTTTCATGCTGCAGTTTCTATAGATAGGTATATCTGTAATTTTGATCACCGAATACCCTTCACATGGTCGAACTTGGCAAAACAAAGCAACAGAAACTAATGAAAATTCATGTGAGAAACAGAAGATTATAGGGAAACGTACAGATGTGGGGTCTGAGTCCCTTCATCGAACCGCTTTCATAATTGGTTAAAACAGTAGTGGGAATCGCTTGAGAACCTTCGAGATTAAAGGCTGGCACGCCACGGGCTCCGGGCTCTTTGGGAATTCAGAACAATGGTTATAATGAACACAAAATTGTGTTCCTCCGAATTTTATGAACATTTTTTCACTATCAAATGTGAAATGCTCGCTCAGCCCCTCAGAGTAAAGTGTATCTCAGTACAGAGCAATCAGCATTCTACGGTCAAAGAACAAAGATTTTTGCTCTGAATTTTAATGTATAATTGCCACGTGCTTCGGGCACTTGAAAAAGAAACTCAGAATAAATATGCACCCTTTTATTCTCTTTATTTAGCAGCAAAGGTCCCAAGGGGCACTGGGCGCATAATATGAAGGGTAATACTGTGACATGAATTCAAAATGAGTCAACAACAACGCCCGTAATTAGCTTGCGACCTATTTACGTTAATTTGAAGAGCACGTCAGTTTGACGGCAAACTAATAATCAATTCATAATGGTGGTGTTTTCAGCGTTTTGTCGGTAATAGAAACAGATTGGCGTTCACGAGTCCAGTCACATATGCCATGGTTACGTGGTTTGAATGTTAATCTCGTGTGGGACGCCCCCACACTCCATGCCCAGCTTTGTGAGTGTGGTGTGGTGCGGTGCAGGGTGGGGTCACAATGAAACTTACATCAGATTATCGGTTGCGACAAAAGGGTGGATTCCGGTATCAACGAGACATTACATATTATTTAGGATTCGTGAACCCGTATAAGAACACGAGGAAACCCTTACAAGATCGTACTGTCCGTTCGTCTTTCATAAACAGTCACCAGCATCATCAAAACGTTGAAAGAAAAAACTACATAGAAAAACAAAACAACTAAATATGAATTTAAAAAATTACATAAAATTGGCCTACTCGTTTTTTGGGATTCCTGGAAAGTCCTGAAACAAAACAAATTAGTAGAATTTGACACTCGTATGAACAATAAGTAGACTGACGGATGCCACTACGCGTGGTCCGATACGCATTTGAACGGTTTTTCATAGAAGCGCCGTTTTTCTTACAACTAGGATTCCCTGTACTATGGGAACCAGGGACTGATATTACATACACATATACGTTTAAATACATACATACATATATAGATATTATAAGACACCCAGACATAGAGCAAAAAAATCTGCTCATCACAGAAATGTTTGCCCGGGGTGGGGATCGAACCCACGACTCTCGGATCAGTAGTTAGGAGTGGTAACCACTGGGCCACCGAGTCAGTCATACGCAATGACATTCGGAAAGTATGTTTAGAATTGCCACCCCTATGGCGGCGGGCGCGTGTGGAGTCGGTGTCCAGGCATGCCCAGCCGCCCAGCCCGCCTGCTAGCGACCGCCACGCCTCCTTACTCTCTTCTTCAGACGAGGTTCGAATAAACTTTTACACCAGCAAACCATTTCATCCATCTATATACTAACGGAAATGTCACAAAAAGCAATAGGTATAGCGAGGTTGCTTTTGTTATTTTTACATAACGGAGGGTAATTAGGGTAAATAGGTTTTTGTGATGGATGTACTTTGTATTATGGATTTTTGTTCGTTTTATTTCTAGCGCCTGTATGATTGACTGATACTGATATCATAAAACATTTAGATTTTTTGTAATAGCAGTCGGGTTTAAAAATTTTAATTAGTTGGCTAAAAAAACGTTATTTAAAATAACTAGTCTGACATTTCATAAAACACTCACGTAATGAAACATAATTAAAAAGATTAAACGTTGGATCCTTATTCTCTTTTGAGCGGAGTGTGACCACCAACGGAGATCAAACATTTTGGGTGGTGTGTTTTGGATGCTGAGATAATTTCTTAATGGCTCCGGACCAGGCTGAAGGGCGAGCGGACACGCACGACTTTTTGGAAATTTTATTGTTTCCATTACATCAACATCATCCGAACAAAATTGAGTAAAGTGCCTCTCAAAAGGTTAACATTAAAAATAGAATCTGAAACACCACTAGTGTAATTGTCGCGTATGTAAAACATTCAAAAAAAATCTCACACGAAAATAAACCGATTAATGTGTCTAATAGGACAAGACGAGTGAATGGGACGGTCCTAAACCAATACCAAAGAGTAAATCCACTTCGAATAGCTTCGTCAAATAGACGTAGAAACGAAACCTATTCACAATCTAGTGTTGGGAGTATTTGTTTAGATTCCCACGTAAATGTGTTTAGGTAACTGAGCTGCGGCTTTTAAACATGAAAGAAATGGGACCCCAATACACTTATGTACTCAGCAGAAATGATCGTGGGAAGAAATGGGCTTAAGAGCCCCCACATATGTGGGTTACCAAAATTTCACTATATACTACTAGAGCTACTCTTGCTCTCTAACGGTATTACTTGCTAGAAAACCATTGCCAAAAAACTATCATATTTTTGACTGTTTTAACAATGTCTAGCTATTTAGTCTCCTGGGACAGATTTACAAGAGATGGCATCCAGGTAAGGGCCACAAATGGTCCTTACTTTCAGAAGACCAGACCAGATTTTTTGTATAGATATGGTGGCAGCTAAAGGGTGGCAGCGATCCTGGGTTTGGCCTCATATTAATTTGCCCACCATTCTTGTGTATAACTAACGTTACTCGTTTATCGCCTAATATACTATTTTAATCGTTCTATCCTAAAGTCATCCTAGACTATACTTAGAATTCTTCTTTTTTCTTGGATAATAGTTATAGGGTGCAAAACTTAGACACTTTTTGCGTGACTTCCGGAATACGGCCCGCTATTATACATAGATGACTTTTTGTCTAAGATAGAAGCGAAATTCAGTCACTCCCGGCATAAAATGTTAAAAGTGGAATTTTGATAGTCGAGTATGAATAATTCTACCAATTTATTAAGAGAACTGACTATCGTGTCTCTTGACACCAACCTGCAGTTTTTACCCGTTTGATTGCTTGTAAAGTCGCACTTGCACTAATAAAAACGAAGTAAACTAAAAGAAAACAAGACAGCACATTTTTACAGGACCAGCACGAAATCGGGCGAAATCCCACGTTACGTCGAAATAATCAACGCGACATCGTCATTCAATGAAGATTTCTCCGTCGTTTTTTGTATAGCATCACTTCTTTAAAAGTCAAAGCCACCCGTTGCGTGGCGCTGTCACACAATAGCCTCACTAAATTGAGGAATTCCTTGTTTTTGCTTGGAGTTTTACGTTCAAAAATGCTAGGAAATCTCCTGTTGCGCGGCGCAGCGCACCTATGAACAACTCTGATTGTATTGTACAGGAAATCAAATGAACGCGGCAGGTAGCCCACTAGACCCCTTCAGAGTAAAGAAGTGCGCAAACCTCGTAGAACATCCATCTCCGGTCCGAAGAGCTTCTAAAGTAAATAGACATTGAGACAAAGAACTAAGACTGTCCTGTGAAATACTAGTGAATCGGTGCGCCCCACCGCACCGGGGGTGTCGGTCGCATGTATAATTTCGAACGAAGCAATCCGACGAAACGAAGGCAGCGCAGCGCCCCAAGATTCGAGATCAGATTGCATATTCAAACTGAATTAATTGAACTCTGAATATTAAAGCAAAGAAGATGAGCAATACGTCTTGAGTGGCCCTTGGAGCTGGTGGACTGACTTCCGCTTTTTTTTATTATTATACAGCGTGTAACAAAAAGGTGTAGCTATAATTTAAGCTAAGAAAAGTTGTTCAGTTTGATTGATAACTAAAAATCAAACTGAACAACTTTTTCTCAACACTTCCCGAAAACTAAATGAATTCATAGAAATCGATCACGTAATTGTCCAACTTTGTATGTAAACTTATTTTTTATTTATTTAAGCAAAGTTGTAGAACAATATTTAGTTTCATGAGTAGAAAGTCAACGTTTAATTATTGATGAAAACATCATCTCTGGTAAATCCGTTTAACAACGTATAGGAACATCATCAGAGCTGCTTAAATAATGACCTAGCTAATAATATCTAGTAAGAATTATCATCTCATTACCTAAATGAAACAAAATTAATAACATTAGCACGTAGATCATACTCATATATCAATTTCAGTAAATAGTGAAAATATCTGAGTACAGGTGTTATTTGTAATACAGTTCATGTCCTATTTTCTGTAATCAAACTTTTTTTTTGGAAGCAATCCAATCGGATCAAAGAGAACGCCTACCAGTCATATATATAAAAATAGGTTTTTTCCGATGAATTTCCAATTTCAGGAGTGGTTCTGCTCTATTTATAGGTATCGTTTTCATCGAATCGTGTTGTCGGGTGTGGGTTGAGTAAGTTCAGTCGTTTATTCCACGTGAAACTCTTTCCTCTCACCGCCCACGCGGAACCACAAAGACGGTGTGTCCATGACGCCAGCGGAATGTTGTAGCTAAGAAGGATGTGAGTATAATAGGGAATTAGAGCATCATTAGGACTAATTGTGCGCCAGCAGCGGAATTTGTGCGTCTTACAATTTCGGAGATATTCATAAAAAACCGATGCCGCCAGGGTAACGTTCCCTCAGCGGCATAATTTTGAAAAAGATGGTCTAGCTCATAACAAAGTACATGACTGAGTAGCTTTCGTCGTGTTATAAATGTGCGCAAATAGCGGAATTTGTGCATCTTACGGTTTTCGAATTATTCAAGATTCCGCTGCAGTAACGTTTTGGTGTTTTCTGTATCTCGAAAACGGCTGATAGGAGAAATTTCAAAAAAAAACCACTAGTACACCTTAATTTGTGCGTAATTTGAGCAATGTTACTTTTTTGAAAATTATGATATTTTTTTAGTAATTAATTTGTTTAGAAAATCAGGAAATTCTAATATACAAGAAAACGAGTGAAGTTTCAATCGAATAAAGAGCACTCAAATATTCCTCTAGTAGACCCTAATAATGTGTGCAATTGTGGATTGTATTATCTAGGCAATTCGTGAGATATACCATTTAATTACGATATTAAGGTAGCGAAATTTTAAAGATTGAATTCAGTGCTCCCATAAGACTATGTAACATGACATTTTACATAAAATTAGAGCATCCTGCTAGCAAGCTTTCCTGTAAGTTTCAGCTTTGAATAACGTTGATTTAAAAAGATTTACCCAAAAGAAGAAAGAACGAACATTTTCCCTATAACCCGACCAAATTAGAATGTATACGAGAAAGCGGCCGCGCCATACAAAAAGGTAACCTTCCTAAATTGGTAGCATACAACCAGAACTAATTGGACAATTAAGCAGAAAATTTTTTGTTATGATGTTTATAAATGTTTTATTATTTGGCTTCGTATTTAAATTAACTAAAATCGGGTAACATCGACAAGTTGAACAACAAACTTTTTGATGTATCTGCATAAAACTCAAAATGTTTAAGTGGATGAGTGATAAGATAATAACACATGCTTTTAAATCGTCAATATTTTTTGCTATCTAGTACCATAGAAGTAGAACAAATGCCATACCATAGAATAGCATAGAAGTAATTAGTACTTTATTACCTCTACGTGTTGAGGTATATTTCTCGCAAAGCAGATATAATCAAATCAATGCTTTGTTAAATTCTGATCAAAGTGTTTATCTTATCGCTTTGAACTGAGCTGCGCTCCTCGCACATGTAGCCCCCGGGGCACGGGCAGAGGGAATGAGCATTAAGCTCCCCCCGTCGCGCGAGTTCCCGTGTTTTCGAAACCCATCCGCCCCGCAGTGTGACCATTTGTGGCAGATTTCTGCCATTTGGGCAGATTTGGCTACTAAATTTTAACTCTAGCAGAATAATCTGACGATTTAAAAAAGTGTCAGAATTTGGCAGTTTTCAAGGAAATACTTTTTTAAATAGCAATAGAAAAGTTATAATTTTTTTTATGACTTGCTTGCTAGAAAATATTTTTAATTTTATTATTTTTATAATAATATAAATTAGTACGGGAATTTCCCGTTTATTAATTTTTAAGTAGGTAAACCATATACATAATTATCCATAATATCGGGGTTCCACGTAGTGTGTCAGATTTTAGCAGATCTCTTCTTTCTTCTCTCAGAAGTCTTCATTGTTTCATTCTTCTTTTTAATTTTTATTTTAACCTTCTCGAACTATTAATCAGTATGCTAGAAACTAAACACTACTTAATGTTGCATTTTTTTTATCCTCTATTGGTAAGCCCTTGGCATCATCTCACCTGATGGTAAGTAATGATGACGCCGAAGATGGAAGCGGGCTTATCAAAGAATCCCCAACGCAATGGGGAATTGGCTATCTTCATGCCGGAACACATCCATGCTGTTAACATTCATGTTTGGCGGCAAGACTTAGATAAGATACTTACTATCTAAAAATCTTATTACAAGTATCTTTTATAATAGCTTTGTCCCGGCCGCTATACGAGTACGTAGGTACTAAGAAAACAATCGTCAATAAAACATTTGCACGCAACTGTACTTACAAAGCTTCCTTTAATATACCTTTCATTTAAGAAGGTTATCCTTTTGTATGGTGCGGCCGCTTTCTCGTATACATTCTAATTTGGTCGGGTTATAGGGAAAATGTTCGTTCTTTCTTCTTTTGGGTAAATCTTTTTAAATCAACGTTATTCAAAGATGAAACTTACAGGAAAGCTTGCTAGCAGGACGCTCTAATTTTATGTAAAATGTCATGTTACATAGTCTTATGGGAGCACTGAATTCAATCTTTAAAATTTCGCTACCTTAATATCGTAATTAAATGGTATATCTCACTATTTGCCTAGATAATACAATCCACAATTGCACACATTATTAGGGTCTACTAGAGGAATATTTGAGTGCTCTTTATTCGATTGCAACTTCACTCGTTTCCTTGTAAATTAGAATTTCCTGATTTTCTAAACAAATTAATTACTAAAAAAATATCATAATTTTCAAAAAAGTAACATTGCTCAAATTACGCACAAATTAAGGTGTACTAGTGGTTTTTTTTTTTGAAATTTCTCCTATCAGCCGTTTTCGAGATACAGAAAACTCAAAAACGTTACTGCAGCGGAATCTTGAATAATTCGAAAACCGTAAGATGCACAAATTCCGCTATTTGCGCACATTTATAACACGACGAAAGCTACTCAGTCATGTACTTTGTTATGAGCTAGACCGTCTTTTTCAAAATTATGCCGCTGAGGGAACGTTACCCTGGCGGCATCGGTTTTTTATGAATATCTCCGAAATTGTAAGACGCACAAATTCCGCTGCTGGCGCACAATTAGTTCTAATGATGCTCTAATTCCCTATTATACTCACATCCTTCTTAGCTACAACATTCCGCTGGCGTCATGGACACAAGACGGTAGAGTCGGACGACAACGCCTTGATCTGAAGTCTGAAGTGTTGTGTATTTCAGTGTCAATTCTTTCATGCTACATTAAGCACCGTTTGATAAGAAAAGTCCGAGGAATTTGCTACGATATGAAAGTACTTGAGCGCTTTGAAAATAATTTCAAAGATGTTCTAGATTTAAGGTTTTGTTTGATGTTATTAGGTATCTCTATTTCTCTTTCTTTAAACCGACGACTTCTAATTACAGTTTAGACATATTTTAAGATAACATATATTCAGACACTCAGTGTCTGTGTTAAACCAGGCAAAACAAGTAGACCAACAGAGACTATAGATCTAAGTTATGTAATATCATAATGAAAAAAAAAACAACGACTAAATACTTACGAAATGCAACAACGCATTTGGATAAAAAAAACTTAATTCGGTTGGAGATCGGATATAAAGACGTGTGGTCGTTTTCTGAGTTCCGTTAGCCGTGAGAACAATCCTCGCCGCGCCGGCTGAATGAGAATCCGCGGCTTTGACCGAAAAGAAAGTGATCTATCTTACTTAATCTGTGCTCGTACCTACCTGCCAGACTCAATATTACCGAGCATTTCGCAATTTTAGAACGTAAATCGTACTTTCGGCTATTATTTGTGGGTCGTAACAAAGCACGCTACATTGAATTGTTGTTGAAATGATGATAAAGTGAGGAGAGCGAAGGACGCTTGGGAAGGTGGGATGCTTTTTGTAATCCTGTAGGAAGGCAAGTGCTTTCAGTAAATTGGAAGGTTTGTCTTATATTATATTTTTGTTTTATATTATACAATATTATTTGTGTTATATTGAACGCTTCCAATATTTAATTGGGTTTTCTGTAATGATGATGTATTGAAATCAAATATACAAATTTATTTCAGTCAAAATTACAATTAGATAACACGTCAGTCTTAAATATGTATATATTTGATTTAAATAAATAATAATAATAATGATTTAAGATGATATAGCTAGCAAAAGGTGTCCTAATAAAGGTGGATATGGCCAATAGCCATTCAAAACGAGAATGCAGCGATTTGACAATATTATATTGAAAACACGATATTTTAAATTCTGATGACAAAAGTGATTAATGTGTATGTCTACAGGTGTCCCAGAATGGCTGAATTAAATTGCTATGGCAGATACCTCGCTTGGCTTATGTCTAAGCTAAATCTGATAAAAAAAACTACTTAGCCTTTAATAAATGTTTTTTTCCGAAAATATGGAGAAAATCCAACTTTCCTTAAATTAAATAGTTTTTTTAATAAGGTTTAGCTTATCTGGTAGGGCATTAGCAATTTGATTCACCAATTCTGGGACATCCTGTTATACCTATGCGCCCAATTTTGAATTCTGATACCGGAAGTACAACTAAATATCGTAAATACGAGAAATATCTTATACTTTAACAGTAGCAAATGAGTCACTTTTTTAAAATATTATAATATAAGTACAAACAATTTCAAGAAAGTTATTTTATATGTGTCGGTAGACTTTGACGTAGAACTAACTAACCTAACTGATCATAATTCAAACAATACAATACACACATTTCTACCTATTTGTAGTTAAGCTTTTTAAGCATACTATTCAATTGACTTAAAACAGACCCCGTAGTGGTAATTGTAGTTAATCTTTTTTAAGCATACTATTCAATTGACTTAAAACAGACCCTGTAGACTATCTTAGTATGAAGGAACAATCCATTAACTAAAATCAACCTTTAATCGACACTAACTTACTAACTAACTAACTAACTAACTTTACTATAATGGAGAAAGATAAACTGCAATCAGTCAGTACTGCTTGAAAATTATAATCTCCGATTTCTCTACGCGCATCAAGTTTTTAAATTCCACAAGCTTTGATTACTCGTTCTTATGAGCTGTGGGAAAATACGGAGTTTTATAAATTAATAAGATTGTCTCATAAGAACAAAAGAGATACTCACTTGTTGCTAGTAATTAAAAGAGAGCAATAAACGATTAGTGACATCAATACGACTAAATAAAGCTTTCCCTTTTAGAAATTCTATAAAAAAGAAATAGGTCCTAACGAAGAACTGAGGTACTTACTTTTAATGAATAAGTAAAGCAAATTTTCTAATAAAGTGGTAAACGTAGGATAAAAAGTGGTCTTCTATATAGCCCACCTACCTTGCTCTAAAGCGAAACTAAAACCTTTTTTTTTAAGGGAGCTTAAGTGTCGTTAAGGGTCGTATCGTTCGTACCTTTCCCGATTTAGTTAAGTTGTAGTTAGGTAGTACTGGAAAAGTTACCTTTCTAACTCGGCTGGTTTTCGGTCGATCCCTGTTCGTTAATGGGTCCCGTGGTCCGCAGTAGTTAAAATTGCCGCATTCCACTGTAGCCAGGCGCGAGTCGACGCAGCCTCCTCCCTATCTGGACCGGTTGTTTACCGGCGCCGTCCGAAACCAACACTTGGATAGATTATCACTTATACCATGGTCGTCGCACTATTGTTTTATTATTGAACGAGTAACAGTTTCAGTCATGAAATGGTCGTGTATTTAGGGTGTTCGTTGGCACTGCAACGGTGCAACGCGACGTCTGCGACAGGCTCGGGCGAGCGCGGGACTGCCGCGCCGCGCGACGCCAGCGCCCCCGCGCATGCGCCCACACCGCCTCTCCACGAACCTCAAAAGCTCCGACTGAAGCCTCATTTACACACATGGGCCCGCACAATCAACATTAAACCAAGCAAACCCAAGCAGGTCATCTTTGGCCCAATCCCCTGGAAGTCAGATTTACGAGAGTCTCGCTTGCCAGATAGGACAAATCCATGAAACAGCGAGATAGAGTCGCTAATAAAAGGCCACAGGTTTGACCCAGTTTCGAGTCCCCACAAATATTTAAGTAAGCCTGGGAGTGGCACCTCGACGCAACGAAATGGTTCCTCGCATATGTAGTTGCATATAATTTATGTAAGTAGGTACAGGCACAGGCTAACTATAAACATCCCGCTACGATATCATCCTATGTAATATGTAATATGAGGTTCTCTCAAAATACATATTTGCCAGGGCTCTAAACAGGGCTAAACATGAAGCTGAAAAATTGCTGCCGTCCCGGAAAATGGCAGAACAAAACATGGCCATTTTGGAAATATTATTTTGACAGACTTTGTATGGAGAGTCCAAATATTGTTTGCGTATTGCTATGTGTTCCTTTTGGAAAATTGATCAGATACATTTGTAGAAAGAACCTGTGTAGAAAGGGCCTTAGCATATATTTTAAGAGCACCTCATATGATAATATGCATATTACAGTTAAAATATACAGTATACAATATATATACATGCGTTACTTATTCATTACCAACATTAAATGTCAAGGGATGTCGGAAATTTGAAACTGTATGCTGTGTGTAACTTATTATATTAGCGCCAAGATGTGACGAGCGGTGCGGTGGCGTCGCCGGCGCCTCTCCTTTCTTCTCTCATTTCATTACATTACAAACATTAAAAATTATTCACACATAATGGATTTGTTAATAAAGTTATAATAATATTTGTTTTCACACAGAACTCTCAAAACAGTAAACTAAATACGATATAATTGAATTTATTTGAAAAAGTCGTAGGTTTCATACAAAAGACATAAACGCGTGCTACAGAGATTATAGTTTGCGGAACAAAAGAGTTCAACGAGCGTGATAAATTAATTTTAATTTATACTTTGTCACTGGGCACTTTAATTAATCAGCATCACGTTAAATCATTAATTAAATTAATTTATTAAAATTTCTGACTTATTGTTCTTCTTTCCTTTTAAAATAAAAAAAAGGTTAACAACAAATGCTTATGAAGAACTTTAACCTAATTTAACCTGCGTAAGTGGATTATGTGACGGATCGGCACGGATAGAGACAAAAATTACATGAAATTCGCCTAAAATCATGTCTTCATCAGCTTGCCATTCGAATCCTCAAGATGGTTAAGTAGCACGTGTATGTGATAAGTAATATACAGAATGTTAAAAAAGTGCATTTGAAATTTTTTAGAGGTTACTCAGTATCAAGTATAGAATATAGGAAAAATATTAAAAAAATATGATCTACATTTTTTTTTTCAGTTTCCCATAGTAAATCTAAATAGTGAATCAAGAGTTTGTATGGAAAACTGAAAAAACAATTGTAGATCGGATTTTTTCAATATTTCACCCCTATTCTATACTTGATTCGGAGTAACCTCTTAAAAACGCACGTTTTTAATATCTTGTATAGTGTGAATTTTTATTCGTCGACAACTGGCAATTGCTAGGACTTTATGAATATGTATATATTTTTCGCTTTACATAAGAAGTTGATTGATGAAGTTATTTCCAACTGACAATATTATTATTATGTCCGTTTTATGTAGAATATGCAAAAATAAAATCAAAATAAATCACCTACATTTTTAATAAATTGATATTCATCGTGATAATTGATCCCAAGTGTCATAGACACCATACATTTCATACGCATATATTTATAAATAAAACCCTTGAGAAAGGCGATGGTATCAAAAAAAACCCAGAATCAATACGAACAAGCTATATGCCAATAGATACCTTTACCTTAGCATGAAGTAAATAATCCTACATAAGTCTCAACCCCCAAATCTATCAGGTATCGGAACTATGGAGATAACAAAATGTTCATAAAAACCCGGTATCTGCTTGAGATTTTCATAACTTCAGTACCAAAATCACTTAAATGTAAATGACCCAACGACACTGAAGCGCTCGTGGCTCAGTGCGGCTTGCGTGGTCACGTCGATCATGCAGGTTAACCAACTACAAACACGGTCACAACTTGGATGGGCTTGACTATTTGATACAATAACGGCACTACAGATTATTTTGTCAGTAAATACACTTAAAGTAATCTCTTCCAGGCAACTGTTCTTTTTAAATCGGCGATTGGTAATCCCTTGGCATTATTTCACCTGATGGTAAGTGATGATGATGCCTAAAGATAAAGGCGACCTTACCAAGATTTCCCAAAGCAGTGGGGAACTGGCTATCTTAACTCGATGCTGGTACATGGATGTATGGCGAGATGACTTTCTAAGATTAATTGATAACTCTTAACAAACCAAGTTCTACATAGTTGGACCCCGCCGGACGAATCGAACCCGCGACTGCCTGATGTAAAGTTATTGACTAGTTACTACGCTAGATAGAGGCGGTTATGTGATTACTTTAAGTGTATTTACTGACAAAATAATCTGTAGTTGCATTATTGTATCAAATAGTTAAGCCCATCCAAGTTGTGACTGTGTTTGTAGTCAGCTAACCTGCATGATCGACGCAACCACGCAAGCCACACTGAGCCACGAGCGCTTCAGTGTCGTTGGGTCATTACAGTTGATAACATTTAAGTGATTTTGGTACTGAAGTTATTTATGAAAATCTTGAGATTTTTATTAACATTTTACCGGGTTTTTATTAACATTTTGTTATCCCCATAGCTCCGATACCTGATAGATTTGGGGGTTGCGACTTATGTAGGATTATTTAGTTAATGCTAAGGTATCTATTGGAATACAGCTTGTTCGTATCGATTCTGGGTTTTTGGTCCATATATTGTGGACCTTCTCCTTTGTAATTATAACAAGTTAAATAAAAGCTTTTAAAAACAGGAGTATTCTACAAAAAACACATTATTTTGAATATTTTTGTACACAAATAGTGTAAAAATTGGGGGTTACAGCCATCGCGCACTGTCAACTGAATTAAACAGTCGATTAACTGTTTAGTCACAATCGCATACTTTATTATGCTACGATTGTATAAGAAACTTGGAAATACTTTTGGTGATAAAAAAACACTCGTTAGAAAGTTAAATACTTTTTCGCAAATTGACTATGGGTTCCTTAGGAAAAGTTGTTCAGTTTTATAAAAAGAAGTTACAGTTTAAATCGTTTCAGTTAATTTTGACCTTTTTCTTCATCTTAAGAGATCGGTTGTCGGCTGACAATTCCTCTTACTCCTTCCAATATTATAAACGTGAAAGTTTAGATAGATAGTTTATAGCCTGGAATAACACATAGAATTGTTTTTATTCCAGTAGAACAGTTTGACTCCGCGGCTCAATGGTTAGGGCTCCTGACTACTGATCTGAGGGTCGTAGGTTTGATCTCCAACCAGGGCTAACTTTTCTGTAATGAGCGAATATTTTATTTGTTTTTTAGTTATATGTCTGGCTGGGTGTTTTATACGTGTATGTATGAATATTATAATACGAATGAATATCAGTCCAGCTTCAGTGATCGAACTGAATTTAGGTATATTCACGAATGCTATTTCGTTGTAAAATGGGCATATAAATAAAGTCCGTTAGGTAAAAAAAGAATCCATGTGAAGGTAAGTTTTCGCTGACAAAGCCGAAAACGATTATGGTCACGAGGTATTAAGGACGAGACTTCAGTCTCCAACTTGGGCAGAGCAGTGGGGACAAGGAGTATGTATGCACAGCATGGCTGTACAATTTATTTGTTTGAGAACAAAAAAATCGGATAAAATACTCCTTCAAATGTCTTTGCTTCATAATGAAGATTAAAATTATCACAAAAAGTAAAAAGAAGGAAAACCAAAGGAAAGGAAATGTTTGTACACATGTAAATGTGTGCGTGATGTACTAGGGCTGAATCGAGGTTCAATTAGCCCTCATTGTTCTCTATTGTTAGCTAGACTATTTCAAATAAAGTGAAGGCGCTATACACCAGACAAGGCTGTATAGTCTTAGAAACCTTTAGCTCTTTGCTTAAAAAAAAAATTGTCTTTGGTTAATAAACTGTGCTTTGGTTTTCCAACCCCTTGACAAATGGTCACACATCGGTCACACTGGGGGGGGTGAGGTAGCCTTCAGAGAGCGGCACGGAGTGTCCAACTGTATAATGTCCAACCAACATTTGTCTGTGTCCAACTGTGGTACAAAATACAAAATAAACGATTTTTGACATTGACATTTACAGCAAAGCAATGACGTAGAAAGATTACAGTATTGCCAGTTGAACATTTATATAGGTTTGCCGCTAAATATAGGAAAAAATTAGTTATTAAAACCATATTAATTCTTAATGCCCATCTTTAATAAATCCAAAATTAAATCACAGGCTATTACAATGACAAAAGCTGCTTGATATCACCTAAGAAATACGTGGTTAATTGTTTTACTATTTTTTTTTTATAAAAAATGATGATGAAAATGTAACTTTTACGCATAATATGTATAGTAACACTTTATTTGTTTCCATGAATGTTTTGTGGTGGAATCGTATTTATTTATTATCCGTAGAAAAATGTGATTTCGTTGACTTATACCATAAGATTACAATAAATTGAAATAAAATAATGAATACTTTTATACTCTGATCAGTTGATGCGTTTAGAAACAATCGAAAACATGGCGAAACCCAGTGTAATGTTCCACCCAATCATCAGTTCCATTCAAAGGATTGCACTTTATGAAACTAAGGCTGTAAGTCCTCAAGTTTTGATAATTTTTTGTCGCAAAGCACCTGTAGTTAAATCATTAATGTAAACTGTAACTTCTCCAAAGAAAACAAATCCACCCACTTTAGAACATATTAATAATTAAAATTTGCAGAGCTTTATAGGTCTTATATTTTTTTTAGCTTATAAAAATAGAACTTTATACAATATTTAATTGTTATTTTAACTTTTCCTTCAGAGATTCTATTTGATAGGCTCAAATAACACTGAAACACGGTTCCGAGTGCTGAAAATTGACCGCACTGATCCAAGGGAACTTATTCTAGTAGATGACAAAGTGGAATATAACAAGCAAGAAATACATCAACTTTTGAACATGATTGGGTTTGGAAATAGGACAGGGAGAACATCGGGGTTCAACAAACTTGTGTCAGCTTTTGGAATTGTTGGTGAGTATTAATATACAAATAAGAAAATTAATTTTTGAGTAAATAAATCTTGGATAGAACTTAGAAATAAGAAATCTACAGTAGTGTGTTCTGAGGGTATGCTCGGATAGCAATAGTTCACTCTGACGACAGGATAGCTTAATGTAAATTCCATACAAGAGCAAATGTCTTAAGTGCAAGTAGATTCATATTAGACTTTCTCAATTTCAGGATTCATCAGGTTTCTCGAGGGATACTACATAATTTTAGTAACAAAAAGAACAAAAATTGCTATGATCGGTTCTCACTCCATTTACAAAATTGAAGACACGGCCATGATATACATTCCCAATGACACCAGTAAACCCCAACACCCAGATGAGCAAAGATACTGCAAAATGTTTATGGCATTGGACTTGTCTACTAACTTTTATTATAGCTATAGTTATGACATAACCCATACTTTGCAAATGAATATGGCTCCTCCGCGGAAGCTGGCACCAGCTTTATTTCCGAAGCCTGTGACGGCGGCAGTATATCATTCTAATCTGAGGAGATCAGCCACACAGGAGCAAGAAGAGCCAAAGTGCACATGTGGAGGTTATGAAGATGATGAAGATATATTTGAGACTTGGAAAGAGCAGTTGCAACAGAGGAAGGAGAAATCTGGGTAAATAAGATTCCTTAACAAAAATTTAATCTAGAATCATCACTTGGGAAGAAATTGTTTCTTTCAAGTCTATCTTATAATACAATTTAATCCAGAATTTGTGTGTATAACAAATTTACAATAAGTCATTTTAGTTTTAAATAAATTACAGCTGTTTTTTTCTGCTTTTAGCTAAGATACAATCCAGTGATGATTATGCGTAGTTTTTGAAAGAAATGTAGTTTGATTGAGATAGTTGAATATGATCAAACTTTTCTGCATCGACTTAAATAAGACTGGCATGACACTATTTTGAAAACATATTTTAAAGACAATGTTTGTTTAAAAATGGTTTAAAAGAGACACCCAGAGGTGTGCGAGCGAGTAGGAGGTTACGCTGGATCTGCTAATGCACCAAGACAAAAAATTTCGATGCTTAGGGCTGAGAATTCATTTGAAGTTGCTTTTTGGTTTTGTTTAATAGTTTTTATTTGGACCTGCTCATACAACACTCAGTCAGTACAATAGAATCTGAAACAACTAATAAGCAAAGTATTTGTTTCAGGGAAAACAGTCAAACTCTAGAATTTGGTGTTAGGACTGTCCCTGAATGGAGATTTGTATGGAACAGTCACCTCTTGTCAGCCGTCCACTCCCACTTACATCCAGACTGGATCCTGTACATCATCCACGGTTTTATCGAACAGAGCAATTTAAACATATTCGGGAGACCTATTTATTTAACTTTGATTGCTCGGAGGAGCAACAGATATGCCGGAACGAGGTTCCTGAAGCGAGGAGCCAATATGCATGGAGATGTGGCAAATGAAGTGGAGACGGAACAAATAGTGCACGATTCTATGGTGTCCTCGTTCACTGCTGGAAGGTTAGTGAAACTTTTGGGTATAATACTTTTTTAGAGCTCAAGTTTGAGTATAGTTTGGAGAAAATATTTATGGCTTATGTTGGAAAATCTTGGCCGAGATCGTCTTTACCATTTTATTTCATAACCAAAAGCGAAACTGTCACTCTGTCTGTCCCTATCAAAAATAATTCCTGACCAGCCAGTAAGTCACTAATGGGACCTTTTCCTCGCTTATGTTACAGATTCAGCTCATTTGTACAAATCAGAGGCTCCATTCCAAGCTACTGGTCACAAGATGTGTCGAAAATGGTGCCCAAACCACAAATTTCTATCGATCTCGGTGATCCGTTCGCGGAAATCCCCGCAAAGCATCTAAACAACCTGATGAGGCGATACGGATCCCCGATAATGTTCCTCAATCTTGTGAAGAAGAGGGAGAAGAAAAAGCATGAGTCCTTGCTAACTGATGTCATAAGTAACGCTGTGAAATATCTCAATCAATTTCTACCGCCTGAATTTGGCATCCAGTACATTCATCTAGACATGGCTAGGATGAATAAAGGGACTGACGCTAAAGTTCTTGATAAGTAAGTTACTGCACTCTTCTTTTTTTTACTACTTTCTAGTGATTTATGATTGCAAATCACACAAGCTGTAATTTATTGCGTGATTGCTGAATGACACAACAACTTAAATCACGTCTTTAGATTTGGGTTATAACTTCTTGGCAATTGTTTATAAAGTTAACAGCGTATAGTTGACTGATTTGAAAACCTTTGAAATAGCAGAATGTTTGAAATAGCAATCTATGACGTCATAATCTAGTTAATCGTTTCCAGAATTACTACGAAAATTTATAAATGAACAGTTGTTCATGCACATATTTTGTGAAAAATATTTCAAAAATATTTTTTAATATTCGTCATTAGTTAAACTATTATTCTATGCACAGACTGTCAGCCATAGCTCGTACTTTGGTCCGACGGACGGGCATATTTGTGAACTGCGAGCCCCGCACGGGCAGCACGGACGGCGCGGGGTGCGGGGGGCCCGCGGGGGGCGCGGGGGAGCTGGGAGGCGCGCGCGGCCACCAGGCGGGCCGCCTGCAGACGGGCCTGGCGCGCGTCAACTGCGTCGACTGCCTTGATAGGACCAACACGGCGCAGTTCGCTATTGGGAAGTGCGTGCTTGCGCATCAGGTGTGTATGTGAGCGACTAAGATTTAATACATCTCTAGCAGCATGACTGTAGTGATGATCTAAGGGACATGTGTGGGGCGAGGACTCTGTCGGCCGACCAATCGTACCGACCATATCCTATATGAAATATTATGAAATACTTCAAAAAATTTAACGTGGAGTCAACCTGCGATTCTATTTACGAATCTAAACCAAGTCCCAAAAATAATTGGACTTCCCATACTGAATTCACGAAGAAGTTAATCAAAATAGTATGAGTTTTTTTGAGAGATTGAGTATTAAAGTTGTTTAGTTTCATGAGTACAATACATTGTTTGCACCAAGGTTCGGAACCGGTTAACAAATACCGGTTAATTTCGTTCGAATTTCGGTTAACGATTCCGTTCAGGTTAAAACCGGTTTCCAGCTTAACCGGTAAATTTGAATAAAATATCGGTTAATCAGGAAGCGGTTTTCTAACCGAAATAAGAACTAAATTAACCGGTTAAAACCAAACTTAGTCAAGTACAGGCGCGTCGCGCGGGTGCCACTGCCCGAGTCTTCTGCTCACTTTCTCGCACGCTTACAATTGATTGCACGCGGCAAACATGTCTACAAAGTCGCATATTCTTCAAATTAACCGGTTAATTCCTTCGAACGAAAAAATATCGGTTTTGGTTAAACCGGTTAAATATACCGGTAACCGAAACCTGAACGAAACCTTAACCGAAATTATTTCGATATAGGGGTCAATGACCGAAACCGGTATTTTCAAAAAACCGGTTTCCGAACCCTGGTTTGCACGTTTCCAGTAGGGTCAACAAAGTTAATTAAACTTTCCTAGTTTATCCCGAAAACTGACTTGGTGTAGTGAGGATATCATCTCTTCTACAGGGACTTCAACTTCAACTAAATAGACCTGAAATTGTGGAGTGTCACTGTTACTTGGTCACCATAATATTGAATAATATATGGCTAGACGGTTTACGGGAGTATTTGCGATAAATAAATCAGGTTTAAATGTATTCTTTGTTGAGCATTCTATTTCTATGTTTTGCTTTTATTTATTTTTATTTATTACAGCTATACGCTCTAGGGTTAATCGGAGAACCAAAGATAGAATTTGATTCAGACTGTGCAAGACTTCTCGAGGGATTATATGAAGACCATGGCGATACGCTAGCCTTACAATATGGCGGATCACAACTAGTTCATAGGTAAACCGATACCTAATCCTAATACGATAGTAAAATAAAGCTTTGCAGTGCGTTAATAGAATTTTCTTCAAAGAGTTAATTTTTTTTTTCTTTTTTACAGAATAAAAACTTATCGCAAAACAGCTCCTTGGTCCTCGCACGGAAACGATATAATGCAGACTCTAAGCCGATACTACTCGAACACCTTCTCCGATGCAGAAAAACAGAACACTATGAACCTGTTCCTTGGTCTTTTCGTCCCGGACTCCAGCAGGCCGCCCATTTGGGAATACCAGACTGATTACTACATGCATCACCCCGAAGCAGCTGTTTATATACCAAATAATAGGTGAGACTTTCGTCTTTTGTCAATCAAAGACTGTGTGTGTAAAATGTTTGTTTACAAGTTCTTCGAATGTGATGATTAGATCAAGAACAGACAAGGGCAGATTTTTTTAAATATTTTTTTTGTCGTATTATTGAACTCAGACATAAAAAATCTAGAGGGTGTCATTACGTTACAACGGCAACTTCAAAAGCAGAATTTTTGGCGTCCAAATTTATTACAAACAAATTATTATTATTTTCAGTATTTTGATGTACGTAAAGAGACACCAAGTTTCATTATTTCAATATTTTGTTTACGTTTAGCATAGTGGCGCCTCTAGCGGGAGAAATTGGCAGTATTTATTTGTAGACATCAAAAAAATCAAAATCAAAATCTTTTTTATTTAAGGGGGGAAGTGCACTCAATCTGAGAAGGTCGATGCATGATAATATAATATCGACCGCAACGCCACTCATTTTAAGTTCAGATCAGTGCGAGTACCATCGCGGCGGTTACGTCAAGGCCGAACGCAAAATTCTCGAGATTTCGATGTTTTTATTACTTTTCTTGGATTTCAAATAAATTAAAAAAAAATCCGTTCAGTTCAAGTTAAACTGAAGGTATTAGAATGGCCGATTTTTGGGTGTTGGTTTAAACATAAATATTAAATATATTATTAATATGGCGAAGCTATAAAGCTTTCAGTTCATTAAAACTATAGAACCACTGCATAACGAGTTTCGCGACCGTGTATATCTCTAAATAGACATGACTAAATCTGAATAATGAATCAGGAATTTGTATGGAAAACTGAAAAAAGTTGTAGATCGGAATTTTCAATATTTTTCCTGTATTCTATTCCATACTTGATTCTGAGTAACCCCTTAAAATCTCAAACGCACTTTTTAACGTTCTGTATACTTTTGATGCAATCCCAAAACTAAGGAGTTTACTCACGTACCGCGTACCCATATGCAGGTCTCTAACGAAATGGTACGATGACGACGTACTGGCGTACCTGCCGCGACCGTGCAGCGAGATGCGCAAGTTATGCTGCGAGATCATCGGCCTGCAAGGCGACGGCGCGCTCGAGATGGTCGACACCTACCGCGACCACAACCGCCCCTTCGAGTACACCGTGTTCCAGGAGTGCTTCGAGTTTAAGGTGAGTTTTCGTAGTAGTGTTTGGACCTGTAGAATTGTGTTGAATATGTTTTGGAGTGAAGGCATGAAACACTTTTCCTATTACATTATGGCAACGGTCCTATAAAATTTTAACACACGGAAATAAGTTAACACGGAATTATACACATGCGTTAAATTTGGTGTGAAAAAAATAAAATGAACAGAAAAAGTCGAAAGTTAAGTCGAACTTGGTCTAAGGATCTTGAATTGATTGAAAGTACGTAAATACAGTATTGGTTGCACTATCATGATAGATACTTCTACAGGGTGTTGTTTTGGTCGACAACGGCCTTCTAAGGGTGAAAGTAAAAAAAATACTTGTTCTGAAAATACCTATAATATTTTTTTTAATAAATTGATTCTACTGAAAAAATTACCTACAAATTTTCCTAAAATTATCAAAACGCATGTTCGCGCAGTCATTCAATGACAGTCGGCTCATTCACGAATTTTCCTACAAAAAGGTCAATGACACTTACATGAACCTGTCGGGAGAAGTATTCCAAGATAGCTTCTTCCTTGAACTCTTGTCTACTTTGGGCTCTATCTCGAGCATGGGATGTTTTTTCGGTAAAACACGATTTGCGGAGTTTGTAAACAATGTTTTTATTGCGTAACACATTACACACTCGACTTGATTTACACCACACGAAAAACATTTCGATAGTCGTGAACTGAGCGATGTATTAACAACTACATCGCACAGTTCACGATTATTGAATAAAGACTTGTTCCTGATCATAGCCGTAGCGTAAGTTCACGCGCAGAGGCGCTTGCTCTCGCTGAGAAAAAGGAACGCGGGTTCGGCGCGGAGGCATGCAGCAGACTGCCCGCGCCGCTCGCGGCGCTGCCGCAGTCGGGACCCCTTGCGCACCCCCGCACACCTCGCCTCGTTGCTAGGCAACCATTCATTGTTAAAATACGTTACGCACGGAAACAAGGATACCATAATTAATTATTTTCTAAGATTTATTTATGAAAATTTAAGGTGCCATTTTTATATTATTTTTGGCATCAGTATCATGTATACTATCACCCCTGAAAAGCTCGTTGTCGACCAAAACAACACCCTGTATTTTCTCTTAATGCCGTTCAGGTCCTAATTACGTGACCACACATTATATGCCAGTTCTTTTGTATTCAGCTACTCGGTGTTTACTGGTATTTGTAAATCGCGTTTCCCGGCTGAAAATCCATATTGCAGGAAGCCACCGGATGCGGGCAGCGCAGGACCGGTCGATGTGGAAATCCTTGGAGGAGGCCTTTGTCCAGCAGCGGACGTCTTTTTGCTGATAATGATGATACCTTCGGCATTATGCTGAGTCGGGACTGGTTCAGAAGGCAGCACAATTATAAGGGTACTTATGATGTGTGATGTGCATGTTTTTTATTTTTTCCTTTGTTGCGTTTACTTCACCTGATTTGTCTGTTTGTAAATGTTTTGATGATGATGGATGATGATCTCTGTTGAACCGTCCAGCAGCAGTGGACGTCTTTTCGCTGATGATGATGTTGATGAACCTTTTGGCAGATGCTCCACTCTTTACACGACCTGGCGCCGACATTCTCGGTGAGCCCGAGTCCGTTCGTGGTGCGTGCGCGTGGCGGGGGCGGGGGCGGGGGGCCGGCGCCCCGCTGCGGCACCGGCACCGCCTCCAACAACTCCAGCGAGTGAGTGTCCCGTCCAGCACTGGCTAATAACAACGTATTATATATAATGAAAAAAAATGGCCGTAGCTATACCATAACGATCCAACTGACATAAAGTAAGTTAGAGACAGTGACATAAATACATTATCCCTAACTTACTTTATATCTGTTGGATCGTTATGGCACAACTAACGGCCAATTGTGTATTATTTCCATTTATTCATTCAAAAACAGACATCTGTGTGTGAACAATTCCTTAAATCTAATTTTAAAATACAAAAAAATTAAAATGTCAAAATTCAAACAATAATTCATTAAGTCTATTAAAAAATAGAAAATCTAATAAATAACAAAAAATATAAAATTTTAAAATGACAAATTTTAAACAATAATTTATCAATTCTAATAAAAAATATGTAATACTAAACCATAACAAAAAATATAAAATTATAAATTTCAAAATAATAATAATATTCATCTATTTATCACAATATTCAATTACCTAATACTCTAATGTCATATTTAAAAATCATCTAAGGAATAACAAGTCTTTTCTAATAATAACAATTTTATTTTTAAAAATATTAACCCTACTTTCTGATTTTATATCATTCGGAAGTCTATTAAAGAATGCCACGGCTTGATATAGTGGACAGTGATTTGCTATATTTAGACATGGCTTTATAACATGATTCAAATCCTTTCTCCTAGTACCAAGTCGCAATTTCATATCATCATCTGATTCGAAAACTGATTTATGTTTTATCAAATCCACTAAAAGAATAAATATATACAGGGTGTTGTTTTGGTCGACAACGGCCTTCTAAGGGATGAAAGTTTAAAAAATACTTGTTCTGAAAATACCTATAATATTTTTTTTATAAATTGATTCTACTGAAAAAATTACCTACAAATTTTCCTAAAATTATCAAAACGCATGTTCGCGCAGTCACTCAATGACGCACTGTATGCCAAGAACCCTTCGGATCGGACATTTTGAGCTAAGCTTAGAGATCGATGCGTTTCGATATTCTAAATACCAGACAAAAACTCCCGAGTGTCAATTATTTCTAGTTTTTGAGAAAAGAAATTCCAAAGTTCGTCGATATGTTCTATTTAGAAAATACAAAAAAATATTTTTTTTAGGAATAAACTATGCGTCCGTGAAGCTATTTACGTCAAATTATAGAGCGTTTAAAACAACATTTATTGATATGTACCGCTAGTCGAAAACGCAAGCGTAACGTGAAAAAAGTTTTTTTTTCCTTTTAACGGTTTTATTTAAAAAAATAATAATATTTGATGTTAGTAGCATCCAGAAATCTACTCACAATGTAGAGAATTAAGTTGTGCATCGTCACAAAAAAACGCAACTGTTAATACCGTGGGATATCGGAGATACTCGTTAATATGTTAAGTTGACGGACCGTTTTGACTAGCAATATTTTAATTAAGTTTTTGCTATGAAGTTTCAATTAGGCGCAGTAAACAAAATCAAAGTCTTTGATTTTCGAATGCCTGCGTAAAAGAGTGGTGTTTATGTGTGAGTTATGTGCATAAACTTGAGTAGGTAATTGTTTTTTCTTCTACTTCCAATTTTATACAGGGAGTAACAAAATTGGTGTAGGACTAGGGATTCTACTCATCGTACTGAACAAGTTTTGTTCTATGACCTTACTCAAATCATAAAAAAAATTTTGGACTCCCCATTCATTCTGTTTTGTCATTTTTGTATGGAGATTCCACATTTTTTTTTTGCGATTTGAGCAAATTCGTAGAACAAAAATTGTTCAGTACGATGAGTAGAATCCGCAGTTAACGGATCCTATACCAATTTTGGTAACGCCCTGTATACCTACACTTGTTAATCAAAATGATTTATTAAAAATTTTATTGTAGTTTTATTATTTATTTTTTGATTAATTTATTTATTTTTAATTAATGTGTATGTAATTTAATTTATTTAATTTTCTATTTGATTGCTCAATAATGTATTATTTTTGATATTGTTTATTGCGCCTAATTTAATCTTCATAGCAAAAACTTAATTAAAATATTGCTAGTCAAAATGTTCAGTCAACTTAACATATTAACGAGTATCTCCGATATCCCACAGTATTAACAGTTGCGTTTTTTTGTGACGATGCACAACTTAATTCGCTACACTGTGAGTAGATTTCTGGATGCTACTAACATCAAATATTATTTTTAAAAAAATAAAACCGTTAAAAGGAAAAAAAATCTTTTTTCACGTTACGCTTGCGTTTTCGACTAGCGGTACATATCAATAAATGTTGTTTTAAACGCTCTATAATTTGACGTAAATAGCTTCACGGACGCATAGTTTATTCCGGGAAAAAATATTTTTTTGTATTTTCTAAATAGATATCGATAACTTTGGATTTTTTTTTCTCAAAAACTAGAAATAATTGACACTCGGGAGTTTTTGTCTGGTATTTAGAATATCGAAACGCATCGATCTCTAAGCTTAGCTCAAAATGTCCGATCCGAAGGGTTCTTGGCATACAGTGTGACGGCCGACTCATTCACGAATTTTCCTACAAAAAGGTCAATGACACTTACATGAACCTGTCGGGAGAAGTATTCCAAGATAGCTTCTTCCTTGAACTCTTGTCTACTTTGGGCTCTATCTCGAGCATGGGATGTTTTTTCGGTAGAACACGATTTGCGGAGTTTGTAAATAATGTTTATATTGCGTAACACATTACGGCGGCGCGACGTCACTCCAAATAACTCCAAATCGCACACACTCGACTTGATTTACACCACACGAAAAACATTTCGATAGTCGTGAACTGAGCGATGTATTAACAACTACATCGCTCAGTTCACGACTATTGAATAAAGACTTGTTCCTGATCATAGCCGTAGCGTAAGTTCACGCGCAGAGGCGCTTGCTCTCGCTGAGAAAAAGGAACGCGGGTTCGACGCGGAGGCATGCAGCAGACTGCTCGCACCGCCCGCGGCGCTGCCGCAGTCGGGGTCCCTCGCGCACCCCCGCACACCTCGCCTCGTTGCTAGGCAACCATTCATTGTTAAAATACGTTACGCACGGAAACAAGGATACCATAATTAATTATTTTCTAAGATTTACTTATGAAAATTTAAGGTGCCATTTTTTTTTTTTTGGCATCAGTATCATGTATACTATCACCCCTGAAAAGCTCGTTGTCGACCAAAACAACACCCTGTAGAGACCAGGAACTGTTAAAATTTGGTACTTTTTAAAGTAATCTCTGCAAGATTCCCACGGAGGAATTCTAGCTATCGTTCTTATAGCTCTTTTTTGAACAGTAAAGGCTTTATTCAAATTATATTTATTTATTTTTATAACTATTTCCCCAATACTTAATACTATACCGCAACCTTGATTTTATTAAAGCAAAATAAACACATTTTAACTGGTCTAGTGTTAGTACATCCCTTAGACTTCTCAGTGCATAACACGCAGAGCTGATTGAACTTTCTAGAGCACTTATTTCTGGTTTCCAATTTAGTAAAGAGTCTACTAACTCAATTTTATCATTATTTAAAACTAGCCTATGAGAATCCTGTTTTCTTGCAGTGGACTTAAATAGGATTGCGTTTGTTTTTTGAGGGTTCAGCATTAGGTCATTTACCTCAAACCACGCGTGAAAAACTGCTAGAGCAGAATTTGCGCAATCATTAATTTCTTTAACGTTAGTACCCGACAGAACTGCGTTTGAATCATCAGCGAATAATATTATTTTAGCATTCGGTACTTTAGAACTGACATAATTTATCAAGTCATTGACAAATATGATGAAGAAAATAGGGCCCAAGATGGAACCTTGCGGTACACCTCTGGTGATATTAACAAGTTCTGAGGTTTTAGTTGTTACGCTATTATCGTTTCCCATTGATTTTATCTCTACAAACTGTTTTCTATTTTTGAGATATGACTAGTAACTTCAAGGCCCTACCCCTAACACCATAGTGTTCAAGCTTATTTAAAAGTATGCTATGGTTGACCATATCAAAAGCTGAGCTTAAGTCTAAAAAGAAGCCAACAACTTTAAGCTTTTCATTTAATTTAATAACTACTTCATTGACTAAGGCATCAATAGCATCAGAAGTGCCAATTCCTTTTTGATAACCATATTGTTTAGGATTTAGAACCTGGTTTTGGGTTAAATGAGCAAGAAGTCTAGATTTTATAACTTTTTCGAAGATCTTAGATAATGTTGGCAATAAGGAAATTGGCCTGTAATTATTGAGGTCAAGTTTACATTTTTTCTTATAAACTGGTATGATTTTTGCTATCTTCAATTGGTCTGGAAACGTATAGTCATCTAAACATTGATTAAAGAATGTGGCAAGACTTTTATCTAATACGTCAATGTTATCTTTAATAATTGAAAAGGGGGATTTCATCATACCCACAGGATGATTTCGATTCCATTTGTCTTACAATACGGAAAATTTCTATTCCAGACGCAAACCCAAACTCTATGTTATTCTGAACCCGCGCAGTATGTTCACACAAATATTTTGAAGCTAGCATACTGTTTCCAGAGGAAGGCATAAGACTACGGTCAAAATGCTTTGAAAAAGCCATAGCTACTTCTGAAGGATCATTTATTATTTTACCGTTTATCTTTAATGCTATATCCTGACTTCCATTGTTTCTATTGGAGCCATTTGGAGCACTTAAATCTCCACCACAGTATATTACATGTATACTATGTTGGGTGCTTTAATTATTTCTGTTTCAATCACGTAGGGAAACTCCAAGCATACCACGCACCATCGTCCTTAGACTTCTTAAAATGAGGCCCATAATAAACGAACATGTCTCAGTTCCTATGTCGTCACTAGCAACACACACTGCGGTATTTTGGACGTTAAGATTTTGCGGAGCTTCTCGAACGCTGCCCAGCCGAGTTGGAGTTCTCGAGTGCGACCGCGCACCGAATGACTTAGCGTAGGCAGGCCTCCTACTCGGTGGACCGATGCCCTAGTGAAGGTTGCCAAAAACGACAGCGCAGGACTGGTCGGTGTGGAAATCCTTGGAGGAGGCCTTTGTCCAGCAGTGGACGTCTTTTGGCTGATGATAATGGTGATGACACGTATATTAAGGTTAGCATGGACAGTCCCTGCCTCTCTATAAAAAGCCCCCCCCCCCCCCACGGCTACGTACTATCAACAAAGCCTGTGCCTGACCAATTTCAAAACCTTTTTGCCTGCACAAGGCGAACTTAGCTAGCCCCGCCTCTTATTTTGTTATTACAAAAGCGCCCATTGTCGATTTCATTTGCGTCAACACTGTTAATGGCTTCCAGATGTTGTTGTATTTATGGTCAGCACTTTCTTACGGATTCCACAAGGATTTTTTGAATATTTCTTAAATATCTTACGTCTCCGTCCGAAGCCAGCGACCGATTCTGCATTTTTTGCAGGGTCAAGTTAAAACCGTGGACAAAAGCGTCTTTTCGTATATCTACGCTGTTACCTACTGTTTATGGCTTCCAGCACTGGTAGCATGGCGACGTATCTCGCGCGCGACGCGAGTTTTAAAAGCATTTGTTCCGTTCTAACGCTAAGCTAATGAAAGAGACAGCTGAGCTGTTTTCTCGCGTTTGGCGCGACAAACAGCTTTGTCTACACCTCATGCTACCCGTGCAGATTTGTTGTTTATTGTCAGATTTAATTAAATAAAACAGTTCAAGTTTTTTATTTAAATATGAGTTATTTGGTTCGTTAAAAAATGTGATTACAAACCGTTGCAAAATAAGTTAGGAAACTTATGAATTTGATTAATATTGTAAAAATGTGCAAAGTATTTTTAAGATACTAAAAAATTTGCTTCTTCTATTTTAATGTCGGTTTTTTTTAAATCAGCAGCTACCCACTTTGTAATCTTCATTAATAAGGAAATATATTATTAATTTATTATTTATCTCAAACCATCTGGTCAAAATCAAAATTTACTTATTTGCATTAGGCAATTATTAGTTTAGTTTCTATTTCTAACAGCTAAAACATCCAAAAACTGACGAACAGCTGATCGGGTCAATAACTAAAGTTTTGTCACAAAAACCTGACAATACGGTAGAGTGTGAATAGCTATTGACAGACAAAAGCTGGCAAGGCGGTGCCTGGTGGGGATGTTGCAAACCACTGCACAGAAAACTGACCCCTAAGGTGGTCAGGCAAAATGTAGTCAGGTATGACCGTGTCTGTAGTCAGTTAACCTGCGTGATCGACGCGGCCACGTAAGCTGCACTGAGCCACGACCGCTTCTTATACATAAATATATTATTTTCACAGTTCCAACAGCGAATCATCATCTGATGACGACCTGACGAGCTCCACTGTCAGTTCGCGGCTGCCGGGCCCGCCGCCGCTGGCGCTGGCAGCGAATATTCTAGAAGAGCAGCCCCCGCCGCCCGCGCCCCTGTTCCCTGCCATCAAGCGGTGGAACAGTGTGCGCTTGGAGGAACCCAGCAAGAGGGATATGCTGATGTGAGTACATGTTTTAGTAGGTTGACCACACTGTGTGGTTAGAATGTGAGGTCTTTAATACTGCGATTACAAATGGCATTGCCCATTCGCCTCACCACTCGCCTCGCGTTGACGCGAGAAACTCGTGTGCGCTAATCCAAACTCCCGAAGTGTTCACACATTGACTGCCCGTTCACTTTCGACTGGGCGTGCGACAATGACAGACATGCGTCCTGTCCTTGTCTTTTCGATATAGAAAGAAAAAGAAAGAGCATTTAAATTAAGTTTAATCCTGTCAAATAAGTTTAATCGTTGAAACCGAATCGACACCATTGTGTGACCAGAATGTGAGTTCTTTAATAGGTCGACCACACTGTGTGTCATAAACTTCATTACAGTCATGCAAAAAGTTTTCTATGCACTATTTATTTATTTATTGAAGCCTATATAATAGTTTTACATAGCTTTGCTCTTAAGTTTATTCTTATTTTATTCTTTTGACGACGATGAAGTGGACGTTGAGCCCTTTCAGCAAGAACCACACACCACTGAGGCTGAAGATGCCATGGAGAACTTGCCAGAGGGTGAAAACGTTATTGGCATATGTATAATAATCAGTGATCGGAGTAGGTAGATTGATTTTTGCTACTTGCATCGTGATTTTATAACATGGACAATCCTTTTTTCAAGAAAGTTTCGGTATTTCCGGATTGAGTTGAGTATTATTAAAGTAAATCTGGTTTAGTCAATTAATTCTGAAGGAAGCAATATATTTATATGTAGAATAACAGAATAAATATTCGTTTTTGTCTTTAAAAGAATGTTTAACTCTCGGAATCCGCGCGGCATGTCCATATTAACATATACGTTTGCGGTCATTGACCCTAATTCAATCTACCTACTCCGATCACTGATAATAATACATGTAGAAGTAGATAATAGTTTAGACGATATGAAGGAATGTTTGGTAAAAATCTTTTTTTCGAAAATGTTTACTTTTCCGGAGCGTGTAGCTCGAAAACGTTTGCAAATACGAAAAAAGTGTATAAAATAAAAGTTGTATAAAGAGCATGGGACATTTTGGTATACCTAAAGTTTGAAATCTTGAAAAAAATCTCATTTTGGCGGCAAGAGATGAAACATGTGCCAATCGATAGTACATAAAAATACAAACAGGAAATACTCTTTGGTAAAATGTCGTAAGTGATAAGGTTTCGGAGTAAATGAGAGTTGAACATTTTTTTTTGTTTTTTGTTTTCTTGATTATTTGTTACTTACTAACTTAAATGTTAAGGCGAGCATATAAAACTTCTAATTTGTAAAAAAAAAGGGTTTTAGAATGTTACTTTATATCAAAATCTAATGAATTAAAAAAAAAACACCTTAAAACTACACTTTTTAGGTATAGCGCGCACAGGTGACTTGTATGCTGGACACAGTTTGATAGAGAAAGAGATGGGTATATATGGGTATAATGGGACAGGTAGAGAGAGAGGTATGGGTGCAAGTGTGTGAATGAGGTGTAATTACATCAAAAGGGACACGGTTTGGAGGCTTCACATTGGCTGTTCGTGGCGCTAAGTCTGCCCTATTTATTAGTCTGTGCTTGCGTTTGCATGTGGTATTGGATCTGTCGATTCGATTCGATACTGAGTAGGTACTTTTGGTATCGAATCAATCTTTCGATACTTACTCGGTATCGAAACGACTTGGTATCGAAACAAAAGTATCGAGTACTTACTCGATTTACTTGTATCGGAACATCCCTAATTGTAAAAAGTAAGTTAGTAAAGTGTTTCCATACAGGGTGTAAAAAGACCACTCCCGGAAACTTAAAGGGGTGGTTCTAGGCACGCTACTGAATACGTTTATGTAAAAAAAACAGCAAAATTTGATGTAATTTAAAAAAAAAGGATTTTTTATTTATTTTTAATTACCTCTAAACAACATGAGAAACCGAATACAATTTATTTTTTAAAATAAAAATTAAAAATGAATAAAATAGCAAAAATCCGCAATGAAAACCAAAGTGAAACACGTTAAACTCGCCAGAAACGCACACAAGCGGCAGCATCAAGCAAGCGTGGCACGCGGTTCAACGACACACACACAAGCGGGGCGCGCGCGCGTCAACGACACAACACACACGGCTGCCAGTCGTTCAAAAACTTAAAAAAATCAAAACTTACCATCTTAGCTCCGTCTTCTTTCTGATCTTATGAGGTACGGCTCAAACTGAGCGCCCCGCATCTCAAGACAGAGGCGAGCTCTACGCACCGTCTCCTCATGCAAGCGAGGCATCAGTGATGGGTCTTCAGCGCAGTCCTCCCTCAGCCTACCCAATACCTCACGTATTCTCCCCTTCATCTCTTCTGCACTGTCGCAGGGTCTGTTGAATACTCTTTCTTTCACATAACCCCACAAAAAGAAGTCTAACAGGGTTAAGTCAGGAGACCGCGGAGGCCAAGGCGTTGCACCGAATCGTCCAATCCAATGTCTATTGAACATCTCATCCAATCTCTGACGCACTGACAGTAAAACATGAGGAGGAGTACCGTCATGCTGGAACCAGGTTTCCTGGAATTGTGATAAAGGCATATCATCCATAAACTCAGTTATTGGCCCATTAATTAAATCAAGATACATTTTGCCGTTTAGCCTTTGAGGCAAAAATTCAGGACCAAGGATTTGATAGCCACGAGCAATAGGAGCGACGGCGCTCTCTGTCTCCACTGACCAGTGCTTGGACTTAATGTATTTTGTATGGTCGCAGCCTATTCCTCTTCCATACATTAAAAAGAGACACACTCTGAAATGTATATATTTTATTCAGAAAATATACAGTTATCGATAAACAAACAGAAATAATACGTCCTCATTCATTCGATTTTCCCCAAATTAGGGTTTTTCTTATTTTTTATTTTTTGGTAACACTGACGATAGAAAATGGCGACGAATTAGTGTGGAGTTTTCCTAAAGTTATTTATATTCAAATCTTAACGAAATGCTTATTTTCCTGTGAAATGTGATACCGGTGCTCTTGTTATCCCTGGTGGAGTCAGATTTGCATGATTTTACAACGCAATTCGGCATTTTTTCGTGTAAAAACGAGTGAGTAGTGAGGACATGTTGTTATGACCGTGGTACGATACAGACTGAGGCAGTAAGATGTCTTAAGACATATCTGCCGTGGGGGCACGTTTGCGACATTGATTAGGCTTCTTGATATATAACATTTCACTGGCTCAACCGCGGTCACACACACGCTTGCGGCAATGAATTGTTGCACGTACATTGCGTGTTTAAAAATGATCACATGTCTAAAAAAAAGGTTTTTTAAAAAAAAGAAAATGGTAATTAAACTTCATATAGGACGTACATAAACCCCGTGAAGTTTCCGGGAGAGGTCTTTTTACACCCTGTATATACGGATTTGTCCGTATTTGTACGGATTTCGGAAGTCTAATACGGATGATACATGATTACGAATTTTTGTACGGATTTACGTATAGACAATGGCGTATAACAGATTTTACATAACATTTGCATTTCTCATACAGACAAACACAAACTAATCGGATTCAGTACAGGAAATCACCATGCCTTGATTTAAATGTCAATTCCAACATGTTAAAATTGATGAAAAGAACTCTGGGATGTTGTTCCCATATCATGACATGAGCGTGGGCTCGTCACCAAGACATTTTTCCACTGCCACCTGCATTGTTTTTTGGATTCAATCATTGTACGACATGACGTAGAAAATGAAGCAAATGACGAATTTTAATCTGTTATGTTCTTTACTTTTTCAATTGTAATGTTGTCTAATTAAAGTAGCTTCTTTTTACGGCTTTTCGGATATTTCCCTTATTGTCTTACGAGGGCCTTTTAGGTCTTTTCTATTTGTCTCTCCGTATATCTCTATCACCCTAAATATCCTATGATGGAATTACGGCTGAGCTTCTGAAAGCAGGTGGAGAACCTGTACTTATAGCTCTTCAGAAGCTATTTAATTCCGTCATGCTCGAGGGACGAACGCCTACAGCATGGCACAGGAGTGTGGTGGTGCTCTTCTTCAAGAAGGGTGATAAGTCTCTGCTGAAGAATTACAGACCCATCTCACTCCTGAGCCATGTCTACAAGCTGTTTTCGAGAGTCATTACGAATCGTCTCGCACGCAGGTTTGACGACTTCCAGCCTCCCGAACAAGCCGGTTTCCGAAAAGGCTTCAGTACCATAGACCACATACATACGCTGCGGCAGATTATACAGAAGACCGAAGAGTATAATCGGCCACTATGCTTGGCGTTTGTGGACTATGAGAAAGCCTTTGATTCGATCGAGACCTGGGCTGTGTTGCAGTCTCTCCAACGGTGCCAAATTGATTATCGATACATCGAAGTGTTGAAGTGCTTGTATGAAAACGCCACCATGTCGGTCCACCTCCAGGATCAGAATTCGAAACCTATCCGGCTGCAGCGTGGGGTGAGACAGGGAGACGTTATATCTCCGAAACTGTTCACCGCTGCACTGGAAGACGTTTTCAAGCTTCTGGACTGGAGAGGACTCGGCATTAACATCAATGGCGAGTACATCACTCACCTTCGATTTGCTGACGATATCGTGATCATGGCTGAGACCTTGGAAGACCTAGGCGCAATGCTCGAAGGACTTAGTAGAGTCTCCCAACAAGTGGGTCTTAAAATGAACATGGATAAGACGAAAATCATGTCAAACGTCCGTGTTACACCCACTCCTCTGAAGGTTGGAGACTCTACACTCGAAGTTGTTGACGAATATGTATACCTGGGACAAACAGTCCAGTTAGGTAGGTCCAACTTCGAGAAAGAGATCAATCGTCGAATCCAACTCGGCTGGGCAGCGTTCGGGAAGCTTCGCAATATCTTTACGTCCAAAATACCGCAGTCCCTCAAGACTAAAGTCTTTGACCAGTGTGTGTTGCCAGTGATGACATATGGATCCGAGACATGGTCGCTTACTATGGGCCTTATAAGAAGGCTCAAAGTCACCCAAAGGGCGATGGAGCGTGCTATGCTTGGTGTTTCCCTACGTGATCGAATCAGAAATGAGGAGATACGTAGGAGAACTAAAGTTACCGACATAGCTCTCAGAATCGCTAGACTTAAGTGGCAGTGGGCAGGGCACATAGCTCGTAGAACAGATGGCCGTTGGGGCAGTAAAGTTCTCGAATGGCGACCGCGCACCGGAAGGCGCAGTGTGGGCAGGCCCCCGACTCGGTGGACCGACGACCTGGTAAAGGTTGCAGGAAGCCGCTGGATGCGAGCCGCACAGGACCGGTCGGTGTGGAAATCCTTGGGGGAGGCCTTTGTCCAGCAGTGGACGTCTTTCGGCTGATAGATCCTATGATCGATTTTCCACTCATTGACTTATTGTAGTCTTACACTTCGATGATATGTTTTTTTTAATACAGGGTGTTGTTTTGGTCGACAACGAGCTTTTCAGGGGTGATAGTATACATGATACTGATGCCGAAAAAAATATAAAAATGGTACCTTAAATTTTCTTAAGAAAATCTTAAAAAATAATTATTTATGGTATCCTTGTTTCCTTGCGTAACGTATTTTAACAATGAACGGTTGCGTAGCAACGAGGTGAGTTGTGCGGGGGTGCGCGAGGGGCCCCGACTTCGGCAGCGGCGGCGGCGGCGCGAGCAGTCTGACGCGTGCCTCCGCGCCGAAACTGCGTCTCATTTTCTCAGCGAGAGCAAGCGCCTCTGCGCGTGAACTTACGCTATTATACGGCCTACGGCTACTGCGGATCAGGAACAAGTCTTTATTCAATAGTCAATAGTCGTGAACTGAGCGATGTAGATTTACATTTCGTGTGGTGTAAATCAAGTGGCGTGTGTGAGATTTGGATTGTCGTCGCGCCGCCGTAACGTGTTAGGCAATAAAAACATTATTATTTACAAACTCCGCAAATCGTGTTCTTCCAAAAAACATCCCATGCTGAAGGTAGAGCCTAAAGTAGACAAGAGTTCAAGGAAGAAGCTATCTTGGAATACTTCTCCCGACAGCCACGTTTATGTAAGTGTCATTGACCTTTTTGTAGAAAAATACGTGAATGACCCGGCCGTCATTGACTGACTGCTCGAACATGCGTTTTGATAATTTTGGGAAAATTTGTATGTAATTTTTTCAGTAGAATCAATTTATTAAAAAAATATTATAGGTATATTCAGAACAAGTATTTTTTGTACTTTCATCCCTTAGAAGGCCGTTGTCGACCAAAACAACACCCTGTATTATTATTTTTAGGTCTGATGTTTTCCTTAATGGCAAATCGTTTGTTTGCTTTAAAAAAATATAAAACGATCTATTGAAAAACAATAAATTATGATGAATATATTATTAAGTCAAAAAAGCTCAAGCTATTTTGCCGCAGACCAGACAGATATCTTTGCTTCCTTTTTTTTAAAAAAGCTTCTATTTAACTACATTGTAAGTTCCTATTGTTTTATGTTGATAAATAAAGATCTTATTAATATTATGACTTATTAGTTTCTACCTGTTTCATACCTGTCACAAAATGTCCCATTTATCAGGGGTCAAGTTGTTATATACAGGGTGTCCCAAAACTAATGCGACAAATTTTGGCCGGTGATAGTTTTGATCAAGACCTATCAAAATAACGAAACATATGTTCAGCAAAAGTTTATGTTTTTCGAGTTATACCAGATTTAAAAAAAAAATGAAAATTACTACCTTGCGGTGGGTCTTTTGAGTTTTTGTTATAAAAAACCACTTAATGTATTTGTATTTTCTTTTGCACTCAAATATTGTTGATTATTCTATTCTATCAACTTTCGGTAAAATCTTCGAATCCTCGATTTGCCCATATATTCAAAGACATCTAAAATTGTATCTAAGTGATTCACAGCATTGGTTTGTTGCGCGTAGATCCACTTGCACGAATCTTTTGATTTTTACCGAATCTTTAGCTAAAGCAATCGACTCTGGTCAGCAGACCGATGTAATTTATACCGACTTTAGCAAAGCTTTTGATAAAGTTTCGCACAAAATATTAATATCAAAATTATCTACATATGGGATATCTGGATCTTTTCTAAAGTGGATGAGCTCGTATTTATCGGATAGAACATTCTATGCTGTATTAAACGGTTTCGAATCTGAACCACGTAATGTTACGTCTGGGGTGTCTCAAGGCTCACATTTAGGGCCTATCCTTTTTAACATTTTTATTAACGATTTACCTGAATGTCTCACTAACTCAAATGTATTCATTTATGCAGACGATTTAAAATTTTCTAGAATAATTGAAACACCAAATGATACAGTTTTACTACAAGACGACTTGAATAGATTGATAGTATGGTGTAAAGTAAATAACATGCATCTCAATCACAAAAAGTGTTACCATGTTAAATTCTCAAGAAATCATAACCTTATAAGTTCTTCTTATTACATTGGCAATAACGTTGTTCAAGAAGTAGAAACTATCAAGGACCTTGGTATTCTTTATGATCGCAAACTTACATTTATTCCACACCTCGAGCATATTACAAAAAGAGCATCTAAAATGTTAGGATTCGTTATAAGAAATAGTAAAATCTTTCGTCAAATTAGAGTCAAAAAATTACTGTACTGTACCTTGGTAAGAAGCATACTTGAATATTGCAGTGTAGTGTGGAGACCGCATTACGCTACTCACTCGCTAAGACTAGAGCGAATACAAAAACGATTCCTCTGGCACCTATCCTTCTCTACTGGGATGGCAAGAAGGACAATCTCTTATAAAATGAGGCTACAGAACTGTAGGTTGTGTAGAATACTGAATAGCTGTAGCAGCGTAATTGACATAAACTTCGATACTCTGGGTAAATTTTACAAATCTACCCTTCAATTACTTTCCTCCAGTTTTGATTAATTACAAATATTTAGTAACTTTCCTAAAGTATGTACTTGTTTGCATTTTTACTAGAAATATCGTATTTTATTTACTGTTTAAATATTGTTTAGTAAGTATATAATAATATATTCTGTAAATTATATGTATTGTTTCTGTATTTTTTAAGTTTTGTTGAGTATTGCCACAAGATGTTAATTACGTACTTTATGCATGTGGTGTTCGTCTGTAGTGACTGTTACACTAATGTAAGTTATACATTGTCAAATACTGTAATGTTAGTATTGGTGTAAATAGTAGATGATGAACCTAATAAATAAAAAAAAAAAAAAAAAATAGTGTCTCTACCCGAATCTACTATTTATTCTGCAAAAAAATTAAAGATGCCATCAGAAATGCATCATCAATTCAAGAAAAATCTTTAAGCATATCCGATAATGAAACTTTAAACATCGGCGACGTAAAAAAATATATTTAATGTTTTGTCTCATATGCTATAAAAATCCTTGTTCCATGCCCATTTTAGAAATGTATAATACTTGGATATTTTCCTTGCAAACATTGAGTTAAATGCTATTTTTGACCTCAAGGTGCTGATTTAAAAAAAAATCTTTTATCACAGGTTTTTCAAATATTTATTAGATTAATTTAAAATAGAAAGGAGATCATGTGTGTGTTCTACAAGGTCACCTCACCGTGACTTACTACCTGAGATTTAAAAAAAACCAGCCAAGTGCGAGTTCAATTCGCGCATGAAGGGTTCCGTACCAAGAAACTCCAAAAACACGTCTCTTGTATGGTGACCCCCTTTAATTTTTAATTTAATTTTATTATATTTTTTTAGCGACTATAGTAATACAAACTTTGTGAGCGTTTCAATCAAGCGTCTACCTCTTGCTATTATTAAAATCGAGCCAAAACCACCCAAAAAACACGTTTCTAGTACGGGAGCTCCCTTTAATTTATTTTTATCATTTTTTGTTATAGCGGCAACAGAAATACACATCATCTGCCTGCCCTGTTTCCAATTATTTGGGTTCATTAGATACAGCACGCTGACAGACAGACAGGCGGGTGGACGGACGGACAGACAGCGGAGCCTTAGTACAATAATAGGGTCCCGTTGGCCTTTAAACTTTGAACCCTAAAAAAGAAACATTTTGCCGCCACTTTTCCGTCTTTCTTCCAAAACAACGTCTTCGTCTTGTCTACTTCGGCCAGGCAGTCTGCCAAACAGTAGCTTGGGTGTATTCAACATCTAAAAGTACAGTTGTCTCCGATTAGGGTACTTTTGTGGCACAGTGTCGCCGCTGCTCTGTCACTCTTGCTCACTTTAAATGAAATGCTCACAGAGTTTGTATTGCTATAGTCGCTAAAAATATTGTAAAATAAAATTATATTTTAAAATTAAAGGGGTCCCCCATACAAGAGACGTGTTTTTTGGAGTTTCTTGTACGATGGTATGAAACCCTTCATGCGCGAGTCCGACTGGCACTTGGCCGTTTTTTTATCTCAGGTAGAAAGTTACGGTGACTTTGTAGAACACACACATGATCTCCTTTCTATTTTAATCAATCTAATTATTTTTATTTGAAAAACCTCGAATATAAGATTTTTTTTTAATCAGCACCTTGAAGTCAAAAATAGCAATTAACTCAATGTTTGCAAGGAAAATTTCCAAGTATTATACATTTCTAAAATGGGCATGAAACAAGGATTTTTTATAACATATTAGACAAAATTATTCAGTACATTTTTTTTTATGTCGCCAATGTTTTCATTATCGGATATTTTTAAAGATTTTTCTTGAATTAATGATGTATTTCTGATGGCGTCTTAAATTTTTTGTAGAATAAATAGTATATTCGGGTAGAGACACTAATCGAAAATATTTGAGTGCAAAAAAATTACAAATTAAGTGTTTTTTTTATAACAAAAGCTCAAAAGACCACCGTAAGGTAGTGATTTTCATTTTTTTTTTAAATCTGGTATAACCCGAAAACCAAAAACTTTTGCTGAACATATGTTTCGTTATTTTGATAGGTCTTGATCAAAGCTATCACCAGCCAAAATTTGTCGCATTAGTTTCGGGACACCCTGTATAACACAGAGCGGTAGAATCACGAACATTATTCATGCTTAAACTCGAGTGTTGACATCTCCTTCGAGTATGGATTTGACAACTGAAAATCAAATCGGGCCTGTAAAAATGGCTCGAGTTTAATTTTATTCCTTTGATTTTGATAGTAAAGTAACATTTTAAAACCCTTTTTTTTACAAATTAGAAGTTTTATATGCTTGCCTTAACATTTGAGTTAGTAAAAGTAACAAACAATTGAAAAACAACAAAAAAAAATTTTTTTTCAACCCTTATTTACTCCAAAACCGTATCACTTACGACATTTTACTAAAGAGTATTTACTGTTTGTATTTTTATGTACTATCGATTGGCACGTGTTTCATCTCTTGCCGCCATAATGAGAATTTTTGTCATCACGAATTGTAGGTATACCAGGCTTCATATTAAAATGTCCCATGCTCTTTTATGAACTTTCATTTAGTACTAAACAATTTTTCTATACGACGCACCGTTTTTGAGGTATTACCGAAAACCCAAAAGAGGGACCTTTGTGTCTCCTCTAGGGGTGAGCGGAAGTGAGGGCTCACCCCCTAAAGACGGGGACTTTTAGTATGTTCACTTCCTAAGCACCTTGAACATGTTTCTGAAGAAATCGCTTAGGTCCCTGCTCACGAACTGTACCACTCCTTTATTGACTGGACTATCTCGCGTATTTCAATTCGTCTCGATGTCTCGAGCTAAAAGTCTCGAGATCGAGACAAGCCAAAGTCCCGGCATGTCCCGGGACGGAATTTCCCGGGACACAAACTCTAGTTTTAAGGCCCAATATTTATTCCATCCTTTTTGTATTCGTTTTTCAATTTCTTTATCTTGCCAATTATTAAATGCTACTGTTTGACCTAGATATGTGTATTCTTAGTTCTACTACTTCAAATTTTTGTTCGCCTATGGAGATTGATATGTCTTCATTTTTGTTGTTCATTAGTTTTGTTTTGGACATATTCATTGTCAGTCCTACCTTTATACTATGCACTATATTGCATGCAAATAACAATTCTTGGTTGATAAAACTTAAGAAACAGTCGTGGCTAAGTGCGCGATCACGCAGGTTAACTGACGATAGATATGGTCCCAATCTAGATGCGTTTTAATATTAGTGGCATTTATATCCATCAGCGCCGGCTGTTATCACTAGATGGCCGGAGGCGTTCTAAGCGGCTTGCAAACATTTCATACTGTTTATAAAAAAGCATACTGTATTATGTTGTTGTCAGGATTAAAATTGTAGTCACAAAAGTAACTAGAAAGCTTTCTTATCTATAAAACCATAACATTAATTTATGTTAAAAAAACTGATTTCATTTCATTTATCTTTCCGCCTTTGTCGCCGACTTTGATATTGAATATTCTTAATAAAAACAACTTAAAAAATATACAGGTGTAACAGAAGTGTGTGACAATACTTCAAGGTTGGCTTTTACCCATCAAACTGAACAACTTTTGTTCTACAACTTTGTTGAAATCGCAAAATTTTTTTTGGACTTTTCATACAAATCGATCAGCTGGCGAACCAAGTTTGTATGAAAAGTCCAACAAAAGAATGATGGCGAGGTGCCATGTATTTTGGGACCCAGTCTTTTCATCAACGTTCTTTAATGATATATGGTATTTCTGGAATATTGAATTTCAAATAACAAAAAAGTAAATTGTGTGTTTATTGCACAAGTTGGGAGAACTTTGAAATAGCGATGTTTGAAACTGACCTTTTAACATTTTTTAGGTTATACCTGGAAGTCCGAGCTTAACCTATTGACCTCTACACTACTCTTTGACAAATAGTGCCCCCACCGTCAACGTTGGCTCCAGCCAACAAAAACATATGAAAATCTCAAATCTTAACCATGGCTGACTGTATCATTATTAGCTTATTATTATACTTTAAAAATCCCCCAAAACAAAGACAGCTTCTTAAGTCTGGCAACACTGATTCCTGAGCTGCGTTCCGAGAGTGCCCTCTGACAGCAACCGTTCTGTATCTTCTCTTTCACACTTACGCGATTTATATTATGCTATCCTGTTGTCGGAGTGAACGGTGGCTGTCATGGTCTGTTGTATGTTGTACCGTTGCGTTTTTTTGGTACATTGCTGCGTTTTTGTTTGAATTAGTGTGGAATCAAGGCTTTTTTAAACTATTGATTCCCTGCTTCTGCTGGAGTCATTTTTTTTTATTTACATACTCATATATTTAAATATATAATGGAAATAATTTCGTAACTGAATGGGTCGTCTTTGATTTTTTTTATTTGGTGGGTCCCAGTTCGCCATACTTCTTTTTGCGATTTCAACAAAGTTGTAGAACAAAAGTTGTTCAGTTTGATGGGTAAAAGCCAACCTTGAAGTATTGTCACACACTTCTGTTACACCCTGTATATTATTTCAGTACGTTTAATATTGCATAATATAGTGCACAGAAAACTTTTTGCATGAATATAATGAAGTTTTTGTTTACAATCTTTTACTGCAAAAAACTCAGTAACGTGACGTTTTAGGACATATTATGGACCAAAGTATTTTTTTGTTTGTATGAGTGCCTACCCAAATTTTAAAAAAAAAAATCATGACGGAAACTACCAAAAATCGCTGATCATACATGGGGGTGATTTGGGTAGCCCTAGAGTTGTTCTATCTCTGGACTTCCGCTTGACCATACTTTTTGGGATACCCTGTACATATTTATCGTGCGCCACGATTTAAAAAAAAAACAAAATGGCGGCCGGTCAGTGGGCCAGGCTCCATACAAAAATCTTCATACTCTTTTTACCCATCCTGTAAAAAATCGTTTATCGGACAAGTCCGCATTTGTTCGCCAGCTCCTCAACTATTTACAAAGATTTGTAAGTAGTACTACAATGCTTGTATGGTGTACCCGCATATCGGTACACGGTATCTGCCTCATATATCATAGCAAACATGTATAGATTTAAACCTATCCAATTTACAGCTACAAACGTTACGTGAACTTCGAACGGCGCTCGAACCCGCGGTACAAGAGCGAGTTCCACGTGGTGGTGACAGTCAGCAGCGCGTTCAGCATCGACAGCAGCGTGGACGTGATCCCGCCGACAGTGCCGCGCGCGTCACGTGACCTCTACAGGGAGCACGTGGGCCGCGCCGCTGGCCTCTTACACGTGCCGGACGAGTCCCTCGCCGTCTACGCCAAATATCTTAACTTTACCCTCTGACTGTAACATGTTGTTTTATGAAATATTGTTTATACAGGGTGTCCCAAAAAGTATGGTCAAGCGGAAGTCCAGAGATAGAACAACTCTAGGGCTACCAAAATCACCCCCATGTATGTTCAGCGATTTTTGGTAGTTTTCGAGTTATGATTTTTTTTAGGATTTTTTAAATTTTTTGGCCGGATCGGATTTAATATTATTTTTTTAAGAATTTATTACAAATTTCCGGTATTTTTTTAATGTCACATAATCATTATGAATTGTACTTTCAGGCATAAAATAATAAGCTTCGTAACATTAATGTAAGTAACAAAAGTTATGATGGAAAGTCAAGAATTTTAGATTGAGCGACTCAGATTTAAACTTTCAGCATCAAATAAAAAATACAAAAAGGTGTTTCCAATGCTTTTCGGTAATTTTAAAAACTGCACGGGATTCTAAGCTTTCAGAATAATATTCAAAAGACAGTACTTAATGGGCTTTTTTTTCCTGAAATCAGCTGTCGAAGTTCTTAAAGTAGAAATTTCCTAAGGAAGTTATTTAATTTTTTTGTCTCTAGTTATCAAAAATAATTAGTAATTTAATGAGTTTTATAGAAAAAAATACTTCAATTTAATAAAGAACGTTTTGAGCAGAATGGTAGCGGAAATTATCACCTTTTTTAAAAAAAATCTGCGCATTTTTCTTTTGACTCATCATTTATTACTAGATAGCGGAAATTATCACACATGTCTTTTTATTTTATTTATTTAAAGGTAATCAACAGCGTTTTTAGAATAATTTAAGTAAATGTAAAAAGTCAAAATGTATGGCCAATAACAGAATACCCTAGAACTTACAATATTGTGCACTAAAACAGACGTTAGAAGACAAAGCTAGATTAGTTGGATTATAGAAACTTGCAGGTTAATATGCATGTGCGTGTGTGCGTGCGCGCGCGCGTGTGTGTGTGTGTGTGTGTGTGTGTGTGTGTGCATGTGTGCGTGTGTGTGCGTGTGTGTGTGTGTGTGTGCGTGTGAGTGCGTGCGTGCGTGCGTGCAAGCTTGACTCATCAGCTAATAATTGCGCAGGACGCAAGAAGTCTGCACGAGTTTTCTACTGTATCAATCACTTTACGAGTCCATAATGCTTACATTGAAGGTCGCCAACCTAATACAAGGTCTGCGCGTCCATTAGAAATTCAAGATCCAGATGTAGTCGAATCAGTGCTTGAAGGATTGGCGAGAGACCCATCGACTAGCGTGAGAACCATATAAAACCGTATGGGAATCCCAAAATCAGAGGCACATCGAATAATCAGAGGCAATCTAATAATAACTGATGAGTCAAGTTAAAAGAAAAATGCGCAGTTATTTTAAAAAAAGGTGATAATTTCCGGTACCATTCTATTCAAAACGTTCTTTATTAAATTGAAGTATTTTTTTCTATAAAACTCATTAAATTACTAATTATTTTTGATAACTAGAGACAAACAAAAATTAAATAACTTCCTTAGGAAATTTCTACCTTAAGAACTTCGACGGCTTATTTCAGGAAAAAAAAACCCATTAAGTACTGTCTTTTGAATATTATTCTGAAAGCTTAGAATCCCGTGCAGTTTTTAAAATTGCCGAAGAGCATTGGAAACACCTTTTTGTATTTTTTATTTTATGCTGAAAGTTTAAATCTGAGTCGCTCAATCTAAAATTCTTGACTTTCTAGCATAACTTTTGTTACTTACATTAATGTTACGAAGCTTATTATTTTATGCCTGAAAGTACAATTCATAATGATTATGTGACATTAAAAAAATACCGGAAATTTATAATAAATTCTTTAAAAAATAATATTAAATCCGATCCGGCCAAAAAATTTAAAAAATCCTAAAAAAAATCATAACTCGAAAACTACCAAAAATCGCTGAACATACATGGGGGTGATTTTGGTAGCCCTAGAGTTGTTCTATCTCTGGACTTCCGCTTGACCATACTTTTTGGGACACCCTGTATAGTAGAAATGTATATATTAAGAAATATAAGTTCTGTTTTCAAAAAATTGTTCTATCATTGTTCCTTCCTTGCTGATTCTTAGAAGGGAGTTTCGTGTGTGATTTTCCCGTAGATTTCTACACCGTGGGCGTGATACCGCCGACAGTGCCGCGCGCCGCACGTGACCTGTATTGTATATAGGGCTTGCAAATATTCGAAGATTTTACATATTCGAATATTCGATCATTTTTTCGGCCTTATTCGAATTATTCGAATAATATTCGAATATTAGGTAAAAAAATACAAAATTATGGTATTAATTCTATTTTTTATTGAAACGTATCGTTTAATTTAAGATAACGTAAATTATAACATATTTGGCTAGTTTACGGTAGGCAGGCACGCTCCGCAAGACGTACGTCCTTTTGAAGCAGACAACTCGGTCCTTTTACTTACACTTATCAAAGAGCACTTATCAAAGAGTCCTCCAGTTTATTCAGGACTATCGCCAGAGCTCGACCAGGTATCGACACAAGATAGCCAGTATGTTTCCACTAGTTGGGGCTGGAGAGGTTCCGGGCCTTCGCGTGAAATTTATTTTGCGCTGCGCGATATAAAAGCCCCACGGATCCTTGTAGAGCATCTTGAACATTTTCCCACTGCCCTTTGTTTGGCCCTGCTTATGGATAACTTACAGGAACTTCTTGGCAGTCAAGTAAGCCTCATCCAGTTGATCCTCAGTGTTCGGGTCCCCTAAGTTGTCTGTTGTACTATCGTCAGCTTCTTCTTACGACCACCAGTATACATTTCGCTTGGCGCGAGCCACGGCGGCCGCATCGTCGATCCATGTCATGGCTAGCTCTAAAGGCTCGCCAAACTCTAAAGTCCAAGTCTGAATCATCGAGATTTCCACGAGCATGTCCCAATTGAGATGTGACATTGTCCATCGCGTTAACCTCGTGGCATTATCTGTCTGGGCCCGAGCCTCATCTTTCACAGATAAGGAGACTTTAAATTGGTAAATTCTCCTCTAACAAAGTACTTGAGATGGCTGCTGTGGAAAGTGGAGTCCATGAATGACAGTATATTTGTCAATATACTCCGGGAACTTCTCCACAACCGCCGGTTTCAGGTTCACAAAAAGTCATTGGAGAGCCTAGAAAAATGGCCCAGGTAGTGTCACGTCCCCACTACTTTTCAACATCTACATCAATGCTCAACCATCACAACCTCACACAGCCCGCTTTCTCTGTGCAGATGACTCTGCTCTGATTTCTCAAGCTGCCACCTTTGAAGTGGTCGAAGCTCACCTGTCAAACACATTGGATGGCTTGGGTCGGTATTACGATGCAAATGCATTAAAGCCAAAACCAAGCAAATCCCAATCTTGCGTATTTCACCTTCGCCATAGAGAGGCGAGGTCGCAAACTAAATATATCTTGGTGTGGGGTGCCCATCGAACACCATGATTATCCCAAATATCTGGGTGTGGTTCTGGACAGGTCACTGAACTTAAAGAAATACTGCCAGAACATCAGGCAGAAAGTTCACTCTAGAAACAACTTGTTGCATTGCCTAGTATCCTCGAACGGTTCTGCGACCCACTAGACTTGCGCTCTCCTTTTTGGCTGCTTAGTTTGCTAGCTCTGTGTGGAGTCGCGCAGCCCATACAAAGGTAATGGATTCAGCACTCAATGAAACGTGCAGGATCATAAAGGGGTTCCTTAAGCCAACTCCTGTACAAATGCTGTGTCCATTACCAGAATACGCCACACGAAGTACGCAGAGCAGTGGCAAGCTCTCTTGAGAGGGCCAAAATGGCAAACGACACACGGTACCCACTACATAGCCATACACCAGTGCAACAAAGGCTGAGAAGCCGCAACAGCTTCATTAAGTGTGTCGGCCCACTGAAAAATGACCCTGCAAGTGCGAGAGTGAACCTATGGCGGAACAGTGCTTCGTTCCCAAGCCCCTTCAGCTCAGTGTCTGAGAACCTCCCGCCTGGATATAAGTTATCATGGCCAACCTGGACATCTCTAAATAAACTGCGGGTACAGGTCGGCCGTAGTAGAGAAAACTTGTTCATGTAGGAGTTTTTGTTCAGAGAAAACGTGTTCTTAGGGTCTGCTAGCTCGGGCTGTATATGTGGTACGGTTCCCCAAACTATGGAACATCTGTTATCTTGTCCTTCCTGTCCTCCCATCTGTCGCGGGAGGACTTGATGCTGGCCACTGAGGATGCTATCCGCGTGGCAAGATTTTGGCCTCCCAAAAGACAGACAGACTCCTCAGTCTGTCTGATTTTGTCATCGACTTGACAAGAAGAAGACCAGCAGAGTGATTGACGTTCATATGGAGGAAGCACTTTTTGGTAGCCATGCGAGATAGAATCGATAAATAGTTCATTTTACTACGATTAGTAATTAAATTATAGATTTTAAAGTAAATGCAAATTATTCGAATTTATCTTCACTTAATATTCGAATAGTAAAACCAAGTCGAATATTCGAATTATTCGTAATACATAATTGAAAACGTAACTTTTCCTACGTCATCTTCTTCCCAGAATATTTAGGAAATTAATGATTTCCATTATTATTGCAACCAATCGCAACACAACGCGGTATTTTTTTACTAATCTTATGTTTAGTTCACGTAAACAATTTTTTCTATACGTTTTGACAGTTAGTATGAGTCAAGCGATATCAGCGCCTCTATCGGCGAGCTTTGTCAGTTTTCTTCCCCATTACTGTCCTACCCTCGTTTAACTGTGCACTTGTGTATTTCTGCTCTTCATATTTGAAAAATCGAAAATATTATTTTAACCTGTTATTTTTGTGCAACACCAGTTTAGTTGTGTCACAAACAATAAAGATACTGTGTAAGAGTGTTTGCAAACGTCGCCCTTACCATTTCTTAACACAAAGTGACTTGCAAAAACATAACCTCTATTGTGTAATAAAGACTTGAAACAAAATGGTTAATTGTCTGAAGTGTATTAAATCAATCCCTAAATTGGATGATAAAAATCCTAAAATCACGTGTTACGGATGTGAACGGCAAATTTGTGTGAAGTGTAGTGGGTTGCTTGTAACGGAATTACGTGTCATAGTGCTTCAGTCGCCAACGCTCAAGTACCTGTGTCCCGACTGTGAACTTGGAGTTCGTCAATTACCAGCTCTAAGAAAATTAGTGTCAGAATTGCAAACTGAAATAAATGATCTCAAGAAGAAACAAAACCAATGCACTAACTTAGAGTCAGTGTTGAATGAGTTAGCGGAACGGGAAAAGAGAAGCTCTAATGTGATCATTTTCGGTATCCCTGAGGCTGCCCAAACTGTAACAGAACCTGAAACTCGTAAAAAAATGGACATGGAGCAGGTTAAAGAAAAGTTGGCTCCTGTGCTGGACATGGGCACTGCAACACCTGTAGCCCTCATACGCTTGGGAAAACCCCGAGCTGACTCTGCACCACGACCACTGAAACTTGTTCTCCAGAGCAAGCAGATGGCGCTTCAGGTACTCAAGAGCAATAAGAAGCTTCCGACTGGCGTCAGAGTTAAGAATGATCTGACGCCATATCAACGTGAGTACTTAAATCGTTTGCGAGAGGAATTAGACCAAAGGACTACGAATGGTGAGTCAGATCTCATTATTAAATATATATATAACACGCCCAAGATAATTAAAAAGGCAGATGTTCCAAAAAAGTAGAACTAAATCTAGTCGAACTATCTTTTCTGTATACGAACTTGGCATCCCTAATGGCGAAACGAGATTTGCTTTTGATTGAAGTTAATAAATGGAAACCTACATTTATAATTTTAACGGAAACACATTTAAAACCACAAATTAGTAACAATTTAATTGACATTTACGGATACACTATATTCCGACGTGACAGACCTGGTGGAAAGGGTTGGGGGGGTGTCGCGATTTATGTGCTCAACAAATATCTGGATATTCCACTTCTCGCTTCCCTGCACCCTACATACAACAAGCCCGATGAGGTGGAAGCATTGTGGTTGAATGTTTCATATGGAGGTGTTAAACTGCTTGTTGCTGGAATCTATCGACCTACAAACTATACCTACAAGGAATCTGACAGAATATTATTCGAAACTATTAAGAATGCATCTGACAATAAACAAACTGTTTTCATAATGGGTGATTTTAACTTACCGGACATTAAATGGCCACTAACTAAGCTAGACGGATACAATACATTACACGAAAAGTTTGTAGAAATGTTCACAGAAAGCAACTTGTACCAATTGGTAACAAATACCACACGGAAAAGAAATGAACAGGAATCTCTGTTGGACTTGATTTTATGTAATGAGGAAGACTTATGTACTATAGTGGAGCATCACGCTAATATAGGAAAAAGTGATCACCAAGTACTGCTGGCTACTATTCAGGTTTGCGTGAATGAGACTTCTTTATGTAAAATAAAACCACCACGTAGGAATTTTCAGAAAGCTAACTATGAAGCCATACAGAGTGATCTGGAAGAAAATCTTAACAGTAATGACAACGATACTGAAAATTCTTGGAGAGACTTTAAAACACACATTGATCAAGCTGTTGCAAAACATGTACCTATTACACGAACACGGAAGTTAAGGAATCACAACAAACCATGGATTGGACCCAACATACTTAAAATGACCGCGGAAAAGACACAAATGTGGAGAATTTACGTAACTGATAAATCAAAAGAATCATACAAGAAATATAGACAAATAAATAATAAGATTGTATCTGCAGTAAGAACATCGCGAATTGAATTTGAAAAAGGAATAGTTAACAGTGGCCCCAAGGCATTTTATAGTTACATTCGACAACAACTCGCATCGAAAGTATCGGTGCCACCATCTCTGAGAGACCAAGACACTAAGCAAGTTACAAGTGATCAAAATGAAGTTGCCAATCTGTTTGCTCGACAATTTGAAAAGTCATATGTCACTGAACCCTTACATATACCTATCCCATCACTTAATATACCACGAGTAGAAAACAATCTAGAAAATGTGCAGTTTTCGGCATCTCAGGTCACGAAAACACTGAACACTTTTAAGGACGATACATCTATGGGACCTGATGGTATACCGGCTATTCTTCTCAAACAATGTGCACCAGTACTGGCACCTCGCTTAGCACGCATCATGACGCTATCACTTCAACAGAATAGGTTACCTAAAATCTGGAAAGAGGCTATCGTCACACCTATTTATAAGAAGGGAGACAAGTTTATGCCGGCCAATTATCGTCCCATTAGTCTAACTTGCATTATTTGCAAAGTAATGGAAAAAATTGTTGCAAAAGAAATGAGAGAATTCCTTTGGAAGGAAAACATTATAATAGACGAACAGCATGGCTTTATTCCGAAACGATCCACAGTAACCAATCTATTGAGCTGTTTAGATAAGTGGACAAGGAACTGGGAAGAACATATTCCCACAGATGTTGTCTATCTCGATTACGAAAAAGCATTCGATCGAGTACCCATTAAGAGGCTAGTATTCAAGTTGGAACACATTGGCATCCGTGGTAACCTCCTTAAATGGATTGAAGACTTCCTAAGTGAAAGAACTTTTAAGGTTAGAGTAGGAGAGAGTTTATCCGAGTCACACAAAGTCCTAAGCGGAGTACCCCAAGGGTCAGTATTGGGCCCTATACTTTTTGGTATTTACATTATGGATATGAAACACATCATACAATCTGACCTTTCGATGTTTGCCGATGATACAAAAATTATGGGTAACCCGCTTGTCAGCCATAACATCATTCAAGAAGACCTTGATCGTATTGTACAATGGACAAAGGATTGGCTTTTAACTTTAAATGTTGATAAATGTACAGTACTGCATATTGGAAATAACAATCCCAACAAAAAATACATTATTGATACTAAAGATTTAGAATGTGTTGCAGCCCAAAAAGACCTAGGAGTTACTATTACACAAAACTTAAAATGGGACAAACATATTCTGGGAATTTCAAAGCGAGCCAATTCCCTCTTGTTTATTATACGGAAGGCCTTCTCCCACATAGACAAGGTACTTTTCATGAAGCTCTATAAAACATACGTCAGGCCGTTATTGGAGTATGGATACCAAATTTGGAGCCCTTACTTCAAGAAAGACATTAACCTCATAGAAAAGGTTCAAAGAAGAGCAACAAAAATGGTTACCTGTCTTCGGAACAAAGAGTATGAACAACGATTGGAGGAATTAAAACTTACGACACTTGAACAGCGTAGGCAACGTGGTGATCTCATCGAGACTTATAAAATACTGAATGGGCTATATAACGTCAGGAACTTGAATGAGATATACGTGAAAAGCAAAAATGTGAACCTGAGAGGGCATTCGCTGAAACTATGGCGCCCGATAAGTACAAGCAACCCACGCCGCCACTTCTTGCCACTCCGCGTTGTAAATCAGTGGAACAAACTACCAGAGACAGTCATAAGTGCTCCATCCGTGAATAGTTTTAAAAATAAATTGGACAAACATTTGTTAAAAACTACATAAGTGCAGTGAACTACACGCATCAGCTGTTATAGCTGCTAGTGTATAAACTATAATAATAATAAAAAATTAGTTCCGCGTTTTTTATTATCGAGGTGTTATAAATTAGTTTTTTTTTCTGTAAAATTGTTAAATGGAAAATGTATGTGACTTGGACTGTTCCTCAATTAAAGGCGAAGTTGAAAAGTACATAATTGAAAACGTAACTTTTCCCACGTCTTCTTCATCCGGAGAATCTTTAGGAAATTAATGATTTCAATTATTATTGCAACCAATCGCCACACAATGCGGCATTTTTTTTATAATCTTATGTTTAGTTCACGTAAACAATTTTTTCTATACGTTTTGACAGTTAGTATGAGTCAAGCGATATCAGCGCCTCTATCGGCGAGCTTTGTCAGTTTTCTTCCCCATTTGCGGGTTTTATTGTTTTACTGGCAACACCGCTTTGACATTTCTTTGTTTTGTTCGATCTCCCTCACTCATTCGATTTCGTTCTGCACTGGGTCGCGTTCAGAACCTGCATCTGACAGCAACCGTTTCGGACCCTCTCTTTCACACTTACGCAATTTGTATTAGGCTGGTTTCACAGATCCGCGCGTCGGCAGCGCCGCTGTTGAGTTGAACAGCGCGCGCTTGGAAATGTATGAGGCTAGTACTAGCGTTTTATAGTCCGCTGTTGAAGCGCGCCGTTGGTGAAACGCGCGCTGCCGGGCAGCGCTGCCCAAGCGCGCGCTGTTGAAGCGCTTTTACGGCCAGTGAGCGTTTCAGAGTGACGCCGCCGTTCGAACGCGCTGCTGCGTACAGTCTAAATATGACTTCTGGATGAGTTACTGAGGACGTGCGCTGCAGAATATGTTTGCCGGGCGGGACTGTTTTTTAATGTTCTATTTTTTACGTATCATTAATATGTTTACCGCCACACAATTATCTTTAGTAAAAACATGATTGAAAAGGTCGATATCTTTGTCTCATATCAATATGTATCGTTTCTTATTTAATAATAAGAGTTATATAGGGTGACATTAAATTCGTTCTTGATACGAAAGGCTATGCATGTGCTCATGATAACAAACAACTTTCCCTAAGGAACCCATAGTCATATCGCAAAAAAAATTTGAAGTCTCCATACAAATCGAGCAACTGACCGGCCAAATTAGTATGAAGAGTCCAAAATTTTTTTTGCGATTTGACTATGGGTTCCTTAGGGAAAATTGTTTGTTATCATGAGCACATGTATAGCCTTTCGTATCAAGAACTAATTTAAAGTCACCCTATATTATTGTAATTGTTTAGCCAGTTCGCAAACGTCAAAAAACTTATATTAAAGTATTTTTCAAAAAAGGTAATACATGTTGACAACTGTACACCACCGCAGCGAAACGCGCGCTGTTAAAACTCGTTTCACAGATGTCCGTCCGTGTCAAGCGCGCGCTGTTGTAATGCGCGCTGCCGAAGCGCGGATCTCTGAAACCAGCCTTATGCTATTCTGTTGTCAGAGTGAACGGTTGCTGTCAGAGTGCAGGTTCTGAACGCGGCCCTGTGCTCATTTGCTTTGCTCGTCAAAAAATCAGTAAATGTGAGTAATAGTGTTCTGTGGTAAATTCTGATAAACCATACAGACGGGGGGCGGATAAACCTTGGCTGCATGTGTTTGTAACCGATATCGCAGCCATGGCTATGTCAAAGGGCTTCAAAGTGTTAGAGAAGTCATCTCCGCCGAATCCATACAGTATAATTTTGCAGCATCGAAACAAGGATGCCTCGCTACTGTTCGAGTCCCAGGCCGTGGTTTCGTTGTCTCCTCAGGAAACTGACACGTTAAAGAAGCAGTACCACAAGATTGCAGATGCGTACGGTTGCCTGGGCGTGCTGCAGCTAAACTCCGGTGAAAGCTGCCTGCTCTACTTGGTGCTCGTCACAGGCTGCTGTTCCGTGGGCAAAGTCGGCGACGTTGAGGTGTTCAAAATAACGCAAACACAGTTCCAGCCACTGTTTTACCAGTCACAAGGGGACGATAAGGTTTCTGAGGTGAGGAAACTACTAAATTCTGGAACATTTTACTTTTCTTGGAACTCTGGTAAAAATAATGAGAATCTCTTCGATCTGACTTTATGTGCTCAAAGAAAGAGCAAAGGAGCCAGCCCAGATAACCGGTTCTTTTGGAACAGAACATTGTATATTCATCTTATTAGATATGGCATAGATTGTGAAGATTGGCTCACAAGGGCCATGTGTGGCTCTGTAGAGATACGCACCATTTACGTTGGTGCGCGGCAGGCGCGGGCTGTACTGATCTCAAGGCTCAGCTGTGAGCGAGCCGGCACTAGGTTTAATGTGAGAGGCTGCAATGATGATGGGAATGTTGCTAACTTTGTGGAGACAGAACAGGCTATTTATATTGATGACTCAGTGGCTTCATACATACAGACGAGGGGTTCCGTCCCATTATTTTGGGAACAACCTGGTGTTCAAGTGGGTTCTCACAAAGTAAAAATGTCTAGAGGATATGATGCCTCTACAAGCGCATGTGACAGGCACTTCACTCAGCTGAAGAGAAATTATGGTGCAGTAATTGTTGTAAACCTTCTTGGATCAAGTTTGATAGGGGGAAGTGAAGGAGAAGCCACGCTAAGTAATGCTTTTCAGAAACATCTCAATGAATCTGTGCATTCAGATGTGGTACAAATAATTTTCGATTATCATCAAGAAGTCAGAGCATCATCCATAGAAAATGCACTGGTGAAGTTAAAAAAAATCATTGAATCACATTACGACAACATTAGTATTTTCAGTGCTAAAGGAATTGACATTTATAACATTCAGAAAGGAGTCATTAGAACTAACTGCTTGGATTGCTTGGACAGAACAAATTCAATACAGACCTTTATCGGTTTAGAAATGTTGGGTATTCAACTTATGTTATTGCAATGCATAGATAAAAAGCAAAACGTAAACAGGTTTGAAGAAGTATTTCGCCAGATGTGGGTAAATAATGGCAATGAAGTTTCAAAAATTTATGCCGGTACTGGAGCAATTCAAGGTGGTTCAAAGTTAATAGACGGTGCAAGGTCTGCTGCACGAACAATACAAAACAATTTGCTGGACAACTCTAAACAAGAAGCCATTGATATACTGCTATTAGGATCAACCTTGAATTCGGAATTAGCAGACCGAACGAGAATATTATTACCGTCTCATATATTACACACCTCTACATCTATACTTCGAGAGACGTGTCGTAGGTCCAATGAATACACACAACCAGCCAGTATCAGAATTACTATTGGCACATATAATGTGAATGGAGGGAAACATTTTAGAAGCCTAGCTTACAAAGATGTATCCTTAGCTGACTGGTTGTTGGACTGTCCAAATTCAGCTTTAGTGAATACAGTTAATGTTAAGGAACAACCATCGGACATTTTCGCAATTGGTTTCGAAGAAATCGTAGATTTAAATGCCAGCAACATAATGGCTGCCAGCACTGATAATGCTAAAGCTTGGAGTGAGGAACTTGAGAAGATTTTGTGCAGGGATGCACCTTACACCCTACTTTCAAGTCACCAACTTGTTGGAGTTTGCCTGTTTGTGTTTGTAAGGAAAGACTTAATTCCTCATATCAGAGATGTTGCACTTGATTCCGTCAAAACGGGCCTCGGCGGCGCCACTGGTAACAAAGGGGCAGTGGCTATCCGGATGGTACTTTACGGAACGTCGCTATGTTTTGTATGCGCTCATTTTGCTGCTGGCCAATCGCAAGTAACCGAACGCAACGCCGACTACGCAGAAATAACGAGGAAGGTGGCATTTCCTATGGGTAGATCGTTATATTCACATGATTACGTCTTTTGGTGCGGGGATTTCAATTATCGTATAGATTTAGATAAGGATGAAACCCGCTTATTGATCACTCAGAATAATTTACAACGACTTCTAGAGCAAGATCAACTTATACGTCAAAAATCCCAGGGTTTGGTGTTTAAAAATTGCTTTGAAGGGGAGATTACTTTCTTACCCACTTATAAATATGACCTCTTCAGCGACGATTACGACACCAGCGAGAAATGTCGCGCTCCTGCGTGGACTGACCGCATTCTTTGGAGAAGCAGGAAACATACCATTGATCCAGAATCTTGCTCTGAATTAGCAGCAGGAAAACTACATTTTTATGGCAGAGCAGAATTGAAACAAAGTGATCATCGACCAGTAGTGGCGCTCTTGGAGGTTGAGGTGTTGCAAGTTAGCTACACGAAATGCATGGAAGTATTTTATGAAGTCGTGAAAGATCTCGGCCCTCCTGATGCTAGCATAATCGTACAGCCAGTGGAAGAAGTTAACAGTGAGGAATCAGTATTTGATGACAATGTTATGACTGCTGTGCTGCAAGAGCTAGCCACAATAGGTGAAGTCACGTTAGTGCGTTTCATTGACGACCACTCATTGAGTATCACATTTAGAGATGGGCAAAATGCTCTTGCCGCCGCCCAAAAAGGACAGATATCAGTATGTTCGATACCCTTATCTATAACATTGAAGTCCCCAAACTGGGTGGATATAGTTCGAATGGAAGTGAATCTGTGTACGAACAATACAGTTCCTCTGTTCGGTGAAAGCTTTCCTGAACGGCCTTTGAGATCAGCACCACCCACGCCGCGCAAACAACAACCGGGTAGGCCACCGGCGCCATCGCCGACGCCGCTGGTGCCTTCGCGAGCCCCGCCGGCGAGCCCAGCGCGGCCGCCGCCTCCGCGCCCGGCGCCGATATCGCCAGACGCGGCCGCTGGCAAGCCCGTCACTCCGCCGGCGGTGGCCTCGCCGCCCGCAGAAGGCGTGCCACCGCCAACGTGTGCGCCGCCGCCCCCGCCGCCCAGCGGCACGCCACCGCCCTCGGGGCCACCTCCCGTGCCCGCGCGGCAGGGCGCCCCTCCGCCTCTGCCAGCACGCCCACGCCCGCAATCATAAATAAAATATTCTTTTTATATTTATTATGAACTTGAAATAAGGAAGCAAAGTATTATAACTATTTGTTATTTGTAAGCAATAAGCAAACAATGAGATTTTTTATTGACCAGTTTTCAAAGATGCAATGTTATCAATCAATAACAGTAGTATAATGAAATTATGTAAGTGTATGTTAGGTATTGCATAAGTTGTAGGCATGTTCTTGATGAGACTATCTATCCCTATTTGCAAAATGAGATCAGGTTTAGATTCTTTTACTTAGTTCCTAGTTTATAATATGCTTATGAAAATTGTTACATAAATGTTAAATGGCCAAGCATCATAGAATAGGCAACCAATTGTGATTAAGATTTCAGTTTATAAACTTTTTTTTTTTTGGTGCGTTGTTAGTTATTTTGCAAGTGTAGGTTTACAAATCCTGAGACTTATTTATTTAACATAATTATTCTTTCTGTGTTTACTTATTTTTTTATGTGGCTGTGTTTATTGCATTAAATATGTATGCATATATGAATTGTATCAAGTAGCAAGTCTTTGTGCTTAATAAATATTGGTGTCGATTTGGTTTTTACGATTTAACTTATTTGACAGAACTAAATTTAAGTATTTTGTCTTTTTCTCTCTGTATCGAAAGATAAAAGATAGGGTGCCTAAATTAAGTTTAGTCCTGTCAAATAAGTTCAAATCGTAAAAACCTAATCGACACCACTATTTGACAAAAATGTTTAAAATACTTTTAGAGATAATTGAACAAAATGAAGAATAAGTAGATCTTATGTGTATGGTGTTGCATTTAATAGATGTTAATTTATCAAAAATTTTTATTTTTATACTTTGTATTGGTAGGTAGTTAGCACCATTATTTGGTATTTTCCTAAAGGGCCGAGTTCATCAAGGCCGAGGCAATCAACAATCAACAGCACGGATAGTATAGATGAGATGCAGATAGAAAAAAAAAAACACGAATAAAGGTTTCTATATACAGGCGTTAAAAAAAGTGCGTTTGATAAGTAGTTACTCAGTATCAAGTTTAGAATATAGAAAAAATATTGAAAAAATCCGAACTACAATTTTTTTTCAGTTTTCCATACAAATCCTTGAGTCACTATTCAGTTTTAGTATGAGAAACTGACAAATCAATAATAACTGTAGATTGGATTTGTTCAATATTTATCCTGTATATTTGATTGAGTATCCCCTTAAAGTTTCAAATGCACTTTTTTAATATCCTGTTGGATATATTAAACATTCTCTTAACAACATAAAATAAAAAATAGATAGACGTAAGTAGACATTGGTGTCGATTCGGTTTTCACGATTAAACTTATTTGACAGCATTAAACTTAATTTAAGTGTTCTGTCTTTTTCTTGCTATATCGAAAAGACAAGGAAAAGACGCTTAAATTTAGTTTAGTTCTGTCAAATAAGTTTAATTGTAAACACTGAATTGACACCATTGACATTTTCTCTTCTATTGATTAATTGGTTATTTGATGATGCCGACAGATCTTAGAGTATATCTCGTTATGCTACTACTAGAGAGTATCATTGGCACAATTTTTTTAGGTTCTTTGGGAACATACCCTTTTTCCTTTATATTTATTAATTGTAAAAATCATGTACCTGATGTTTTAGATATATTTCCAATGGGCCACAATGAGCACCATAAGCACAGCCGTTAGGTTATTTATAAAAATAAGTGCCCATGAGAACCTACTTAAAACTGTGCTACTTATGAGATTTTCTTAAATGTTTTTTTATATATTTTTTTACTTGTCTTTTCTACTTGTGCTAACATTTTCTGAATCATTGCAATGCAATAATTGCATGTATAAGTTCCATGTGGTAGGAAAGATGATTTAAAAGCATGTGTAAAGCGATTTACCTGTAAAAAAGTTTCAATTTTTAACAGCAACCTTGTATTACAGGTTGCCAGGCCAATGGCAGTCTTTTCTACAAACCATTACCATCGGTCCCCATATCAACCACAAGCATTAGTCATTTAATGGAACTATTGAAATTTTCTAAATCATGTGGTGCAGTTCCACTAGGGCCTGTTAGGAATGTATTTAATCCATATTATGTATCATGTTCCATGTGAACCTTTAAAAGTTATTTATAGGTATTTTTTTATTCAATAATTGTACATCAATTCAAATACCTATCATAGTTAGTGTAGAATGTTTGTCTATAATATTACTTGTTAGAGTTTTACAAAGTGCTATTGCATATTCAAAATTAAAACACTAATTTGCAATGTTGAGGCCAGTGTTTATAATTGTTTATTTACATTATTATTTAATGTTGCTTGTATGAAATATAAAGGTCAGTTTAAATTACATACAAGTATTATTTTTATTATCCCCTTTATTTTGTAGAGTTCAATTTCTATCATACATAACACAGATGACTAATACATTAATTTTAATAAATTAATTTCATTACTGCTTTTTTGGAACAGCATGATCGTAGACAGTGTGCACTACGCCAATAAGGCCAGCAATGCAAAGTAGCATGGTGAAACGATACAGGATAGCATCAAAGGGACCACCTTTCAGGAACACGGGTACATCATTTTCTTTCTGAAATAAATAAAATACATCTAATATGTTGATTTCAACCACAATAAGACATTAAAACATACAGTAACTTTTGTCAACTGTTATGATTTTGTGACAGTAAAATGTATTTTCGACTCCTACCTGGAACAGTTCCTGCTTCTTACGGATTGATTCTGGTACTGGAGGGTAAGGAATGTTGGTGCCAGGAACCAGGTTCCTCTTCCCACCGGGGGCGGCACATGCCTCGTTTACTGTCGAGAACTGGTTGGTGTTGTAGATGATGGTGGGGGGCTCCACTCGTTGCAGGGCAATCGGTGCCTGCGAAGAAATATCGACATACACTTGAGCACATTGAATTTAAAAATCGATTGACAACAGATTTATGGTAAAGTACTTACAACAGGGAAAAGTGGATTTTGCAAGTGGGAAGCAGCGATCAGCCTGCCGCTAATCCTGTTGAGTTGGTGATACATGATTTCGTCGTTCGTGAAAATTTCTGGAAAATAGGAAATCGAGCTATTACGAAACAACTTCAACCATTATCTGGTGCGTTTAAAAAGTATGTTAAAGTTTAATTGTATTATTCTCTTTAGTAAAGTAAGATTCTATTCAATGAGACATCTACCTTACTCAAAATGATATTAAATTAGAGAAAAGTGACACGACTGCAGCTCAAAATAAGAAGAATATAATACAAATATATTTGTAAAATTCTACAAAATATATCGAATTTTTATTTTACTATCAAGGGAAAACAAAAATACATGACTACTTTTTGAATGCACCTTTTAACTATTCGCTTTATTGCTAGTGGCAAAAATGTTAGAAAAATTGGTAGATTTTTATCTAATCAAAAACTATTGAATTGAAACCAAGAAGCTTATAACCAAACCGAAGGAAACACATTGAATTGAAATAACAAGTGAAGACGAAAAATATGACCTTGAATGCCCTTCTGTCTCATATGATGGAGCTGCTGTCTCATTCTAATTACCCTACTTAGAATGAGACAGCAGCTCCCTCAAAGAAAGAGAAGCGCATTCAAGGCCAAATGGACGTAGTTAAGGATTCAATCCTAAAACACGTAGTTTAGCAAAATGGACTCTATCCACTAACCTTAAAGTACTTAATCCACTAACAAAGGTTTATGGATTGAGCAGGTCTTTGAGCAGGTCCAAATGGCTGCAGATACTGTGAAGCAACAGATCCCATCCGCTGAGATCGTGATACTTGGCGATTTTAACGCCCACCACGCCGAATAGCTCGGCTCTGGCGAGACCGATCATGCAGGGAGATCTGTTCACGACTTCGCCTCGGCATATGGTATGATACAACTGGTTACCACGCCCACGCGAATCCCAGGTCTGGAGAACCAGGAACCTTCACTGTTGGACCTTCTGCTGACTTCTCATCTGGACGGCTACCAATTATCCGTCGGCGCCTCACTCGGTTCTTACCCGGAGTACGGTGCCACTTACGAGCCCGCCGCGACCACGAGTTCCTTGTCGCCGTCGTGTGTGGCACTACAAGTCAGCAAATTGGGATGGAATGCGGTCCTTCTTTGCGTCCTATCCTTGGGGGCTAGTTTGCCTCACGCCGGATGATCCCAACTTCGCTGCTGATTCGGTCGCTGATGTGGTGCTGCAGGGTACGGAGCTTTTTATCCCATCCTCGGTGGTCCCCATTGGCGACAAATCCCAGTCTTGGTTTGGTCGATCCTGCAAAAAGGCTTCTCATCGAAAGCAGGAATGTTACCACGTCTGGGCAAATGCAACGACGGTACGGGATGAAAAGACCAGCGCATTAAAAAAGGAATTTAACTTTGCCTCCAGGTCCTTCAAAAGAGACATTGCCAGGGCGAAGTCGGAGTACGTAGGCAGAATTGGCGAGAGAATAGAGCGTTATCCTTCGGGAACTTGTGCGTTCTGGTTCTAGCCAAAGCTGTCCAGGAGAATTTCTGCACGCCATCGTTTCCACCACTGCACATGGAAAATGATTCATTGGCCCACGACGCGAAGGAGATCCGACAAAGCCGATCTTCTAGGCAAACTCTTTGCGTCCAACTCGACATTGGATGACGGGGGAAACGAGTCGCCGACCATACCACGGTGTGAGAGCTGTATGCGGATATCCGGTTCCACCAACGCTCAGTGCGTAAAGCACTTTTTTCACTCGACATTCATAAGTCGAGTGAACCCGATGGAATCCCTCCTATCGTGTTGAAGGTGTGTGCTCCAGGGTTTGCCTCAGTTTTATCGCGCTTTTTTCGGCTTTCCTACTCTTCTGGCATAGTTCCGAACTCATGGAAGACAGCTTTAGTGCACCCGATCCCTAACAAAGGTGACCGCTCGAATCCGTCCAACTACGGGCTGATAGCCATGGGGCCGTTCAAGTATTACGTAAGCAGATTTTTTGCAATTATTAACCCACCGCTCCCCCTCCCCCCATGCTTACGTAAATATTGGTACAATTGATTGATTCAAGTCTAGAAATAAGGAATAGGTTTAGAATAGAGGACTGTAACGCACATTTAAATAAAGTTTACTGACACGGTATTCAACATAGAGTAAGTTACAAATATTATAATCTTAAATAATATTACGAACAAAACAAACTTCTTTTGAATTTTTGGTACACATATTAATTCAATAAACAGTCTTCAGTCCATGACACCCAACTTTGGCGAAAGTGGATCAACGGTAACACAAACATTAACTTGCTTAAAACACGTCAATCGTATCAAAACAAAACAATAAATTGACGGAATTTTTTTTTATAAGTGAATAGCGCGCGGTAATTCCATTATTCAGTTCTAAGCGAGTACCTAAACATATTCATTATTTGTAGGAATCCCCGAAAATGCATTTCGTTTTCAAGCATAGGCAATGTGTGGGTGGGTTGCCATATGTGGAAAAAGTAAATAATTACTGCTGACGTAATCACCATCTAGATCCCCCCACCCCCCATGTCATCAAAAATAAGCAAAGCAAAGACCCCCCCGCCCTCTATAGTGCTTACGTAATACTTGAACGGCCCCATAGCCTCCTTATTCTCAAAGATAAAGCAGTTCATTATCAACAGCCAGCTTCTTCGGTATCTAGAGGACCGCCAGCTGCTTAGTGACCGACAGTACGGTTTCCGTAGAGGCCGGTGCGCTGGTGATCTTCTTTTCTACCTCACACATAGTTGGGCACAGGCGATCGAGACTACGACGAGTGACGAGACCTTGGAAGACCTAGGCACAATGCTCGATGGACTCAGTAGAGCCTCCGAACAAGTGAGTCTTAAAATGAACATGGATAAGACGAAAATCATGTCGAATGTCCGTGTCACACCCACTCCTCTGAAGGTTGGAGACTCTACACTCGAAGTTGTTGAGAAATATGTATACCTGGAACAAACAGTCCAGCTAGGTAGGTCCAACTTCGAGAAAGAGATCAATCGTCGAATCCAACTCGGCTGGGCAGCGTTCGGAAAGCTCAGCAATATCTTCGCGTCCAAAATACCGCAGTGTCTCAAGACTAAGGTCTTTGACCAGTGTGTATTGCCAGTGATGACATATGGAACATGGTCGCTTACTATGGGCCTCATAAGAAGGCTCAAGGTCACCCAAAGGGCGATGGAACGTGCTATGTTTGGAGTTTTCCTATGTGATCGAATCAGAAATGAGGATATACGTAGGAGAACTAAAGTCACCGACATAGCTCACAGAATCGCTAAACTGAAGTACCAGTGGGCGGGGCACATAGCTCGTAGAACAGATGGCCGTTGGGGAATTAAAGTTCGCGAGTGGCGACCGCGCACCGGAAAACGCAGTGTAGGCAGGCCTCCCAGTCGGTGGACCGATGACCTGGTAAAGGTTGCGGGAAGCCGCTGGATGCGGGCAGCGCAGGACCGGTCGATGTGGAAATCCTTGGGGGAGGCCTTTGTCCACCAGTGGACGTCCTTCGGCTGATGATGATGACGATGATGATCTAGACCAAGGGGGAAGCATTGGCGGATAGTTTGGACATAGCGAAGGCCTTGGATCGGGGCACACTTCTTGCGAAGCATCCTTCTTATGGGCTTCCCGAGAAATGCAAATGGGTCACTAGTTTTCTTGCAGACAGAAGCATAAAGGTCGTAGTCGCGGTGCAACAGTAATCGATTATTATATTTTTATTCGCATTTTCTTTGTTAGAGTCAGATCTTTTTAAATCCAAAGACTTCAGTGACATTAGTATTGCTCGATTTTAGGCAAAAAGTAAGATTAGGAGTTTAAAAAAACCACTCGCTCAGCTTGCATGTCTATTGAATGTCACCCAATGTCAGTATGACTGTTAATTATTGATACTTTTTGGCTGAATATTGATATTAATTATTTATTGTATTTCTCAGCGTAAAAAATGATATAATGATAATTATTATTCGTAATGGCCATTCGTAAATGATAGATTTTATGGTAATTTCAGATTTTTCAGTGCAGAAATAAACTGCAGATTATCAAAATTAGTTTATGAAGTAGACTGTTTTTATGATTATAGATAAACAAGATGTACAAGGAGTCAATGGAATTGTAAAAAACCAATTGTAAATTGTAATTTCAGCTAGTATAAATATATTATAATAAAGATTTATCAAACAAGTATTAAACATATTTTTTCCTGCTATAGGTTGGTGATACCACATGAAGATTTTTTGAATTAGCCGCGCTTTCTCAGGTTACGCTTTCGTTTGCCAGTCTCTAAACTACGTCCATATTTTTTGTCTTCAGTCCGATCTAAGAGAGTGTTTTCTCCAGTTTGGTTATAAGTTTCTTGATTGAAACCCTTTCCAGTGGTCTCTGCCACCATCATCGTCGGCAATCTTTTTACAAAACCCATTACTATAATTGTCAATAGTATTTTTTCCTCTTTTGTGTGTTATTTGAATATTAGTATTGTAATTTGTATAGAATAGCCACACACAACAACACGTCGGACAAACAAAAAACCCACACACTTTTTGGTAGTATTTCTTTTGGTTTTCTTGCAATACACATAAGCGCCATATTTCTTTTGTAAGAGACTTTGACAGTTCTTTTCTTTTTGAGCACGTTGTTGCAGAAGGTGAGAAGATTCGAAAATAAAATTATAAAATTATTCCATATAATAACGTGTTTTTGAAAAGTCTGACAAGTATGTGTGAACTCTTCGCTACAACAATTCATTTGCGGAAAATCTAACATGTTTTTGGTTAAGTCAGTCTCGTTCGGAATTTGAATTCCGCGTGGCGTGTCAGTTTGACGAATACGATCGGTTTTTGTTTTTAGTTTTCACTTTTTGGAACCACCTTGATCATTGATCATCTCAAAATTTCTGCAAATGCATACCCAATAAAGTAACATTGTTCCAGAAATAAAATGCAAATCTTCGTGAAGACCCTCACGGGGAAGACCATCACCCTTGAGGTGGAGGCTTCGGACACGATCGAGAATGTGAAAGCCAAGATCCAGGACAAGGAAGGCATCCCTCCAGACCAGCAGCGATTGATCTTCGCTGGTAAACAGCTGGAAGATGGGCGTACTCTGTCAGACTACAACATCCAGAAGGAATCTACGCTCCACTTGGTGCTCAGGCTTAGGGGAGGTAAGTTTTAAATCGTCTTATTCAAAGAGTACCTGATACTTAGCCCTGTTTTGAGCCAGTACCTCTTCACTTTAGTCTGTCCCTTTATACATCAGTCACTAAACCAGTAATTGTTGAGCTAACCTTACAATTATATCTTTAATCTTACTAAATATGCAGATGCATTATAAAACTGAACTAAATTATAGCATTGTGATTTAAATTAGGTACCATGGAGCCTTCTCTGCGTATCCTGGCCATGAAGTACAACTGCGACAAGATGATTTGCCGCAAATGCTATGCCCGTCTGCACCCCCGTGCAACCAACTGCCGCAAGAAGAAGTGTGGACACACTAACAACCTCCGCCCTAAGAAGAAGCTGAAGGATTAAACATTTAATATTCCTTTATTTTCTAAACAATTGATTCTGGATTCCATCTGCTACTATAAAATGTTAAAAATATTACTGAGCAACCAAAAGAATTACAAGTAATAACCAACAAAACTTATCTTTTATTGCCTTAGGAATTAAGGACTAGTTTTGACCAATAATAGAACTTATTTTACTACAGGTTCATTTAGGGTGATTAAGATGGAATTTGCAAAATATATTCCTATGCAAAATAAAATATAATATATTTAGTACAAAATTTGTGCTGGTAACATGTTAATCATGAGCATTCTAACTTATTCCTATTGATGCTGTCCAATCCGGTAGTCGACTGCTAGTCATTTGAGTTACTTTTTATCAAATGTCAAAAACGGCATTTTATTCTAAAAATGTTTAAGTTTTGTACAATGGCGTCATTGTTCAAATACTAATTAGGAAATTCTTATAAATAAAAAAATTTAAATGTAATGAAAATTAATGTGTTTAAGGTTTTCAACAATTTCAATTAAAGAGCTATTTAGTCAGTAATATTTCGTAATTTATTTTTCATGCAATCAGCTCCCGTGATTATATATATTAAAAAAATAATGATTTAACTTTTAAACTTGCAAATAGGTAGTTACTACTATTATTAAACAGGATTACAGGGTCAAGGGTGACTTAATACATTCCCGCAAGCTTCTTACGATTTCGTAGCGGGATGCCTACTATCGCACTTAGCCGATTTACTCAGTATTTTCATAGAATCTGTAGCATAAAGGCAACATTAATAAAATTTCATATTATAGATCGCACCATGCCTACTTTTCAGTAAACGTCGAATTTACGTCGCAGTTCGCCAACTTTACTAAAAACATGGTTATTTAATATATAATGCCTACTATTGAAACTGAACAAATTGAAATAAATAGTATGAGAATTTAATTAGTACGAGAGAGAGTTGTAGCCAATCGAGGAGCTCTGACAAAACTAAGTCAACGCAGCCTTTTAAGGTCATAACGCACTAGATGGAACTGTACCGCCGCGACACGGCGGCGCGGCCAAGTATTCTTTCTATGAAATCCTACGAGATTACCGCACTAAGTGGTGCGACGCGGCACTGCAGTTGCGTTCTCACCTTTAATTGTTACTCCAGCAACCTAACTTAGTTTTCTTCAAGAAAAATGCTATGCCCAGTCCAGGGGCGAGCTACGCTGCATCATATCAATGATCCGGCCCCTAACATTGTGTAAGCAAAGATTCGTAATATGTGGGTTATCTTCCATTTGGGCTTCACCCACCGTAGTCTGGTAGACCGGCCTCCTGACAAACGATAAAGGGGCCGACTAGAGCAAGCTACGCCACTGGGGCAAGTCTTCATCATGACCTGGCCACGACATATACATTCCGATAAAGTGCTATATAGATATCCTTTGGCTATGTCGTGGCCAGAGCTCCGACAAAACATAGTCAAGGGAGCCCCTCTGTGACTATCGATAAATAAAATTATCCGTAGTCACAGTCACACCGGTGTGATAACTTGGTGTGACTACGGATCGGTTGCCATTTTTATGATTTGGCTACGACAGATATTCATGATACACAAGATAAACTCCTCATTTGCATCGTACAAATGTATACCAAGGTTCCAATAAATTTTGGACAAGAAAATAAACGACAGCATCAGTAGAAGTGGGAATAGGCTTTTGCTGCCCAGAAAGGCTTATATATCAATTATCTTTGCTGAATGATTAGGTCCTTCCTTCTGGAGAAGAATCAAAAGAAAAAAAATATTTTTTACAATTTATTTATTCATAAGAAGGATTGCATAACATATTTATAAAAATAATTGTCTTTTAATATATTTAACACTCTTTGCAAACGTAATGGACGGATATAACTATAATTAATTACACGTAACACGTTCTTGTTGAGCACCTTTGTTTGTTCGTTATCGCCATCAATGTAGGTATTTCAAGAGATTCACAATCATACCATGCCAAAGTGTACGACTTTGATTTTAGGTGGCTTAGGATTTGAGTTTTCTGTAACAAAATAAAAATACGTTAGGAATGTACAGCAAGTTTAGCTCGACACTTCCAAAACTGGGCTTAGGAAGTCCACATACTGAACGCTCTCAATAAATTTTGCCAGAGTTCCTTAATGTTTCTCATAAAAAAACGCTAGTCAAAGAGAAGTTTAACTTATGGAATAAAATTTGGTTCAATGACCAAATCAGAAAGTGAAGATACGGAAATCCATAAAAACCAGAGGAATTTACATAGATTGATTTGTAAAGTGAACACTTTCAAATATTATAGCACTATTTTTCTTGTCTACGCGATACTTTATCTCTTTGAGCGATAGGTACTTATTTAAGGTTAAACGTCAGTCACCCTATTTCATACAAATTTACCTGGCTATTAACTACACAAATAACCACTATATTTTCGATTTTATCTGTCCAACGTAAACTTTGCAACCTTTTATTTTCTCCAAATGTATATAATTATATTATTTATTTCTGTAATATCATTAAAAACTGCAGTAAAATACCATAAATTTTACGCATGTAGTGGTGTATAATTCAGCACCACCTTTCTGATATTACAGTAACTACAATCTCAATTGGTCTGTTAAGCTTTGTTTAGCCCAGGATTTCGTTTTTAGCGCCATCTTGCATTTTGCTTGAGCATTACCAAAGTAGCAAATTTATTATAAAGACTTTTTAGTCTGAGTAATTAATGCTGGCAAACTTTTTTTATATTCAGAAAAAAAGACGCTGTCAGTCTCACGTCAGGGACATCTGAAAGACGAAAATATTGTTCACCCAACAAGGTCTAGTTGTGAGTTTCAGCTCGATATTTGTGATATACAGGCTGATATTTTTACTTATACAGGATGTAAAAAGATCACTCCTGGAAATTTAAATTATGGGATCCACTCATGAAACTGAACAACTTTTCCGAATGAACCTTAAGAATGCTGAATACTTAAGACAGTTTTTGGACACACCATACAAAATTGGTCGGTTATCTTACCATATTATATGAAAACTTCATTTTTATGCGAATTTTGTATGGGTTGGTATGTTAAAGTTTCCGGAAGTTACAGCCTGTATAAGGTGCATTCAAAAATTTTTAGTATGGTATGGTATGGTATGAGCCATGCCCCATTTCAAATTTTAACCGCCTCCGCTTGTCCGCTCGCTTCACATCAGGAGGTCGCGGGTTCGATTCCCGGCGGGGTGTAACTTTCTGGATTCGGTTTGGTTGGTGGTAGGGCATTTTCTGAGCCCGCCTGGCATATGCCACCATCTTATCTAAGTCTTGCCGCCAAACATCAACGTTAACAGCATTGATGTGTTCCGGCATGAAGGTAAGATAACCAGTTCCCCACTGCGTTGGGGAATCTTGGTAAGCCCGCTTTCGTATTCGGCATCATCGTCACTTACCATCAGGTGAGATGATGCCAAGGGCTTACCAATTGAGGGTAAAAAAAAAGATGATAGCTAATCATGCAGGCTCCGAGAATGCTCTACCACCGACCAAACGGAGTCTTACATATTATAGTTAGACTCTGCCGGGAATCGAACCCGCAACCTCCTGATGTGAAGCGAGCGACTAGACAACGGAGGCGGTTTTCCGGGTGTATTATTATTGTCTCGTTTGACAAAAAGTAAGTAGTTACCAGCAACCACGTGATACAACCCGAACCTTAGATATGTAGATTTTCATACACGGAAAGTAAAATCCCGACAAAAACATTCACATATCAAGTAAAAAGTCTTACACGTCAATATTTATAGACTCGACTGTAAAAAGTAATGAATTCCCGCCATGTAGCACCAAGTTTCAGGTTATAGAATAATTAATTTCTCACAAAAGGATAAACAGTTATTCACTTACACAACAATTTTTGTCACCAAAATATATTCCTAAACGTAATCGTCTATGTACAAAAACCTCGTTTTATTCAAACTCACTTGTCAAACATGGTTATGATAATTTTTTCCAGTTAGTATTTTGGCGCTTTTAATGTCTCCACAAGACAGGCATTCCAGGTTTCGAACGCGGTTTTCTTTTCTCTTTAATTAAAGGCTAAAAAACAGTATCACTCCCTATCAGAGCATGAAGTATGGGCAGCATTGTTGCTTTTTATGTTCTTGAAATTGTGTCAAAATCGCAGCATGTTAAGGTTTTATTTTAAATTAGTTACCTATACGAAAATTTTATTGCACACCAAAAGAGTACAAATAACAACGAAAACACATAAAATATTTAAACATTAATATGCAAATGCGGTCTTATCGCTATCAAAAATAGCAGGTTCGATTTTTGTAAATTTTAATTTTTTTGTCTGACATGGTACAAAATCAATCCAAAACTGAAGGCTGCGTCCTCGGTTCATCCGAAAACTACACCAAATTCAAGATTATTGCCCAATATAATAGTTAACTGAAGCGCGGCAGATTAAAACGCTCACGCATGCCTTGCGCCGTGCAACGTTCAAAATTTATTTCTGAAGCTTTTTATTTAGTAATTGCAGTTAGTGTTTCTGTGTTTTTATTTTTGATTAGTTTGGTTTTCTACAAAAAAAATTTGTTTATGCCATTAGTGCACATTTTTTAAACTATAGCATCTTGTTAATTTTTTTATTTTTATTTTATTAGATTTTTTCACAATAAGAGTAATAGATTGAACAAAAGTAATACAAAAAATGAAAGCTCCATTCTCGGTTTATTCGAAAACGATACCAAGTTCAAGATAATAGGTCAAATAGACCTGCCAGGGGGTGTGGGGTGGCTACCGGGCTAAATCAGCTTCTATTTATGTACCATATACGTGTGCCAAGTGGTTTTCTTTAATCATAAAATTTGACCTCGGATACATATAAGCTTACACTATTCAGGTGCCAACAGTGAAGGAAGATTTTTTAAAACAAAATAATTATTTGTGCTATGTTAGGTACCTTGTATTTTTGTATTTTATCCTGTACAGAGAAAATAAATTAATTATGAATTATTATGAATTATAGAATATTCATATCCGCCATTAAAAAAATACTTTGTGTACCCAGAATTCAAATAAAATTAAATGTATTTCAGAACAGAAGTTACAAATGGCACATTTAAAACACACTTTTTATCATCAGTACAACAAAAAAACCGGCCAAGTGCGAGTCGGACTCGCGTACCGAGGGTTCCGTATAAATTCATAATCACACATGTCTTGAACTCTATATTTTTTTTTATTTGAGTTGATTGAATGAAAAGTAATTTTGATTTATGACGTATTAAAAAAAACTACTTACTAAAGCTCGTTCAAACCAATTTTCGGTGGAAGTTTGCATGGTAATGTACATCATATATTTTTTCTACTTTTATCATTCTCTTATTTTAGAAGTTAAAGGGGGGGGGGGGGCACACATTTTACCACTTTGGAAGTGTCTCTCGTGCAAACTATTCAGTTTGGAAAAAAATGATATTAGAAACCTCAATATCATGTCTTGAACTCTATATTTTTTTTTATTTGAGTTGATTGAATGAAAAGTAATTTTGATTTATGACGTATTAAAAAAAACTACTTACTAAAGCTCGTTCAAACCAATTTTCGGTGGAAGTTTGCATGGTAATGTACATCATATATTTTTTCTACTTTTATCATTCTCTTATTTTAGAAGTTAAAGGGGGGGGGGGGGCACACATTTTACCACTTTGGAAGTGTCTCTCGTGCAAACTATTCAGTTTGGAAAAAAATGATATTAGAAACCTCAATATCATTTTTGAAGACCTATCCATACCATACACGTACATGTTTGATGAAAAAAAATTTTTGAGTTTCAGTTCTAAGTATGGGCAACCCCCAAAATTTATTGTTATTTTTTTTTCTATTTTTGTGTGAAAATCTTAATGCGGTTCACAGAATACATCTACTTACCAAGTTTCAACAGTATAGTTCTTATAGTTTCGGAAAAAAGTGGCTGTGACATACGGACGGACAGACAGACAGACAGACAGACATGACGAATCCATATGGGTTCCGCTTTTTGCTATTTGGCTACGGAACCCCAAATAACTAGATGCTTTATCCTATACTATTAAACGAGTTAAGTGTCCCGACGATTTCGAAAACGGCTTGAAACCTTTTGATGAAAATCTAGGATTAGGGGTTAAAAATCACCATAAATCCAGATCTATGAGGGAATTATCTTCGAAAAGATTCATTTAAGGGAGAATTCATTTAATGATCGAAATTACATAGAAGGAGAACGCATATGATGCTTAAATTTATCCATCGCTTATAGGTACATTGGTAGACTAGCGGTTTTGGTGCGAGCCACTTACGTTTTGCTGCTTTTAGGTCCGGATTCGAATACCACCCATGAGACTTTATAGTTCTTTGTTTTTTAATTTTTTTATTTTGTGTGAACTTATGTAAATATTATGAAAATAAATAAAAAGACTTAAGAGTGATAAAAAAATATATTTTAACCTCTGTATTTTAGAGACAAATAGCGCCATCTTTGGCCATATAAGTTAATTACATACCTGGTGATTGTGCCGCTCTGTCCCGTGTTTGAAAATAGGAAATTTTCCACGGTTTTCTCTAAACTCAACCAGATGGCGCTGATAACCTTTGCAATAAGAAAATCTCTAAAAAGTCGCCAAAACTGATTGATATTACTGACTTATAAACAATGAACAACTTTCTAATATTACGTATCATAAAATATTTTTCTATTTTTTTTATCAAAAAAAGGATGATTTGCATGTATTTTTTTCAATAGAATCAAATTATAAAAAAAAATTATAGATATTTTCAGAACAAATATTGATTGTCCTTTCGTCCCTTAGAAGGCCACTACCGACTAAAACAACACCCTGCAAAATGTTTCATAGAAAATATATCTTATATGTACTACTAAACAAGTTATCTTAGTTTATAAAAACTCCGATTGAACGAGCGACGCTCGGTCTCCCAGCTAGTTCAATATAATAAGAAAATTATCAGTATCATTATTTATATTACAATGAATTATTTTAAAATTATAATACCCATTTAAATTCAGTCACTGGGACGATATTGGGTTGTTATAGTTAACTGTTATAAACTGTTATAGTTGTTATACTTAGTAGTAACTATGATGGTTATCATCCCAGCGAATGTGTTATTGTCAATCAATCTGATGAGACCGTGAGAGTGAGTGACTGAATTTAAATGCATATTGGAGTAATTTATTATTCTTTGAATGATTATACTGATAGGCGCAATGCTCGAAGGACTTAGTAGAGTCTCCCAACAAGTGGGTCTTAAAATGAACATGGATAAGACGAAAATCATGTCAAACGTCCGTGTTACACCCACTCCTCTGAAGGTTGGAGACTCTACACTCGAAGTTGTTGACGAATATGTATACCTGGGACAAACAGTCCAGTTAGGTAGGTCCAACTTCGAGAAAGAGATCAATCGTCGAATCCAACTCGGCTGGGCAGCGTTCGGGAAGCTTCGCAATATCTTTACGTCCAAAATACCGCAGTCCCTCAAGACTAAAGTGTTTGACCAGTGTGTGTTGCCAGTGATGACATATGGATCCGAGACATGGTCGCTTACTATGGGCCTTATAAGAAGGCTCAAAGTCACCCAAAGGGCGATGGAGCGTGCTATGCTTGGTGTTTCCCTACGTGATCGAATCAGAAATGAGGAGATACGAAGGAGAACTAAAGTTACCGACATAGCTCTCAGAATCGCTAGACTTAAGTGGCAGTGGGCAGGGCACATAGCTCGTAGAACAGATGTCCGTTGGGGCAGTAAAGTTCTCGAATGGCGACCGCGCACCGGAAGGCGCAGTGTGGGCAGGCCCCCGACTCGGTGGACCGACGACCTGGTAAAGGTTGCAGGAAGCCGCTGGATGCGAGCCGCACAGGACCGGTCGGTGTGGAATTCCTTGGGGGAGGCCTTTGTCCAGCAGTGGACGTCTTTCGGCTGATAGATAGATTATACTGATAATTATGTTATTTTAATTAACAAAACATCAACTTTTCTTAATCAATTTTATCAATTTTTTTATGGGCACATTTGCATCAGGGGCGCTTCGGGGCGGGCTTTTTGACTAAGGCGTAGGCTTTAATAGTGCCTAAGCTGTAGATAATAGAAATGTTTAATAATAATAATATTGAATTTCATATTATTAGGATATACCAAATTAATTGTATTTTATCAATTGAAAAACTTTCATCTGTATGGATAAAATAAATTGAAAAAATTAATAAAAAAATGAATCAATTTTTCTCGAGAGTGAAAACGAATTTCATGCTGCCACTTCACGGATGTAATAAGGGGGCCATTCCCTATGACATATACATAAAAATTATGGTAATCTGTGATTCCTAAGTTTGATACTCTCCTTAGCTTGCGGAGGTACAACCGTGACTCCAAATAGCGTAAGACTTGGCTTGCAAAGGCTTGCAAGGCCGTGCCTCCACAAATTTTCGACATCACTTCGTATCTCCTTGCATGATACGTATCTCCTTGCAGGCTATTGCTAGGCAACGTTGTTATTCAATAAATGTTATGTGACTGAACAGATATTTTATGTTTTTAATATTGGCGACAAGGCCAATTCAATGGATTTAAAGAAATTAAAACGTACAAGAAGCTCAGTACAGTTTATTAACGCACACAGAAAATGTGCTCGACACTCAAGACCCAAGTAAGTATATAGCCCCGCTTGGAGTCACTCGACAAAACAATAAAGAAATTTCACGAAATACAAAACAACATAGAACTAGAAACCGAAGATGAACATCTTGAGGAAGAAACCTTCTACAGATTCGAGTTTGAGGAGTTGTGTATAGCACTGAAAACTACATTACGAAAACTAAGTATTACTTCACCACTCATGGGGATACCTCAGTCCGCTTGAGGCAGACAGAAACTCCAAGAGGGACTCCCTACCTACTGATGTTTGGAAAAGAGTTTAGAACTAAGCTACATGCCATGGTAGTCCCATACCTAGACCGGAGCCACGTAGTCAGAGGACAAGGAGAGGACATTTCTCTCCTGGAGACAAGGTGGCCAGGAGTTACTCCTCTCTTGCCCAGAAGTTTGAATTCGGCACAATAACCCGACGTCTGGGTGGAGTACATTATGAAGTCAGAACCGATGGGGGACTCCTGTGGATCCGTCACCTCGACCAGCTGCTGCTGTCTCCCCTGGTGTCCTGATTCGCGGGGGAGACGTGATACATATCTCCTTGCAGGCCAATGCTATGAATGATTGCTATGCGACATTGTTATTCAATAAATGATTTTTTTCTTTTAAAAAATCTTTTCTTTTATCGCTCTTGGGTCTTGTTATTTACATATTTATTTATGTTCATACTAAATAAAAAAAAATAAAAGACAAAAACAATAAAGTCTCGTAGGATACGAACCCGGACCTAAAAGCAATAACATAAAAAGGTTCGTAAAAAATTTGCCGCTTGCACCTCTGGGTTACGGACTACTTATAGAGGTAAGTCAAAAATAAGCATCATATACGTAAAAAAATTATGTATGTGTGCGTAATTCGAGCCCTTATTCATACAAGATAAACGCAAAACTATAATTGTAAGGGGACAAATATATCGAAATCCTTATTTAATTAACATTATTATGGTTTATTAGCGTACATTGATCTTGTAACTGCTCGCTGTTTTACGTAATATGGTTTAGGGTTATTTATACTATTTTTAAATCGAAAAACCAAGTTATAGTCAGATTAACGTCATCTATCGGATTTTTTCAACCAGGGAGCACTAACGTTTAACCTTAACCATAAATTATTTTATGGGAATGCCGAAATCACGTACAAGAGTCAAACAGGTTATTAACAATAAATACCATGCTTTTATTTTATGTATTTTTTTCTCATGTAGTTATAGTCCAGTCAACGAGGAGTGTGTTTGTTTGTAAGATTCCTCTGTTCAATTTATTGTGTAGTGAGATAAAGCTACTCATGAGTTACCTTACAAATATTATGAAGACAATGTTTATTTATTTGAAATTAGAGTAGCTCAATTATTTTTTTTGTTCATGAAAACTTTTAAAATTCAATCCATGGACGCACGTTTGGAAAGATCATTGTTCTAGATACTACACTTTTTAAGGATATCGTATAAGTTTATCAAACTGGTGCTTGAAGAATATTTCTATGTCTGTTTTAACTTACTTCACGAAGAAAAATCATTAGATACAATCTAAAATTACTTCTTCTATCATAGTACCAAAATTCCGGACAATAATTCCCTCATTAATGTCATGGGTTCCTTGCTTCGTTGACCGAACTATTAGAGATTAGGAACCAGAACTTAGCGCGAAACAATCGTGCAATGCTTTTAGAAACATAGTACGTATATGTACAGTACAATACCACTTTGCCTACATACCTACAGGACTACCACTATGTTATATCATAGAATAAATTACGTTATATTAAATAAATAATAAAACTGCGTATAGAAGTTTCACTCTGCAAAGATGTTAAATTAATAAGATACTCTGTCTACTACACAGCGATAAAGATTTTGCTTGCCCGTACGCTACGTGCTTTTCATTATGTAGGATTCGCACCACGCGTACGTACAGGGGATAATGTATCCAATCGCAATGCGCGAGAGTTGCTTTTACGCTGAACGCCTCAATGTTTTCTGGCCTTGTTTGCCACTAGAGATCCCCCTCGAGGGTGCGCGGCGACATACTTGCGCTCGTATATAGCTTCGTCGAAGTGAGACAGGCCTGGTTATACCGCAGCCTGTCGGTATAACAAAGTGGTATTGTACTGTACATAACGGTTGTCTTAAAACAACGAACAAGGTTTAACAAAGAGCGTGCAAATAGCAATGCAACAAAGACAAACGTGGCTTGGCGCATGCGTGCGTCGTGCGGCGTGCGTGCGAGGCGGTGCGTGACGTCACACTTCGACGTAGTCGCGCGGGGTACCGGGCGGGGGCGGGGGCGGGGGCGAGGGGGGCCGCGCGGGGGCGGCGGGGGCCGGCGCGGGGGTGAAGGCGGCCAGGTAGCTGTGCGGGGGCGACAGCGGCAGGCTGTCTGCCAACTCTCGCGCCGGCTGCGGGCATGTGTGGGCGAGGCGGCTTGCGTGCTCCTGCGATATTATACAAGGACGATATTTTTATTAAGCAGATCCTGTCATAGCAAGGAAATTAGAAAAACAAGATTTGGACATAAATCTTCTAAGTGCATTCTGAAACTTGTCATCGAAAACGAGTACAGTTATGTGTTCAAATGCGATATGATTTATAAAATACTAAAATATATAAAAATATTATTTAGTAAATAGCATTTTTGCTAAAAGCCTAAAAGACTGTGGCTAAAAGTACGTTACCAATCCGTAACGAAAATATCGACTTTGACATTTGATAAAAAGTACCTAACTCGGGTCCCAAATGTGACTTCCTTACATACTTACTTATAGTTCATTCCAATCAAAAAAAAGCTAAAGGTAAACAAACGTAGTATGCAGATGACATTGACATGTGTCAGTTCCATAGTAACTTCGTTTACGTTTTGCTTTTTTTGATTGGAATTAACTATACACAGGCTAGGTGATGGAAATTAAAGACTATCGTTATTGTAACAATTCATATTTTTGACTTGATTGTTGGTTTACAACATGACTAGTTTGCACAGACTACTGAAACTGAACGTACCAACTAGCTTTATTTGGCCGTAGTTATGTCATAACGATCCAACTAACTTTTAAGTAAGTAAGGGTGATGTACTTTATGTCAGTGGCATAAAGTACATTATCCCTTAAAGTCAGTTGGATCGTTATGGCATAACTATGGCCATTTAATGTCGATTGACGACTGAAACTATTTAATTTTTTTTTTAATTTTGAACTAATGTTCTTATTTACTTCTTCATCTTGTTTATCTGTTGTAATTAACAAATTTACACAGATTACTGTAATTTCACGTAGTTTCAGATTACCTGATTATCGATTTACGACTTGCGTGGCTAGTTTACAAAGACTAGTCTTTGTTTTTCTACTCATACCTTTAGTATATAATTTGACCGGAAGACATGTAATGATATAAACCAACATTGAATTAGAAAGAATATATAAAACAAAAAATGTAGCTAAAAGCGTGTATACTGTATAGTCCATATACATATATTGTGTCTCACAGTTCTGTATAAATTAGCCGTAATTGAAAAGATTTTTGTAAAACAAACTTACCGGTACAACATTAACGGTAACGGTATCCGCGAACTTCACTTTGTTCTTCTCCCCCGCCCTGTTCGCTCGCTCCGACACTTCAATAGTCTGCCTGTACCCTCGGTCGCTCCCGCTCGCTCCTACGGCAATGTTGTGATACCGATACAAAGTATTCGGCAGTTCCTCTCTCAGCTCCGCCTGGAGACGATGCCTGTAAGGAGCGGTGAACCTCTCACCTTGACGAGGAATAATGTCTATTATAGAATGCGTCGTCCGCATTTCGTTTCCTGCTTCACTTTGCTTCACAGCCTTGTAACTCAGAACGTTGTCCATGCTTGTCCATTTTGCGTTCTGCGACACGAGAATAGGTTTGATTTGTTCAGTGTAGACGTTTGGTGTGATCTGCGCGTCGTCTCTGTCTTCAGTGTTCCACATGGTGGTGTCTCGCTCGAAGTAGTGGTGCAGGCTGGGGCGCAGGGAGGTGGCGGGGGGGACGGGGGGCGCGGCGACGCGGGGCAGGGGGGGCGGGGGCCGGCCGCGCTCCTTGGTGACGTCAGAAGACGCGGTGGTATCGGCTTCGGACTCTGAGCAGCTAGAACTGCACTGCGAGCACGGTTCTGAGCATTCGGATTCTAAAATTGAATATTATTTTATTAGTAATGTTGTATTTTTTTGTTAACTCTTTAACAATCCATATCGTCTCCACTGCAGGGGCACTCCCAGTTTCCATACATCGAGAAGATAAGGCCATACTCTACACATGGGAGCCAAGACCGGATCGGATTATTAAAGAGAAACAATATACTTTGACTAGTTAGCAAAGACCGTTGTTACTTGAAGCTTTATGACAGAATGTTTCCTCCCATTTACAAATAATGTCCCATATTTGTCGATGGGGCTGCCGACGCAGTGACACCTCGACTCAGGGGGATGTTCGGTGTCAACCTCTAAAACCTATATACCTCTCTAGTCAAAAATATGATGCGCTAATGCAGCGATTCCGCTTAGGGGTACGTGCCTGCATTCCTCCGGCACTGGGTAACTACCGAGGAGGCTCATACGCCTGTTAGCCAGAACATCGCAGTGAACACGGACACTATCTAAGAAGGAGACAAAGACGTGCACCTGCGTAGTTATCTTGGCAGCCGGCGGCCAGCGCGGCGGCTTCCCGGGCGAGCGCGGGCAGGCGGCGCGCGCGCGCGGCCCAGCGCGCGTCCGCGAACAGGTCGCGCGCGCGCACGTCCACCGCCAGGCTCAGCGCCTTCTCCACGCGCCCGCGCCTGCCGCGCACAACATTGCATGCTCTTTTTTATTGTATTAGGTGACAACACACCGTGGGAGAGCCACGCTTCGGCACGAATGGGCCGGCTCGACCGGAGTGATATCACGGCCTCACAGAAAACCGGCGTGAAGCAACGCTTGCGTTGTGTTTCGCCGAGTGAGTGAACCCTCACGGGGGAGGGGGGGTTTGGTCCACCGGAGGCCCCCCGCCAATTCCTCCCATCCCCCAGCCCATTTCAAAGGTCGGTTGCCATCGCTTGCCATCAGGTGATCCGTCTGCTCGTTTGCCACATATCACATTAAAAAAAAACGGCAACCAAATGGAAGCTACCGCTTCCATGAGCATCTGTAACCCCAGACATAAGTTATCAGTACCGTGCCGTCCCTTACACGTCCTTTATTCCGGCAGATGCCTCAAACACCTCAACGGTCAACACTGAGGAATTTGTGACGTGACAATTACATGTGACGTGAAATAACAACAATGAATTACGGTACGGACTTGGCTACATTGTGGAGAAGGTACGTCACGGATCAGTTAATTACCTTGCTTGCCATAACATAGCTCGGACACGGGTCTCTATCCATATAATCGGGAAGCTGAAACAGCTGTTATTAGGAATGCGTCTACCGATACCGTCGTGGGAATCAGTTAATATTGTTGAATATAAAAGTAGTAATTTTCTGTTCATCGTCGGGGGTTTTTCTAATTTATCTTGCAATCATCACGCTCAGTAGAAAGCTGAAGAAGAAATACGTCGAACGGCGGAAGTCTTGCGACCGTGATGATGTAATATACACTGTAGGGATCTTCTACGTCATAAAACACTTTAAGGCGGATGTACAGTCAACTAACTAGTGTCGTTGTGTAGTATAGTTATGTGTGTAGTATAGTTATGTGTCTGGTAATGTGTCAGAGTTACTGTAAGTAGTGTTGTATGTATGTATAAGCTAGCTGACTGTACATGAGAATGGAGAGGGCGAGCTAAGACCTACACAACCCTACTAGCCCTAGCGTCCTAACAACCCTAGTGCCCTAACAGCCCTAGCCCTAACCATAAAATATATACACATATATATAAGTACGGGATGCCTGCACCACGAGACCTAAGATGACAGGCGGAGTTGGGAAGGAAATGGGATTGAGGTCAGGGGTTTTCTCACTGTCAGTCGGGCAGACTCACCAACGACGACTGATCAGCTGCCTAAGCTGACGGCTAAAGGTTTCTTGGCCACAGTGAGAGGATAGTGAAAGGGGTCGATGATGCGTCGTCACGTCGATAGTGAAACAGCGTTGAGTCTGGATACCAAGAGAGTTTATTTACATCTTACAAACTATTTATACAAATCTTATTTATATGTGTGCGTTAATAAAGATACATTCATTTTAGTGGGTTTTAGCTGATACACTACACAGCACTTTATTGTAACAATTTCGGTCTGGTCATTGCACTGCTGAGTTGCATGTTTACGAAGTGAACAGCGGAAAACACACTGCTTCGGACATCGCAACGAAATTTGATGGTCCGAATTTAAACTTTGTACTGTAAAATGTTGATTTGTATACGAAATCGTGCTTACGGACGAAGATGCGATGCGATTCGCAGGGTATGCCACACTGAAATCGCATCTTCGTCCGAAGGTGCGATTCGCATGACGAAATCGTACTTACGGACGAAGATGCGATGCGATTCGCAGGGTATGCGTTTGCCACCTCTGCCATAAAAAATTAAAAAAAAACTACTACAAAGCGGCACGCTCCCGCGGTGGTGTTCCGGGGTGCGTGGCGCGGGGGGATTTACGAAATGACCCTTGTTACAAACAAAAACAAGAAGTATCCGAGTCAAAAACATACATATATACATACGGAATACTGAATGAACGCATAACGAAAATCGTCGCTTCGTACGAAATTCGGACGAAAATCGTCCGATGGTTCGAAATCCGTACCTTCGTCGTGCACCGCAGCTTCGGACGAAAACCGTCCGTTGTTGTGGAACGCTGTCGCATACGAATTTCGTCGCTTCGGACACCCGTCCGATTTTCGGACCAGTTAGTTTTCCGTTATTATTCGAGTATTTACATGTACTCGGGGCGAGGTACCAACTTAAACTCAACTGACAAACATTGTGTTTTGTTCTAATCCGAAATATTTAAACTTACGTCGTATTTATTTCTCGCCTAACCCTACAAAGGTCTAATGCCTAGCCTATCAAGTCTCTACAAACAAAATAGTCGATCAGCTGAATTTGTATGAAGAGGCCAAATTTTTTTTAAAATTGACTATAGATTCCTCGGGCAAAGTTGTTCAGTTTCACGAGTAACCCTACAAAGGTCTAATGCCTAGCCTATTAGCAAGTCTCTACAAACAAAATAGTCGATCAGCTGATGAATTTGTATGAAGAGGCCAAATTTTTTTTTAAATTGACTATAGATTCCTCGGGCAAAGTTGTTCAGTTTCACGAGTAACCCTACAAAGGTCTCATGCCTAGCCTATCAAGTCTCTACAAACAAAATAGTCGATCAGCTGATGAATTTGTATGAAGAGGTCAAAATTTTTGTAAAATTGACTATAAATTCCTCGGGCAAAGTTGTTCAGTTTCACCATAGTTAGCGGAAGTAAAGCGGGTTAAATTTCACACTGTATTACCCTGTAACAGAGGATGTTGAAGATCGGACAAAGTGGAGTAGATTGAGCCGGGATAACGCTAAGTAGAAGAAGAAGATTGTATGGAGTATAACTGACCGCAGCAGGTGGTGGTAGAACTTGCGCGCCAGGTCGTGCACCTGCGGCGCCAGGCGCGCGGCGGCGGCGGGCAGCGGCCGCGCCGGCGCCAGGTACGCACCTAGCGCCGCCTGCGCTAGGGCCTCGCCTGCAGAAGAAGGAAACAGTAGGGTGTTGTGTGTTGATCATGTTGACTATGGACCGTTACCAGATCGACTCACGGGAGATCAGGTCGTCTTCAGAGTGGCATGGAGTATGCATGTCGCAGATGGATTGCAGAATCCGCTGTTTTACAAAACCGTTAGTGATAATGTTGTAAAGTGGCTCAATTCAAATAATCTATCTATAAACATCAGCAAAACGAACTATATGCAGTTTTACTCAAGACGGCGTCAACAAATTAATTTGGACATAAAATATTTGGACCAATCGATAAAAGAATTAGATCAGATATCTTTTCTGGGTGTAGTTTTCGATAAATATATTTCTTGGGATGCACATATTGAAAAGGTTTGCAATAAAATAAACAGATTTGTGTACGTTTTGGGAAGACTACGGAAATCATCAAGCAGGAAAACAGCTACTTTAGCCTATCATAGTTACATAGTATCTGCTTTAAGATATGGGCTGATTATTTGGGGAAAATCGTCGTTTATATCTAAGGTATTCATTGCACAAAAAAAGTGTGTACGTGCTTTATACGGTGCACATCCAATGGTCCCATGTAAGCCACTCTTTAGGCAACTGAGATTGCTTACTTTGCCTAGTTTATACATATTTGAGGTAGGGATGTTTGTAAAACGGCATCCATATCTCTTTAAAACAGCAAAGGATGTATACCCAAAATGTACCAGAAATGTTGGTAAGCTAGCGCTTGATTATTGTCCAAGAACCACATTGTATCAGAAAAATTGTTATTTTATGTGTATTCAAATTTACAATTATATTCCGAATGACATTAAAGATCTTAGCTTGAATTTATTTAAAAAGAGACTGTATAACTGGTTACTGGAGAAAAAGTTTTATAATGTAAATGATTTAATTATACAATGACATGAGGTATTATATTATTATTATTATTTTAAATTGACATAAAATGGTAATTACTTTGAAAATAATGTAGTGTTGAAATTGTTTTTAAGAACATGTTTGCATGCTAAACTTAATATTAGCTAAACAGATGATACTTGCCTATTTTTTGTGACCTTTATATACCTGTTTATATGCAAATAAAGAAATTGAAATTGAAAGTGATTTTACAAAACAGTTCCGTTTTGTAAAACAGCTTAACGACGTTCAGCTGGATTTCCATTGTGCTACGTTTAACAAAACTGTTAACCACATTTAGACGTAATGCAGAATGGCTAATGATATCTCATTTGTCGGATTATGAGAAGTAGTTTAGAAGTTATGCGGGAACAAATGTACATACATACATAGTGGTTAAAATCATAACCCTCCTTTTTGCTTCGCCGTAGTCGGGTAATAAAAATGCACATGCAATGTTTCGTATAGAGCACGGAAATTACGCCCGGCAGACAATAATTCAAAGCATGATTTGCATCAATATTTGTCGACCGAGAAATCGTTTTTTTAATAGATTTAATCAGGTGCTTGTCTCAGGACAAAGCAAGTTCTCAACACGTAAATCTTGTTCATGCAAAAGTAGCGTCAGCAAGTAAACTTGACCAGACGGGAAACTGATCTACAGCCTGTCAAACTGAAGCAGTCTTACCGTTTGGCCCTTGCAGCTTGGACCTCAGGGCGAGGCCTACGATAGTGTAGAGAGCGTCGAGACACTCGCTGCCTTCCGTGTCCCAGTCCATGGCCAGCAGCAGCGATACGGCGTTGGCCGCTCTTCCCGAGCGTATCCAAGCCTGGATGGATTAGTTTTTATGGATTTACATGGAATATATTGTTAAATATCAAGTACATAAATATGGATTAGAGTATTCACTTCGCCATGCACGTTAAGCCGTTGTTAGTGCCGGCTGCTATCAATAGATGGCAAGCGCCAAGCCATGTCGGAGGTCTTATAGGCGGCTTGAAACTTTGGACTGGGGTTGGCCACTAATTCCACAGCCTCAATACGGGCTTAAACTATTATAGACTTAATAAATTCCTGCAATAGTGTATATGTTGTGTTTTGAGAAGTTTATTATAATGTTTTTTATTTTATTTATTGAGATCTTTTTACACTTGTCAACACTTGTCAGATAATTTCATTTCATTTAATTTCTTGTAGCAGCAGGTGCTGTTATCTTTTTTGCATGCCTATTTTTATGAGCGAGATGTACGTATAGTAATAATACTATACGTACATCTCGCTCATATAAATATATAAATGTTTTGTCATCTAAACTACCATGTTTAATGTAAATAAATGATTGATTAAGATAGGGTAGGGATAAGGCGGTGGGTGATGCAGTAATACGTATACAATACGTGTTATTCCGCTTAATGTTAGGCGTGTATAGAAATGAGGAAGAACTTACCGTGAGCAGCTTCGGATGCCGGATTCGCAGGAGCGCGAGCGGGCCGCCTGCAAAGGCGGTCAGAACCAACGCACCACCTTTCACATCCTTGGTTGCCAGTATTTGCATTCTGCGAGGTTCTCTGTAAATATGGTACTGAAATGAAACGGCTGGCATTTCATTATTAGGCCATTATTGCTGCTATGGTCAAATAACCATACCTTTCGAAATGAAATTTCTCAAGAACTTTTTTCTGGATAAAAAAGTATTTGATGTTGATTCAGTTCGGACTTGGGCTCCGTGAGATCCGTGCTCAGTATTGAGGGCGATATGGGTTGTTAAACTTCGTGCAAAATTGTAATGAAATCAGTTCAATAGTTTCAATGTGAATCAGTAACAAATAGACAGAGACTTTCAGATTTATAGGTGTTACTAGCTTCTGCCCGCTCCTAGCTTCATATAATAGTAGTAGTAAGTAGGATATTACTAGGTAGTGAAGCGGTCGTGGCTCGGTCGCATCGATCACGCAGGTTTACTGACTACAGATACGGTTATAACCCGAATGGGTCTGACTATAAGCGGCATTTATTTCGACCGCTTCGTCGCAAGACACGTTACGGCGTTGGTGTCGGCTGCTGTCGCTACATGGCAGTCGTTAAGCCATGTCGGAAACTGTGACACTAGGGTCGGCCACTAGACCTACAACCTCCATCAATCCGGACTCAGCCGAGTGTGGAGTATGGCCTAACCTTCCCGAGGTATGGGAAGAGACCCGTGCCCTTGCAGTGGGACGATAAGGGTTGTTAACAAGGTAGTGTTACTTCAGGTGTGAGGCGAGGTCCAGGCACTTGGCGTGGTGGTGCAGCAACGAGAGCGCGCGGTCGTAGCACTGCACCCGCCCCCCATCCTCCGCAGTCACCGCCGCCTGCCCCGCCCACCGCACCTCCGTGCCGATCTGACCACGCGCCAACATCACAGATATATTAATATGTATATGTATGTCGTGGCCAGATTATAAAATAACTGGCCATATCGTCGAGGAGCTCCGACTAAACAGCGTCAACGGAGCAGCGCTTCGCGGGTCTCCTTTATACGGTAACACCTGTAACCTAACCTAAGCTAGAGTTTTTTCGGAGCTCCTCTAACGATTTCATGATCTGGCCACAAACACATACGTGCTTTTTCATAACGATCGTTTTAACCGATGAAGGAAGACATTGTGAGGAAACCTGCACATCTGGTTACTAGATGTGTATCCTTTCACAAGTCACGTCAACTGCATGTCACGTTTCCTGCCATGTCTATCTATCTTTCTTTTTCTCCTAGTCTCATATTGGGAGATATGAGAGATATCCCAGCCTGGTTAAATAAATAACACGCCAAAAATTCACAAGTATAAATTCGTCTCGTGAGAAGTCCCTAGTAAGGATGGACATTTGAAATAAACATCGATGTTTTTTTCGATGTAATACATCGCTCTGACTTACATCGATGTTAATACGATGTATTGAGAAATATATAAACATCGATTGTTTTTCGCAATGAACATGTTTAGGCCTTAAGGTGGTTTAAAAACTCTAACACTAGGGTTTGTTAGGTCACTGGCCTGACAGCTTACACGAGAAGATGACAATATGTTAAGATATTCTAAAGCCGAAACTAAAAGAAATCTAGGTACGCACGAGGAAAAATATTTATAAAAAAATCGCATTCACATAGCTTTATTTTGTTTACAAATACCAATTACTTTATTCAATGCTATGTTAAACAGAAGTTTTTTTAATAATTAATTAATTTTGCTTAATTTTTCCCTTCAATCGGTTTCTATGCTCAGTCAAAACTAGCCCTGCCTGGTAAAAGAATCTTTCTGATGGAAGAGATGTTGACTGAACAGATTATTACGTTCCAGTGTCATAGTTTGCGTGTTCGATGCATCGAATAAAAAAACATCGATATATATTCGATGTTGAAGTATTAATAACAATACATCGGTTCAATACGATGCATCGTTATATATAATACATCGAGTGTTTACAATACACCGATGTATATCGTCCATCCCTAGTTCCTAGTGGTATGAATTTTCGATGTCATTGATCTATGTATGTACGATTATTACTTATTGCGGCTTAAAAGTTCTCGAGTGGCGACCGCGCACCGGAAGACGAAGCGTAGTAGGCAGGCCTCCTACTCGGTGAACCGATGACCTAGTGAAGGTCGCGGGAAGCCGCTGGATGCGGGCAGTGCAAGACCAGTCAACGTTGAAATCCTTGGAAGGTCTTTGTTCAGCAGTGGACGTCTTTTGGCTGACGATAATGAAGTGTGAAAGGAACATAAAATTGACAGATTAACGTTTGTTCTGGAACAGAACCATAGTTAATCAATGAAGATATATGTATGTTTACTCACAAAGCCAGCCCTAGTGGAGTGCATGATGCCCACCGTCTGGTGTATGACATGCAGCGAGCCATCAAGGCAGGAGGCGAGCAGCCGTTGGTCGTCACTTGACCGTCGCACGCAGCGCGCCGGCGCAGCCAACCGGACCCGGGTCGAGCTGACCTTGCCCGCGGACAGCTTGACCGCGCGCTCTTCGTGCTCCGGTGCCTCGTATTGCAGCCATTTCAGATTGACTCCAGTCTGCAAGTGGTGACAACCTTATTTAATAGTCGTGGTTTGAATGTATGTACATACATGTAATGTTAGGGCTACAATGATAGTGTAATATTAGATAGCTTCGGGGGAATTTATTTTGCTCACAGGAAATCAAACGTAATAAATAACGGACATTGACAAAATTACCTTATGGCTAGTAAGCTGCTCTACAATGTGAACGCAATGACCACCATTGTTAGAGAGTTCCGCACATAATGTCTCATTTTCTAGTTGATGGTACGAAACTAGATGTATTTGTTGTCTGAAATTCATAATTAAAATTCAATTTTATTATTAATGTAATGGAGGTATTCAGTTCATTTATTACCTCTGAAAATAGTTTTTCATGAACAGAATCAGGAAATCTCCAAGTGGTTTTTAAATTTAAATAACTTACATAAGTAAACTGTAACATAAATGTGATATCAGAACCAACATTCTCTTCATCATAAATAAATGTTTTTATGGAAAATTTTGAATAATTGTATTATTTATCCACTTGACTGTCATGACATGAACAAATTCACTGTTACTGAAATTCATAAAGAACTTTAAAATAATTACCCGTGTATTTGATAGAGATGTAGATTAGCAAGGTCCTCCACAGCGGGGCTCCATGGGGCGGGGTCAGCAGTGGTGGCGCTCCACACTAACGTGCGCACCCCTGAGCCCTGCTCATTCCATGACACTTTCCTCTCTGCGCGGCGGGAGCTGCCACCTATTTCTATGGTCTGAGTAACAATTTTTAGTTAGTATCTGTTTTGTGGTAACAGAATCAAAGAATTAAAGAAAGAATTATTGGGAATGACAACTATAGGGACACAGTAACTCTTGCATACTAACACTGGGAACAGGGTGTACTGACTAGACTGCCACTGAAATAGTACCAAAACCTTGTATTAAATAATATGAATTGTTTTTTATAGTTAGTTTATATTAAGTATTTTTATATAGTATCTTTAAGTATAAAATGTATATTATTGTATATGTTCTATGGGCCTCGTTGCCTGAAATAAATAACTAAATAAAAGTAAAAAATGAGTCCCTTTGGTGACATGAACACTCGCCTGTACCCTGCAGACGTTAGTATTATATTATCTGTGCCTGCAGCCGGCCTGTCAGTAATGATAATATAGAATATTGGTGTCGATTCAGTATTTACGATTAAACTTATTTGAGAGGACTAAACTTTTAAGCATCCTGTCCTTGTCTTTTCGATATAGAAAGAAAAAGCCAGAACACTTAAATTAAGTTTAATCCTGTCAAATAAGTTTAATCGTGAAAACCGAATCGACACCATTGTAATAGTAACCATTTTTAACTCTCTTTTACTTTTTTTTAAATTAAAAGAAACTTCTGCAGTACATGAGACTGCAGTACTTACTTGTATGTGAGGATCTCTATCAGTTATTTTACTTGGTAAAATGTTTGTCTGCTTTGCAAAAGTTATTAATGTTGCAACTCTGTCTGCATATGTGAATAGTAAATGTGTCTTGCACATTACAACTGTAAATTAAAAAATAAAAGTTACGGAATATAAAATATTGTAACATTAACCTTGGCAGTAGGTAATTTGAGGACTGTCAGGAAAGGTTTAAGCCAAACTGCACTGACCCATATACCATTAAACATGTAATAAAAAAAACATGAAGTAGAAATTAGAGATGCGCCGAATGTAGGTTCAACCGAATTCGAATATTCGGTCCAAATTGTGCTGAACCAAACATTCGGCCGAATAATTCGGTTCATTTATTATGCAGTAAATAGTCCACATTTTGAGCCCCCCTGTTCAACTAAATATTTAAATAAACAGGAAACTTAACAGGCGTGCCCAAAAGCTAATGAAATGCAAAGGAAATTAGAAACAGAACTAAAGCACAGATTTGCAAATATTCGGGAGGACAAACACTATACACTGGCCCAGATTTGCCATATTCCTATTTAAGCCAGAATTTTCTTATTTATAATTGACTAAAAAATAAATACATTACAAAACTTCTTGATTTCAGCTACTGGTAAATTTTATTTAGCGATTGTTGTTTAAATTTAATGTTGATTTTAAATAAATCTTGAATTGTTTTTTAAATCCGTAATTGGTTAGCCCTTAGCATCATCTCACCTGATGGTTAGTGATTGGAATAGGTAGACTGTATTTACCTAAACTTCGCTAGAGAACAAAGACGTCCTTCCGAGACTTACAAAATTGCATCTCTAGTAGAAATGAATAGGGTGAACATATTCAGCAATGCACATCTTCTGGCTGAGATGGTAGCTAAAACGGTACTTATAATCACTCAAACTACTTACCACCTGTAACTGTTTGTCCAGATAACTTTCCAACGCAATATCTGTCAAAGAGAATTTGTACTACGTCTAAAGTTTCAGGTTTTATGGTCAAATAGGCGATGGTACCGGAGGAGAAAACTAAAGTGAGGAGCGAGTCAGTGGCCCAGTCACAGAAGACCACGCTGCGTTCTCGCAGCTTCGTCTCGAGCTGCCGAAGCTGCCGTGGCCGTGGAGCGCGCCACTGCCCTCCTCTTCTCTCGCAATAACTCCGCTTACCAACATCATATACCGACTCCTCAGACTTCTTCTTCGTTTCATACCTTTAAAAGTGCCGAAACAACAGTTATTTAATGACTTAGGTACTCTATTGTTTACGTTGAAAGTTTGCGATGGCAAACAATCTACTCACTTGAAAGTTTTGAAGTCACCGTTTTTCACTTGAGACAAGTCGTCGCATGTTAAAAACTTGATTTCGTAATTAAACATTATTTTACAAACTATAATAAAGTACGCATTTTTATGTTAACTCTAGATTTCTTTTGAATTATTAAAAAATATTACGTACACCACGACAACACGGAAGAAAGATTACATACTAGTGTTGCCGGCACAGAAAATGAAAAAAGTCCAAAACCACTCGTGAAACTTGGACGTTTTGACTTGGAAAGTTCCGTTCACAGGCCACAATAAAATTTTTTCGCCATAGCGTGCGTGCGTTGCCGTCGCCACGTTATTCGCAACTAGGTAGGTACTAGACCCCACTATTACCGGCTCAGAGATATTTCAAACTGATATCTGTCGGACATGGTCCGTCGTGGAGGGGAGGCCACGTAAGGCCACCTTGAGGGGCCTCTCAACCGGCAGCGTGTAGAAGAACCAGTTAATGCCGCTGGTCTCCTCGATGCTGCCGAGGTACCGCTGCACAATGCGGTACTTTTGGGGTGGTGGCGGTGGCTGCGGGCGCGGCGACGAGTGTCGCGGTGGCAGCGGAGTGGCGCGGCGGCTGAGAGGCCCAGCACGGTGGCAGCGCTGGCAGGGGCCGGCGCCTTTAACCGGGCCACATAAGTGGCCCGGAGAGGCGGCGTGGTGGTGGTGGTGGCGAAGCCAGGAGTTGTGGGTGCCGTTCTGGGCACCGGTTTCGCCAGTCGACACCTTGGCGGAGCGTCGGGGCACAGGTGGAGGCGACCGGGTGGTTGGCGTCGGTAGGGCGACCGGAGGAGCCAGCGCGGCTACCTACGGCGGTTTCTGCTGGCGCAGGCGCGGGTCGCGCTGCTATAGCGGTCCCGTGGCCGGGGACGAGAAACAGGTAGGGCCTCTTCTCCGGGGCGTAGCGGGGCAGTCACCGGCGGCGCTCAACGAGTGGCGGAACACCCTCGCATAGTTTCCTCGGTAGCTGAGGACTCGCGGGGAGGAAAGCGGGCCTCATGAGTCACTCCTCATGGATGCGCAAGTACGCTGCCATACCTTCGACAAGAAATCAATGTTTCTTACTCGGGCCGTTATGTGCAAGTCATGCCCATAACGGCTGAGGAGATGCTCTCTCGGCAGGCAGAACTTTCTTGCCGGAGAGAACCGTTGGCTGGGGGCCGAGGGTGACGGCGAGGAAGTCTCACGTATGGCGAAAAAAAGTCCCGATACACAGGGGCTGGGACACAGAGATCTAAAAAAGGGCTAGCGAAGCGAGCCCGGAGAAAAATTTCAAAGTAGCATCTGTCGTCTCGTTTTTAGCCACGCCAAACACTGGTCAAGTGAATCTGGAACTTTCGCTTTCTTCAGCGCGAGCTTTATTTATCACTAAAAGTTCCGGAAAGTTCCGATGCGCATTAAGTTCCGCAAAAGTTCCGCTGAAGCCTCAAAAGTTCCGAAATCGGAACAAAAAGTACGCGCCGGCAACGCTGATACATACAGGCAGACAGACCAGTTGAGATGAGACAGTCCCCCCCACCCACCAGACATTGAAAGTGGCAGCCATTGCAGGGTTGCCAGATGTTTACATTTTGTTGACTTTTGTTGGGCAATTTTCAGCAGTTTCGACGGCGGCCACTGGATGCCGCTAGGGTTGATCTAACTTAAATTTATTTTACCTGTAGTATTTATTCCATCTGTGACAGTCACAGACATGCACGCCGTTTCCCCCTTATAGACTAGCAATATAGGGCATCGGCCGCTCGCCGCAAGGTGGGCAGATGGCCAAGTTAAATTGAAATGTCATTTTTGTTCAATTTTCGTCTTTCAGTCTATTTCTGTCAATGGTCGAGGTAACATCGGACAAAATGTGTGTAAATTTATCGTAAAAATGCCAAGTTGCATCGTTGTCTGATGCGGAAACCGCACTGGGCATCTCAATAAATCAAATGTTCGGGGTTTCTGTTAAAATGCAACAAATCTTCTTAGAGATTAATTTAGTTCATAGTTTCGCGGTAGGCTCAAGTGTCTTGTTTTACTATAAATCCGCCCCAAAGCCAACTGGTTATGGGCCCAGCACGCTCTGGCTCGTTGAATTTTACGGGTGGTTTATAGTAAAACAGTCGGCGGTAAAGTCGAAGTAAAAAAAGTGGTGTGATCCGGTTAGCGGTGGTTTCAGTCGTTCGTTTCAGGATAAAATTGCGGTAAAGCAAAGTGCGGTAAAGCACACTAAAAATGGAGAGCATAGATAACAATACTGTGAAGTTGGAAGGTAATTGCAATTGGGGCAGTTGGAAGTTCAAACTGCGGGTGCTTTTAAGAGCGGCGGATGTGTATGACGTTGTCGATGGTAGTATACTGCAACCATCAGGTGATGACAAGGATGTAAAGGAGAACATCAGAAAATGGAATGCCAAGGACGCAAAAGCCCAAGGTATCATAGTGTCAAGGTCGTCTGACAAAGTAATAAACCAAGTTATTAGTTGCGAAACAGCATCAGAGATATGGAACAAGCTACATACCGTTTTTGAACAGAAAGGTGAACTGTCCGTTCATTTAGTTCAGCAGCAATTTTTCTCGTTGGAGTTCAAGCCTTCAGAAAGTATGTACGAATTCTTAAGTAGAGTTGAGGAAATTTTAGCACGATTGAAAGCCTTAAACTCAGTAGTTCCAGAGAGTATGGCAATCACTAAAATCACAACAAGCCTTCCAGACCATTACCAGCATTTTATTTCTGCATGGGACGACTCCCATGCCAGTCGAAAAGCGTACCATGAGCGAATTGTCATCGCGTTTACTTGTTGAAGAGCAGCGCTACCTCGCTCGTCACGGTGGAAACGAAAACGCTAGTTCGGCTTTACAGCGGTAAACAAAAATAGGAAGTGTTTCAAGTGTGGTAAGTTAGGACATTTTAAGAAAGGTTGTAAAGTTAAAGAATTTTGTACATGTTGTAAAAAGTCTAAACATAATTTTAAAAATTGTTGGTTCAAGAAAAACGTTCATGTAAATAATGGTAGTAGTAGCTCAAAAAGTAATGCCTTTCGTGTCTCTGTGCTGTCAGCGCTAAATCCAAATACAAAAGAGGTTTCAAAAACTGAAGGGGTGATGAACAGTGGAGCCACTGAGCACATGTGTCACTCAAAGGAGTTATTTAATAACTATAGGCCTTATAAAAAGGAGATTTTGATAGGTGACGGTTCAGTCATTGAGGCCATATGTACAGGTGAGGTAGAATTACTTGCTTATAATGGTAAAGAATGGATAAATACTACTTTGTACAATGTGTTACATGTTCCAAACATACAGTTTTTGTTTTCTGTCTGTGCGGCAACAGACAAAGGGTATATAATAAACTTGAACAGGGATGTATGTGAGTTTACTAAAAAGGGTTGTGAACAAGTAGGTGCTATTGCTGTGAGTAAAGACAAGTTATACATAATGCAGTTTAAATATCAAGGAAGCAATGCACTAGTGGGTCATCTTGTAGGTGGCTTAGAGGAATGGCATAGTAAAATGTGTCACTTAAATATTGAGCAGGTGAAGTCAATATTAAAAAGGAGCAACATTGATTTCGAAAAGAGTAACAACAATGAAAGCTCAACTTGTATTCCGTGTGTTAAGGGTAAGATATACAAACAGCCGTTTAACTTGAGTTTACTAAAAGTGAAAGGCCTGGTCAGTTGTTCCATCTTGATCTGTGTGGACCAATGGAAAGAACATCCTTAGGTGGAGCGAGATTTTATTTGCTGATCAAGGATGATTATTCTAAGTTCAATACTGTTTATTTTCTCAAACACTAGTCAGAAACTGTAGGTAAAATAAAAAGTTTTTTGCAATATGTTACAAAGAATCTAGGTCATAAAGTTGCATTCATTCGGTCAGATGGGGGTACAGAATTTGCAAGTAGGGAAATGAAAGCTCTCACTGATGAAATGGGAATAATTCATCAAATTAGTGTGGCGTACACGCCAGAACAAAACGGTCGTGCGGAGCGCGAGATTCGTACTATAAATGAGGCAGCTAGGTCGATGTTAATATCAGCTAATTTAGACAAGGATCTGTGGGCTGAAGCTGTAAATACTGCAGTTTTTGTGTCGAACAGAACAGTTACAAGCAGAGTCAAAGACAAGACACCGTATGAAGTATGGTACGGAAAGGACTTATTTGATGTTACGCAGTTAAAAGTATTTGGCTCATCTGTGGCAGTACATATACCTGATCAAAAGAGGAAAAAATGGGATAGTAAAGCTGATGTAGGAATTTTCGTAGGTTACGGGGAAACGTCTAAGGGTTTCCGGGTTTATTTTCCTCAGAAAAGTGATGTTTTGGTAAAGAGGGAAGTTGTATTTTTAAAAGGACCTTCTGTAAATATAGATATTGTAAATAAAAATATTAAACAGATTCACGAAGAGTTTTTTCCTAGAGTAGAAGAGAGAGTTCAGTTAGAAAATAAATATGAAAATGAAAGAGAGCCTGAAGAAGAAGGTGAATTTCATAGCTTTCTAGAAGAAGAAGGTCAAGCTGTAATATTAGAAGATAAGGACAATTCTGAAGAAGAAGGAAATAGTGAAAATAAAGTGATGCAAGAGCAAACTGAAGAAGACGTGCAATGCCCAGAAACAAGTGAAAGACCAAAAAGGGAAAAAAAGCTACCACTAAAGCTCAAAGATTTTGAAATAAATTTTCTTACTGTTGATGATGATGAGAGTTTAACTCTGAAACTTTAACACTGAAAAGTAAAGACAAATCGAAATCCGAAGAATCTATCAAAAGGGAAATGGATACTCTAAAGGAAAATAACACTTGGGAAGAGGTAAAGGAAGTACCGAAGGGAGTCAAAGTTATCTCTAGCAAATGGGTTTTCAGAATTAAAAAAGGCAGTGAAGAATCAATTTACAAAGCTAGACTGGTGGCACGGGGTTTCGAAGAACCAAAGTGTGATTTAGATGCTGAAGTTTATTCTCCCGTAGCAAAGTTGCCAACTTTCAGAGTTTTCATGGCTGTTGCAAACAAACTCAAACTGCCAGTTTACCGAATGGATGTGGTAGGAGCGTTTTTGCATGGAGATATCGAAGAGGTTGTGTATTTACAGCTCCCAGATGGTACAATCTGTAAACTAAATAGGTCTTTATATGGTTTAAAAAGGTCGCCCAAGTATTGGAACAAAAAATTTGATACGTTCGTGCATAAACAAGGATTTCTAAAGTCCAAGAGTGACCTTTGTTTATATTTTAAAAGGGAAAACGGAAAACTTACTTACTTGTTGATTTATGTAGATGATATTCTATATTTTAGTTCAAGTGAGACTGAATTAAAAGCTTTGCAGTCCGGTCTAAGCAGCAACTTCAAAATGAAAGATTTAGGTTTAGCGTCGAATTATTTAGGAATTCAGATTAAACAAGAAAATGGAAAAACAATTTTAAGCCAAGAAAAGTATTTAAAAAAGGTATTAGTAAAATTTGAGATGCAAGATTGCAAATCAGTCGATACTCCAATGGAGCAAAATTTCAATTTTCAAATTCTAGATCGAAAAACGTCGGAAAGTCAAGATATAGAAACAAAGTGTAGGCAACTGATAGGTAGCCTCATGTACGCGGTCTATGGCACACGTCCCGATCTGTGTGTTAGTGTAAGTTTCTTAAGTAGGTTTCAACATTGTGCAAGTGAACTTTTGTATAAGTGCCTTAAGAGGGTCTTAAGATAATAATAATAATAAATAAATAAATAGTTTATTCCATTAATCTACTTACATAAACAATATCAGTTTCTAAAAACTTCTAGTAAGCAGAATAATCTGCTTGTGTTAGAAGTTTTCGCTCTTCTATAACAAACAAAAGTAGACTATGTAAAGTACTTCTAAATAATTAATTAAGACTTATTTACTTAGTAATGGAAAAACAAAAGGTAAGTTACTTTAACAGTAGTTAAAACATAAAAGTAGTTGATACATCAAAGGTACTCTTGATCTTGCTTTAGTATATGACAGCACAGATACCGAAATTCAATGCTTTGTTGATGCTGACTGGGGCGGGGATGTCAAGGATAGGAAATCCACAACAGGCTTTTTCTTAAAAGTTTTTGACTGTGTCACTAGGTGGTGTTGTAAAAAACTTATTTCAGTATCTCTTTCCTCAACTGAGTCGGAATATATAGCCTTAAGTTGTGCCATTTGTGAAGCATTGTGGCTTAAAAATATATTGAATGATTTTAATGTCCCAAAGTGTGAAATTGAAATGTTTGAGGACAATCAATCTGTTATTAATATCTCCCACAACAATGAGAATAACAAAACATGTCGATATAAGATATCATTTTATTGTTGAGAAGATTTCTAAAAAAGAAATAGAGTTAAAATATATAAAGTCAGGTGATAACATTGCAGATATGTTAACAAAGCCTTTATGCAAAGTTTTATTTGTTAATTTTAGGGACAATGTTCTCAAGATTGTTAAGTTTTAGTGTAGAAACAGGCATGTTTTATATTTTATATAAGTTTGAAGAAGTTGTCCTTTATTTAAGTTGTTGTGTTATAAAAGTGACTGTTGAGATATTTGTTGAGGAGGGGTGTTAAAATGCAACAAATCTTCTTAGAGATTAATTTAGTTCATAGTTTCGCGGCAGGCTCAAGTGTCGCCACCATCAATGCGATAAGCTCTCTTGTAACGTAATAGTAAAATATACGCCATTTTATAATTCATATTTCTTGTTTTACTATAAATCCGCCCCAACTGTTTCATACCAGAAGTAAGCCATATGGTGACAATTTTTTATTTAAATAACTTCGTTACAATCCATACGGTAGTGATGTAACACTTCATCGACTTTTCGATAGATATAGCAACAAGTTAAGCAACAAAAAATATCCGACTGCATATTTACATAGTTTTATCCAAAGTAGACATGAAATGTATTTGACTTATTTTTTCTTCTAATTATTTTCAGTTTCCAAAAGAACCCAAATAAAAATTAAACGAGAATTAAGAATGTGAGCAGACACGACAGCTGGAAAATTTTCTCCTAACATTTCCGCCCAGCTTGGCTATAGATATGTTTTGGAAACTATGATTCGGTTTGATTTTTATTTTTAAAATATATATTTTTTGTTAAATATGTATTTTTACTGTATTATATTTGTGAATTTGTATTAGTATCGATTATGTATTAAGATTTAACAAGGAACAAAATGCTTAATATAATTAAAATAATTAATTTATCCTCATTTTAAAAATTATCATAAGAATTTTCGATATTTGTGAGCCTTTCTATTACCTCCATCACTAGATCTTTCAGTCGTATTTTGAGTTTTGTCATTTTCAAATACTCTATTGCTATTCGACGATTTAAATCCTTAGACAGTGTACATCTTGCGGTGATTGGTTGTAATTCAAACATATGACATTCTTAGATTCAAAAATTCGAACAGTTATGAAGCTTCCCCCTCCCGCACCTCAGATTTTCCCCTCAACTTCGTCCACGACGTATTAGCTTTCTATAGAGGAGCGGAGCGACGATATAAAACTTCTTTGGTGACAGTCATCGACGTAGACATAGAGTATAGAGCGATTCAACAAATAGTTCCTATGCTGTTATGTTGGCTCCCCTGTCTATCAACGACATCAACACGCAAAGACGTTTCTACCGATTTTGTTAGTGTGTATCTGCGTTCTATGTAGTGTGTGTCTGAGTTCTAAGTAGTGTGTGTGGAAAACATTGCTGCCAACTAGAGATGTGTAGGTCCGACCGGAACTGAATCCTCGGACCCGTATCCTTCTCAGATGTGGTGGATGTAACTCCGAACGGAGGAACCGGTACCTCTGGAACTGATTCAGTTTCGATCGGAGTTGTATGCAAACGAACCCGGAACTGATACCGCGCTGGCACTGGTACAGGAATGGCGGGTGAGTAAGGTGGGGTCGGGAGGGGCGAATTATACCGTAATAACCTGCCTTGCTACGAGTTTTAGCATAGGTATACTAGATGGCGCCCGGATTTCAGTATTTTATCTTTGCACGTTCGGTAGGCATAAGTTTACAAAGCTATCTGATCTGATAATAAATGAAGTATTATGAAACTATAAAGGATGTAAGTACTATGATTCTAAATAAAATGAAAGATTTTATTATTAAACGAATGATGAAATCTAATGTCAAAACTTTCTTTGTTGATTATGTTAGCAACTGTTATTCTACACGATAGTTGAGATGTAACTTCCGGTATGAATATAAGGTATATTATAAATAATGATTGGTACCATAAATCTTTTACTGATTTTAATATACTATAAAATAATTTATTTTAATTTTAATCATAACTATAAATTTATTTATTTAACTTCCGGTAATAATCTATGATATATTATTTGTAATTAATGATACCTAAAATCTTATGCTTATTTTAAAATACTATTTCATAATTTAATTTATTTTTTGGTTATTTATATATGATATAAAGTATCAGCCACCACATGCTGTGTGACGTCACTCTTCCCCTCCTTCAAGTGGGGTGACACCACCCAGGTGGTGGCTGACGAGTAGAGAATGAGGCAGTCTATGATAAGCCAGTAAAGACTAAGGAACTGTCGAAGTGTATCAAGTGATCTAAGTGATTTAACTGTTAAGGTGTTCATTGAAAATCAGTGTGTCGGATTGGTGCAAATTAAAAAGTGAGTATAAAGTGTGTTATTTTATTCCTTGCCATGTAGCCCCTCATAAGTTCTAAACAATACTTAAACATCTGAACTTTTAATAATCATTACAGCATGTAGAGTTTTAAATAGTGTTCAGAGTACTTAGATGTGTATGGTCATCCCTTAATAGATCAGAAGTGGGATCAAATCCATTAGAAAGTGTAAAATAACTTAGTTAATAAAAATACTGAACACCCTTTTCTAAAATACAATGACTTTTGGGTAGACATAACCAACCGAAAATCATTGTGAGTTTTTTTTTCCCCTAAACTTTTTTTTCTTTTTTCTTTTCGTTTATGTGCCTTTTTATCTACCTTTAACTAAGTTATTGCTAAGAGCTACCATTTTATTTAAAAATTTAAACATAGACATTATAATTTATTTATTATTTGTGGTTCCAAAACACACGGCATTTATTGAAGATGCATTCATAAAATTTCGCCATAAAATGGAACGAACTTACCAAATCGACTTCCTTCTTCCTGTCATAGAGCTACTTCCGGTGTTACCTGTCTCTTTCACTCCTCAGCAGAATGGGCCCACGGCGTCCATCTTGCGCTGTCACTCATAGCGTTTGTAAATTTCGCCGGGAATGTAACCAAAATTTTTTCATTGTGCAAATATTTGTGAAAATCAGTGAAAAATTGTGAAAATATTGTGTAAAATTAAGAAGTCTCATTGTTTTACGTCATTTAAGTGATTAAAAAGCAGTGGCAGTGGTCAAAATCAATGAGTATGCAAGACAAAAGTGAACACGACGATGACGCCGCTGGTGGCAGTGGCGCCGGCGCCGGTAAGACCGGCGTTGAGGCAGAGCAATCGGTGGCCGCTGCTTCGGATGGAGAGCGGTCTGGGCATCACTCTGCTGACAGCGAGGACCGCTCCTCATCTTCGGAGGATGAGGAGGGTTTCGCTTCGCCGCCTCCCAATAAGCGTCGTCGTAAGTATAGAGACACTTCTGACCCTCGAATTGATACTTTGGCGAGACAAGTTGATTACATATCGGGTTATCTCACCCAGCTGCCATTTTATATAGGTGCGTTATCTCAGAGATCACAGCCAGGCCTACCTGAGACAAGTAATGCACAAATGTCATGTTTACAGTCTCAATATTTAGTTAATCCTTGCCAGACTAAAGATTCCTTCCAATTGGGTTCGTTGAATACAGAGTTTGATAAAGAAGAATAATTCCACAACCAACAAAAGAACGCCTTGAGAGTGTTAAACGCCTCCAACATTTTGAATCCTAGGCATGGAAGGGAATTCGTTACAAGCCTGTTTTGCAGTCATACGCAGCATCCCCGGGATTCATAGGGCTTAAAGTAAATGAAGAGTTGTGTCATTTCAACAAATCAAAAGATTATTTAGCAACTGCGGAAAATATGTTAGCTGGTTTAACAAATGCTGAGCTAGAACAAAGAGAATTATTAAGAGAAAATTTGCAAGAGCTAGTCAATTGGGCTGCCAATAAACCAGAGGAGTTAAACCCGTCATCCCTATTTGAAAAGGTGTCTACTTTATTTGGACAGAGTTCTCCTCTGCACAAGTGTTCAGAAAAAAATATGCAGATAATTTGTGGCAGACGCGCAGAGTGCATTGAAATAAGAAGAGAGCGAGTACTAAAGGAAATAAATAATAACAATCTAAGGGCGTCTCTTAGAAATGTTCCTCCATGTGCAGAGTACCTTTTTGGACGTGAAGCCTTGCAGCCTATCATACAGTCTCTCGGGGGAACTCAGGTGTGGCTTAACACACCAGGCTATCTGAAAGAGAGGTCTACAGCAGATAGACCTTACAAGCAGGATCGTAAACCACGAGTCTACAATACCAGTAACAAAAATTCAAAGACTGAGAAGAAGACAAAGAATAACAATTTTCGTGCATCAAAGAGACGTATCAGCTACCGAAGCTTCAACACTAACACCAAAGAGAATGCAACTGAGAATAGCGGAAAACAAAAATGACTATTTACAGATGAAGAGGGCCTTTCGGGGGGGATGTCTAAGACACCATGTACAAATGTGGAAATGTTTGGGTGCCAACAAGTTCATATTGAACATAGTATCCAACGGCAGGATACCCTTCATGAGAAAACCTCCTCTGCAATTTCCATCAAAGAAGGTACTGAAGAATTTTACAACAAGAATCTCCCCGGAGATGACCAATGTTATTCAGGACTTGAAGGAAAAAGGTATCTTAGAAGCGCCTCCACTTTTAAATGCAGGTTTCCTGTCCAAGATGTTTTTAATAAAAAAAGGAGACGGGGGCATTCGACCTATATTCGACCTGAGGGGCCTCAACAGTTATGTGGCCACAAAACATTTCCACCTGGTCTCACAAGTAGATGTCCCAGATTTTCTACAGAAGAACGACTGGTTGGCCAAGATCGATTTACACCAGGCATATTTCCATTTGCCAATTGCCAAGTCTCACCGTCGCTTCTTGAGAATATGTTACAATCAGGAAATACTCCAGTTAACGTCGCTCCCTTTTGGCCTCTCTTCTGCCCCCAGAACGTTTGCTGCCCTATCAAACTGGATCGCGGAGATCCTTCGTGCAAGGGGTATCAGAGTCATGGTTTACTTAGACGATTACCTTCTGGCAAACCAGAGCAGAGTGACACTTGCCGAGCACATCACAGAAACTGTAAACCTTCTGGGGAGTTTAGGTTGGCAAGTGAATTTCGAAAAATCGGTGCTTACTCCAACCCAGCAGCTGGTATACCTAGGTATTTTATGGGATACTCAGAACAACATCATGGCCTTACCATCCAGCAAGGTAGACAAAATAAGGATGACCATAACGGAGATATTAAGAAGAGAAAAAGCCTCCCTCCGGCAGATGCAGGTATTACTGGGTCAGCTGAATTTTGCAAATTTGACAACACCAAAGGGCAGACGAGCACTGTCGAAGAACTCAGAGGTTCTTAAAGACTTTTTCCCTGGGGTTGAACAAAAAGAAGGAACTCCCTCCTCCAGTACAACGGGAGCTCAGTTGGTGGCTGGGAGCTATAGTCCAGAGTTCAGTTGTTCTACATCAGGGAGAAGTAACCCATTTTCTCACTACAGATACGGCAGACGCAGGCTGGGGTGCCCAAATAGATGGAACATACCTTTCAGGGAGATGGACCCCAGACCAGACCGCGTGGCACTCAAATCTCAAAGAGATGTTTGCAGTGTACGGTGCTATAAGGGCCAGAGGACCAGCTCTAAGAGAAGCACACGTATTAGTACAATCCGACAACAGAACTCTGGTCGCACACATAAGGAACGAGGGGGGCACTCGATCCCTAGCACTTCTCGAGTTGACAGAGAAGGTCATGGAGTTGACAGACAGGTGGAATATCTCACTCTCGGCGGCGTACCTCCCGGGGAGGTACAATAGCATAGCCGACCGCCTCTCAAGAAACGCACCAGTGCCGGAATGGCACTTGTTGCCCCCGGCCTCGGAGGCCGTATTCAGAGTTTGGGGCGTACCCGAGATAGACCTGTTCGCCTCCAAGAAGAGCGCGGTCGTAGACCGCTATGTAACATGGGACTCCAGAGATGGGTCGTCAGTCTTTTGCGACGCATTCAGTCGGCAATGGAAGTTTCAGCTGGCGTGGGTATTCCCACCCCCGAGTTTAATCCCACGTGTATTGCGCCACCTCAATACAGCCGAGGGCACTTACATAGTGATAGCGCCTCATTGGACAAAGTGCTTTTGGCTGACAGATCTACAGAGTCGAGCAATAGCAGAGCCAATACCTATAACAAATCTCCATCTCAATCTGATAGATCTAACAACAGAGAGAAGCCCTGCACAGGTAGAGAAGTTGAACTTTCTGGCTTGGAAAATTGGGGGTGGGCTGATCAGATCTCACACTGGTCTATGGAGGAGAGAGATCTCTTAAAGAGAAGCTGGCGAGAGTCCACGCTTGCCACTTACAAGGCTCCAATTAAGCGCTGGATATTGTGGTGTTCGGTAAATAAAATTAACTATAGAGCTCCACAGGGTAATGAGGTAGCTAGATTTCTAGCCAAGTTATATATAGAAGATAAGTTGTCATATCGCACTATAATGTTACATAAGTCTGCCATCTCTACTTATTGTGCAGCCAGTTCGGAGAGCTTCTCGAAGAATTTCTTCATTCATCAGGTGTTAAAGGCTATTGCCTTGGCAAGACCAGTAGAAAATAAGACACCAGTGTGGGATACTAAATTACTTTTTAATTGGCTTAGAAGGACACCAGAGAAAAGAACACTTTTTGACATTTCTAGAAGAACAGCAATAATCTTACTTTTAGCTTCAGGTAGAAGAGTGCATGATCTGACACTGCTGGATATGTCGAGAGATTATCAATGATGATGGTAGTGAGATAATACTATGGCCAAGGTTTCAAAGACAGATAGTGTAACTAACAGGCAGTCAGGATGGTTATTGAAGAAGCACCAAGATGAATGCTTATGTCCTGTGAAACATGTAAGACAGCTAGTTGAAATCTCAGAAAGCCGGCGCGCTGAGGCCTCAAATCTATCAAGTTTGTTTATTTCTATAAAAGGAGTAATCAAGCCAGCTACTAGAACTCTGATAGCAAGCTGGATAAAGACAATCTTTAGAGAAGCTGGAATCGATGCACCACCAGGCAGTGTGCGGTCAGCCGTTGCATCAAGAAGTTGGCTGGAGAATAAACCAATGGATGAGATTCTAACTCGGGCTAATTGGAAGAGTGCAGAGACTTTTAAAAAATTCTATTGTCGCATAGTTAATCATTGTAGTAAGAGCGAAGACTTGCTATCTAATAATTTTTCACAGATTTAGTCTGATGTGTTTAAATCTAGAGAGAGCATTAACTTAACTTTTACTCTGTAACTTTGGACTTTATGGTTTGATTATTCACCAAAGTTATTTGCAAAAAAAAAAAAAAAAAAAGAAGAATTAAAAGAAGAATGAGAGAACAGTAATAAATTTTCTTTGTTTAATGGTTGACAACCAGTATAAATTGAAGAGTGGATTTCCTCTTTTAATATATTTTTTATATAACTGCAAAGACTTGCATTTTTTGAGTGTTGAATTATGAGAAAGAACTTTTTTAGAGAAAATATGATAATTTATTTTTCTTTATTGTCCTGTCAAGGTTCATGATTATTTTTATTAAGTTTTATTGTGTGCACATTTGCTTCTTTCTTATTAAGATTATATGTTCAAATAACTGTTGGACAACGTTGTGAAGCATAATATTAAAATTGTTGATTCTGATCACATAGCGTTTGTACTCTTTCACCAGCAGATATCAAACAGGTCTTCAATAAATGCCGTGTGTTTTGGAACCACAAATAATAGAACTGTTTTGCATAAAAACAAAACAGTTATTATTTAAGTGGAAAAACACACGGCATTTCAGCAAGGTGCTTGCTGGTGATTGATGAAGACTATGAGTGACAGCGCAAGATGGACGCCGTGGGCCCATTCTGCTGAGGAGTGAAAGAGACAGGTAACACCGGAAGTAGCTCTATGACAGGAAGAAGGAAGTCGATTTGGTAAGTTCGTTCCATTTTATGGCGAAATTTTATGAATGCATCTTCAATAAATGCCGTGTGTTTTTCCACTTAAATAATAACTGTTTTGTTTTTATGCAAAACAGTTCTATTATTTACATTTTACCTCATTTTTTTTATTTTTACATCTTTTTACAAATTAAATTTAAGCTACGTTAGCAGTTTATTATTCCATACGGTTTTCAAAAGGGGACAAAATTTTGCTATTTTTGCTCTCCGATCAACCGTTTACGAGATAATCAACATTTTAACATTTAAAGTGTAAAACAGCTATTAAGACAAATATCCTAAGGAGCAGATTTATACAGTTGCAAGTATGAACAGGGCTACCGATTAAGTGTTTGTTATTCTACACATGCAATTATGAAATCAACATTTTAAGAAAATATAAAAATAATTAGCTAAAATGAATATACTTGTTATTTCCATAATATTGGAGTCGGATCATTCAGTCATTACTCCTTAATAGATGTTAATTAGATATTATTATTATGATATAAATATTAAACTTATTATGATATATATATATATATATATATATATATATATATTTTTTTTTAAAGTTTTTTTTTTGTTAATGTATTTTTGTATGAATAGAAGGTCTGTGTGATTTTTTTTGTGGCATTTTCAGACCACTATGGATGAACAAGTTCGTGCACCGACACCGCCGAGTCCTACACTGCCAGTAAGGGGACATCAGCCTCGCAGTGTGAGAAGATCATCACCCCCTTATCATCGACGTCACCGAAGCAGAAGTGACCGTGAGTCCCGTCACCGTTTACTCCGAGCCAGTCTTCGATCACCGAGTCCAGTGAGTCGAATCCGTCAATCTCGTAATGTAAGCAGATCACTATCACGGGGAAACCGTCGCATCCGTAGCAGAAGTCGACGATCACGTGGTCGTCAAAGCAGAGCTAGCCCTCGATCTCGTTCACGAAGCCCAATTGTTCGCCGTCTAAGAAGTGACGAGAATCAAAGATTAAACTCTGTAGACAGACGTTTAAGCACTCCCGAGATTTCGCCATCACGAACATATATAATAAGTAACACTCGTGATAATGTGATTAGATTATCTTCTAAATCAAGTAGAGCAACTCCCAATGTTTCAAGAAAACGTCCAATGAATCGGTCAAGCCCTGAAATTGAAGAAAGACAAGCCAAGAAAACAAAAGAAGAATCAAAAAGCAGTATTAATTTTAAAGATAAACCTTTTACTATTAATAATTTAAATGATCTAGCAGAATTGACAATGGCTTTGAAATCAATTCATCAAAATAAATCCCTAGATAAATTAAGTTCAATGCAAAATCCTATTCCTGAATTTGACCCGTCGAAGAGAGAACAGACTATATCAATGTGGCTTCATAAAGTAAATGAATGTAAAGCTATTTATAATTGGACTGAAAAACAAGTTATTCATTTTTCTTTGCCAAAACTTCGTGGTTTTGCTCAGCGATGGTATCAAAGTCTACCATCTGTTCTCTTTTCGTGGGAAGAATGGCAGGAAAAACTTTTAACCGCCTTTCCATCGGAGGAAAATTATGGTCAAATGCTGAGCGAGATGTTAGCAAAGCGGGCTCGTTTTAACGATTCGTTGGAGGAATATTTTTATGAAAAAATGATTCTTATCAATAGATGCGATATATCTGGCAAACGTGCAGTTGAGTACATACTTCATGGTATCAATTACAGGTCTATTAGACTAGGAGCAGAGGCTGCACAGTATAGGGAACCAGAGAAACTACTTAGCTATTTGAAAAATGCACGGAACAATAAACAACAAACAGATAAAAGAAATAATAAACCATCAAACTCGGTAAACCAAAAGCAAATCTATAAATCTATCTATATATAATTGCAAAAAAGAGGGTCATTTTGCTTCACGTTGCCAAATGCCTATAATCAAATTTAATAAATGTAACAGACTAGGACATGAAACTGAGCAATGTCACATGAAAAATGAGAAAAAAGTAAATATTGTAGATTCTACCCCAAAAACGAATGCCCATTTATCTACACATAAAGAAAAAAGTAAAAATTCGAATATAAAATATTTTAAAAATAGTACAGTAGATGGTATTAAAACGGAAGCGTATATAGACTTAGGTAGCGAATGTTCAATGATAAGACTATCGGATTTTAAAAAAAATTGGCTCAAAGTTTGATACAGACAATTTACCAATTTTAAGAGGATTTGGAAACTCTATAGTTAATGTTATTGGCAAAAAGACAGTTGAGATAAATATAGACGGAGTAAAAGCAAGAGTAGAATTATTAATAGTGGATGATCACGTCATGCACGTTCCACTTATGATAGGACACACATTCACTGAACAATCTCATATTCTGATACGTAAAACTAGTGATAGCTTGGACATTATAGATTTAGGTTATGATAAAACAGGTAGTAATAAATTAAAGTTATATTGCAAAACTGATGTGATGGTTTCTGGACTGAGTATAATAGATGTTTTTACGGACTCTAGTTACGAAGGTGAAATATTTGTCGACGGAGATATTCGCTTTCTACTGGATGTTCAGTACTCAGTATTACCTGGACTATATCAAATTCATAAAGGAGGGACTGGTCAAATAGTTGTTAGAAGTATGTCAGCAAAACCATTGGAATTAAAAAAGAACTTTCTTCTTGCACGAGGTCGTATTGCATGCGAAGAAGTCAGCTCCCAAATACTTAGTGTTAGCACGTGGTTAAACAACAAATCAAATTCTGAAATAACAGAATCTGATATAAACGTCGATAAAAATTTAGAACCAGAATATTTAAATCAGCTATTAGAATTATTAAACAAATATCGATCATGTTTCGCTTTTGACTTGTCAGAGTTAGGCATTACTACAACTGGACAAATGACAATTGATCTCTCTGATAGTAAACCAGTTGTCTATAGACCATATAGACTAGCAGTGAAAGAAAAAGAAATAGTTAGGGAGATGGTTAATGAGTTGCTAGAAAACAAAATAATACGTCCATCTGTCTCTCCGTACGCAAGCCCCGTCGTACTAGTTAAAAAGAAAACCGGTGATTACCGACTATGTATTGATTATCGAGCTTTGAATAAAAAAGTGATTAAAGAAAACTATCCAATGCCACTAATAGACGATCAACTCGATATACTTGCTGGTAATGAAATTTACACAACTCTTGATTTGGCATCTGGATATTACCAGATACCAATTAAAGAAAGTGACAAACATAAAACAGCGTTTGTGACACCGGATGGGCATTTCGAGTTTAATCGAATGCCCTTCGGTCTCGCAAACGCTCCTTCAACCTTTCAGCGTATTATAAATCAAGCATTGGGTTCAACTAGATATAAGGAAGCTTTAACATATCTTGATGACATTATAATCCCGTCCAAAAATATATCAGAAGGAATGTCAAGGCTAGAAATGGTGTTAGGAATATTCTCCGAAGCAGGTTTAACTTTGAAACTGAGTAAATGTCATTTCTTCTGTCGAATAGTAGAATATTTAGGCTTTGAGATCACTAAGGACGGCATTTGTCCGGGAACAAGAAAAATAGAAGCTGTAGAAAAATTTCCAACGCCAGAGAATCAGCATCATGTTAGGCAGTTTATAGGCCTTGCCAGTTTCTTTCGACGATTTGTGCCAGGTTTTTCCATAATTGCAAAACCTTTGACTACTTTACTGAAAAAAGATATCTTATGGAGTTGGGGTGCAGACCAAAAAAAAGCTTTTAAAACTTTAAAAGAGAAATTATCGCAAAAACCTATTCTGGCGCTTTACAATCCAAAGGCTGCAACAGAGTTGCATACCGATGCATGTAAAGTAGGTATAGCAGGTATATTATTACAAAGAGACAGAGAAAACTTATTAAAAGCAGTAGCCTACTTTAGTAGACAAACATCACCTGAAGAACAAAATTATTCTGCATACGATTTAGAAACGCTAGCAGTTGTAGCTTCATTACAAAAATTTAGAGTTTATCTTATAGGGATTGAATTTAGAATCGTTACAGATTGCAACTCGCTTAGGGCGACTTTTCAAAAGAAAGATATGGTCACTCGTGTGGCACGTTGGTGGGAGCAAATGCAGGAATACAACTTTTCTATTGAATATAAACCAGGTGTCACCATGTCGCACGTAGATGCATTGAGTAGAAATCCTGTCATTACTCCAACAGAGACTTTAGAAGTCAAAACTGTAACTAATTTAGGCGATTGGCTAACAACTGTAAAAGAAGCTGACGACGAGGTGAATAGAATAAAGGGTATTCTTGAAGATCCTTCTTTACATGATATTGTCGACGTCAAGTCCAATTATAAACTGAAAAGGGGTAGGTTATTTAGGATTACATCGGATGGAGATAAATGGGTAGTTCCGAAGGGAGTCAGGTGGCAAATAGTGAAACAAAATCACGACGATATTGGACATTTCGCCGCGGAAAAAACATTAGAAAAAATCAAAACTTTATATTGGTTTCCCAAAATGAAAAACTTTGTCAAAAAGTACGTGAAGTCATGCTTGGAGTGTACTTATTCCAAAGGTTCTACGGGTAAACGTCCTGGATTTTTACATCCTATCGAAAAAAATAATGTACCATTTGATACAATTCATATCGATCATGTAGGTCCATTCGTGCGTAGTTCTAAAGGCAATATTTATATATTGGTAATTGTTGACGCTTTTTCTCGATATGTATATTTAAGAGCAGTCCGAAACACTAAAACTCAAACTTCGATCAAGGTTCTCAAAAAGTACTTTGCGACGTTCAGTACACCTAAAAGATTGATTTCAGATAGAGGAACATCGTTTACTAGTATCTCTTTTCAAAATTTTATAAATGAAATGGGTATCAAACATGTTTTAAATGCAGTTGCAACCCCCAGAGCCAACGGACAAGTGGAACGTTACAACAAAACCATACTTGATTCTCTTACTGCAAAGTGCATTGGATCAGCTGAGAATAAATGGGATGAACACTTGTCTGATATTCAGTGGGGCATGAACAATACTTTCAACAAGGGAATCAATAGAACCCCAGCTGAAGCACTTTTCGGGGTAAGATTCAATGGAGCTACGGAAAATAAGGTAGTTTCTGGATTAGGCAATGACGTAACTAACTCTGCCTGTAATACTGATATAGTAACTATTAGAAAAGATATAGTTGATCACGTAAAAAAATATCAAGAATCGCAAAAAGTCGCATATGATAAAAAAAGAACAGAACCCTTTAAATATACAATAGGTGATTTAGTAAGGATAGAAAGACAGGTACCAGCTACTGGTCAAAGTAAAAAATTAATACCAAAATTTCAGGGACCATACAAAATAAGTAAAATACTCGATTTAGATAGATACGAAGTCGAAGACACTCCTTTAACGCGAAAGAATAATAAACGATATACATCTATAGTAGCTGTAGACAAAATCAAACCATGGCTTACATTTAATAGACCACATGATGTTTCCTCTGATTAGAAAGGCGAGTACAAATAACTTTATATTAAAAAGTAATATAGAATTAGTTATTTTTTGTATATATTTTTTTAGTTTTGTTAGTTTGTTTGTTAATTTGATTAATAGAAGAATGATTTAATCATAACAATCGAATAAGGAAAATAGAAAAGTGGACATTAAATATTATAAACATAAAATAGTAAATAATTATTATAAATAAACTTTATCGTTATTTATGTTTTAGAACTTAATTATTAAAATAGGCTGTTTAATTTAATTAGTAAAATATACTGCATGTTACTTAGCAATTTAAATTTCACACGTATAAAGAATAGTATAAAATAATAATAAATAACTTTTATCAAATTATTTTGCCGATTACTAGAGATTTTGTAAATATATTTGTACAGATTATAGTGTTGATTTGCAATTTATGAATTAAAGATTTTATTTTAGAATTGCACTAACATGTGAATAATAGAGATATTTATATACACATGAAACAGATGTTATAAAATGGTAATAAATCATAAGTAATCATGGAAAGTGGCAATCAGAATGTGAGGCTCGTCTTTGACATAATCTGGTACAAGAGGCCTGATGCATTGAAGGTGTTCAGGATTCAAACATAGAGCTTGATTTGTCAACGTTCGAGATATGAGGTCTGTTGCCCAGTTTTTGGTATGGCATGAATGCCATGAATGAATGATATGATATTCTGAAGAATGCGAGGCTCGTCAGTGACATGATCTGAGTCGAGGGATCTATTACTCAAAAGAGTATTCGGGATTCTGACCTAGGACTCGGTTATGCCATTGTTCGGGATATGAGGTCTGTTGCCTATGGTTTATAGCATTCAGAATGTGAGACTCGTCGTTAACAGAGTCTGGGACGACATACCTATTTTAAAGAATAAACAGGATTCTAATATGGGGCCCAGCTTTTGTTAATGTTCGGGATATGGGGTCTGTTGCTTTAAATATGCGCTACATATGCGTAATACTATAATTAAATAATACTTGGTGTACGTACGAGGACGTTACGTATTTAGGATGGCCGAACTGTTAGCAACTGTTATTCTACACGATAGTTGAGATGTAACTTCCGGTATGAATATAAGGTATATTATAAATAATGATTGGTACCATAAATCTTTTACTGATTTTAATATACTATAAAATAATTTATTTTAATTTTAATCATAACTATAAATTTATTTATTTAACTTCCGGTAATAATCTATGATATATTATTTGTAATTAATGATACCTAAAATCTTATGCTTATTTTAAAATACTATTTCATAATTTAATTTATTTTTTGGTTATTTATATATGATATAAAGTATCAGCCACCACATGCTGTGTGACGTCACTCTTCCCCTCCTTCAAGTGGGGTGACACCACCCAGGTGGTGGCTGACGAGTAGAGAATGAGGCAGTCTATGATAAGCCAGTAAAGAATAAGGAACTGTCGAAGTGTATCAAGGGATCTAAGTGATTTAACTGTTAAGGTGTTCATAGAAAATCAGTGTGTCGGATTGGTGCAAATTAAAAAGTGAGTATAAAGTGTGTTATTTTATTCCTTGCCATGTAGCCCCTCATAAGTTCTAAACAATACTTAAACATCTGAACTTTTAATAATCATTACAGCATGTAGAGTTTTAAATAGTGTTCAGAGTACTTAGATGTGTATGGTCATCCCTTAATAATTATATCAAATGGCTGTGATTTTACTACTTATCTTGTTAATAAAATAAATGCAAAATTCTTTAAAAATTCTCCTTTTATTTATTTATGAGTTCTGCTTCCGCAATACAATGGTGTAATCAAGTTTGGCCGCCCTACTCAATCCTTTCCTCTAAGGACTCGGACCCACATAGGTCCGGCGGAACTGATACGAGAAAGTAGGTCCGCTGATCGCGTCAATCCATCCACTCCGCTAAGGACTCGGACCTATATAGGTCCGACGGAACTGGTACCTGGAAGCAAATCCGCAGAGCTGGATTTACATCTGGACCCGAATCCTTTAAAAACTCAGACCTACACATCTCTACTGCCAACATAACGGCATAGGAACTATTTGTTGAAACGCTCTATACTATGGACGTAGAAACAAACGTTTGTTCGTTTGACGTTTGGTTCTACGTCGATGATGGTGAAAGTACAAAGAAAAATTTAAAAAACCGCGCCACCTAAAACAAGACAACATTAAATGTTACATACTTATTTGTACAACACAACACAACAATTATATGTAAAAAGGAAGTATTTATGGGTAGAATTCGTAAATTGTTTTAGAATTTAATATTATTATGCTGAATATATTTACATAGTAAGTTAATAACGGGAGTATCAATTTGGGATAATAAAAACGAGACATTGGTAGGACGAGGGAAATCAGGGGGCAGAACATCATAGAGGTAAAATGGGTACTTTGGGCGAAGAATAGAATATGATCAACAGAGCCTTCATCGAGTCCACATTCACAGAGCGAGTGATCCCTTATCCGTATCTTGGCCAGGAATACTGGTGTAACTACGTGTCCTAGGCGGAGTCGACAAATTGAAGAAGTGGTTTGCTTGTTGAACTTCTTATATTTGTAGAACCCAGGCTTTTTGCGAATGGACGGTTGGATAGAACCATAGTGTCTACCTTTTATTTGTCTAGATTCATCCCAGACAGTGGCCCATGAATCATATAAATAGGAACGAGCCATGTTTACCATATCTGAGGAGAAGATATTATAATGAGTAAAAACCTGGTAATGAGTTAAATAAAATATGGTGGAGGTTTTTAAATTCGAAGAAATCAGTGTATAGTCACTTTTACCGATTAAGCATTTTTACTGGTTAATCTTAAATTATTAAATTGATTTTTCCTTAACGTTGACATTGGCAGAATTGTTGGACCTAAAGCTACAACAAAAGGCCAAAAAAAAAAAAAAAATTTGATAAATAATTTTTTACTTTCCAAGATTTTAAATCAATAAACAACATTTTGTTTACGGTGCTCTCAAACCATAGAGATCTTCATAATGTACACATTATTGAAACTTTAAACTAGGTATGTCTCATCTTGCAGGGCATGGCAGGGCAGGACCTCTGGCAGGACTCAGGGTCCCTCCCTACTCATGAATTTTAATAACTGTCCTCAACGAACACTCAATTTGCGAAAAACGGTTTGACTGTATACCTACTCGTTCGTTGTATGTTATAAACTAGGTAATAATCAAATATTAGACTAATCTTACTTAGAGCAATGTTCGGCGTGTTAATAGTTTCTTTTACTCTCTATTTTAAACACTTGCAGGGATGAAAAATACACTTTTTATTCTGAGGGATTCCCTAAAGACACTCAACATCAAAAATCAACAGTGTGCAGAAATGGTATATATGTTGATCAAAGGGCTTAAAAGACAATGCCAAGCTGGCCATACTGTCGTGCCCCAGCCCGAAAATTGGCAATGCACACATATTACACGAATGATTTATATATCAAACGATAGCTGTTTGATTGTAAAATAAAACCGTATTGCGATTTACCTTCAAAAGTTGGGAGAACAGAAATATTAACTTGTAAGCTAAAGTGATGCTTACCTAAGGTACGATGGGGTAATAGCGGATGACTTTTTAGTGCCTTGTAATAATAGTGAGAAAACATATATATTTCACAAATCTTACGGCTTACAGCTGTAAAAATTCGTAAAATTAATAATAAAGAGATAAATAGTTAATATAAAATTAGAAATAAATATTGAAATGGTAACTTTTCTTCTTTAAATTGTCCATCTTCTATTGATACACATTCCATGTTACCCTTGCTAACCTTATAAAACGTAACTTAATGTTTACATTCTTGAATGAATGACTGAATGATAAATGATAATAAGGTTTAACACAGATGATGCTCGTAATTCATATGAGGAGATTATGTTCCAATATACTTATTCCTCTATGATTGCCTTATAGGTAGGCATCCAGTAGTGGACTGGCAACGTTTCTTAAAACTTACCGTTAAAATTGTCAAGTTACTTTTTTACTTCTTGTTTTAATCTGAATATAAATATTGTGATATTTAAACATCTAACTAAAGGTTTCACATTGAGGTTTACGTTTACGTGTTGTTATATGACTTAATAAACTTAGGACCCTTGGTAGGTGATCTGATCGAAAGAACTAATTTATCCGGACCAACTGAATAATAAAGCATGTTTTTTTTAACAAAACAGACCTAAATTCTTCTAAATGTAATGCTTACGGTGTGTTAGTGTTATTTTAGTAACTATCTACATATTATAACAAAGGTTGTCTTATAATATACTGAGGCAACTGAAAATAAATTCAAAGGTTTGTTTATAGTAGTCTAGTATATAGTTATATGCATCTTGTTGGTGTATGTGAATCTAGCATGGTGTATTTACAGCCGAAAATAATTAAATGTTATTTTGACATTTAATCTCCGGAGATCAAACGTCAGTGTAGTGATGTATGATGTGGATATTTCGTGAGTTTATGGAAAAATTGGTTTATTGATAAAGAAACTTTCATAAACAGCATTGTTAAAATGTCAAAGGAATAATTATACTCATTTTATTGTGAAACATAAAAAACCGCTTAAATTCTGGACTTCACAGTTTAACTTACTTTATGTTTACTACTTCATACTTAATACCTTGGCTTAATACTAAAGGATTTCCGTGTGTGGAGTAGGGCCTAATCTTCCCGATGTTATGGGAAGAGATCCGTGCCCCTGCAGTGGGGACGTTATGGATTATTAACACACCAAAGGACCTGGATCCGACTTGCTCTTCTAGTTACTTCAGTTCAATGAAGGATACATGTTTGCGGATCTAATTATATAATAAGTCGACCATATAATATTTAATATGGAGAATCACTGGTACCTTCTACCCGTGTGAAATATTTGGTTAAATAATTTAAAGCTCGGTGTGTTCTCAGCCTGAGTAGTTGACAAAATAATGACAGTAAGATTTAAAAACTAAAATGAGAATTGCATACCGTTCGTAGAGTTTACATAGATCTATTTAAAAACTCTCTCATTCTGAATTGCAATAATAAGTAATAATATTAATGTTTAATATTATATTCTTTGTCGTTTCTATCATTTTCATTTTTTTACATATATAAATCATTGGTATTTTTTAAGTACTCGTTAAATAAAAGTTATCGGTATTTGAATATTACGTATTAAATTGATTCATTTTTCCGATAATTTCACAACACTATTGAATGAGTGAATGAAAATCAAATGCCTATCAATCTTTCATGTATCACGTACATAGCAGTATTTTTTATTTATTTATTATCTATTTTCCAAACTTTTAAAGAGGGTAGAGAATACCCATAATTATTAATTCATTATTTTAAGGTATGCCATGTAATTTTATTTTTGTAATACATAGGGGTAAATTTTTTTTTAATACAAGTCCAAAAATGTTTCTATCTTCCTTAGGTAACTCGCGTAAATTAGTCAAATATCTACAAAAATATTTTTTTATCTTTTTTCTCCCAACTTTTACAGAAATTTTGAAAAATGTAAAATTCTGAATTATTTGTGTTACGGTTTTTTACTTTATGTTATTTTTGTAATATTTCGGAATAAAATAATGAAAATATAAGTACGAATATGACTCTGGGGCACAAACGGGCATTGTCTTTTACGTAGTGCGGTCCAAGAGTTCCCGGCCTAACATAGAAGGATATATGCAAAAGACAATGCCCGTTTGTGCCCCAGCGTCATATTCGTACTTATATTTTCATTATTTTTTCCTGAAATATTACAAAAATAAGATAATGTGAAAAAACGTAACACAAATGACATAACATTTTACATTTTTCAAAGTGTATGTAAAAGTTGGGAGAAAAAAGATAAAAAAAAGTAATTGTTAAAATATCTGACTAATTCACATGGGTCACCTTAGGTAGATGGAAACATTTTTGGACTTATATTCAATAATTTTTACTCCGATGTATTACAAAAATAAGGTTACGTGACGCGATATAAAATATTAAAATAATAATTATGGGTATTCTCTGTTGCCTCTAAAAGTTTGGAAAATAGATATAAATAAATTAAAAAATACTTTTATGTAACCGATACATAAAAGATTGATATGCATTGCATTTTCATTCACCTCATTCAATAGTGTTGTAAAATTAACGAAACAAATGTATAAATTTAATGATATTAAAATACCGATACTTTTTACTTAACGAGTATTTAAAAATACCAATGATTATATGAATATGTAAAACAAATAAAAATTGATATTACTTATATTTCAATTATATTATACAGAGTGTTAAAAAAAGTGCGTTTGAAATTTTAAGGGGTTACTCAGAATCAAGTACAGAACCCAGGAAAAATATTGAAAGAATTTGTGAATTCTCGATTCGAGAATTCACAAATTCTCGATTCACTATTTAGATTTAGTATGAGAATCTGAAAAAAATAATTGAAGACCGGATTTTTTCAATATTTTTCCTGGGTTCTGTACTTGATTCTGAGTAACCCCTTAAAATTTCAAACGCACTTTTTTTAACACCCTGTATTTCAGTTTTTATCAGTAACGCAAACTCCATGTACTATAGTATGCACTTCTCTGTTCAGTTTTTTAATCCTGTCATTATTGTTTGTTTGTTTGTATACTCTTTATTGTAATAAAAAACAAAGAACAATACATCAAAAAATCAGGAAAAACTAAAAAAGGGTGGACTTATCCCTTACGGGAGCTCTTCCTGTTAACTTTATAATGTTGAGAGGAATTACCCAAACTGTGAACACACCGAGCTACATCTGAATGATTTAACCAAATATTTCACACCGGTAAAATAATCACAGATTGAAATACCTACTATCTAGATATTAGATGGGTAAAAGCCAGAACCGCAGATCCTTCATTTAACTGAAGTAACTACGAAAGCAAATCGAATCTAGATCCATTGGTTCTTGAAGTTAAATCACATCCCAGATTCTGATCCTGTAAAAACGAATGTCATACGTATGTCTGAAAGTTTTCTGTGATAATACGAGTTTCAAATATTTCTCCGACATTTTAATAAAGTTGTTTATTAAAAAGTTTATTTATCAATAAATCGATTTTTACATAATCTCATGAAGTATCCACATCCCTACTACTGACATTTGATCTCCAAAGAATATTTGACAAAATAGCATCAAATTATTTTCGGCCGTAAATACACCATGCTGGATTCACACAAACCAACAAGGTTTGTATAAATAAAAATTCTGACAAATCTCTGAAAGTTTTTATTTTTAGTTTCAATTGCTTCAGTACATTTATGACAACCTTGGTTTAAATATGTAGATCGGTGTTTTTCAACCTTTTTTAATACCCGACCCCATTACAAGTTAAAAAATTCTTGCGACCCCCCCTAGGGCCATAAACATACAAAATGTTAGTGATTTGAAAGACTATGTTTATAATTTTCTTCAGTTAGAGAATGATTTACTTATAAACGTCTCCAAAACAGAACCACGTTTTGACAAATTGTTAAAAAATAAACAGGACCAGCCTTCTCACTGAAATCGTATTTTTTCATTGCAGTGTAGGAACTAGGACCTATGACCACTTATAGTTCATTCCAATCAAAAAAAGCAAAAGGTAAACAAAGATAGTATGCATCTGACATTGACATGTGTTAGTTCCATAGTAAGTTAGTATACCTTTTGCTTTTTTTGATTGAAATGAACTATACTTTTTCTTTTCCCGCGACCCCTTTAGAAAGGCTTCGCGACCCCCCAGGGGGTCGCGACCCACAGGTTGAAAAACACTGATGTAGATAGTAACTAATCTAGTGATCACTAAAATAAAATATTCTGTTACGTTAAGGCCGGCAACGCACTTGTGACTCCTCTGGTGTTGCGGGTGTCTATGGGCGGCGGTAATCGCTTACCAATTACCATCAGGTGATCCGTCTGCTCGTTTGCGACCTCTGCCATAAAAAAAAAACGCCGGATATAATAATCTTTTTTAAGTTACCTGTCAGGGATGATCCTATATTTAAGTCAAATAACGAGACGTACCTTAACGTGAAACCTTTAGTGATTTAAATGTTACAACATGGATATTCAGATTGAAATAAGAAGTACAATAAAAAAAGTACCATCACCATTTTAAAGGTACGTTTAATTAACATTCACCGTCCACTAGTGGACCTACCTAAAAGACAGTGAAATAAATCTATTGGAATTGGAACATAAGCTCCAGATTAGAATTATAGACCTCATCTGTATTAAACATTATAATCATTTATCATTCATTCAATAATGTAAACATTAAGTGACGTTTTATAAGGTTTGCAGGGGTAAAATGGGATGTGCGTCAAGAAGAAAATTCACAATTTAGAGGGGAAAACGAGAAAATTTACCATTTAGTAATTAATTTATATTTTTTATTAACGATTCATATCTCCTATCAATTTTACGAATATTTACAGGCGTAAGATTTGTGAAAAATATATGTCTATTCATCATTATTACAAAGCAATCGATACTCGATTATGCCGATGTGTGTTATTCTGACCTTTCTGTCGAACGTAAAAACAAATTAGAACGCCTACAAAACCTCTGTATCCGCTTTATCTTTAGCCTCCGTAAATACGACCATGTTTCCAATTTTCGCGCCTAACTTAAATGGTTACCTATTCCTCGACGGCGAGATTTGCACATCTTATCTCTTCTGTACAATATCCTCTTCAACCCTGTCACTCCATCTTATCTTAAAAACCACTTCATCTTCCGGTCCTCAACTCTATGCCGCACATTAAGAAAATCCAGCATCCTCACCCTTGAAATCCCAACCCATTCTTCTTCTACCTATTCTAACTCTTTCACTGTTCAAGCAATCCGGCTGTGGAACTCATTACCTGAAACTATCAGACGTGCTCCTTCAGTGCACTCTTTTAAAAGACAAGTTAAAGCTCACTACTTATAAAGTCATATTATTATCTGCATTTTTGATACATACTTTTTTACTCTATCCTTCCTCACCCATAGATGCTATGATGTATATATTTATATATATGTATGAGTATATATTTAATAAATGTAGGTTTATATTTAATGTATATTTGTATATTAGTATGTATTTGTGTTTCTTATTACCTATTTCGTTGTTTTAGTATTTTTTTTTCTTCTATTGCACTACCCCAGTACATCTCATAGTTTATTTCCTGCCTTAAGGTTGCCTGGAAGAAATTGCTACCTAGCAATAAGGTCGCCTATTGTTTTCACCAATTTTCTTTTGTGTTTGTTTTTGTAATATTATATTTTCTTGTGATGCAATAAAGTATATTGAATTGAATTGAATTGAAAGCACTGAAAAGTTATCCGTTATTACCCCATCGTACCTTAGCTAAACATCACTTTAGCTTACAACTTAATATTTCTGTTCTCCCAACTTTTAAAGAAAGAAGAAAGAAAATACATTTATTCGACATCACAAATAGCACCTTAAAACTAAAACAGAGATAACAAAAATAAAACTTAAAAATACTGATAAAAGTGCCACTCAGACATCGAATGGGTCTCTACTCAGCATGTGTTGCAATCAGCAAGCTGGCTGCAACGCTGGTTTTCTGTAGAGCCCTTTACATTGTATGTGAGGCAGCGAGCGAACATCACATTGTAAATGTTAGCAATCATTGGTTCATATGACAATAACAAAATGACACATACATTTATTTGTCTTCCCAACTAATAGCTATACATGCAGAGAAATTCTGAAAATCTGAATAACAAAATAAAAATAAAAAGTGTTAAAAATTAAATTTAAAAAATAAAAAGTGTTAAAAATTAAATTTATGAAGCGCTTTGTGTATTTACACACTTATTACATACACATCACTACTAGTTTTAATATTAAGGTAAAATTTATTATATTAAAACCGTCACAGAGGTTATATAGTATCTAACTCATAGAAAAATGAATTATCTAATAGTGTTGACATTTACTGCACTTTATAGACCTAACATGATATAAAATATTTTATATAATAATATTGATTTAAATTAAAAAGGCAATTATTGAATTATAGTACATAAGGTAGGTAGCGGCTGCTTTGCTTACGAGAGTGTCTTTTGCAAAATCAATAAATGTTTCTTTAATTGGGTTTTAAAGGACCCAACAGTACTGGAATTTCTGATTGGCGGTGGTAAGTTGTTCCAGCATTTCGTGGCAGAATAACGAAAACTGCCACGAAAGGCAGCCGTTCTGAATTTAGGGCAAACAAGACGAGGAGCATTTCTTATTTCTCTTTGAGAAAAGTCTAATTTATTATAAAGATAGCACGGTTTTTGGGTTTTCATGACTCCAAAGAGCAACGTCGCGAAGTGTAGTGTGCGCCGCGCTTCCATTCTCAACAAGTTGCTATTGTTTAGGTATGGCGTTACGTGTGTACGTGGAGGTATAGGAAAGCAAAAACGTGCACACGCGTTTTGCACTCGCTGGATTAGCGTTTTGGAACGAGCCAACAAACAACCACCAATTAAAGCATCCGCATAATTAAGTTTAGATAAAATCAGTGAGTCACATAATTTTATTCGCATGTCTACAGATAGATAATTACGAACTTGATACAAAACTTTAAGCCTATAGAAACAGGTTTTAACTGTTTCTATTACATGTTGCTCGAATCGTAAACTACCATCCATAACAACGCCCAGATTTCTTGCGCTTTGAACATATTCTAAAGGTTCACCACCTAGTACCACACGAGGGTTAAAGTCAAGAATTTGGTGTATTTGGTTCTTGGTACCTAACACAAGAAATTTCGATTTAATGGGGTTTAAGACAAGACTATTCTGGCTAGACCACTTAGATATTCGATCCAAATCTTCATTTAAGGAATTAACAGCAGATATAGTGTTAGCAGACTTGAACGATATGTAGAGCTGCAAATCATCCGCGTACAAATGGTACCTACATTTCTGTACACAATTTATTACATCAGCGATATAAAGAATAAAAAGAATCGAAAACATTGTGTCACCGCCAGTACGCAAAACAACCTGCTGGCATCGGCCAGATAGGTAGCTCGCGAACCACTTGACTACATCGTTACTGAAACCGTAATATGCTAATTTGGAGAGCAAGAGGGACGTATTAATTGTGTCGAATGCGCGAGAAAAATCCAACAAAACCAAGATTGTCCCCTCACCCTTGTCTTGTGCGGTCAAGATGTCATCTGTAACGTCCATCAAAGCAGTCGCTGTACTTCGAGATTTCCTAAAGCCCGACTGTTTCATTGGTAGAATATTATTAGATTCAAGGAACGTCGTCATCTGGGAGCATACTATTTTCTCAATAACTTTGGACATAAACGGCAGTATGCTAATCGGTCTTAAATCGTTTAAATCTGTGGGGTCTGGTTTTTTCGGGATGGGATTTACAATTGCAGCTTTCCAGACGTCACAGGAAAGGTACAGGTTTCGAATGACTTATTAATTATAGCGGTAATAGTTCCAAGAGTTTGTGGGAGTGTCAGTATTGCCATATCCAAAGTTATGTCATCTATACCATTCGCATTACTCTTTATGGATTTAATTGTGTTCAAGACATTTATTTCATTGACCGGCTTTAAAACAAAGGTCGCATCTGAATAGCGATGAAATTCAAAATAAGAAAGACAGGAAATTGAAATGGTTTCTTCACAGGGTAGGGTTAAGAAATGATTGTTGATGACATTCGGATTATCAAAGCACTTTGGCAACTCAACTTGTTTTTTATTAAAATCAACAATGTTACGTTTAATGTTTTTCCAAAGATTACGTGGATCACTTGAATGTTTATTAATATGTGTCTGGAAATATGCACGTTTTTCAGAATAGAGAGCAGATGCAACAATTCGTTTTAAGTCTTTATAATACTCAATATGTGCCTCTAGTTTTGATCGGCGACTTCTCGCGTGCGCTTCGTCTCGTAGCCTCATCATCTGTTTAATAGTATAGGTGATCCAAGGGTAACTACGTTCCTTGATTAAAACATGCTTTTTAGGAGCATATGTGTCAAAAAGAAATAAAATATATTCATTTAGAGTATTAAGCATGATATTGACATCTTCATAGCGTATTAAATTTTCCCATTCGATAGCGTTAAGATCGGCATTAAGGTTATTTATATTTATTTCTTTCAATGGTCTGTAGGTAACCATAATGGGGAGTGGTTTAATTTTGTTCATGTTAAACTCGCAAGATATGAAAGCATGACTACTGAGGTCAGGAATAGTTAAAGGTGAAATGGTAATACGGTTTTATTTAGCAATCAAACAAATATCGCCTATTTTCGGGCTGGGGCACGACAGTATGGCCGGCCTGGCATTGTCGTTTAAAAAATACTAATATTATTTTTTAATATACTCTCCCTGTATTGCAACACATTTTTCAAAACGTTTGATTAATGCTTCTATGCTTCTATAAAAATATGCTGAACCCTTACTGTCGAAATGGTCATAAATAGACTGTTTGATCATCGTTGTGGAATATTTTTCCTCTCAGATCCGATTTCAATTATTTTGAAAACTAAAAATAGTCTGAGGGGGACAGGTTAGCACTATAAGGGGGGTGATTAATCTCTATGAAACCGCATTCCTTACGGCGCGTGTGCACCGGTCGATATAATAAGATCCGACAGCCAAGCCACGCCAACCTGTCGGTCCTCTTAAAAACTATAGGATGTACGCGAGTACACTGGTCCGATAAAATAAAGAGCCGAAATAATCATTCCACTATTTGAGCCATATAGTAAGCGTCGTCGTCGCGTCATTGTTTCTGAATAGTGTTGTGCGCAGTACTATAGAAAATGTGCCCGGCTTTTAGCCAACGCCAATTATTGGCTTTATTGTTATAAATACAGCGTAAAGTAAAACCATAGGTAGGTAACCAAGAGTTTTAATACATCTAAAATGGCGGTTGTACCATAAAACCTACCATATTAAAAATTCCATATCATGATATGAAGTTCCATATTCTAAAAGTGTATGTAAATTTCTGTAGGTACAACAAATAAAAACGAACGTTATATTTTTATTAAAAACGCAGTACATTAATTAAAGCACTTGGGCGGTTACAGTACACAACTTAAATATGTAAATATTATTGAAAATCAAAGTATTTTTTATCTACGTAGATGCTTTACTTACACATTTTCTTAAATCATATTTTTTCCAATGAAGAATACCACCAATTTTTGTTTTTTATCTTAAAATATACTCTATTAAAAATAAAAAAATATGGTGAAAATTATTTTTTGATACATTTGATAGTTTCCGAGATACTGAATTATTTAGGTAGGCAAGTGATGCGGGGTCACCGTACGATGCTGTGACGTCACTCCACAACGGTCGCTCAGTGCGCGCACCGCTCCCTACCTGTATGTATGAAGTTTGCGTTGAAAATTTTAAAAATGACGAATCCACAAACTAGAAAATCGTGCTCGTGTCAAAGTGCTTAAATACAACTACCAATATACCCGAAAAGTTATTTTTTACTATTATATTTTTGAACCTTAAAGTCAAAAGAAATGGATGAGAAAGTATGATCCACCCAGACCCAAAGCCAAAAGTTGTGTCTATCACCTTCTTCTTATCTTATAACTTTTCATAAACAGTAACGTCATCGCCGTAGCTATTTCTAGCCAATCTAAAATAATATAAATATGAGTTAACCTATACACATAAAAAATAAAAACCGGACAAGTGCGAGTCTGACTCTCGCACAGAGGGCTTTGTCCATACCTACAAACAAACAATATTTTAAATTTTATCAACTTATTTTAAAATTTATAGAAACTTCTTAGAGATTTTCCTGTAATTTATAAGCAAAGATCTATTTTCTGTATAATTTGTTTAAGTTTTATGCCCAGTTTTCGGAAATAAGGAGTGAGGGGCATGGTAAAGGTGAGATGGTGTCAAAATCACTTATGTCATCAACTGTAATATAATGACACAATAACGACACTGAAGCGGTCGTGGCTCAGCGCTGCTTATGTGGTCACGTCGATCACGCAGGTTAACTGACTACAGACACGGTCACAACTTGGATGGGTTTAAATATCAGTAACTATCACTAGATGGCAGTCGTCAAGCTATGTCACATAATATGCACATAAAAAAAACTCCAGTTAGAAATGTTATTGTGGGCGAACATGGGACCATCCGATAGCAATGTATGAAGAACACAGTACGGTGAGAGCGGCGAGTTGTTGTATGACGTCACGCGCGCTTGGCGCGCCCGAGCGAAGTATTTGAAAAAGGTAGAAACTAAAATTATCGTAACTTCAAAACTACTCGCTTGATTTAAATAAAACAAAAACAGGTGTATTTCTAGACATTTAGGCTACAAGGTCATAAAGTTTCAAGTGATTTAACGGACCCATTAACATTCTTCATTAATACAAATTATCATAATATATCTACACATATACCTATGCATTTGAATATTCTATAAATGTATATTGATTTCTGTAGTACCTATAAAACATTTTCATATTAATATACCATGTAAATCGATAACTAAACTATACATATGTCGATAAATGATGCACAACACTTCGTTTAGTCCGGTAAGAATGTTTATGTCGTATGAGTGCAGCAGCGTTCATACAAAATGTACAGCGACTGGATCGGACTGTAACGTCATCATCTGTCGCTTCTCACCGTGTCGGCTCAGTGCACTCGCAGCGTTAACTGTAAACTTCGAAATGGCAGCTGTGTGGACTGGAGAATTTTCGTGAAGCAATCACACAAATAAATTTATTTTCCCTCGTCTTTTTCAAACATTTTTTGATGTAACAGTCGTAGTAAGTCACTACAATAAGCTGCGTTTACAACCGTGTTACGTTCTTTGAAATAGACCAGAAGGATTCCTTCAAACACCAGAAAAATTGTAACTATGAGCTTCTTAACGCTTTGGGTGACCTAAGCTTTTTTGGTATCGGTTCTCCCGTTTAATACCATTCCATTGAATCCCTTTTGGATGTCAGTTGATAGTAAAGAATCATATATTCATCACAATTCAATTCAGTCGATTGAATAACTTATTCCTGGTCCTCACGGCAGGGCAGCAGAGCTCTAAAAATTCTTCACAACATTCAACGCGTCGCTGCTTTTGAACTGCACTAAGAATCCGCGGTACCCATCTGCACTATTTTTTATTTTGTTTAAATCATGTTTAATAGTCGTGAAGGATCCTAAGAATACTTGTTTTAGAAAGTCCAGTCTGTGCTGCAATTTCTTTTGTTAGGATTCCGTAGCCAAATGGCAAAAAACGGAACCCTTATGGATTCGTCATGTCTGTCTGTCTGTCTGTCTGTCTGTCTGTCCGTCCGTATGTCACAGCCACTTTTTTCCGAAACTATAAGAACTATACTGTTGAAACTTGGTAAGTAGATATATTCTGTGAACCGCATTAAGATTTTCACACAAAAATAGAAAAAAAACAATAAATTTTGGGAGTTCCCCATACTTAGAACTGAAACTCAAAATTTTTTTTTTCATCAAACCCATACGTGTGGTGTATCTATGGATAGGTCTTCAAAAATGATATTGAGGTTTCTAATATCATTTTTTTCTAAACTGAATACTTTGCGCGAGAGACACTTCCAAAGTGGTAAAATGTGTGTCCCCCCCCCTGCAACTTCTAAAATAAGAGAATGATAAAACTAAAAAGAATATATGATGTACATTACCATGCAAACTTCCACCGAAAATTGGTTTGAACGAGATCTAGTAAGTAGTTTTTTTTTAATACGTCATAAATCGTAAACCGCAATTTACCTACAACGAACTACAAGAACTTTTATAGGTATTATGTTACTTGCTGCTACGGAACCCTTCATCGGCGAGTCCAACTCGCACTTGGCCGCTTTTTTTTAGTGTACGATCACTTAGAACAATATTTTCCACAAATTAATACTTTCTGGAGTAACCACTTTTGGAGGGCCTTCATCACGAGGGTTATCTTCAGATGATTCCCCGCTCCAACGAAATAGCTTAGACCACTTTTTTACTATGACATATGAAGGGCAAGAGTCAACAGCACCGTAAATAACAGTCATTCTTTCATTTATTTGAGTTGGCGTTAGACTTTCTTTACGATATTCAGTTTGTTTTTTTTTTTAAACTACTCGACTGCACGTATTTAAATCGCTCTAAAAAATAAAGTAGCGAATGGAACAGTCTGAAATTCAACACAGTGCAGTTTAAGACTTGTACCTATTTTATTAAGGAATAATATGATTATTTTGTATCTATTTTCTATGTGAGGCCGGGAACTCATGGACCGCACTACGTTAAAGAACCATCTATTAATAACATAAATTATTTAACACCGAAATATTATGTAGTAAATTATACCATTTTTCAGTATACCTGAAAGTATTATATTATCTTTTTTTTATCCATAATTGGTAAGGGCGCTTTTATTGTCATGCGAGTTTCTGCCCGCATGCGTGCGGCATTTCCAAAGCGACCCGCGTGCGTGTGAAACGCATGACAATAAAAGTGCCCTAAAAACATGTAATGAAACGATAGGTTGCGGGCGTTACGCATGCGGGCGGAAATCCGCATGACTATAAAAGCGCTCTAAGCTCTTGGCATCATCTCAGCTGGTGGTAAGTGATGATGATTCCGAATATGGAAGCGGACTATCTTATTTCCATTGCCATTGGCTAGGATTTCAACATGGACCTCTGGCTAGGATGGCCGAGTCACTACAGCGTGTAGTCACCGACGCTATGAAACAAGTAGATGTATACCATTGACATAAGTCTTGCACTTAGCATTAATTGGCGGTAAAGTGTAGGATATTACGATTTACACCTACGCACGTGTGCAATGCAACTTGCATACACATCTAATAATGTTATTCTAATTCTAATAATGCTTCACCGTTAAATCAAGCGGTATGAAAATTTACGTAACCTCACATGAAAATGTGACTTGATTACAGGACTGCGAAAAGCACATGAGCGAAAAATAATACAGCGAAAACTGCGACGCGACGTACGTTACTGCGAAAGACATCAAAAGTCCTACTAAATGACTGGCACATTGTCCAGGATTTGTACCCGAAACCTCTGGTAAGGAGGTTTAAGTCACTACCGTGGAGCCACTTCTGTACCTCAAAGTCAAAAGGAAAAAAGGAACCCTTATAGGATCACTCGTGTGCCTGTCTATCAGCCTGTCACAGTTGCCTGCTGCGAATCTACTTTTCGACTGCAGTTAAGTTTGTCCTTCAATCCGTATTATCTTTTCGTTAGAGCAATGTTCGGTGCTTTCATAGTTTGTTTGTACGCAACCCTCGGAGCGCGATCATCTGGCTCTTGTCCGGTTTTTTATATGTATGAGTGGTAGGTAGGTACCCTTCAGATCTTCTTTACAATTGGAAACAAATTTCAAAGCAATAAATGTAAACAAACTTATGAGGAGAATGAAAAATAATAGTGGTAATAAGTACAGCCAGATACATTTTCTCTGGTACAGCTCACCTGTCATTTACGCTTGTCTAGATAAGCTCTCTATAATGGAGACATCGGGCATTTCCCGCCGTCTTCGGCCGCGCCCTCGCTATCCCAACTAATCTTCGGATTGGGCCGTTTTCACGGCAGCTCAGGGCAAATTGCTGAAACGTATTAAGACCAGAAAACAATACTTATACCTACATAGTTACTTCACCTATTGTTAGAGCCCATTGTTGAGGCACGGTTCTCTTCCCATACCTTGGGAAGGTTAGACCATACTCCACACTCGGGGACAGAGTCCGGATTGGTGGAGGTTGTGGAATAGTGGTGAACCTCAGGGTCAGATAATTTTTTGATTTGATTTTTATACCACCAAATTTTATACCTGTTTATGTGGTTATAGTAAGAAGAAATCACAATTTTTTTCTTTTTTTATATATCACAAAACGTTTCTCGAGATATTGTTATTTTTGGTCCATTTCCATTAGCTCCATTGGCTGCCATAAAACACTAGTTTTACGTTTTAGGGCTCTGTATTGCCTTTAATCTAATAGGTTACATCGTTTTTAAAATTATAGTAACTTGTCACCTACAGTAATTTAATAAAAAATGGATAAAAAAAGAATAAATAAACGCAGTTTTTTTATTAATACCTATCTACTTCAAAGACTGATAAAATATGGGAAAAAAAAATAATGTGAGTTCATGTAAACAATCCAAAGTATTTTGCAAGCGGAAAACTTACACTTTGAAGAATGTTCCGCTAACATGAATTATGTTTGTGTTTGCTCATTACAGGGACACAATATGTGCGATAACATGTACAATAATGGTGTGAAAAGGACCACCTGTACGCCTATTATCTGAAGGTAAGTCACCTATAAACTTTATAATCTCCACTCCACGATGCAGTAATTACTTGAGGGACGAGACCCTTAGTTTAGTCTCGTCAAGCTCCCTCGTCACGCACCTTCGTCAAAGAAGATTGTAGGTACTCATAGATTAGGGTATGTCGCTGGCAGCCAAGTGACATTGTATCTTTTTTTTAAGTTGTTATGTTTTTGTTACCCATTTTTTTACAATATATTTCAGTCCATTGCCTGTCAGAGCCTAATAAAGGTGTTAAAGTTACCAAGCTTCTTTTCTGGTGTTTCGTCTAGCCCCCCGCCGTAGGCAGGCGACCCTCGGACTCCACACTGCTAGTCATCCGAGTCACTTTTTGTTAAATGTCAAAAAAGACAATTTGTTGTAAAATATTTGAAATAGCAACCTATGACTTCATAATTTAGTATAGTCGTTTTATAACTCTCTTCCAAGCTAATAACTTTTTCTACCGTTTTTGTTTCAATAAAATAGCTATTTAGTGAAAAATGTTTCGTAAATTAATTGTTAAGCAGTCAACATCTGAATTGGCCATAGTTATGCCATAACGATCCAGCTGATTTAAAGTAAGTAAGGGATAATGTACTTTATGTTACTAACATAAAGTACATTATCCCTCGCTTACTTTAAATCATTTTATTTTTACGTTATGGCATAACTACATAACTACTAGGTGATTTATTAGTGGCAGATGTGAACATATCTAGGCTTTTTTTCCGGGTCAAACAAATGTGACAACGTTTGTTCTATTACTCTTTAAATAAACGTCTTAAAAAATTTGAACTCTCCATACAAATCTATAATCGGATTGAACATATTAGTACAGAGAGTCCAAAATTGTCCAGGGGTATGCGCCATTAAAAATAATCTTTAACAACACTTCCCACCTACCTTATGCTGGCTTTTATGATAAAATAAAACAGTTCTAGAGCACACCTTATCTATTTTACTGGCTTCTTATTCAGTAGTTCATGAACCCTGAACAAACATGAATTTAATCCATCGCGTCGTTGTCAAGCTTTTTGTGTCCTCGAAATCGTTTGCGTAGAAGTTTGTTAGAGTGCCCTCTGAACTTTATTTGTGCTTTACGCTTTCGAAATAAGAATAAAACGCACAAAATAAAAGATACAGGCTCTTTTATTTTTATTTAATTTTCTTTGCCCCTTATTTAAAAAAGAGGTTGTTTGGAAGAGATTATATTTAGGAAGGTCTAGTGTTATTTCTATAATGTTTAGTATTGTTTTTATTTACAGATTATTTTTGTTTACAAAAAAAAAAAAAAACGAAACACATAACAAAAAAGCGGCCAAGTGCGAGTCGGACTCGCCCATGAAGGGTTCCGTAGCAGCAAGTAACATAATATAAAAGTTTTTGTAGTTCGTTGTAACTTGAATGAAAGGTAAATTGCGGTATACGATTTATGACGTATTAAAAAAAACTACTTACTAGATATCGTTCAAAGCAATTTTCGGTGGAAGTTTGCATGGTAATGTACATCATATATTTTTTTTAGTTTTATCATTCTCTTATTTTAGAAGTTACGGGGGGGGGGACACACATTTTACAACTTTGGAAGTGTCTCTCGCGCAAACTATTCAGTTTAGAAGAAAATGATATTAGAAACCTCAATATCATTTTTGAAGACCTAGACGCCACACGTATGGGTTTGATGAAAAAAAAATTTTTGAGTTTCAGTTCTAAGTATGGGGAGCCCCCAAAATTTATTGTTTTTTTTCTATTTTTGTGTGAAAATCTTAATGCGGTTCACAAAATACATCTACTTACCAAGTTTCAACAGTATAGTTCTTATAGTTTCGGAAAAAAAGTGGCTGTGACATACGGACAGACAGACAGACAGACAGACAGACATGACGAATCCATAAGGGTTCCGTTTTTTGCCATTTGGCTACGGAACCCTAATAAAATCAGCCAAGTGTGGTTCGGGTTTGCGCCCGTGGACGAGCAGTCTACTTGAGCCTCCCAAACCCACAAACACGGGTTTGGTTTCGCATATTGTAGCAATCCTTCGACGTTCTGGAATAAAAAATGACATAAAGTAAAAAAAAAGTAAGGATGATCGTTTACTTTTGGTAAAAGGTATCATAATATCAATAAAATCTGTCTAGCAGTTTAAGATTTTAAGAAATTCCGTTTTTTGCCATAACGGGAACTTTCTTTTACATTTCCCAGATAAAAAGTATCTGCGAAATTGAATTTTCAATCTTTTTTATAAAATTTGTTTTTGTGATGTGTGAACCGATAGACTTAAAATCCAATAAAATTTTCGTGCCTATTATTTCCGAGACCGAGATTATTTAAAAAATATTCAGTTTAAAGTCATACAGACATCGGAGGTACTATTATCTAATCTGTGTCGGAGGTTCATTCAGATTTTTTGATATGTTGTTAGGGCTGATACCAGTAGTGTGAAACTAATTTTGCAGCTTCGAAAGACCTGTGCTAACTGCGTGGTGCTCCAAAAACATCGAAATTTTTGGACTTTTTCAGATTTTGGCTTATAATTTCTAAAAGGTGCATTTTTCAGGCTCCCATTTTTGAAAAATCAGATTTACTTAATTTTTTGCTTTGTCCAGATTACAATGGAACTATTGGTTTTACAAACAGCCGTCCTTCAGTCTTCCGTTTCCGTTTTTTTCAGCTAAATAACTGCTCTAGAACTTTCTTTTTAATGACTTTCCTCGTAGAATGAGTATTATAGCCGATATTCTGCTCGGAAGGCGGCTATTACTACAATTTTGAACTTTTTAGGAAAAATGGCCAATGTTTGAAGTGCTGTATCTTGGGTTTTAGTAAACCTACAGAGCTGCAATTGACCTATAATTATAGGAATGTTTGTCTTCTATATAAGTGTAGTACTATTTCCGTGGGATGCACCTTTTAGAAATTATTAGCCAAAATCTGAAAAAGTCCGAAAATTTCGATGTTTTTGGAGCACCACGCAGTTAGCACAAGTCTTTCGAAGCTGCAAAATTAGTTTCACACTACTGGTATCAACTCTAACAACATATCAAAAAATCAGAAGTGTTGCAATCAATGCGACCTAACGCGATTTTAATGTCTACGGTGAGTGGCGTAAGTAGCAACAACCCTGTAACAAGTTAATTCGGTATACGTACGAGTACCATTGCGTGGTACCCCTGGTGGTACGGTGGGTCTTTCAAAGTTAAACAATACCATCGTGTCAAAATGACTTGTGTTGTGCTTGTGCTAAACAGGTACCTTACAGTAAGATAATTGATAGGTATGTAAATAGTACAGATGAAAGAAAAAATGACACTGAAATACGAAACCTGAAGTATGAAAAATACTCAGTCATTGATAGAAGCTAAGAGATGAGTGATGATGAGATGACACTAATGCATTTGGATGAAAAATTATAGGTATGCCGTAAAATTACTGGTAAGCACAGGTAGGTATAATGTTACCAATAAATAGTATACAGTTTGAAATTGGTTGTACAAAAATGAAACAAATGATGGTTATAAAAATATTTATTTATTTATTTTTAAGTTGTTCCCTACTTACACACCGCCTCCGATCGATGGGTTACTGAATTTTGTGTCTGTCTCTGTCTTTTTACATATAAAGAAGAAACGGCTAAATCGATTTGAGTGAAACTTTGAACGATTTTATTTTAAATATAACGCCTAGATACTTTTTATCTGTTACCTGTAACAGAAGAACAAGGACTCTCTGTTTACTGTTTTTTTTTACTAAAGACATTATAATAAATAAGTACATTATATACCTTTTTATTCGCCGACAAGCGCAGAACCTGAATATCTTTCCCCAATGAACATATACAATCGGCGTTGGTACAAATTGCTTTTATATTGTTCTAGGTGAAATTCTTTTTATTAGGAAAAATGTCAAAAAGTCTTCAGTTAATCATCGGCCATTTTAGGTTATCTATAGTTAATTTAACTTTCATGTTGACGTTGGCAGAATTTTTATGAAACCCACATTAAGAAGCCCGTAAAAAAGACAAAAATGAAAGGTCAATCTTATTTTGCATCTTAAATTTGGAAACAAAAAGCTTAAGTACTGTTGAACAAAAAGTCACCTTGTATGTTAAAAAATTGGAAAAACGTTTAAGAATACAGTATTATACATATAATCAGTATGCACCTAACAGGTTTTCAGATTCAGAGTTGTCATCTATTTATTTTTTATTTTTTGTATTTCATTTGAATTAATTGCAGTCAGTAAGAATATGTTCCTTAATATTACATTAAAATATGGTCAGACTGAAGTCCAGCAAAAGTATCCAAAAATATGTTTTCGCTAAGCAGTAGTTAAAAATAAAATAAAAACGGCCAAGTGAGAGTCGGACTCGTGCACCGAGGGTTCCGTATAAATTCATAATTACACATGTCTTAAACTCTATATCAAATTCTCAGGCCTGCAATCCCTTGAAGCTGTGAAAAAATCAAACTTCTATGCCAACGCAATCAAGAGATACGGCCGTTTATGCCGCATATTTGAAATTCGCATGGGAATAAAAACCTATAGGATACTTCCTGTTGACCTAGAATCATGAAATTTAGCAACAAACAAAGCTTCAGTTATCTATCAGCCGAAAGACCTCCACTGCTGGATAAAGGCCTCCGCCAAGGATTTCCACACCGACCGGTCCTGTGCGGCTCGCATCCAGCGGCTTCCCGCAACCTTCACCAGGTCCACCGAGTCGGAGGCCTGCCCACACTGCGTCTTCCGGTGCGCGATCGCCACTCGAGAACTTTACTGCCCCAACGGCCATTTGTTCTACGAGCTATGTGCCCTGCCCACTGCCACTTAAGTCACAAAAAAATTGTAATGTTACTAAAAATTTATGGTTTTCGGACTTTTCCCTTTACTTGTGTTATAAGACATTGCTTCTTGCCAAATTTCATGATTGTAGATCAACGGGAAGCACCCTAAAGGTTTTGATTCCAATGCGAGTGTCCAAATATGCGGCATAAACGGCCGTATCTCTTGATTGCGTTGGCATAGAAGTTTGATTTTTTCACAGCTTCAAGGGATTGCACGCCTGAGTATTTGATATTTTCAACTTGACACGTCTACGCGTTTCTGAGAAATAGGGCAGACAGACAGACAGACGGACGGACGGACAACGAAGTAATCCTGTAAGGGTACCTTTTTTCTTTTGAAGTACGGAACCTAAAAATGAATGAGATAGTGAGTTCGTATACGTAGATATATGTACACAGTGAGAAATCAAATAAAACAACCAGTCCGAAGTGTTAAACCTTTTCATTTCGACAATCTAACTTTCAAAAAACCTTATTAGTAAAACCTCTTAGGTGCCTAAGGGGTGGTACTGTAGATACCTAGGTATGAACCGTACTGTAATCTTTTGATATTCGATGTATCGTCTGATCGAAGTGTAGGGTCCGAGACGAGATGCCTGTGATAACGATTTCATGAACCACTTAGTCAATCTCCGTTGGCACTTTATAAATACCCAGTACAATGACACTTCAGAAAATTGCTTGCCCGTCGAAACATGTTACTATAGGAACAACTTATTAACAAAGGTCAATCATATAAAGCCATAATAACAATAAGTGAATAAGCTCGAACAGAATAATAAAACGAAGCCTAATTGGTTAATTTCGTAATTAATATTTGTTTTGCCTCATAACATTATTACGAAAATAATACTTATCTACGTGTTGATTATATGTTACTTATTATTAGCTTTTCTGTTATGTAATCTGTGGTCCAAGTCTAGATTTGTAAATGTTGTTGGGCTAGTGGCCAACCCTAGTTTCAGAAGTTTTCAAGCCGCCTACAAACTCTCTGTCATGGCTTAACGACTGCCATCCAGTGATAAGTGGTAACCGGCACCAACGGTTTAACGTGGCATGCGAAGAAACGGTCATTTAGTGATAGCATTCAGCACCAACGGCCTAACGTATCTTGTGAAGCACGGAAACGTTGGAGATAAATGCCACTACTAGTCAAACCTATCTAGGTTATGATCGTGTCTGTAATCAATGAATCTGCGTGATCGACGCGACCACGAGCCGCAATGAGCCACGACCGCTTCTAGGCAAAATTACCGAATACGTACAATTAGCACTAAATTTCTTTTTTTCCTGGTGAATATCAAGGAAAAATCCAGTATTTTTATTTCACTGTTTATTGGGTTCGCACGCGATTTCTCTCTTTTACGACTTCGCCAGCGCAATTCGTGTAAAATACAACCGGGTAACGAAGTGATAATGTATCAGTTGCCGGGATATCATTTCTCATAACAGTTACTTTCCTGCGCCTTGGAAAAAGATTTGGGCAAAACCGAAAGGCATTTTCCTGTAACAAGCAAAATTTCTATCGTACGTAGGTTGGCGACGATGTCCATCTGACACTCGTGAAAACTTTTCCTATAAGTTATTATTTAGTTAGTTATCTCATAACGAATGAAATACTTTATGTATTGCATGTTATCTACATAAAATAATTAAATTATTCTCATCCACTACTCTTGGAAGTGGATTCGTCACACCTCAGAATCCAGCTTTGCATTCGGAACTGACAACATTACAAATATTTATTTAGAATGCAAGTGTTTAATCTATTTAGAATAGGTAAAATAAAACTTACCTTTTTTATAGTTTTAAGTAAGTTTCGAATTAAAAAAGCCTGTGTATTATATCTATTATGTGTACACAATAAATTGTAAAATAAATAAATAAAATAAATAATAAATAAAAACTTATTTTTAAATAAGTTGTCACCCAATTAGCAAAAGCTCTACATATCCTTTGCAACCTTCACTGCCTCAGAAAAAGTACTAATTTAAGAAAACTGTTATTATTTAAAAAAAACATAAATATTAATGTTTCAATTTTGTCTATTATACATAAACACTCGTTAAATTGGGCATAAAATTCAATTATGTTGCTCAAAAGAATGCGCCAAATCTGGACTTTTTCTTATCCACCGCTTCTTTAGTAAACAAAACATCTTACTAGGCTGGGGATTACAGCAGTTGTTTTTTGTACCTACAACCAGCCCAAATTCTCACTTTCCTTATCTTGTTAGAATTAATAGCTATCTTTCGTCGCGTTGCCAGCACCCCCGCCGCCGTCGGCTTCCGACGAAGTCTATTGTAGGTAATCTGCAAATAACTACCCCCTGGTAAGTAATTAAAATTTGGCTGCGTAACTCGATTTCGTTGAGTAACGGGATACCTGAAAGGTTTCAGCTGAATATCGTTATCATTTGGGTCTGTTCAGAGGCTTCTACCGCGGGCCTTTAGCGCCAGATGGCTGCTGTTATTTAATTTCAAAAAAGTTATTCTTGTTATACGATTTATTCAACAAAATGTAACTATGATTAAATTATTTCTTTAGAACTACAATGTCACTGAATGAAAAAAGGTCACGTCTCTTCGATTATCTAAGTATCTCGTTAATTAAAATAAAGTTCGGGCGGGACAGAAACCTGTCAAATGACCGCTTATTATTTTAAAAGTTTACTTAAAATTCATAAGACGGCAGTGCACGTGCAGTGTTAATTAAAAAGACTTTTCTAATAGGTAGGTTAGGTAGAAAGCTGTCAAATGAGAACTTTTACTGTAAAAATTTTGATTGGATATTCAAATAGGCATAAAAAAGGGTGCTTATTAAACAGATTTCTATTTAATAGCATTATTCGCCTCTAAAAATCTACATTGTCCTCTGAATTACTAAGTCAGCCACTATCAATGGGCGTCTAAAAAATAATATCTTAGCCAGTATCTTCGATGTAAGCTTCTGTTAATACAACTCAGCATGGTAGTTCTTTATTATTTAGAATCAAAATTTGTAACGCATATTCAAGTAGTCAACTTCTAAAATATTTATATATGACACCAAAAAAGTAATTTATTTGACTTACAATTTTATAACTCAGTACGATTATAATTGACCACGCTGAATACGTTAAAAACAACCGACTTCAATCGCAACAACTCCAATTTTGCTATGTTTTTGTTGATTTTCTTAAAAACCGCTGAATCGATTTCGATAAAATTTATATGGGACCACCTGTGAAGTATACCCTTTTAAACAAAAAAAGAATTTTCGAAATCGGTTCAGGCGTCTTCGAGTAATCGGTGAACATACATAAAAAAAAAAAAAAAAAAAAAAAAAAGATTCCGATGAATTGAGAACCTCCTCCTTTTTTTGAAGTCGGTTGAAAATGTAGTGGATCATAAATAAAACATATAAACAACAAAAAACATTATTATATTGATTGATCAACGAAATGTACCTAAAATTATAGCCAAACTAGCTTTCCGCCCGCGGCTTCGCCCGCGTTGACATCGTTTATGGTGCTTGGCCCCGCATCATTATATTTTTGTTACGCCCTACTAAAGGTTAATCCATGGGAAACGCGAATAAACAGAAAAATGATATCATTTGATTTTGATTTGTCTAAACGCTAAGTACTGTAGAGACTATATAGGTTAGAAGTTAGGTCTTAGGCCTGCATAGGCTTGTATAAAAAGTAAATACGACGTTGATTCAAATATTTGAAATGATAGAATAGAAAACAAATGTATTGACAGAGTTTGTTGGTACCTCGCCCCGAGTGTATGTTTATGTGAAAACGTATAAAATAAAATATCTAAAAGAATTCATCGACTTTCCATAAATAGAAGATCCCTACAGTACTCACCGTATTTCAGAAATATTATTTGCGAGTATATGTATCGAATGAAGATAAAAGCGATCTCCATAACTATGTTAACTTTTATATAATTCCCAACTAGCAAAATGTATTTTATATTTATCTCAAGACTACGTTTTTTTACTCTTATTTCACTCCTATATCCTCTTAAAAGCCTGGGTTTGGGCACTCCTTTAAGCGCGTTATAGTTTTAAATCCATTCTATATCAGTCTTACTGAATGCCGTTCATACTGATAGTAATTGTCAGAAAGTAACTTAAAAGCGTAAATAGGCTTATATTGCTCATACGTAAGAAGCTTTTAAGCCTATTAGTAACATGGCGCTAATATTTTTAACATGACGCTTGCGTTAGTCTTTTTGATAGCTGATATAAGACAAAATGTTTTTACAACAGTTTGATAAAGTGCTTACGAAATGCTGTTTTAGGGTTCCGTAGCCAAATGGCAAAAAACGGAACCCTTATGGATTCGTCATGTCTGTCTGTCTGTCTGTCTGTCTGTCTGTCTGTCTGTCCGTATGTCACAGCCACTTTTTTCCGAAACTATAAGAACTATACTGTTGAAACTTGGTAAGTAGATGTATTTTGTGAACCGCATTAAGATTTTCACACAAAAATAGAAAAAAAACAATAAATTTTGGGGGCTCCCCATACTTAGAACTGAAACTCAAAAAAAAATTTTTCATCAAACCCATACGTGTGGGGTATCTATGGATAGGTCTTCAAAAATGATATTGAGGTTTCTAATATAATTTTCTTCTAAACTGAATAGTTTGCGCGAGAGACACTTCCAAAGTTGTAAAATGTGTGTCCCCCCCCCCGTAACTTCTAAAATAAGAGAATGATAAAACTAAAAAAAATATATGATGTACATTACCATGCAAACTTCCACCGAAAATTGGTTTGAACGATATCTAGTAAGTAGTTTTTTTTAATACGTCATAAATCGTAAACCGCAATTTACCTTTCATTCAAGTTACAACGAACTACAAAAACTTTTATATTATGTTACTTGCTGCTACGGAACCCTTCATGGGCGAGTCCGACTCGCACTTGGCCGCTTTTTTTAAAAATGGCGGCGTCAGTACTGTATTAGCTAATAAATAATACAACATGAATACTTTATACTCATATTTAGTAAGGTGCATCAAAATTTTTGCCATATATGGGGGTTCAGTTTACAGTAAATGAAAATTCCCCATACAAATGTTTATTATAAACACTATAAACAGACATTTATGTCACTAATGAATAATACAACATAGAACTTATCTTATTTTCAATATTGTTTCTCACTTCATATGCACGACACAGGCATTATTATTTTAGCTTTATGCGGGATACATTTTAGACCCATAAAAGCATTACTAAGCTTAGAAGCTTCTTACGTTTGATCAATATAAGCCTATACAGGCTTATAAGTTACTTACGTATGACCAATAAAATCCTATTTATGCTTTTAAGTTACTTTCGGATAATTACTATCAGTATAAATGGCATTCAGTAAGACTGCCTGTATACTGAATATTTCAAAGGTGATGGAGCGTGTAATTAATACACAGCTCCTAGCATATCTGGAAGATCACGACCTCATTAGTGACCGCCAATACGGGTTTCGACATGGCCGGTCAGCCGGTGATCTTCTAGTATGCCTAACACACCGCTGGGTCGAAGCCATTGAAAGTCGAGGGGAGGCATTGGCAGTTAGCCTCGATATAGCGAAGGCGTTCGACAGGGACTAGCATAAGGCAATTCTATCGAAACTAAAAGCATACGGCCTACCCATGGGATTGTGCAATTGGATCGCCAGCTTTCTGTGTAACAGGAGCATTAGAGTGCTTTGTCACGGTTGCTCCTCTGACATTAAACACATAAATGCTGGTGTACCGCAAGGTTCTGTACTCTTACCAACTCTATTTCTTCTGCATATCAATGACCTTCTGCAAATACGCGGATTTCATTGCTATGCAGATGACAGTACGGGTGATGCGCAGTACACAGGCCGAGCTAATATCCCACGGGCCGAGGTGGAGGAGAGCCGTGCCAGGCTTGTGTCTGAAGTCGAAGACTCTCTGGAGCAAGTCGCCGAATGGGGTAGACTAAACTTAGTCCATTTTAATCCTACGAAGACACAAGTCTGCGCGTTTACCGCCAAAAAAGTTCCATTCACTGTTGCGCCCCAGTTCCAAGGAACAACGCTTGCTGTTGCTCCGAGCATCGGGATCCTAGGTGTCGACATATCTAACAACGTCGAATTTCGGGGTCACCTCGAGGATAAGGTTACCCTAGCAGCGAAAAAACTTGGAGTGCTCAATAGAGCAAAGCGGTACTTCACACCCAGTCAGCGCTTGCAGCTATACAAAGCTCAAGTGAAGCCTCATATGGAGTACTGCTCACACTGGGCCGGAGCACCCAAGTATCACCTGAACCCCCTCGACTCCACCCAACGACGCGCGATGAGAATTGTCGACGACCCTGAGCTGACAAGCTGTCTAGAACCCCTCAGTTTCCAAAGAGACTTTAGCTCTCTCTGTGTGTTCTACCGCTTATACAACGGCATGTGTTCCGAGGACCTATTCGACATGATGCCTACAGCACAGTTCTATTACCACACCACTCGCCATCGAATTGGATTTCATTCCCACCAGTTAAAGCCAAATTGTTCTCGAACCGTAAGGTTTCAGATGAGCTTCTTACCGAGAACCCTCGAGCTGTAGAATGAGCTCCCACCCGAGGCTTTCCCTGAGGACTACAGTATGGGACTTGGGACTCTTCAAGAAGGGATTGAAAAGGTATTTGAAGGATCGGCAAAGCATTGATAGCACCTCTGGTGTTGCTAATGCCCATAGGCGGCGGTAACCACTTTCCATCAGGTGGCCCGTCAGCCTTTTGCTTTCCTATATATAAAAAAAAAGACATATAGATTGAATTTAAAACTAAACGCGCTTATAAGGGTGCCTAAACCTAGGCTTTTAAGAGGATAAAGGAGTGAAATAAGAGTAAAAGAACGTAGTCTTGAGATAAATATAGGATACATTTTGCTAGTTGGGTTCTTATCCCATATTTTCACTCGTTGGGGGATGAATTTTCAAAAAACCTTTCGCAGTGATTAACTACGTCAGCAAAAGTATTTACTGTGTCTGTTAACGACCTTTTCCCAATGCAGTGGCACGTATCTCATCCCATATCTCGGGAAGTTTAGGCCATTCTCTACATACAGGGGCCGAGTCCGGATTGATAGAGGTTGTGTGGCTAGTGGCCAACCCAGTCTTAGAAGTTTTCAAGCTGCTCATAAGGCCTTCCGACTTGCCTTAACGACTGCCATCTAGTGATAGCATTCAGCACCAACGGCCTAACATACCTTGTGAAGCACGGAAACGTTGGAGATAATTGACACTAACAGTCAAACCCATCCAGTTTATGAGCGTGTCTGTAGTCAGTTAACCTGCATGATCGACGCGACCACGCAAGCCTACTGAGTCACGACTAACGGCTTAACGTACCTTGCGAAGTACGGAATCGGTCGAGATAAATACCAAGCACTAATACTCCAACCTATCCGGGTCTTGACCGTGTCTGTTGTCAGTTAACCTGCATGATCGACGCGAGACCACGAAAGCCCACTGAGTTACGTCCAACGATTTAACTACTTTGCGAAACACCGAAACTGTCGGGATAATGGAGAAGAAAACGCAAAGCTATTTGCAGATGGCGCTACGGACGCTTGACTCATAACAACTTTCAATTAGTTCCGTGTTTTTTATTATCGAGGTGTTATAAATTAGTTGCTTTTCTGTAAAATTGTTAAATGGAAAATGTATGAGAGTTGGACTGTTCCTCAATTAAAGGCGAAGTTGAAAAGTATATAATTGAAAACGTAACTTTTCCCGTCTTCTTCATCTTAGAATCTTTAGGAAATTAATGATTTCCATTATTATTGCAACCAATCGCCACACAACGCGGCATTTTTTAAATAATCTTATGTTTAGTTCACGTAAAAAAAACTATACGTTTTGACAGTTAGTATGAGTCAAGCGATATCAGCGCTTCTATCGGCGAGCTTTGTCAGTTTTCTTACCCATTGCCACTAAAAGTCAAACCCATCCGGGTTATGACCGTGTCTGTAGTCAGTTAACCTGCATGATCGACGCGAACACGCAAGCCCACTAAGCAGAGACCGTTTTTATATTTACATGTAGATATATGATGATATTTATATCCCTAACTTGCATACAAACTTTCATCCCCTCTTTCACCCCCTTCGAGTTTTATTTTCGCAACGTCCCTTCTATCTCTGTACCAAAACTCATCAAAATAGGTTCAGTGGTTTGGACGTGAAAGCGTAACAGACAGACAGACAGACAGACAGACAGAGTTACTTTCGCATTTATAATATTAGTAAGGGTATGGATATATTGATTGATCTTGTACCTAAAATTATCATCAAATAGTAAATTATGGTCACTAAATATATTAGGGACTACTAAGGAGAGACAAAATATAAGATTTTATTTAAAAAATACGATTTTAAGTAAATCAAAAGTATTCAAAAGAAAGATCGCGCCAAACAGATCAAACAGATCGTACAATCGATGCTTTCATCATAAACAATTCAGTATATGTATTTTATTTCACATGCAAGTAATACTTATATGGTTGTTGTGAAATTAGAGGTTGGGTTCCGTGTGCAAAAAAAAAACAAATTGTGGCTTGACTTATAATTCCCCTAAAAAAACTATCAAAAGCAGCTAAGATTTTCATAGGATATTTTTATCAAAACGAGTGCCATCTATTAGTTATGTCATGAAATAACCGTGTGACGTTGTAGCACAAAACACTTAGATACAGAAGATCCGCTCAATACGCTCACTAAAATCCTAAGCATATACATGCTTATAGACGTATACGGTCGTTGTAGGCAAGATCACGTACTGAGCGATCGTGACCTTGCTCGAAACGACCGTATATTTCTATAAGCATGTATATGCTAACGATTTTAGTGGTTTGTATTGAGCGGACCTTCTGTGTCTACTTTGTGGTTGTAGCGTGGTGCTATTTCTTCGCTACGATTCTCTTCCGTTCTTGGATCTCAAACACTCATAAATTCCCGCCATTTTATTGTACTATTCAATTTTTCTCACTTCTTCTCTGGTCTCCGATCTGGCACCATGTACTTTATTTTAATTTCCTATATTTTACCGTTAATATTTTATTTTTCTATTTGCTTCACCGCATCATCCCCATCATACGCCGGCTCGCCCTCAGCCGCAGCCAGTTCCACGCACTCCTCTTCGTGTTTGCCGCCTAATTATGCTAATTTTAAAGTATTTTGGAGACTGATTTCACGAAGTTTCAAGATTTTGAAGTTGTACAATCTTTTTTTACAGAGCTCTTTTACATTTATTGGAATGCAGTACAAATCCTATATTATCGCATACCTATGCAGCTATGGTAGCAGCGGGTCTAGTACCTAGTTGCGAATGATGTTGTGGTAACACACGCTTTTTAGCATAGAAAGCGCTTTGCCAGATCGTCTCCGTAATAAGCACCTTTACGTTTTGCGTAGATAAGACGCTATGTTAATTTTACGGCTCATCATAATAGAGCTCACTATAAATATTTTCGATAAAAATACTCGTGATTTCGTGACGTTAAGGGATACAAAGACGTTAAGCCGCGATTCGAACATGTTATTAGAGTATCCATTAAAATACCATAAACATAAAACAGTGTCTTCCATGCCATTTAGCAATGCGTCAATGTAGATAAATGTATGCACGATGGGTGTAGGTGATACATTCAATACAGATGAGAAAAACGTAAAGAAAACGTTTATAAAGTAGGTATCATGAATTTTCTGTAAAATTTTCTATACAGTTTTATGACCTTTCGCTTTATACGAAACAGCGAAATCGCACGTTGAACCTTGACATTATTGTGTCAATTTGTGTCGCACTACTTACTGTTGATTCCCGGTGAAATTTCTGCACGTATTTATGTATTTTAACTGGTGATGAAATTGGGATAAAAAGACACCCACGTCCTGTAAACAGCATCACTTTCAAATTAATCTCTTCCCAAATTACGTCTATGACGTGAAAAAGGAACGACAAACTTTCGGATTAATTTAGTTATAATGTTATTAATTATTACCCACATGTTTATTCATAAGCCCTTGAGGCACATGACATGTGTAAACCCGGAATCATCGATACCCGGAATATTAATATTAAGTATCATTCATCGTACGATGAAAGGAAATGAAAGAACAGAATAGATTTTTCAGGTTTTTGTACTTTCTCCGCCAATACTTCTTGAAACAACAGGTTTAATTTTAAGTGGTAGGTAGGTACTTAGTATTAGGTAGACTTTAACAAATAGTATTGTTTTATTTTGACTACATCGAATAAATACTTTTTGTTTTATTTGACTTTATTTCATTTCAGAAGACTCACGGAATGTCAATGGAAATAACAATTGAAAAATGAAAATCACTTCGAAATTAAGTATGAACTGTTCGCGTCGGACCCAAGTAGCGGTGTACGAGAATATCTTATCTTACTACTGACTAAATTGAGTTCCTAAATGATAAACCTTGTTCAGTATCGTCGTACCTCCCTATTCTTTCCCACGCAAGAAGTTATTTGGGGAAGACAGGGTTTATAATTTATCGTAGATTACCGCAAGCAATTGCTCAGTAGTGAGTTTTTTGACTACATACTTAATAAAAAAGTTTAAGATAATAGCTTCTATGTGCCTGTAGATTAATAATATCGAAAGTACTCAAGCCCATGTCTCTGTCACCCTGTCTGTCGCTGAAAATCAGGGCAGAGCTAGTATTTTTCTCGGAGCGAAAACTTATTTTCTGGACAGCAGATTTAAGCTGAGTATTATTTTTTATTCTATGGTCATTTCCCGTTGCCTTTTGATTAGGATCAGTACTTACAGATCCTAATAAAAAGGCAACGGTTAGTACTTACTAATAAACTACTGGGGTTACAGATGCCGGCGGCAATAGTCACTTTCTATCCAGGTGGGTTAAATGCATTAAAAAAAAAGTACTGAAATATATGGGAAATCCCAGACACGTTTGTCTTGTTCATAGAGAAAACATACTTATTTTACACGGTGCCTAAGAAAACGTTTAAAATATAAATTGAGGCTTCTCCTCATCATACTTAATAACATTAATTAAGAAACCCACTATTACTCGTAACCCGAGCTTAGGGTTGGTGAAGTATTCGGAGTATGTAAATACAGCGTAGATGTAGTGTTTAGTTTGAGCGGTTGGGGCGGGATGGTGCATGATTCCTCGCGATATAGGTATATTTAGTTTCTACGTAAAAGTTGCTGTAGATCAATTACAAGCTACCCTAACAGCTATTTTTATTTATACTCCCTACAAAACTTTCAAAACACGTTTAAATAGATTTTGGAGAATAAGTCATTATTATAATTTATATTGCTTAGTCTATGGTCTCCATAAAATCGTAGTTAAACATAGGATTTTATAGTTTCCGCCCCATTTTTCTGTCGTTTCGTCGCGTTGCCGCCATTGAATGTACATTCATAGGTCACTGGCTTATATCTGCCTCGAAGGACCAATGTTTTCTTGTCTTCCTTCTTGTGAAATATGTAGGTGTGATTCTTTAGAAAAATACTTCTTTAGATGCTGACTTGTCTTATTTGATTAAAAACGAATTACTTTTGAGTGTTCTCGTTGAACGCGGCGGCCGCAGACAAAGAGATAAGTGGGGTGGAAACCACGTAGAAACGGAACTTTCAAATTTTAATAAAATTAATGTTGCCATCGTGGTTCTCATAGTCTGTAACACCTCCCTGGAAAATTATATTATAAGATACAAAGTAGATACACATACGCATACCAGAAAATTATTCAGCTGGTGATTCTACTCATGAGATAAATAAATTTTTTAAACGATAAAAGTTCTCATACAAACTTAATTCACAAAGGAACTGATTAATTTGTATAAAAGGTAAAAATTTCGATTTCTATGTCAGAAAACAAAAGTTGCTCAGTTTTTATAGTAGTCTGTTCTTAAAATTTCGTGCACGGTTTCAATATCACCTTGTAAGTTATGAAACCGTATTCTTTTTATTGAATGACACAATTTAACCGTGCTATCGTTTACAGGGAAACATACCTATACAAAACTACATCACTGTGAACTATAATGCAGTTACTAAAAGAAAATAATACTAACTTGTTACAAGATAGTATAATTTTTGTATATATAAATTACTAGCTCTCCGCCCGCGGCTTCGCCCGCGTTGATATCATTTAGATATGGTGGTTTATATTTTTGTTATGCACGGTCAAAGGTTAATTCACAGGAAACGTGAATAAATTAAAGACTGATTTCATTGGAATTTTTAACGCTAATTACAGTAGTACACAAAAAATAAGGCGCGTCGGTTATCTTCGTTCGCGCAGACAAGAACAAACTATCGACGGAAACACCCGAAACAATCAACGCACGGTGACAGCTTTCTGACAGCTGACAATTTTATTGAATCAGGCGCGAAATCCATCAACCAATAGCGGCAGAGATTTTCGGAACGTGTAATGACGGTTGACAATGAAGCTACTTGATTGGTCCATCAGTTTCCCGGGTAATTAAAATATTGTCTACTGCGCAGGTACATCGGCAAGCCTTATTAAATGTGTATTACTGTACCATATTTCAAAAATATTTGCAAGTTAATATATCAAATGAAAAAAAGGAAAGCTCCATAATATTTTAACTTTCATATAGTTCTTATACCATATTTCAACTCGTTTAGGGGATGAATTTTCAAAAATCCTTTTTAAGTGATTGCCTACGTAAGCAAAAGTATTTAAAGTGTTTGTTTACGACTTATTCCCAATGATGTGGCACGTATCACTTCCCATATCTCGGGAAGGTTAGGCCACACTCCACACGCAGGGGCCGCGTCCAAATTGATGGAGGTTGTGGGTCTAATGGCCAAACTAATCTCAGAAGTTGTCAAGCTGCTTATAAGGCCTTCTTAAATGCTTTAACGACTGCTATCTAGTTATAGCAGCCAGCACCAACGGCTTAACGTTCCTTGCGTTGCGAAGCACGGAAAAGGTAGAGATAAATGCCACTAACAGTCAAACCTATCCTTGTCATGACCGTGTCTGTAGTCAGTTAACTTGCATGATCGAAGCGACCACGCAAGCCCTCTGAGTCTCGGCCAACGGCTTAACATACCTTGGAAAGCACGGAAACGGTTAAGACAAATACCACTAATAGTCAAACAAATCCAGGTCATGACCGTGTCTGCAGTTATTTAACCTATATGATCGATGCGACCACGCAAGCCCACTAAGTCACTGCCAACCTTAGTTAGGTTGGCAGTATATGCGGCAGCAGATGCGAAACACGTACACGGTCGAGATAAATGCCACTAACAAACCCATCATACGTGTCATGACCGTGTTAACATACCTAGCAAAGGACGGAAACGGTCGAGATAAACACCACTAACAGTCAAACCCATCCGAGTGATGACCGTTTCTATAGTCAGTAAACCTGCATGACCGACGCGATCACGCAAGCCCACTGAGTTACGACCAACGGCTTAACGTACCTTGCGGAGCAAGGAAAAGGTCGAGATAAATTCCGCTAACAGTCAAACGCATCCATTTCATAACCGTGTCTACAGTCAATTAACCTTAATGATCGATGCAACCACGCAAGTACACTAAGCCGAGACCGTTTTTACATTTAAAGTGTTGGTTCCCCATACAAACTTTCATCCCCTATTTCACCCCCTGCAAGTTTTATTTTCGCAACAAAAAGTAGCCTGTGTCCTTCCCCAAGGTCCTATCTATCTCTGTACCAAAATTCATCAAAATCGATTTAGCGGTTTAGGTGTGAAAGCGTAACAGACAGTCATACAGACAGAGTTACTTTCGCATTTATAATATTAAGTATGGATATGGATGTTTCTTATCGATGTGTCTTGCACATATAGGTACTAGGCACTATGTACATAGTAACGAAGCCAAGCTAAGTAAGCCTATTGTCAGATAGCGAAGTTTATATTGAACTAGCCACCGTTCAAGCAAGAAAATAATTTCGCTCACTCACATTATTTTATAGGTTTTTTGTAATTATAGGTTAATTGACTGTAGACACGGTTATGAAATGGATGCGTTTGACTGTTAGCGGAATTTATCTCGACCTTTTCCTTGCTCCGAAAGGTACGTTAAGCCGTTGACGAGGTTAATTGTAAGAAAGAAGTCGTAGAAAATTGCATGTTTATAGCGTAAAATATTTTCTTAACGATTATATTCGATTTCAGATATTTTTTTTCACATAAATTATACAATACAGTCATAAACAAACAGACCTTATTCGATAAACAGTAACAAAACTACAATATTTTGAAGTCAATCGATGGGTTTTAATTGGTAAATTTTAACGCATTGTTTTAGGATTCTTATAGAATAGAATAGAAAACGTTTATTTATCGACAAATTACAGAAAAACAAACAGCATTATTTAAAGTACATAAACTTACTAAACAACTAGTTTATTATGTGTATAATACAGTTTTATCCTCTGTATTGCGCCAATAAAAAGGTTTTGCCTCAGCATGTTGTTGCAACACTGATTTTCAGTCAAAACCTTATACAATAAAGTGTTACAATTAACGTATTCAGCGTGTGAATACGTTAAAAACATCCGACTTCAATCGCAACAACTCCAATTTTGCTATGTTTTTGTTGATTTTCTCAAAAACCGCTGAATCGATTTCGATAAAATTTATATGGGACCACCTGTGAAGTATACCCTTTCAAACAAAAAAAGAATTTTCCAAATCGGTTCAGGCGTCTTCGAATAATCGGTGAACATACATAAAAAAATATTCCGACGAATTGAGAACCTCCTCCTTTTTTTGAAGTCGGTTAAAAATATAAAGAACAGTGCATAGTGTTGTGACATCAGTTGAGTAGGTGTACATGCCTGTGCATGCACAGGCATGTACACCTATTCACACGCTGAATACGTTAATTGTAACACTTTATTGTATAAGGTTTTGACTGAAAATCAGTGTTGCAACAACATGCTGAGGCAAAACCTTTTTATTGGCGCAATACAGAGGATAAAACTGTATTATACACATAATAAACTAGTTGTTTAGTAAGTTTATGTACTTTAAATAATGCTGTTTGTTTTTCTGTAATTTGTCGATAAATAAACGTTTTCTATTCTATTCTATAAGAATCCTAAAACAATGCGTTAAAATTTACCAATTAAAACCCATCGATTGACTTCAAAATATTGTAGTTTTGTTACTGTTTATCGAATAAGGTCTGTTTGTTTATGACTGTATTGTATAATTTATGTGAAAAAAAATATCTGAAATCGAATATAATCGTTAAGAAAATATTTTACGCTATAAACATGCAATTTTCTACGACTTCTTTCTTACAATTAACCTCGTCTAAGAAAATTATTGTGGTACCGACAACTGGTTTGAAATAGTTTTTATAGTTTGAAAATTACAGCAAGACTACGAAACAGTTTTTTTTTATATCATGCATAAATTGCATAATACTTTGTGTACGCAACGATAAACTTCTATACGTTATTTTGCAACTATACAAATATTTAAATTTTGACAGAAATTGGCTACACTGCAAATATCTGTACAAAAAATTGATAATGCACCATTGGATTGTATGAGTATGAGATAATGTTCATTGCATCCAAAAATTAAGATATAACCGTATCTTAATTTTTGGATGCAATGAACATTCTCCCTTTTCGTAATAAAGGACTATAAACAGGCACTCGGCTCATAAATTAATTAATGCACCCTGACGGTTTATTAACTTTACACACGACGACGATACCATAATTTGTGTTTTATTTCAATGGTTTCCAGGAACCACTGGTGTAATAGGCTTCTCCTTATTATACAGGGCGAGAAACGTACAAACGAATCGTCGCCAAGAGTGAAAACCTCGTATAAGGAAAATTTTTCAGAAGGAAGAAAAAACGTCGTCGTTAAAAAATTTTTACTACTACAAATATTTGTCGCGTTAAGTGTGTATTCATTAGAAAAGATGAGGTTTCAGATGCTTCTGCAATTCATTTCGAATTGTTGTCTTAAATATGTTAAATTAGCAATTTTGAGTTCCCGAATTTTTCACTCTCAGACGACGAAATTGGAGATGCTACTGCTACTCATGAAACTGAACAACTTTCCCCAAGAATCCTATATAACAATAATAATAAATACGTTTATTTATCTGTTTACAATTTTTCATCAATCTCTACGATCTACATTTTTTTTTAATTTTCTCATACTAAATCTGAATAGTGAATCAAGAATTTGGATGGGAAACTGAAAAAAAAGAGTTTGGATTTTTTTGTTTATTTTATACTTGTATACTATTCTGAGTAACCCCTTAAAATTTCAGCCTGTATACATACATTAACCTTCCCCCCGGACATTCACAGAGAGTGGACGCGTTTCGTGTTGTTTTACTGCTAAAATTAAATTAAATAGTTTCTAAATAAATCAGTTCATATAATAGGAGTGCATAGTATTGGAAGTGATTATCTGTGAAGTGCATGCGCTACTACTCTCGCACACACGTAACGTACGCTACGCATACGAGGAGGTCAAATTACACCGGACGGAAACAAGTTTTGTTCGTAGTCGTCGCGATCCACCAATTTACGTTGATCCCCGAGCCGACCTCACGTTCATTGCGCCCTGGTACTTTGGAGCTGCCTACTGCCCGACAATGCCACTAAATCGCACCCCACCACCGCTTGCCTCGATCGCTGCTACGGCGGCGGCGGCCGCCTCCACGGATAATGCGCCTGCACATGCTAACGCGCGATTCGTGCCCCCCGCAACACCGCAGCGGCCGACGGATACTCGATCGAATATAGTCACAGACTTCAGAAGCGGTGCTGCGCCGCCGTGTCTGGATGCGCATGGTTCGCCGGATATTAACAACAGATCTGCGTTTCAAATATTTACCCCGGCGCAGGACTTACGCCATTGTTTCTCTGAGTCCGATATATCCGTGACCGAACAAGTTTCGCAGCAGAAAATGATTGCTCCAAAAAGTACGCTTCGTCTATCAAAACGCCAAAGAACTGACGATGATGGCGCGGAGGATAAACTTTCTACTTTTATGACTGATATGAAGGAATTATTTCTGGATTTTAAGGAAAAACAGGAACAAAAAATGGAAAAAATTTATGCAGCTGTAGAGGAAATTAGGAATCATAACTCTGACATCCAAACCTCTGTTACATTTCTGTCCCAAAAATATGATTCACTGATAGACAAAGTCGATATACTAGAGCAGGAACGTAAATATAACCTGGAGTACATTAAGACCCTCGAGGAACGATTAGATAAATTTGAGCGAATCTCTAGATCCACCTGCCTGGAAGTGAGAAATATACCGGTTGAGCCATCAGAAACTAAAGATAGCTTGGTAAACTTAATTAGGTCGATTGGTGGATACCTCGGGGTACCGGTCCAATCAAATGACGTCAAAGATGTCTTTCGTCTGGGATCCAAGGACCCATCTAATAGGACTATCATTGTGGATTTTACCACAGTCCTTTTGAAGGAAAATATTATACGAATGTATCGGAAATGTAACAAACAGCAACACACCAGGATAACTACGGAACGCCTGAAAATTTCTGGACCTCCTAAACCAGTATTTATCTCGGAGAACCTGTCTCAAAAAATGAAAAGAGTTTTCTTCCTTGCCAGAGATTTTGCGAAAACTAACAACTATGCCTATTGCTGGGTCTCAAATGGAAAGATCTTTTTGCGTGAAAAAGAAGGTGCCCCCCTGCGTCTTATCAAAGAGGAAAGTGACCTTGTGAACTTAAACAAGTGACTAATTCATAGTACTTATCGGTTATGGCTAAGCATTTCATTTTGCTGTGTATTACTTAATATGTCTTATCTCAGTCAATGTAATCAAAACTACTACTCTACTCTCCAATCACTTACACAATTACTACTTACACTAGAACTAAATCGTACACACACAAAAATATATTGCACTATAAACGTAAGTAAGAGAACCACAAAATACATGAACTGTTTCACTCCTCTAGAGCCACGGTGGAAATCTAAAACTCTGGCACCCTGTATTTGCCAATATAAGCGATACGTTTTTGCTTTGGTGAAAGTTGTAAGCATCTGGTTAATATTATGTTTTGTATTATGTTACTGCTCCCACGGTTGTATTTTTGAACCCCTTTATGGATGACAACTCTTCAATAGTTGCTGAACTTGAGCAAATAAACGTTTCTGAATCCTACGTCTGTTCCCCTGAAGATAGCAAAAAGTACCTTGTAAATTTACATAACTCATTAAAAATATTTCACGTTAATATAAGGAGTATAGGTAATGATGTTAACTTTAATAACATGATTATGTTGCTTCACAGGACTAATGTTGAATTTGATGTCCTCATACTATCTGAATGTTGGCTAAGCAAGTGTCCATTTATACCGTCACTTGCTGGTTATGATACTTATAAATCGACCTTCACAAATCAAAACGATGGAATAGTCGTATACATTAAAAACACACTACCATGCTCTGTTGATGAACCTAGCTTCTTAGAAGCAAACTGTCTTGTACTGAAATTTCCAGATGAAACAGCCCTGATTGCAGTATATCGCCCCCCCTGTTACAGAAATATTGACAACTTTATTAATAGTTTAGACACAACTTTAAAATCACTACATACATATAAAACTATTGCCATTATTGGTGACATTAATATAAATATTTTACCAAATAATAAAGATCCTAACTCTGACGTTTTTCTAAACACTATAGCATTCAATGGTATGCTTCCCGCCCACCTCTTTCCGACGAGGCTGGAGAGCTGCCTCGATCATGTCATTTTAAAAAGCAATAAAGCTGCAATAACATTGATTTTAGACTCCATTTTCACTGATCATTCACCTATTTTATTATTTTGTAATCTTAAAAATAAAACATCTAACACTATGAATATTTCAACCCGAGTAAACATTAAAGACTGTGTCAATGAACTTGAAAATATGGACTTTTCTATTATTACTAACAATCAAGATGCGGAAATTGCAGCATCTTTACTAGTCGATGCTCTTTCTAGTACTGTTAAAAAACACACGTCTAAGGTAAAAGTACCTAGTAAAAATATAATACTTAAACCCTGGATAACACCAGGACTTCTTCGTTGCATACGCCACCGCGATAAGCTCAGTCTTAAATCTAAATTAGACCCCAAAAACACACTTTTACTAACTACTTTCCGACGTTATAGGAACTATTGTAATAATTTATTGCATAAACTTAAAGTTGAATATGAACGCACGCAATTTCAACAATACTCAAAGAATCCAAAGGAAACCTGGAAAGTTATTAAAAATATTTCTAACCTTGTCAAAAATAAATCAACTCCAAAGGAGCTTTTGTCACTTAACCCAGACCCTATTAGTTCTCTAAACAAGGTTAATCATTATTTTGCAAATATCGGTAAGGAATTGGCCTCTAAAATTATCAATTCTGCGCATTACCTTTCCCTATCCGAAACACCTTCATCAAAAATAAGCCAACAAAACTCTATGGTTTTACTAGAAACAGACAATGAAGAATTAGAGAGCATTATAATTAATTTAAAAAATAACTGCGCAAACGGCTGGGATGGCATTTCTACCGCTCTAATAAAGTCTGCTAAAAATATTCTCGTTCCAGTTTTATGTCACGTTTTCAATCTTTCACTTACAACTGGTATATTCCCTAAGGTATTTAAAAAGGCTGTAGTTCACCCTATTCATAAGAAGGGGGACAGAAACAGTGTCAATAATTATAGGCCGATCTCAGTTCTTACAACTCTATCTAAAATTTTAGAAAAAATATTAAACAAAAGATTATTGTCCTACCTCAACTCTAAAAAGTTAATAGCTAATAATCAGTATGGGTTTGTTTCTGGTAAATCAACAGAAGATGCTGTTCTAGAACTAAGCACCAGTGTGGTTAGTAACTTGGATAAAAAACTAAAAACAGTAGGAATATTTCTTGATTTATCTAAGGCATTTGACACTGTTTCTGTACCCCTTCTACTGAAGAAGCTGGAACACCTAGGAGTTAGAGGGCTTTGTTTAAAAATTTTCTCCAGTTACCTGAGCGAACGACGTCAGTGTGTTATAGTGAACAGCATTCTGAGTGCAGAAGAAACTGTTACCTACGGTGTTCCTCAAGGCAGTGTCCTCGGCCCTACCCTCTTCCTCACCTATATTAATGAACTCTGCAAACTCTCGTTACCTTCATCTAAAATTATTACTTACGCTGATGATACTGTTATTCTCGTTTATGGTAAGACCTGGTCTGAAGTTCGTTCTGCTGCAGAATATGCACTACGTTTAGTCACAAACTGGCTGAACTATAATCTACTCACATTAAATTTAGACAAGACTCAAGTTCTAGCATTTTCTTGCACCAAATCATCCCAACCACCTAAAGATTTTATTATATTTGCACACAGCTGTTCTAAACTAGATGAATTAAATTGTCACTGTACTAAATTAAATCGTGTTCAGTCACTTAAGTACCTTGGAGTAATAATAGATAGTGATTTATTATGGAAATCTCATATTGACTATACAACTTCTAAAATTAGAAAATTAATCTTTGTTTTTAAAAGATTGAGATCTAGTGCAGATTTTGCTACATTAAAGACAGTTTATTTTGCTCTTGCCCACTCTGTTATCACCTACTGCATTGCAGCTTGGGGTGGTTCTTGTAAGACACATTTAATACGAGTAGAACGTGCACAAAGAGCCATTTTAAAAGTTATAACCTCTAAACCTTTTCGTTATCCCACTAATGAACTTTATAAAAATTGCAGACTTCTTACAGTACGCCAATCTTTTATTTTAAGTGCCATGATTCGCAAACATCGTTCTCTGCAATTTGATATTAACCTCATTAAGAATAAACGCAGACAACACTGTGTCTGCAAGACTGAATCACGTAGACTCTCCATGGTAAATAGGCATTTTCACTATATTAGTCCAACCTTATACAATAAACTTAATAAAACCCTCAATTTGTACCCACTATCAACCTCAGAAATAAAATACAAACTAAATCAGTACCTTCAGACCCTAAGCTACGATGAAATAGAAAACTTGTTAATAATATAGCTTATACATAAAAAATTAACATCCTCACCTAAACATATGTACAATCACTCATACACATACACACTCACATACACACACACACACACACACACACACACACACACACACACACACACACACACACACACACACACACACACACACACACACACACGCACACACACACTCACACATGTCACATACACACACGCGCACGTACGCATATCTTTTTTTATTATAGTTCTTACTTTGTTGTATCCTATCTTTACTTTTGTTATAATGTAATCTTTCGTCACATTTATTCATGGATGGAACGTTCATCTCTTTTATTTCCGGAGGTGGGCGTTAATAACTACGACACAGTCGTCGACTAATGTAGTTATTATCGTTTACAATAATATTGTATTTCCTGTCAAAGTTCCAATAAATACATTTTTTTTTTTTTTTTTTATTTTTTTATTAACATATTATGTTCCTTAGGTTTAAATGCAGTTTCATGCACGAGTAGCATCTACTGTTTGCTGTTTGTCGGCGAATAAAAGAACACACTGTATAGCATGTCTCTGGTAATAGGTGGGTATAAGAAAAGTAATCAACGTTATAAATGGGCTATTAAACTCTTGTTCTCTTTGAGGGACATAGTAAAAAGACAATGCCAGGCCGGCCATACTGTCGTGCCCCAGCCCGAAAATAGGCAATGCACTCATATTACACGAATGATTCATATATCAAACGATAGTTGTTTGATTGCTAAATAAAACCGTATTACCATTTCACCTTTAAAAGTTGGGAGAACAGAAATATTAAGTTGTAAGCTAAAGTGATGTTTACCTAAGGTACGATGGGGTAATAACGGATAACTTTCAGTGTTTTGTAATAATGATGAATAGATATATATTTTTCACAAATATTACGCCTGTAAATATTCGTAAAATTGATAGGAGATATGAATCGTTAATAAAAAATATAAATTAATTACTAAATGGTAAATTTTCTCGTGTTCCCCTCTAAATTGTGAATTTTCTTCTTGACGCACATCCCATTTTACCCCTGCAAACCTTATAAAACGTCACTTAATGTTTACATTATTGAATGAATGATAAATGATTATAAGGTTTAATACAGATGAGGTCTATAATTCTAATCTGGAGCTTATGTTCCAATTCCAATAGATTTATTTCACTGTCTTTTAGGTAGGTCCATTAGTGGACGGTGAATGTTAATTAAACGTACCTTTAAAATGGTGACGGTACTTTTTTTATTGTACTTCAATCTGAATATCCATGTTGTAACATTTAAATCACTAAAGGTTTCACGTTAAGGTTCGTCTCGTTATTTGACTTAAATATAGGATCATCCCTGACAGGTAACTTAAAAAAAGATTATTATATCCGGCGTAACAGAATATTTTATTTTAGTGATCACTAGATTAGTTACTATCTACATATTTAAACCAAGGTTGTCATAAATGTACTGAGGCAATTGAAAATAAAAATAAAAACTTTCAGAGATTTGCCAGAATTTTTATTTATACAAACCTTGTTGGTTTGTGTGAATCCAGCATGGTGTATTTACGGCCGAAAATATTTTGATGCTATTTTGTTAAATCTTTGGAGATCAAATGTCAGTAGTAGGGATGTTGATACTTCATGAGATTACGTAAAAATCGATTTATTGATAAAGAAACTCTTTAATAAACAACTTTATTAAAATGTCGGAGAAATATTTGAAACTCGTATTATCACAGAAAACTTTCAGACATACGTATGATAGTATAATAAAATGGTATGATAAATAATGGGTAGTTTTAAGGTTTTTACAAGATCAGAATCTGGGATGTTATTTAACTTCAAGAACCAATGGATCTAGATTCGATTTGCTTTTGTAGTTACTTCAGTTCAATGAAGGATCTGCGGTTCTGGCTTTTACCCATCTAATATCTAGATAGTAGGTATTATTTTACCTGTTTGAAATATTTGGTTAAATCATTTAGATGTAGCTCGGTGTGTTCACAGTTTGGGTAATTAAACAAAATAATGTAAATGTAATTCCTCTCAACATTATAAGGTTAACAGGAAGAGCTCCCGTAAGGGATAAGTCCACCCTTTTTTAGTTTTTCCTGTTTTTTTGATGTATTGTTCTTTGTTTTTTATTACAATAAAGAGTATACAAACAAACAAACAATAATGACAGGATTAAAAAACTGAACAGAGAAGTGCATACTATTGTACATGGAGTTTGTGTTACTGATAAAAACCAAAATATAATATAATTGAAATATAAGTAATATCAATTTTTATTTGTTTTACATATTCATATAATCATTGGTATTTTTAAATACTCGTTAAGGAAAAAGTATCGGTATTTTAATATCATTAAATTGATACATTTATTTCGTTAATTTCACAACACTATTGAATGAGGTGAATGAAAATGCAATGCATATCAATCTTTTATGTATATCGGTTACATAAAAGTATTTTTTTATTTATTTACATCTATTTTCCAAACTTTTAGAGGCAACAGAGAATACCCATAATTATTATTTTAATATTTTATATCGCGTCACGTAACCTTATTTTTGTAATACATCGGAGTAAAAATTATTGAATATAAGTCCAAAAATGTTTCAATCTTCCTAAGGTGACCCATGTGAATAAGTCAGATATTTTAACAATTACTTTTTTTATCTTTTTTCTCCCAACTTTTACATACATTTTGAAAAATGAAAAATGTTGAATTATTTGTGTTACGTTTTTTCACATTATCTTATTTTTGTAATATTTCAGGAAAAAATAATGAAAATATAAGTACGAATATGACGCTGGGGCACAAACGGGCATTGTCTTTTTGCGCTGTGGTGCGTACGTATTACGAGAGTAGTGCGAGCAGAGATGTTTGGGGTTTCTTTACGCGATCGAACACGAAATGAGGAAATCCTAAAGTCGTCCACCGTCCATCGAATCGAAGTGGCAACGAGTAGGCCATACCTAGCTCGCTAAATTGATATCCAATGGTGAAGGAAGGTTTTCGACTTACTGGACACCAAAAATAAAGTGTTTCGGTGTTTACGATTAAACTTATTTAAGAGGCAGAACTAAACTTAATTTAGCATCCTATACTTGTCATTTCAATACAGAGATCAAAAGAGTAAAAAAAAACGCTTAAATTAAGTTTAGTTCTGTCAAATTAGTTTAATCATGAAAACCGAATCGATACCATTGAACTATTTCAGTTTTTCGTAAAAACCGCTCACATTTGGTTCAAATGAGACATACGCTATGTCGAGGGCATATTATAAAATTATAGCTCATAAGTCATTGTGTATAAAAACTATGTACACTTGGACGGACAGAGGGATGGCTAGGTAAGATTAGATTAAATCGTCTAGTGCCCAGTTTCCAAAGCAGCTAGCCGTTTGTTAAACGGCGAATTCTACAATCTGGCTATGAAATTCGTAATCGTATGCCTATTACCTACATATAGGCAAGGCTACAAATGTGTCGTCCTCGCTATGAAGTATAAAGGTATAGTGGTGACAGAGTGACGTGACGGTAAACAAGCAGTTTTCCTCGTAGCCCTAAAAGAGCTGTTATCATATATTATGCTAACATTCTTTGCAATAGGAAAATGTTTGAACTGATGAAAAGTTGTTTGCATTTATCTCTGAACGAATTCTTCCTAAATTTAGATCACGATCGATTTAAACTCAAAGCGATCATAAATTTAGAATATTTATTATTGAATTCTAATAAGGAAGATAAACATGAAAAATATTGACCTAGTCGCCTTTGATCGGATCCAAAACAAAATAAAACATAACTTTTGGCGCCATGCCAAGGGAGACGTTCGTTTTTGTGATCTTTTTCCAAACGGTGGAGTCAACCTCGATTTGGAACTAAGTACAATGCGAGTAGGGTTACTATATCTTAGGATTTGTCCTGAGATTTCAGGATTTTTCGACTTTTCTCAGGATTGCGGCCGGATTTCGCAAATCTCGTGATATCTCAGGATTTTCAATAAAACACAGGTTACATTTTAAAGATCTCTTTGATTAAAAGTTAAACCAACTAAAAATAATGTTCTTTTGGTAACAATTGCAGTTAAAATCTATACTTATTTATCCAAGTAAAACAAACTAAAAATAATCTTCTTTTGGTAACAATTGAACAGTTCAAATCAATACTTATTTATCCAAGTAAAACATACAAAAAATAATCTTCTTTTGGTAACAGTTGCAGTTAAAATCTATACTTATTTATCTACTTAATCAGTTTTATCGTATTTAATATTTGAAGAAACTTTAAGTAAGTTTTTATCTTTGATTATTGATTTATGAAATGCCTCACAAGTTAAACTCTTCAAATTATATTGAACTAAAAGTATAGCTCGAACTGAAGACACGTTTAGTCGGTTTCTTTCTTTCGACCATTAAGCTCCCATGATAGAAAAAACTATGAAATAAAATCTCAGGACTTTTCCATAGAAATCAGGCCTTTTCTCCGGTCTTTTAATTTTTTCATCTGGTAACCCTAAATGCGAGGGTGAACGGGATACATAAAATTAGTGGGAGATTTATGACAAAAGGAATAAAAAAAGGATTTGATATCACATCATAAACACTGTTCAGATTTACGAGATCGCGACATAATAGGAAAGCAAATTTGCTATTTTAATATACTAATAATATGAGTTGGGTCATTTATTATTACACACAACAGCTTCCTGAATGCTTAGAAAAGAAAAAAACGGAGGGGAAAAACAAGTGGAAACTTCTTTCAACACGTAAAGGTGAGATTGTACCACTTGTAGATAAAAACGAAACTTTATTTAAGGTTCGATAATTGAGATTATTCTGGATCCGATAACAGTGGATTCACTTTCAATAGGCAATTTGTGGAATGCAGTAAAAACAAACAAAAGATGGATGGCCCACCCCTGAAGGTCATTTCCCTAGTACATACTTACCCGTCGTTGTACAAACATGTTTTCCGTTAATTTAAATACCTAAAAAACAATTTCTTACTAAAGTCGTGTTTACGCTGTAATTGAGTGTTATTTTCGACAGATCATTGTCAGACATTTCAATCTATTGTAAGAATGCATGATTATCAGTTTTTCTAGTTATATTCTGTACTGGCTTGTAGTATTAAGTCAGCGATATTGCTCCATAAAAAACAAACGGCTAAGTGTGAGTCAGTTTCACAGTAACATATTATATATTTTAATATTATAGGTATGTAGTTACACCTCGCACTTTGAGGGTTCCGTCACAAAACACATATATAGATACAGAAAGTCCGCTTAATAGGCACGCTTAATACGCGCTTTTGTGCACAATATATAGGGTGACCCTAAATTAGTTCTTGATACGAAAGTCTATGAATGTGCTCATGATAACAAACATTTTTCCCTAAGAAACCCATAGTCAAATCGCAAAAAAAAATTTTGAGTCTCCATACAAATCGATGAACTGACCGGCCAAATTAGTATGAAGAGTCCAAATTTTTTTTGCGATTTGACTATGGGTTCCTTAGGGAAAGTTGTTTGTTATCATGAGCACATTCATTTCGTATCAAGAACTAATTTAAAGTCACCCCTTTTATTTAAACCATAGGTATATTTTATAATTTAAATGATATTAATAATGAGTTTTGTCGTCGGTCTTACTCGAGAAATTGATATTTTAATAATGCAGTGTGTATGTTATGGACAAAGTGATTAAAGAGGGCATTATGAATAATGACAAGCTACATCGGGCAAAGTGATTAATCCGGGAGTTGACTGCATGAAAATTAAATTGCAAAATATTATTGATGAAATAGCTTTTTAATTGAAATTATTGAAAAACTTATTCACTTTAGTTTTCATTGCATTTTCAATTTTTAATTTATAAAAATTACCTAATAAGTATGCAAACTACTACTTTGTACAATGACGTCATCGTACAAAATTTCAAACATTTTTAGAACAAAATGCCGTTTTTGACATTTGATAAAAAGTAACTCAAATGACTAGCAGTCAACTACCGGATTATGATCTAAACATCATAATTCATCACACTGTCTGGTCATTTTCAATACTGCCCTGTGATAGTTGGGCAATTTGATAATATTTGTTATTTGTCTTATATTTTTAATTTATGTTTATTAAATTTGATTTTAACTGCTAAGAACTAGTGGATTCTAATTGTAGAACCCCTTCCTAATAAGTACAAACTATGAGTCTGATTATGTATTTAAATTGTTGAAAATCAGTGTTGGCCCAAAGTTAATCTGATTAAGGATTATAAATTAATGACTAGAAATCATAATAAAAAAATTAATCAGATTTATTAATCACAATTGAAAATGAAATGAAAATGAAAATATTTTATTCGAAGTAGGTAGCAGTGTACACTTTTCGAACGTCATTCTTTTATCTGCCTAATACGAGGTTCCTAACACTCGGAACTCGTATACCCACCGGGGTTCGGGAAGTGTTTGCGGAGTGAGAAGAAACTAAATGAAAAGAATTAAATTTAAAATGATTAATATTACTAATCATAATCATTAATCGTCAATTTGATTAACTAAGGGGACCAAGCGAGGGATCAAGGTGTGCCAAGGGAGGTATCAAGTGAGATCAAGGGAGGGATCAAGGGGGATCATAGGAGGGATTAAGGAGACCAAGGGTGACCATGGGGAACCAAGGGAGGGATCAAATGGGATCAAGGGGGTATCGAGGGATCCTTAATCATCCTTGATCCCTCCCTTACCCGCCTTACCTTGATTCCTCTTTGATCCCTCTCTCGATCCCCTTGATCCCTCCCAAATCTTCTGGATCCCCTTTTGATGTCCCTTTGATCCCTCCCTAACCCCTTTTTGATCCCTCCCTTGATTCCCCTTGTTCCCGCCCTTGATCCCTCCCTAACCCCTCCTTGAACCATTCCTTCCTTTTCCATTATTTATTTTGCGTATAATTGACAGCATTGATGGATGTATTAATTTATTATCAAGTTAATCAATGAATGATTAATGCCAGTAATCATGATTAAGATTACGTTTTAAATCATGATTAATTTGATTCGATTAACATTAATCAAATTAACTGATTAAAAAAAATTGTGATTAATGCCAACACTCTATAAGGCCGTGTTCACGCACACGCGTGTCGTCCCGCCTTACACCCGCGCTCACCACGCGCCCGCTTATACAACTAGGCGACCATACAATACAACACTAAGCGAAGCGCGGGTGCAAGGCGTATACGGGGACGGGTGCAGCGCGTGTGTGGGGTGAGCGCGGGGTTGGCGCGGGGCTGGCGCGTGGCGTGTGCGGGTGGACTTCGTTAAATACAATTTGAGATTTATTGATGTGTCATAATACTCAAATTATATGCAACAAATTTCAAAGCGTGTTAGACGCGGGTGATGATGCGCGCGGCGCGGCGTGCGCGTAGCGGGTGCGTGTCGTCTGAACGCGGCCTAAAGTTAAGTTCATTTGAAGTTTTAAAATCATAGGTCACAGTATATAAATATAAATCGAAGATTGTATGTTATTTGTGTTTTAAATTTTGATTTAATGTCGGAAATAAAAATAACAGTGATAAAACATGTATTTTTGTCACTCTGCCCAATAGGTGATAGACATTATGTATACTGCCCGGGAAATTTGATTATTTCAATAATATTTATCACATTGCCCTGTCATATTGGGCATTATTTAAAATGTCTGGGCCTAACATGTATACTGGACGTTTACAGGAGTTGACTATTTTTTTTATTAATAATAAACAGTACCTAAAAAACAAACAGTACGTGATAGAAAAAAGTACGTATGTCTACTTATTCAGCGATGTATACGAATAAATAAACATGAAAAATTAAAGTGGGTACTACCCTATTATTCCCTAGTTCCCTAATAGGTACGATCACAATATTTTACAACCTTGGCTCAGTCAATCTTCGTTAGAAGGATGCGGAAAGTACCCTTTCCGCATCCTTCTAACGAAGAAGGATGCGGAAAGAACTTCTTGGTAAGAACCGGTAGAAGGGCAAGGGTATCGGTAAGAACTTCTTACCGATTTTGAGGCATAATAGACTCACAGTAATCTGATGAACTAAACTTGCAATTATGTTTTTTAGGTTAACAAAAATGCCATATAATAAATATGAATTAAGATTCAAACGCGACATAAAAGGAATAAGTTGTCTCGGAATCTTATCAATTATAAGATGTACATAATTTTTACTTTTATCTCATTTGAATCCATTTCTTCTTTCTTTATTCTTGTTTTTTCATATTTTATTTACAGACATGACATTGTATAATTCATTCATTGATCTAGCATTAAGATGTAATAGAATATAAGACTTTTTTTTATCTAAACATCATCTAGAATCATGAAATTTGGCAACAAGAATGCTTATTTTGGAGCCCGCCTGGCTAGCTAACACACTCTTTCTATTAAGTCTTATGCCCAAACATCAATAGCATGATGTAATTCAACATGAAGATAAGATAGCCAGTTTTCCATTGCGTTGGGGAATCTCGAATAAGTTCACTCTTTCGGCGGCATTATCGCAGAAATGCCAAAGATATATTTATTTTATTTTATTGTAGAGAAAAATAATGTATGAAGGTTGTTGTTAATTTATGTATGAAGGTGACTAAAAATAATAATAAAAAACGAAAAAAAAATACATGGGATGTGCCCGCTCATGGTCATTATAAAGAACCTGCATGTCTCTACGTTTTTTGTTCCTGTTTTGTCGTCAAATGGTAGTACGCACAAGGTTCACACTCGGTGTGGTTATGCGCTGACTTACAAAGCGTAAAACCCGGTATTTTTAGATGCAGCCCAAAATATCTAATTAAAGGTAATAAAATATTCATGAACTTGTGTTTTCTTTGTTATGTCTGGGATTTGTTTTGATACATTTAGCTACTTAAGGTAAGTATTGTTGAATGAACGAGTTATACATCAATCGATATATTCGTTTGTAGCAGATACATACAGAAATGTAATTTGCTCAAAATATTTATAAATCCTATTTTTTAGACTTGCAAAAATATAAGAAATATATTGGATTAGTTGTAGATGTACTAGACGGTCACGGTGAACTTGACACAACCTGAGACATTTATGTACCTGCTAGTAATAAGAGAAGAGAGAGCCCTAGAAAATTGAAGTTTCTATTTCAATTCTGATTTAAGCACGAGATTGGATTTATTACGAACAATATTCAAGGTTCGAGCATTCCAGCGTGGTGTCAAGTTTACCGAGATGTAGTAACTTTAACATTTTATATGATTTTATGTATAATGTAGCCGCGACTTTATCGAAACAATTATTGCTGGTTTTTCGATTTTATTAATTTGCTAAAAAATATCTTTTACCTCACAGACTAAATTAAACAGTATACACAGGTGTAAAAAAGTGCGTTTGAAATTTTAAGGGGCTACTCAGAATCAAGTGTACAATACAGGAAAAATATTTTAAAAAATCTCAGAATAATATAAGATAAGATAAATATTCTTTATTGCACACCAGTAGTACAGAGACATCAAAAAATATTTACAGACAGTGCAAAGGCGGCCTTATCGCTTTGAGCGATTTCTTCCAGGCAACCTTGGAAACTTATAGGATTGTATAGTTTTAAAAGCAAGTAACGGGTGGCTTCAATTATGGTTTTTATTTAGACATAATACATATAGGTATCAATAAATAAATAAACAATATTATATTACATAAAATATAAATTAGTACATATCTAACGAATAAATAAATAAATAAATAATATAAATAAAAATCAATATATAAGTATGAAGCCAAAGAAAAATGGTGATAAGTACTTAAAAAGATGAGGTAAAGTTTCAGTAATTACATAGACTAAAATAATGTTCCCTAAGTCTTTCTTAAAAGTAAATAAAGTTTCAGAAGTACGAAGTCAGAAGTAAGTTCCATAGGCGTACCGAGTGAGCCGCAAAAGATTTACTAAAGAAGTCAGGGCGGCAAGAAGGAAAGGCCAAAAGGAGCGCATTACATGACCGAGGTTGACGACCATGCACTGACTCCCTGCACCGAAAGCTGTCCTTAAGATATGGAGGAGCAGCTGGACTATGAAGCACATTGTACAGCAAACAGAGTGTGTGCATATTTCGTCTCAAACGGATGGGTAGCCATTTCAGAATCAAGTATACAATACAGGAAAAATATTTTAAAAAATCCGATCTCCATTTTTTTTTGCAGTGTCCCATAGATTTAGTATTCTATTCGTGATTCTGAGGACCCCTTATTTCAAATGCACTTTTGAACACTCGGTATAGTTAGAGAGAAAGGTTTTTTACCGTATACTCTGTAATACAACTATACCTCTGATGTAGTATATTATTTACTCTGAGCTTTCATAATATGTCTATTAGAACAGATAGAGCATTTGCCAACGTTACTTTTTTGGAATTATGTATTTTTTAAATTATTCAAGAGTTATTTTTTTTAACATGTATTGTATTTTTAAACAGCACGAATGGCAATCCGGTGGTTGAGTACTAGTCATTTAAGTAAAATTCATTCAAAACATTTTATCAAATGTTAAAAATGTTTTATTTTTTAATTTTTGAAATTATGAACCACGATGTCATTGGTATTTTTTTCATAAATATTTTTTTTACACATTATGAAAATTCAAGCTGATAAGTTTTTTTGCAATTTCAGTTCTTTAACCATCAATCAATATTTCGTAAATTATTTTTGATGCAGTCAATTCCCGGAATTCCATGATCAGATCCTAAGACTGAAATGGGAATATAGTGTCTAAAAAAACAATAATTTCGAAATTGGATTAATTTTTAACTCCGTTATGAATGGACATTAAAAATATATACAGACGTCCTTTTCAAAGTCGGATGACAAACTATATACCGGGTGATTATAAAATGTCTGGCAATATTTTAACTGTGGCTTCTACTCATCAAACTAAACAACTTTCCCCAAGAAACTCGTACTCAAAAAGCAAAAAAAAATTGGACTTCCCATACAAAGTTCATCAACCAGCTGATGGATTTGTATGCAGAGACCAAATTTTTTTTTGATTTAGAATATGAGTTTCTTGGGGAAAGTTGTTCAGTTTGATGAGTAGAAGTCACATTTAAAATATTGCCAAACATTTTTTGATCAGCCTGGATAAGTTTATTTCAATATCATTAACATATAAGTTTACAAACATGGATGGGACCATCCTTTTAAGTATGTATAAAGATAAACTGTATCACGAGTTAATATACACGGTGTAACAAAAAGGTGTGGTAATACTTCAAGGTGGGTTTCTACTCATCAAACTGAACAACTTTTTGTCTACAACTTTGCAAAAATCTCAAAAAAAATTTGGGCTTTCCATACAAACTTGGCTCGCAAGCTGATTGATTTGTATGAATAGCCCAACATTTTTTTTGTAGTATTACGTAGAAGCCCAGCTTGAAGTATATATATTACCACACCTTTTTTTACATCCTGTAGAGATTTGTTCAAAGGGAATCAATCAGATCCGCTTACATTTACAATCTCTCCAAAATATTTCTTTGACTAACATCTAATTAACAATTCGGATACAATTTATGCTGTAAGTCTAAAAGTAAACATGCTTACTATACTATAATAACGTACAGTGTCATTAAGTGCGTCTGTAGCGATTTCTATTACTGGTCTGTAATTCTGTTAGGTCTAGTTCTAATATTATACGAATCAACAAACTTTTTCTAACCCGGGCTTTCTCTATTACAAGGAAACATTTCCACCTCCCTGATGATGTTCAGCTACAATATATTCTTCACGGTCCATTCTTTGGCCGTATATGTCGCCAAACGGCCTGTTTTATGTGCTACTTGACCTCTATCGCATCAGGGAGGTGACGTGAGCTCTATTTTTGTACCACCCCTAAATTCCTGGCCTTCCTTTATCATACCTGAGCCCTTAGGCTAATAGATTCCACGTAGATTGGGTGTGTTGTGGAATTTTGATACCACATTCAGAAGATTGGTAGGTATAGAAAGTTCGATTACGTCAGATGTAGTTTTTTTACAGAGGGCACCAAAAAGCGATGGAATAATTTTAGGTGGGTTTCCACTGATAAAACTGAACAACTCATTTTCAAAAAAATTGCTGAAATAAAAATAAAAAAAATCATACAAATTGCAAAAGTTGATTATATAGCTATGAACAGAGACACTAATCATAGAGGATGCCGTGAAGTAAATGTAGTTTTTTCAAAATAATACTTTAAAGTTACATATCACATCTGTTTATAAGAAGTAGTTGACTTTCAATAGGACACTGTGAAAACTAGCTATTTCATACTTCGTTTGTGGTTAAGAAAAATTTGAGATTTTCATTAGTTTTATTATGGGAGATTCAGTAGAAGACAAAAAAGGAAGGCGACTAAAGTTTGTGGGATAAAAGTTAACTAAATAATATCACTATTAAAAATTTCTCGAACCTGTGTGTCTAGAATATCTATACTCCTTTACGTGTGGTTGCGGCGTAGTGAAGACAGTATAAGTCTCCTCTACATATGCTGAGCCGAGACCTTTTACGCTGATGTGGCTTAATAATATTGTTTATTATTTAATTCGATTTTAAGTACGATTGTTTTAATACAACATAAGTTTTCTGTATCGTTTTATAGCTTTGTAGCCCGTTGGCGTTATAAACTATTTTTCTTTCTTTCTGTCTTTCTACACCGTGAAATTGTATTCGTTGTACCTACTCCTAACTATGGTTTCTACTCATGAAACTGAACAACTTTGCCCAAGGAACCTGTACTTAGTCAATTAAAAAAAAATTACCTCTTAATACAAATTCATCAGCTGATCGACCATTTTTGTATGAAGAGGTCAATTTTTTTTGCGAATTGACTATGGGTTCCTTGGGCAAAGTTGTTCAGTTTCATGAGTAGAAACCATAGTTGGCGGTAGTACAACGAAATAAAATTTCAGCCTGTATATAGAACATCACTTGTGTTAGGATCGCTAACGCTTATTGTTTTGGCTACTGCATAGTGAAACTAGAAAAGGGCTAGTGAAACAAGTCCGAAGAAAAATTTCAACGTACGTACTGAAGTTCGATTTATACAAGAGTTCCGTTACTACGATTTAATTCAAAATAATGCCGGATGACTATTGACTATTCAAGACCCACTGGCGCCGACTCGATAGATCTTTGGGGGTGCCCGAGCCCCCACAATGACATTATCAGCGGGGCTGAGCCCCCCCAATATTTTATATTAAATTAATACTGGTGTGGCCTTTTTCAATTATTTATAAGAAAGTTAAAAAACTTTAACATCTGTGACAACCATTTTTAGTTATCATCATTAAATAATTACTGAGTTATTTCAGTTTGAATATAAAAGTACCGCTCGAAACCGCTCGATACAAAAAGTTACTAAGATGTGACTTCACGGTTTATGTTTTTCACTATGAACGTTTGCGACTCGCGCACTGCCGCCGTCCCTCAACGATGATTACAAAAACGATATCCATGCAGGCAAAAGTGAGTTAGAAAATATTAAGAAAATAAACATCTTCTTTCTCCGTCCTAGCTCCCCCAATATTTTCATGAAGTCGGCGCCCTTGTCAAGACCATTTTTTCGAACTATCTTTTGGGATTTCTCTGAATAAAACGCTCATAAGTGAGTAAAAATATTATAAGAACCACCAACAAACCGACAAGAGTAGTTCTTGTCGGTTTGTCGGTGGTCTTCATAATTGCATATGGTACACTAAATAGTTATTTACAAACTAGCTAGTAGCTCACATGCTCCCTGAACTTTACAAGATCTAGACTGAGGATAACACTACAGATACGGCCATAACCACACATAGTGTGAGTGTAAGTAACATTTATCTCGGCCGTTTCTAAGCTTAGCAAGCCACGTAAAATCTTGCTATCATTAGACGATTTGGTTAAGTCATGTCAGAGGCCTAATAGGCAGTTTGAAAACTTCTAATACGAGGAATGGCCCTAGCCCCACAAATTCTTGGCGTCCGTGTGTAGAGTATGGCGTACTCTAACCGAGCTATGGGAGGAGACCCGTGCCACAGAAGTGAGGACACTATGGTTTGTTCGCACGATCCTTTCACATTACGTCGATCGGATCATGAAGTAGCGTAAGCAACATTTACAATTTTACAGTAGAGTGATTTTAAGAAAAAAATACTGTTAAGAACTGCACGGAACTGTACCAACTTAGTGCCTTAAGCTTTTAATACGTAGTTATCGAGTCTATCATTTAGAACAAGCACTAACTCCCTTTAATTGTTAAGGTTTATTTTAAGTTTAATATGTATAATTGTCGTAGGTTACACTTCTTTTTGTTATGTTCACGTTTTTAGTAATTGATATTTCCGAAAATAGTAGAACTTTTAACGACAGACTTTTACAATAGAAATTTTGGAGTGAATGTACTGTATACACGAGAAAAGGCTGTATAGCCTTAGAAGCCATTACCTCTCTCCTGGATACGCTTCTTCATGATCTGACCGATGATTAGAGATAGAGTTGTTTAAGAACGAGAATATAAATTTTGGGTTCATGTTATCTAACCCCAGAATCAGTTTCAAATCAACGGTCAACCAATATCTAAAACACAGAGATTTCATGGATATGTAACTTGTTGTATTTTAAATGTATTTATCCAGTGTTTTGTTTAGTAAGAAATATGCTATATATAGTGTTATTATATTATGCAATATACAGGTGTTAAAAAAGTGCGTTTGGGATTTTAAGGTGTTACTCAGAATCAAGTATAGAATACAGAAAATATATTAAAAAACCGATCTACAACTTTTTTTTTCATTTGAATAGCGAATCAAGATTATGTATGGGAAACTGAAAAAAAAAGTTGTACATCGGATTTTTTTTATATTTTTCCTGTACACTGATTCTGAGTAATCCCTTAAAATCTCAAACGCACTTTTTTAACACCCTTCATAGTGTTTACGTTAGGTTTCTCTACAACTCAAAATATAATTTTATATGGTCTACCACACAGCTGTTAAATAAAAAGCTTAATAAGTTAGCTCCCACACAAACTCTGTTATTTTTTAATATTTCTATTTCTATATCTCTGCCTACTTTGCTACTGAGTCCGCGTAATATTTATTGCTTATGGTATGACAAGTAACATACGAGTAAAACGATAACATCTTTTATTTAATTATAGTCGGTATTTCAGTATTTCACTATAAATAATGTAAGTCTCGTTGTTTCATATCGTTTTGGAATGCTCATAAAATAATAATCAATGTATTCCATAACGCAAACCCAGAGTAGCTGTTCGAACATTGCAGAGAGCGATACCTAGGTATTTCCCATATGCCGACACAATTTACCAATCAGTGTTGACGATTGGACATGCCGCTTGACGGGTTTTTGTGCTTTTGAATTCGGTGACCTTTGGTATCTTGTTACATAACTTCCAGTATTAACGACATTCTGCTAGTCAGTCGCAATTAACTGGTACCAAAATTATATATAAAACTAGCTTTTGCCAACGGCTACACCAGCGTAGATGACGTTCGTATTATGAATGTCATTGTTTCCCGGCCTCCATCTAAGAACTTACTCGGTCGAGTGGTTATAATTAATAGTGTTTTAATTACGTACTATTTAAGGATTAAGTGTTTCCCCTAATTACGGCAAACCGGTAAAAGTTTCATGAATCTCATTTCTGACATACGTACTTAATTAAAAGTTTTAAGCACATGAGTAGTTTCGTTGATGCTCAACTTAAGTGCCTGGTGTTTGCAATAAATATTATATTCGTATCTATCTCATATCTATATATTCTAACCAGTGCTAAAAATTTCACATACCTAGGATTAGCACATAATTATATAGGCGTTTAAAACTGGACAATATCGCGACAACCAACAAAGCGGCATTTTATAAGTTAGTTTTAAAATGTAATGTATATTAATAAAATAAATAATAAGTAGTAATAATAACTGCAGGTCATGGTGTGATTTACACTTCCACCGAAAAAATAAAAATTTTGTTGTTGATGGTACTTTTTTCTGCTTTCGGAAGTTAATGAAACGATTTGAATAACCACTAGGTACAAAAGGCCACTTTTTGCTCGCGGTTGGCGGCGTAAATCATACCATGACCAGTTACGTATAGTTGTCAACGCCTCTACAAACTGCATGCAGCATGCTAATATGGTGCATAGCGAGATTTATGGAAGAACCGAATCAATGAAACACTTCATTGCACATTATACGTTTAAAATAGGAACATATAAACAGTATACATGAAACAAATTAGCGGTCTTATCGCTAAAGAAAGATCTCTTCCAGGCAACCTTTTTTCAGGAATTTTGCAACATATGTTTTTGCACAAAATAAAGGCTACATATACGAGTATTATTTAGATATAGGTAAAAATAAAATGATGCAAGTTTTTGAAATAATATTTCTCAGTACAATAATATCGATAAGAGTAGTAATGAAATAAAGTTTATTCTCAAATATTGTATATACAGAAATATAAGGTAATCATGATTGGATAAGATTTTTCAAAAAAAAAAAACATAACGCATACAATAGTTTTATTGAGTTAAAATCTGTTGAACTTTCAGATCTGAAATTGATGTGTGAGCTGTGATCACACTCAATGTAAATTAAAACTGGACATATGTAGGACAGGATCAAAATGGATTTAAGTGAAATTACCTGTTCACATCGTCGTTCTAATTAGTTTTCAACCCATTTTCGCTTCAACCCAATGTTTAACAATAACTAAGTAAACCCCTTTGATAATCTTATGGGATTGAAACACGCTAGTTTCATAACTCTATCTTCAACAGTACAAAGTTCTTGAGTCAAAAGCGTATAATGCAAGAAGTTTGAAAATACGTAATAAACTGTGTTCAATGGTCTTTATTAGTAATATTGAATGTAATTTTGCGAGTTACAAAGAATTGATTCAACTGAACTTGCTTCAGTGATAATGAATTCTAAATGAGAGAATTCTCAAAGTACGACTATAACGCTGTACTAAGCAAATACTCAAATATTTAAATGAACGACTTAACAGAACAAACAAGTAAATCCCAGGAAAAGTTAGCAGTTGGTACACTGTAAGCCCAAGTCTATTTTTGTGTTAAATTTATAATTGACCACGCTGAATACGTTTAAAACAACCAACTTCAATCGCAACAACTCCAATTTTGTTATGTTTTTGTTGATTTTCTCAAAAACCGCTGAATCGATTTCGATAAAATTTATATGGGACCACTTGTGAAGTATACCCTTTTAAAAAAAAAAAAGAATTTTCCAAATCGGTTCAGGCGTCTTCGAGTAATCGGTGAACATACATAAAAAAAAAGATTCCGACGAATTGAGAACCTCCTCCTTTTTTGAAGTCGGTTAAAAAAACTTATTAATGTGATTTCCAGTCTCGGACAGTTCAGTAGAAACAGAAAACTTGCTAGGTAGCCAGCCTAACGTAGTTAAATCGCAGGCATTTGAAAAGGTTTTAAAAATTTCTTATTAACTTTAACTAAAACATTAAGTTGTCATTATAAATTTCATGATTAAAACGTTACATGTTTGTTGCCTAATTGTGTTTACGTTTCAGAGACGAAAGGTGTAAAATGTCTTCTGTTTAAATGTCAAAACATTTAACGAGTATGAGAAACATAATCCTTAAGTCTTAACGTAGGCGGCCTAAGGGAAAATAACATAAGTCTACTACATAGGTATCTCAAGTAGTAATTATAAGACAAAGACGCGACGCTCAAGTTGCATATAGGCTTTCAGAGGCGTCGATCATCAAAAACACATCGACGTCACCGCTAAAGCGCGGGTAATTGGCATTGACCTTCTGCAGAGCTCTGGTGACCTGATGGAGTGGCCGTCTTTGGCCGCCGCTGGCTTCAGTTGCGGCTCGGCTGCGCGGCAAACCCCTCGTTTCACACCTCGCATGCCCACCCGGCCTCGCGCGGAAATTTATAGCTTCTGTGAAACTTTGTGACGTGATCTTGAATACTACAATCTTTTAAAGCTACTAACTTGCTAAAGGGATGAGAAAGTTGGTGATCGACTTAAATGGATTTTCACAAAAGTTTTGCCGGATTAAATCGGAGTCTAAAGTTTTAAAGTAAGTGAAACATATTTTTCAGACATCCAAGCAATTTCAGTATTATCGTAATCCCCTGGCATATTTTATGAAAGTTTATTGAAATGGGCAAAGTTTTATGTACTTAGGGTGTTAACTTGTTGAAGGCTTTATTTCTATACATACAAATTCAAAACGATGAAGTTATCAAAAACAAAACTGAAATTAAATTATAACCTACGGCAAAGGTTTGATTCCTACCCAGTGCTAAAATTTGTATAATAAGTCAGTTTTGTTTGCTGTTTATCGGGGTCTTTAATATTCATTGTATTATGAGTGTATTTAAACGTCTATGAATAAGTAAAGTATTCATATCGGTCGTTGGTTCCACGGTACAGGAATTTGATTCATGATTAGGATCAAATAATCGTGTGTGATTTTATTTTTTAAATATGTGTTCACTAACAAAACTTACTTACTATAATTAATAAACTGAAGCGTATAAATAGGCATGTTATTTTTCTGCTTAACTGCGTGATATTAAGTAAAACTTCAGATTTGAATAAAAATATCGATTAATTATGTACATAATTATATATAAAACAAGTTTGCCTTTTTAGTAAATGGGTTTCGTATCTTATTAATTTATTTATTCGCTGCTAATATATTTTGTTACTTAATTCGTATACCCGGAGATTTTAAACAGAGCTTCTACCCATGATATTAATCAACTTACGTAAATTACACAAACCGATAGACTTGTTTGTTTGTTTGTACAAACAACAAAGACTATACAAATACTCTTTATTGTACGACAAAATAATACAACAAAAATTATGAAGAAATTAATTAATTATTATGAAACAAGACTTATGTGAGGTATTCAAAAATATTTTCGTGAATAGAAAAATAACAATTGAGATACATAAATCTTTCAGCCATATGTGCTTGTTAACACATTTAATAAAATAGAAATTCCGTCACGCCCTTATAGCGTTTGCATTTTAGGTTTTATATAGAAGAATAATCTAGCTATATTTGCATGAAAAAGCTTTTAGGATTTAACACGAGTCTCTAAAGAAATCCGTGATCTCTCCCCTTAACAAATAAAAATGTATCTGCGAAGTGGTTTTGTGTCTGAAAAATCAGAATTAACACTTGTGTGCTCTGGAACAATAAAAGTAAAAACCTGCCATGGCTCGTGTTGCCAAAGGTAATATCGTTCAAATTAAAAGGCAAGTTAAGCCGTTGGTGCCGGTTGCTATCTCTAGATGGCAGTCGTTGTCATGTCAAAGGCCTTTTAGGCAGCTTGAAAACTTCTGGCACTGGGGTTAGTCACTCTACAACCTCCAACAATCCGAATACAATAGTGTGAAATTTCAGTAAAATATGATGCTGACTGTACTTACAATAGTATATTAATTTATTCTTGGAGGTTAATTAAACACGTTTCTGGATGAGAAGCTGTGCAATACAGATGCCGCCGGATTTAATTTATCAAGCTAATTGGGATATATGAGGCGAAACTGGCTTGCGCCCTTAAATAGGGACTTCATTACGTTTACGGAAGGAACGAGACAAGATAATTTTTCGATTCAATTCATTGTGTTTAAAATAAAAAAATAAAAATTAAGCGCAATTTTTTCGTATTATAGTTAATATTAGTATAAGTCGAAACGAAACATTTAACGCAGATGGGAATATAGCGTTGGGTAGAAATAAGATTGTTGCAGCTTTAATGATTTTAGAATCGCCTTATCGAAACTTGCGACTCCCATACAAATAATTTATGTTTCTTTGATGAATATGCTCGCACGGAGTTTGTAAATAACATTTTCGAAAATAGTGTTATGAGTTAATTACAGTGACTTTAATGGTTTTCATAGTAATCTTGCAATACACTTATCATTTTCGAAAAACCGGACAAATGCAAGTCTAACTCGCGCGCCGAGGGTTCCATACAAACAAACAATGTTGAGAATTTTACTATCTTATTTTAAGATCATAGATTTCTTATAGATTTTCCTGTAATCTGTAAGTAACACAATATATTTTTTTTTAATTTTAGGCTCGGTAGTTTCGATAGTGATTGGGAATAGTTAATTTTCGTATATTTTCTTAAATAATTAAACATTTTTTTTAAATTATAAAAAAAAAAAAATTGAGATCCTTACAACAAATCTTTTATTTTAATTTTCAGATTTTCCACCCCACTCGTTCGTATTTGGGTCACAGAAATCTATACAGGGTGTTACAAAACTCCCCCTAATGAATTAAGGTGTTAAAGTGTGTCATGTCCACTTTATTTTTTTTAACAAAACGTTAAATAGAAAAATTGCGAAAACTGATTATTTTTAATGATAAATAAGATTATCGACTATGTAGATCCACAGTGCTATTGTATTCACTTGTCAGTTTATGATAGAAGTACAGATAGCCGCGCTATGACAGGCTGCGTTCTGATTGGCGCGTTTGCGCGCGGGGTCATAACCGCGACCAGATGATCGCTAGTGCTAGAAAATTTTAATTACTTATTCCATTGGGCTTACCAACTGAGGGTATTTTTTTTTTTAAAGTCATGTGTCCCCCCCCCGCCAGCTAAATGGTTGTTTCTAGAAATGTGAAAAAATTCACGGCAGTTGTATACCTCATTCCAATCAAAAAAAAGCAAAAGGTAAACAAACGAACCATCCACCGATTTCGTCAAATTCCTCAAGAATCACACATTTTCTGCTAACACTGACACATACTAATCGTAGGTCGTAACAATTATTGCCTTTTCTAATAGATTTCACTAAATTATGATACGAAACTGGCATGAAAATACAATATTTCCAGTCTAACCTCAGATTGTTAGGTTATGTTTCAGTGACAAGACGTTACTGTTATCTGTAGAAAATAGTGATGAGGTTGTGTCAATACTTTGAACGAACTAGTGAATGAATGAGTGAATGAGTGTTACGTGATAAGTGTGACGGTTGTGTGTGGCCTGTTTTTTATATTTTGGGCTATCATTGGTGGTGGTATAACTTTTTAGGCGTTCAGTAACGTTTTCTTGTTCTGTATTTTAAATGTATTTAATTTAAATATCCGTAACTCTTTAAATCCAAGATACATACTATATACATACATACATGCTATATAGCAACACTGAATTTAAAAATTTCGCATGGTAGGACCTTTACATAACGTAAAAAAAAAATAAGAACGTAGAAAAAAAATCTGCATACAATACATTTGTATTTCACTCATACTCCGTGTGAGATGTCGACAACGATATCGATATTTTTAGATATTAATCAACATTTAGTTCCAGTTCCTACCTCTATGTTCACATTGTTTGCCGTTAGAAACTGCAAATAATATCCGTTAGTACGTTCGTCATTAGTCATTAGACAATGAACTGGTAACACTGAATTTCGTTCGTACCGGTACGCTCATTTCTTGCTTCGACTCTGTCAGGCACTGGCAACACTGAATTTCGTTCGACATACCGGTCTGCTCATTCGTTGCTTCGATTCCTTGTCATGCGTACGTGTGTTCTTCTGTGTTTGGATATTAACGACTTGGCTTTTGATATAAGTACACTGTTAACTTTGCGATTTGGATTGTGATTTTTCTTGGAACTGACGATTAACCGCTGCGCATTAAGGACTTTGATATTGCTCACGATTGGATTTGTGTTGACTACGTGCGACTCCTCATTGGGTAAGTTTTTAAAATCCCTATTTGATTCTAACAGAATCAACTGACTACATGACTGAAGTTATTTTTATTAATTTACGGTGGTTCGAAATGAGTGATTCATCTAGTGATCTCGATCCCGGGTCTTAATAAGCTTTTCCTAGTTAGCATCACGAAAATCGTCAAAAATGACACCCATAACAATATTTTTCTATAAGTGCATATCCGCCATTTTGTAACCGAAAATTGTGAAATTTATTTTATATCTATTTGATCTCACCAATGAACTTCCGAACTCTGAAAACATAGTATCAAATAACTAAATTTTATTTAAACTCCTCGTTCGTTCATCCATTCATTCACTCATTCATATGTAAACTTGCACATCTCTAATGTAGTGTCATGGCCGATCACAAGTGTCAGTGTCAAACGATTGTTTACATTTTGCTTTTTTTTGATTGGAATGAACTATATACAGGATGTTAAAAAAATGAAGTCTGTAGAAGTCGAGCTACTACCGCTAGTTTTTTTCGTGAATTCGATGATTTCCAAAGGAGTATAAACTCACACGGTCACTATCACAATAAATAAATAAATGGTAAATAATGGTTTCATTTTCGTAACGGCGTCGAGGACGCCTTCTTTGAGATCGTCTGGACGGAGCTGGAGACGTCCAATTGTTGTCTTTTTTTGTTTTCTCGGTAGCGTCGACATCTATCTGTCGTCTGTCGCTGGCTTATTAGTTAGTTTCAGTCGGTCTCGTAGTACCTTTTTCTGTTCGCAAAATTTTATTCCTGGCGCGATACTGATAATATATACCAGCAGTATATACTTCTCTGCATATGCATTTTATTCCATGCAGATCGGTTGAGTAGTTTGGCATTGAAAGCCGAAAGTAAACTGACGTCGGCTCAAAAACGACAATTGTAGCGAGAGTTGTTATGTCATCATCCTGAGGGGGGGGGGATTTTTTATGTTCACGAAGGCGACAAAGTAAGATACATACATTATACGTTGGTACCATCGACGTGGCGTTAATGTGTAAGGCGCAGGAGGCTCATCAAAGTATACGATTTTCGTGTCACCGTTTTTCCGCCGTGACTCCCCTTCCTCGGAGTAAGAAGTTCATCGAATTTACGTCAAAAAGTGCGTTTGAGATTTTAAGCGGTTACTCAGAATCAAGTATAGAATACAGAAAAAATAAAAATAAATCTTTTTTCAGTTTCACATACTAAATCTGAACAGTGAATCATCTCATCACTCAGTGATTCTGAGTATTTCTGAGTAACCCCTTAAAATTTAAAACGCATTTTTTAAAGCCCTGTATATAACAAGTAAAAAGTAAAACTATCACAGCTAACAAGTTAACGAGTAGTAGTCGATCGATCAACTTATCAAAGGCAAATTTCGTACCTACTTCATAATTCCTTTGAAAATTACTTTGATGAAGTTGAAGCAGTGTCTGTCGAACTACTATAGAACCCTTCACTGCGCGTGGCCAGACACGCACTTGGCCGCTTTTCTTTCTGAGGTACGGAACCCTAAAAATATTTGCATATGGAACAAATTGTTTTCCTGCTATAAACGAATACTGTATCTGTTTACGAGTTTCTGTAAAAGTCTCACAAAATCAATTTTGATTTTTCATGACAACTTTCGTACCTATAGCTATGCTATAGTTACTATTTATTCTGTGGTTTCCAAATTCTTATTTTATTTATCAACCGACTTCAAAAAAAGGAGGAGGTTCTCAATTCGTCGGAATCTTTTTTTTTTTTATGTATGTTCACCGATTACTCGAAGACGCCTGAACCGATTTCGAAAATTCTTTTTTTGTTTGAAAGGGTATACTTTACAGGTGGTCCCATAAATTTTTTTATCGAAATCGATTCAGCGGTTTTTGAGAAAATCAACAAAACATAGCAAAATTGGAGTTGTTGCGATTGAAGTCGGTTGTTTTTAACGTATTCAGCGTGGTCAATTATTTACAATTTATTGTACACAGAAAAGACAAAGACATACATTACGAAGGAAAGAACATAAAAAAGGTACAGCTTATTTCATATTAATTCATATTAATCGTATTCTTAAGTAATAAAAAATGCAAATTATTGAATAATTAAAGCAATAAATACTTTTTATTATTAATATATTTGCCTACATTCCGAGAGACAACAAACATTTAAACCAAAGCACACTGGTATGGAATTCGGGGATAGAATGTCTAACACAAAACGCTAAAGTCTTGTTAAATATAGATTACATATAGATTCCAAACAAAGCAAACGAAGTTTTGCAAAGGGTTTTCGTAAATATAATATGTATATATTAAGGGGTGAAATCAAAATTGCAGGCGATTATATTTTCGACCGACTTCCCGAAAGGATACCGTTAACAAGAACCAACATTACGTCTTTCTGACCGCAGTTACCACTCACGTAACTTTAGTAGATAGTAAAAGAAGAGCAGTTTTCCCATACAGAAATGAATTATCTGATCAGCTGATCCATTTGCATGTAATGTCCAAAACTTTGCGAATTGAACTTATGGATGTTCACTAAGGAAAGTTTTTCAGTTTCACGACTCATTTCTCTTTAATGACACCCTTTAAGTAATTATATGATTGCTTGTATATATATACGAACTCTGTAAATAACAAAATGCCGAGGCTTGTCCAAAAATAGGTATCTTTTTAGTAATCAACAGCCAATTGATTTGCGTATTATATCTACCCTTAACTTGACACTGCTCACCTTTAACAACCTTTAACGTAAATGGCTTTACACACAAGTAACAAAAATAAATATTTCTTAAAAAAATGAAAGTTGGAAAAATAAAAAAGGGCTTTACGTGAAAAACAAGTTTTTTTAATCAACAGTTGGTAAGCCCTTGATATCATCTCATCTGATGGTAATGGGGTGACTGCTAGTTGAGTAACTTTTTATCGAATTCCTTTACACACAAGTAACAAAAATAAATATTTCTTTAAAAAAGCGGCCAAGTGCGAGTCGGACTCGCCCATGAAGGGTTCCGTAGCAGCAAGTAACATAATATAAAAGTTTTTGTAGTTCGTTGTAACTTGAATGAAAGGTAAATTGCGGATTACGATTTATGACGTATTAAAAAAAAACTACTTACTAGATATCGTTCAAACCAATTTTCGGTGGAAGTTTGCATGGTATTGTACATCATATATTTTTTTTAGTTTTATCATTCTCTTATTTTAGAAGTTAAGGGGGGGGGGTGACACACATTTTACAACTTTGGAAGTGTCTCTCGCGCAAACTATTCAGTTTAGAAGAAAATGATATTAGAAACCTCAATATCATTTTTGAAGACCTATCCATAGATACCCCACACGTATGGGTTTGATGAAAAAATTTTTTTTGAGTTTCAGTTCTAAGTATGGGGAGCCCCCAAAATTTATTGTTTTTTTTCTATTTTTGTGTGAAAATCTTAATGCGGTTCACAAAATACATCTACTTACCAAGTTTCAACAGTATAGTTCTTATAGTTCCGGAAAAAAAGTGGCTGTGACATACGGACAGACAGACAGACAGACAGACAGACAGACAGACAGACAGACAGACAGACAGACAGACATGACGAATCCATAAGGGTTCCGTTTTTTGCCATTTGGCTACGGAACCCTAAAAATGACAGATTTCATAATTAATTGTTGATGCAGTCAACTACCCTATTGATGAAGATGCCTAAGATGGAGGGGGCTTACCAAGATTCCCCAACGCGATGGGGACCTGGCTAAGTTGCTAAAGCATAGCTACAGGTGAATCTGCCGTCGTTAACAACCCATATCGTCTCTACTAAGTCCCAACTGCTGCTTGTCTCTTGTACTTACATTGTGCATACCTCGGGAAGGTTAGGTCATACTCCACACACGGGGCCAAGTCTGATTTGGTGTGGGTTACGCTCAATGTCAGTTACGCTGGTAGTAACTATAGTGTTCAAGTAAATATCATGTTTAAAATACTTTACAATAGTGGCTATGATTAGTTCGGCGTACTTTTTACTACCAGCAAAAGAATAATAAAAACCGATTCTTGTAGTTGAATTCTATATACCTACCTATATAACTTTTATAAAATATGTAATAGTTTAAGAATATTTTTTAAATAATCTAACGAATCTGACGACGACGTGCAGATGAATTTACCTATAGATTTGTAAACGTATATTTCTTGTTTTGGAGTTCAAAAAAAACATTGAATCAACTTTGAAGGAAAACTGCGGACATAAAACTAAATAAGTATGTGTTTGGCTAAGTTTAAACATGGAACTGCTTTTGAATGACCATGATGTCCTCGTAATCGGGTTCGAGTTGAGACGATGATACTTTTAACAATGAGAAAAGGTGTTCATCGGTTGGCCTTCGAAGGCGTTTTTCGCTTCTTCATGGTGGAGAACGTTTTTCGCAAATCTAGGACAACGCAAACATTGACATAATTTTCTGGGCATGAGCATGAAATTGTGCTTTAGGCAGTGCTTTATAAAAATATTTTTTGTCGACTTTAAGAAAAGCTGCTTGAAATGAGTGCTACACTGTAACTCAATCATTTCCAGCTGCAATTTAGGCGGGCCTTTTTTCGAGTCTAAGTTGAAAAGCATTGAAAATACATCTAAAGATGTCTGAATACTTTTAAAATTCTGAAACTTTTATGTGGCTGCTTCTTAAGTATATTTTCAAATTTATTTGTATAGGGCATATTTATAGGGCTATCAAAATAACACCATAATACTCTTACTTTGTAAGGCGTTGGCGGGGCGGATTTAAGCCTGTCGTGGGCCGGAGATGGCCCGCGGGCCGTACTTTGACCACATCTGGCCTATACAGAAATATACAAAAAGCGTACAGCTTTTAATAAAATATGAGATATTATTGCACAGAATAAGGTAGGTGTTAAAATTAGTGATAGGCTGGCCACGGATTTTGCCTACTATTCTATTCTAAATTTTGCCGAATATTCGGTAATACTGATCAGTACTTTTTAACTATAATTTTGGTTTGATTATCCGTGCGAGTTAGGCATTTATTGTTTAAACCAATGAGTTTTTTTATGAATTTATTTGTTTTATTAAAGAAAAACATAATTTATAATAGTAAGTACTGCAATTGTAAATAGGAAGGTTTCCCTATAACTTGCTATTAACAATTGACAAAGACTTATGTACAACATAATAACTTCAAAGAGATAATAGGCGGTTTCATTGCTATCATCTGTTTTTAATATAAAAGACAATGCCCATTAGTTAGCGGTTTTTGCAGACTAATCGTCGTTATAAAATTTACCGACTTCTTGGCTTTATAAACTACATCTCTATTTGAAACGTTTTTTTTTCTCTAGATAAAACAACGTGGAGTTTTATATCTAATGTTTGGCGTACTTGCATTGAAGTAATTAGGTTCAAAATAATGGAGCATTCCAAGATTATCATTTACATTTTACTGGACTCGTCCTCATTACTTTAGTTGGTAGATTAATTAAACGAACCTCTGAATAAGGTACGACCAAAATAAATGTTATTATTTTCTGTTTTAATGAGGCCAATCAAACTTGTTTCTGATAAGTACAAAAAGTCCCCATGGAGCTGTCTTACAATAAACACAAAGAAGTCAGAAATTGTTAAAATTATTGGTCAAAATTCTTGCGTACAGGAAAAAAATATTTGAGATTTGTGGCTTTTGTAGTATTCTTATTTATTCAAGCTGACGGAGACTTTGATCCATATCGGAAACACGATCGCTTGGCTTCGTTTATAAAGAACATATACAAAAAGTTTTTTCCTGAAACTAATCACATAACAGTCATCGAGCCCCAAACTTGGATTTCCTTATTTTGAGAATCAGAGACTGATATGCAATATTGACTAAACTATAAATATACGACGTTTAAATATGATATACTCGTATAGATACAATACACCCAGACAAAAGAGCAAACACACCTGCTCATCAGAGAAATGTTTTCTCTGGTTGAGAATCGAACTCACAACCCTTGGATCAGTAGTCAGGAGTGCTCACTACGGGCCAATGAGACTATCAGTTAATATTTGTCATAAGAATAAGACACCCAATCGTATTTTTTTGTATTTTTAGGGTTTCGTATCTCAAAAAGAAAAAATATCCCTTATAGGATCACTTCGTTGTCCGTCCGTCTGTCCGTCCCTCTGTCTGTCTGTATATCAAGACCCTTTTCGCGTAGACGTATCAAGTTGAAATTTATATTAAATATTTAGGCCTACAATCCCTTGAAGCCGTGAAAAAATAAAACTTCTATGCCAACGCAATCAAGAGATGCGGCCGTTTATGCCGCATATTTGGACACTCGTATGGGAATCAAAACCTATAGGGTACTTCCCCTTGACCTAGAAATTGTGATGTAACAAAAAAAAATCCCTTTACTTGTGCTATAAGACGTTGCTTCCTGCCAAATTTCATAAGTCTATGATGTGTAATTATGAATATGAATATACGGAACCCTCGGTGCACGAGTTTGACTCGCACTTGTTCGGTTTTTTGTTTTACTTTGTATTTCTTTTTTTTAATACAAAGCAATAAAATTACTCGTATAACTAATTCAAATAAATAGAAGATACAGTGGAATTTAAATTGCAAGACTGCGACCACAAAATTCTTTAGCAACAACTTAAAACGGTAATGGTTAAGAAAGGGAGGGGACACCCGTTAACAAACGTTTGTGAAGGCAACCGTGGCCTGTAATTCATCCCGTCGCAGCTGTCAGTACCAAATAAAAAGGGAATCAATAATTAAAATTTACCACAGGAATCAAGCTACAGAGAACAGGCTTTTAATTTGCAAGCAAAAGAGCATACCTATTCAGGGTGTAACAAAATTGGTGTAGGACCCGTTAACTGGCGATTCTACTCATCATACTGAATGATTATTTAATTAAAAAACATGAGAAACCATAACACACACAAATAATAGAATATAAGAAAAAAAAATTATACAATACATACATACAATACATACGTACATTCATACGTTCATACTGAACAACTTTTGTTCTTCGACTTTGCTCAAATCACAAAAAAATTTTTTGGACATTTCATACAAATTGATCATCTGTTTTGCCATTTTTGTATGGAGAGGCAAACATTGTTTTTTGCAATTTGACCGAAGTCGTAGAACAAACGTTGTTCAGTACGATGAGTAGAATCCATAGTTAACGGGTCCTACATCAATTTTGTTACACCCTGTATAGATGTTACAGCAGCTCCTAGGCTTTCCTTAGAGGATATCTCGTATTTTTGAGCGCTATAACTCGTTTAAAGGTTACTGCGCGAAAGTTAATTTGAGCTGGAATTGGATGTAAAAGATGGTAAAATGGGACATACCTACTATCTATGGATTTTGTGTTTCCTGCTTTCGTTTTCAAAACCAATAAACGATATTATACATATGGTTTGTTTGTTTGTTTGTTTGTAATCTCTTTATTGCACAAAACATACATTTTACAAAACAATATTGTGTAAATAAAATAAACAACAGTTTGTACAAAGGCGGACTTATCCCTGGAAGGGATCTCTTCCAGTCAACCTTTGAGCAGGTAACTTGAAAAGACATTACAAAGACGGGTAGCATGTTTTGCACATACTTAACAATTACAAAGAATGAAAAAAATAAAATAATAGACAACACTAACTTAAAATGACAATTTAACAAGATATAAGTAAATTAATCCTACTATTATACTTTAGTTTATAATAAACATACTTAATATAAACAGGTATGATAACATATTGTATAATACACTACATACATAAGACTAATACTATAAAGTAAATACATAAGTAATATAATTATAATACATACATAAGTAAATAAATAAATAGCTCAATCAAGGAATTTTGTTATATCCCCAGTGCTTCAGTAGGCTGGACTTGAAAGAGGCTACAGAATGACTGGTCCTAACATCGACGGGCAGGCTGTTCCAAAGTCGCACAGCATGCACCGCGAATGAATCTGTGTACGTCTGGGACCTGTGTAAGGGAATCACTAAAGAAAGATTGTTACTCGAACGCAGGCGATCTCCAGAGGCGGTGCGGAAATGAAATTTATCACGAAGATAGGAAGGAGCATTAGAGGAGAAAAGAGCATTATAGAGAAGAGTCAGCACGCTTACATCTCTGCGGAGACGAACTGGAAGCCAGTTCAATTTGGACCTGAATTCCGATACGGTCGTATTTGCGCAAATCGTAGACAAACTGGTTTTGACGGCGTTCCAGTTTATCGAACAGTTCTTCATTTGCGTCCAGAAATGCAACATTTCCGTAATCAAGAAGAGGAAGGAGAAGAGAACGAGCCAGCATAGCTTTTGTATCTACGGGAAGAAAATTTTGGAGGCGTTTTAAGGAGTGAAGAGAGCCATATAACCTCCGACTCACCTCGTTGACATGCACAGACCAGGAGAGAGTTTGGTCAATGAATACGCCCAAGTTCTTTACCGAGGTGGAGAGTAGAATGGGAACCCCGTCAAAGATAAGTATAGGGAGTGAGGAGATATCAAGTTTTGATATAAAATAGGGGCTACCAATCAAAATGGCTTGTGATTTGGCCGCATTCACTAGGAGACCAAACTCTCTGGCCCATTTAGCAATAGACGCAAGGTCGAGGTTGATCGTGCCGATGGCCTCTGAAAGTTTGGAAATGGGTGCTGTCCTGTAGATTTGTAAATCATCTGCATAGAGGTGTAGAGAGGAAATAAGGGATGAGGTGATGCCGTTTATAAAGATCGAGAAGAGGATTGGAGAAAGCACACCACTCTGAGGAACACTCGCGTCTAGCGAACACCAATCAGATGAGCAGTCATCGATTTTAGTTAGCTGATGTCGATCGAATAGATAGGATCGGAACCAGGCAAGTGCAACGGGAGAAAGGTTGCGAAGGTTCAGTACACTAAGGAGGATTTCGAAATCGACGGAGTTAAATGCGTTACTGAAGTCTAGCAGAGCGAGAATAGTCAGTTCTTTGTTTTCAATATTTAAGCGAATGTCATCAGTAATTTTAACGTGAGCCGAAACTGTACTATGCCCCGCTCGGAAGCCAGACTGAAACTGGTTCAGCAGATTGTGGTGAATCAAGTGATTACTAAGCTGTTGGTGAACATAATACTCAATTACTTTGGACAGGACAGGGAGAATAGAGATGGGCCTATACTGGGAGAATGTAGATGGGTTACTTTTTTTGGGAAGAGGTATTACATGGGCTAGTTTCCATACTTTGGGAAAGGAGCCAGTAGAGAGAGAAAAGTTAATGATGTGGGCCAGAAAGGGGACAATCAAATCTTTGATAGGCGAAGTCATTTCCAAACTTAGGCCATCGTTGCCCACGGCTTTCATTTTGATGGATCCCAAGATTTTGACTATTTTATCTGCCGATATCTGTCCCATATCGAGAGGAGTTGCCGCTGAGAGGGGTGCATTAGAGAGGGCGGTCAGCGTATTATTTTTAACTAAAGGATCTAAAGTCACCGGCGATGCACTGAAATGCTTGTTTAAGGCATTGAGATCAATATCCCTCGTAGCACTAGGACGATCCTTACCTATCCCCAGAGATTTAAGAAATTTCCAGAGCTTCGCAGGAGGACAGCTTTCAATAGAGGAGAAAATATATTTACGCCTGGCACTTCTGCAAAGTCTGTTGCAGCGATTTCTTAAAGCAATATATGTCTCCCTGTTGGATTCAGAAGGCTCATTGCGCAATCTGATACGAGCACGGTCTCTTTTCGCCATGAGAAGCTTTATGTCAGATGTCAACCACGGAGCAGGGAAGTGCTTAACACGAGTCAGTTTGAGAGGAGCATGCTTATCGAAAATAATCATAATGATCGTGTTAAAGGCGCACACTTTACTATGGTATTTAACAAGGATATCTAAAACAGTAACAATAGTCCAGTTCCGTGGTCATCTAGAGGGTAAGGCTAAATTAGCCTCGAAGAAGCTTGGTGTGCTCAATAGATCGAGACGGTATTTCACTGCGGTCCATCGCCTGCAACTTTATAAGGCACAGGTTCGGCCTCACATGGAATACTGTTCTCATCTCTGGGTAGGGGCACCCCAGTACCAGCTTCTCCCTCTGGACCGCATTTAACGGAGAGCAACTCGAATCGTCGGCTGCCAGGATATTTCAGATCGGCTTGACTCCTTGACGCTGCGTAGAGATGTAGCCTCGCTCTGCATTCTCTATCGCTTGAACAATGGGGAGTGCTCCAAGGAATTGTTCGGATTGATCCCTGCCGCCTCTTTTCGCCATCGTTCTACGCGACAATATATTCATCTCCATCACATAGATGGTTGGCAGTCCACAACTGTGCGTTTCACTAGAAACTTTCTGCCTCGCACAACCAAACTGTGGAATGAATTGTCGCCTGCGGTATTTCCGGACCGATTCGACATTCAAACCTTCAAGAAAAGAGCGTACTCCCATATCAAAGGCCGGCAACCCACTTGTGACTCCTCTGGTGTTGCGGGTATCTATGGGCGGCGATAATCGCTTACCATCAGGTGATCCGTCTGCTCGTTTGCCACCTCTGCCATAAAAAAAAACAATACCCGGTAAAACAAAAAAAAAAATTCGTAGCCCTGCTATAATTTTCAATTTAAAAAGCAATTTAAAATGTTAATTTGTTTTATAAAAATAGGGGATCTAACCGACCTACGCGTAGGTAGCACACGTTTTTACTGTGTAAAATGATCTGGGATTGGATTAATTGGAGTTTTGGACTCTTCATACAAAATTAAAAAACAGTTCATCAACTTTTCATGAAGAGTTTCAGATTTCCTGCGATTTCAGTGAAGTCTTACTTAGGACAAAAGTTGTTCAGTATGATACATAGTTATGTTGCACCCTGTGTATGGGATATAAATATAGTTAAAATTTATAATTTAATAGGTTCAAAATCTTACTGAGAAAAAATGCAAAAATCGTGATATATGAATATGTTTAGCTCTGAAATAACAGATCAAACAAGTTTTATAGAAAAAGAAAACCAATTAAAAACGCTTAAGATATAAAAAAACTCAAAGTAGCATAAGACTTCTACAAATTAAATGCTGAATGCGCGTTGTCGAGATACTTTCCGAGGACAGTAGACTAGAAGCCATGAAAATGTGCCTTTGAAATTTTTTCATCACTGAAACTCGTCGTTTTCAGGCAAAAAATACGAATTCAATATTTTTAATCCTTTGACTTGCCGCAGCGGGTTCATTGCATTTTTTGGAAATGGTTCGCATCATATTTAATCACTTTCATTTAGCGAAAAATTTGATTTTTAAAATCATTGTCCCATTTGATTTCCAAGAAAACGCCATCATAGCCATGAATTTAAAAAAAGTTGATTTTTCAAAACTGAAACGGCCATTTCATATTAAGCACCCGTGAGGTTTCATATATCTAGAGCAGTAATGTCCATGAAAGACCGGGGTACAGTAATAAAAACTAGTTTTCGATGCACAAGTACAGTCTCATGCAACTAAAAGTATAGAGCCAAGTAGTGCAAATGGCGCAGCTACCCCGAACACTTTTAGGTGCACGGGACTGTACCAGGTATGCAATTTAGCTATACTACGCAAACAATGTGATTTTGTTTTGCATACGAGTATGACCTAATACGCAAAAAACCTGAAATGGTTTTCGCATTTGATACGCAGATAGGACATAGTTTTCACCCTACTGCGCCAGAAGGAGGGTTGTGTTTTTCGAGTGTGTGTATGTATATTTCTTTGGCACGCTCTGTAGCCTAAACGGCTTGATGAATTTTAGCTTGAGAGGTGTTTCGTTAGATTCGTCTTGAGCCCCAGATTGACATAGGATACAATTTAATACAGTCGGTTTTTTAATATGGTTAGGTTAGGTTATAGATAAACATAATTTTAGGTTCCTAATATTTGTACGTATTGGAGAGGTGTAGCGGCAGTGGAACACAACGTTAAATGAAATTAACAGTCACATAAATAGTGATTAGCGGCGGACTCGTGACTGTATTATACATAATATAGTAGTTTACCTACTTGACATTTGAAAGATAGATTGCAGTGTAATTACCTCGTGTATTCTCACTATTATTTTCAGAGTCAAACAACCATGAAGTCAATAAAACATTATTTTTTTATACTAAATAAGCAATTAAAAAACATAAAATGATTCGAGGATGCAAACTTAGTTATAGCAAATGTTATTTGGCTTTTAACGATTTTGTATCATTGATTAAAATAACGTATGAATAAATAAAAGAAGCGGTCGTGGCTCAGTGCAGCTTGCGTGGTCAGGTCACCTCGATCACGTAGGTTAACTGACTACAGACACGGTCATAATCAGTGATCGGCATAGGTAGTGCCATTTAGGATCAATGACCTCAAATGTTGATGTTAATATGGACATACCCCGAGATCTCAGAACTGATTACGGGATTACATTATGTCTACGTAATCAAAATTCAAAATCATTTATTTCTTTACGTAGGTACATTAAGCACTCTTATAAACGTCATATCATTTTTCTGGAGGAATATTCCAAATGTCATTATCATTAAAATAATCTACAGTCTTATAGTATCCTCTTGAACAAATACAGCGTTTTATATGTTTCTGAAATTTACATTCTGGTAGTTCACACACGTCATTCGGAATTTTGTTATAAAAGCGTTCACACTGCCCCACAAATGATTTTTCCACCTTACTAAGTCTCGAGAAAGCTATGTCAAGATTATTTTTACTTCTCAAAATAAGGTCTGTCACTATTTTTGAAGAATAAGTTTAGATTTTTACGAACGGACATGATATGCCTACATATTATACAGGGTGAAATTGATATTGCGGACCTAATTTTAACTGTGGTTACTGCTCATGGAACTGAACAACTTTCTCTAAGAAACCAATTCAATCTAGTGACCAATACAATATATGCATAAAGCTGAAGAATTTAAAATATGAATTCCTAAAATAGTTCCTAATAAAAACACTTAAATTAAATAAATCAATTTCATACTTCCCGGGATTCTGAGGCATATCCATGTTAAGATAACGGTCACCAAATCCCGGGAATGGCATGACCTATGCCGATCACCCGGTCATAACTCATAACCTGGATGGGTTTGACTGTTAGTGACATTTATCTCGACCGTTTCCGTGCTTCGCAAGGCACATTAAGCCGTTGGTGTCGGCTGCTATCATTAGATAGCAGTTGTTAAGCCATGTCGGAGGCCTTATAGGCGGCTTGAAAACCTCTGACACTGGGGTTGGTCATTAGCCCCACAACCGCCACCAATCCGGACTTGACCCCCATATGTGGAGTATGGGCCAAACCTTCGCGTGGTATGGGAAGAGACCCGTGCCCCTGCAGTGGGGACGATATGGGTTGTTAACGATGAATAAAAATTACGTCATACGATGATAATGCCACATAAAACTATTATTATAACTATGACTTTTATTTAGTTATGGAGTGCAAGTTATGGATAAGATAATGTGGAGGGCAATGTTTTTCTGATGTATTTATGTCCATTTCGCTGTTACAGCTTGTAGCTAAAACGGCTTAATTGATTTTGAGGTGCGAGGTGACATTAGATTCATTTTAATCGTTATATAATATATTTATTAATGAATTTATTATTTTTAGTTCACTAAAAAAGAAATGTTATCTGTAAAATAAATAAACAATAACTTTAGAATGCTGTAAAGTTTCTTGAGCAGAATCAGTGTTATCCTCAGAGTATGATTTCAGGTTTCACTTCTAATGTATTCATTTGTTAAATACCAACGAAGTAGACGAAGAGGAAGTATTACAGTTTTGTCATAAAAAAGACATCAACGAGTCATGTACCTTTCTATTTTTGAACTGACCGTCGTTGCGTTGTGTTGTTTAATGTAACATTTTTACGGGTGCCCTTTGTATCGCATAAAATTTTATGTCATAATTGCCTATGGCATAACAAGTAAGGCATAAAAATCTTGCGCAGAAATATAAATCTGCCTAATCGTAATTCTGCATAATTATTATTCCCCCTAAACTTTGAAAGTAATAAACAATAATGTCCTAAATTAGGAATGACTAAACAATAATTGTCCTAATTGAAAACTGCATAAATATACTTTTGACTAAATAATAAATGACCTAAATAGTAATTGACATAGCTGTAAAGTTCATAATTTTAATTAGGCCTAAATATTAAAAGCCCTAATTACACGGAACACGGAAGTCCTAAACTAATGCTGGAGCGAGCGAAGCGAGCTCGGGAATTCAGAGCACCCCGACACGGTTAATTTAGGTTCGGAGTTGATAAAACATCCACAGATCGACTGCTTGCTTGCATGCTTGGTTGCTTGCATGCTTGCATGCTTGCTTGCTTGCTTGCTTGCATGCTTGCATGCTTCCTTGCTTGTTTGCCTGTTTGCGTGCTTGCATACTTGATTGAACATGCTTGCTTGCTTGCATGATTGCTTGCTTGCATGCTTGCTTGCTTGCATGCTTGCATACTTGATTGAATGCTTCCCTTCCTAGCAATCTTAGATAAGTTGCTAGTTACCACTAGCAACCTTAGGCAGGTGGCTACTTACCACTACCTTGTACTAACCTAACTCATATTTTTCTTCTTAGAAACGAAAGATATGCAAAAATACTATTAGTATATTTAATGTTATGCAACTTATTATTTAGGCAAATTTTCTATTATTCGAATGAATATTATGCTTAAGTTTGATATGTTTTAATATTATTAGGAAATTTAACATTATGCAACTTTATAGTTAGGGACATTACTAATTATTCCAAGTAATATTATGCTCATAAATTTTAGGAAAACGTAAATATGCGCAAAATTTTTTATGCTAAAATATTTTATGCCAAATAATGTTATGCAAAGGCCAAATAGTCATAAAAAAGTTATGCTATATTATAGAGACCCCGTTTTTACAAAATAAAACTTTTTTGTATTGTAGGCTCCTGCTTACGTTATGGGACATACTTGTAATTTATCAAACTTGTATTTCGATAGTGACGTATTTCTCTACATATTATGAATTATACTGAAATTTATTAAAACGTTTAGTTTTATAAGAAATGTTCAATGAATTAAAATTTGTATCATTGTTTGTTTCACCAATCTTTTTTTTTTAACTCGTGTATTGTATAATGTTCTCATATAGAGCTTTATCATCATGATGATAGCCTACACTTTTTACGCCGTAAGATGTACATATGTGTAGCTAGAATATCAGTTAGTCTTGAAAATGTAGACTATCATAATAAATGATATCTATCTATCTATCTATCAGCCGAAATACGTCCACTGCTGGACAAAGGCCTCCCCCAAGGATTTCCACACCGACCGGTCCTGTGCGCCTCGCATCCAGCGGCTTCCTGCAACCTTTACCAGGTCGTCGGTCCACCGTCTCGGAGACCTGCCCACACTGCGTCTTCCGGTGCGCGATCGCCATTCGAGAACTTTACTGCCCCAACGGCCATCTGTTCTACGAGCTATGTGCCAATAAATAGTAGTGAGAATATTTTATTGAAGCTTATTCTAAAATTACTTGTTTTAAAAATATAGACAATTATGATATTGAGTTCTGAGAATATTGGACAGAAACTTATTCTAAAATGCGTGTTAAAAATATATATTTTTATTGCCTAAAAGAAAATTCACTGCAGTAACTAATTCTTCATTAATTTCATAATTTGCAGGGTAGCGGTACCTACTACTGGGTAGTAATGTATCATAAATCAGGAATACGTACGTAACTTCCTCGATTTGGTTGCCAAAAGATACGACAATCGGAAACGCTTATATACTAATCAATATTAATTCGCGTCGCGAACTGATCTTAAGAAATTGTTTGTATATTAAGATAAGATAAATATAATTTAATGCACACCAAAAGAATAAAAATAACAGAATGAAAACACAAAAAACATTTAAAATGATTGATATGCAAAGGCGGACCTATTGCCTTACATTAACGATTTGAGATTAATGTAAGTTTAATTTTATGTTTATTATACTAAATTATAATAACTTAATCAATTTAACAATAAAAATAATAAAGCCAGTTACTTATTATTTGCTCAAAACCCTCAATATGGGGACCAAGGCCCAACTAACAACATTGCGGAGGCACTTCAAAAATTTACGTTAAGCCTTTTTGGTTACAGTCGGTAATGAAATGGATATAATTATCCTCCACTTGGGCGATCAGGTGAATCGGGATTTGACCTTTCTTGCGCACGTGCTCTAACTTAAATATTTTGTTAGTTGCAATCTCTTTAATTGAAAGACAAACATCGTACTTACTTAATCCCAAATAAATTGGTACATAATGTATTTTTTAATATCGTACAATCTACTAAAGACAAACTAAGTAATTCATTTACCGCAAACACGAGTTAATATCGGCAATAAAATTTTATCGCTGCCGTAAAACGACAAAACAATTGGCTGTTTGTATTATATATTCATCATGGCGCTTGTTGTGCTCGGCTGAACCTTGAACAACACATGTAAAACGTTTCTGGTTCATTGCGAGAATAGCTTGCACATGCTATTCTGTGCTAGCTAGAACTAATGTGGGAAAAGCTATTTGTGCAGCCCTCGAGATGGTACACATCACATGGTACGGACGTGAAAACAAATGTGAATACATTGACGCTTATAGCAACACCACCAGGTGAAAAAATGCCAAGGGTGACCAATTGTGGAAGTTTACTCTCCGCGGAGGAGGTCTTCCGACGGCTGAAGTGATGATGCTGGCATAAGGTTTATTTAACAAGGATTTCACTGATTCGGTGGGTCAGTGGTTATCGCTCCTGACTACTGACCTGAGGATAAGGTTGACTGCACGTCACATCTGCAAAATTTTCCTCTGGTCTTGATAGTACACGCAGGTGGTCCTCACCACATAGAGATATCCTGGCTTCATCGGATATCAATATTCTACTTCAGTTCTCTTAAGTCCATGACACAAAAGTTTAAGCAAATCTAGGCCTAATAACTTGGTGCTTATGAATTAATTTGAGACCATGAGCCGGCCAGCGTCTGCGTATATTGGCAGCCATCTAACAATTTATAGGCTGCCTCCGAGGGTTCTTGAACAGTGATTCTAGGATTTTAGAGATAATCCAAAAAAAAAAAAAAAAGTTGGATACACGGTAAAAACAAGAATTGTATCAAAGTTTAAAAATTTATAACAGCGAAATAAGAAATCCTTATAAAAGCAGCTCATTCGAGCCGAGCACAAAGAAGTAGCCAACTTCAGAACTGAAGTACCTACCTAGCACTGAAATCATATCATACAATTGTTCATGCATTCTCATCTTCCACAATGAGTGTTTCGCAATTTTTCCTTGTTCATTTAGAACTGCACAACACTGAATGTCAATAACACGGATATGGAATCCCACATTGATTGCTAGGATGACATGCAAGATACACAGACAAATTGGATTTTCCGATACCTACACAACCCCGTAGCAGAGAATAACAGAGAGTTCGCTCATGTATATACCGCCATATAGGTACCTACTACTAACCTCAGCGCAAGGGTTGTCACAACATTCTCATATTTTTATCAAAATTTCGTAGACTGAACTCGAAGAGATAAAATGGCCATTGCGAGACTAAATGCACAGGAAGTCACTGAAGAGAGAAATCAACCAAGAAATACCTAGGTACGAGGAGAAGTTCTTAGTCTTATCATTAGCCAAATGACGTTCACCTTGCGTCCACCATCCTTTCATATTTTAGGTACGAGTACCTAATTGTGCTAAGTACGTAACCATTAAAATCTAATCAAAATACTTAAGTGCGTGCGATCAATGACATTGCCGATTAATAAAAAAAAGTGAAAGAGAAATTAATATTAACTATTTCCAAATTATTACTGTATGTTTAGAAATTAAATACCTAATGCTTACTTAATGCGCGTTGTCTGAATATTTGGAGATCACACACTACTGTTGAAGCTTTGAAAATCATAGGTATATTTTTAATTTTCTGGGGCTATACATGCTTTAGCGTGTTCTTCGCTATCATATGCATTTTGAACATATTTCACATAATACCATAATACCTATTTCATGAATTATTATTAAAAAGTAATGTCGCGCAGTCATGTAAATATACCCAAAAAAATACACGGACATATGTAATTGGTTATTCCTTACCTGTCCACGTCAGCTGGCAACGAAAAAAAAAGATAATTTACTATTTCTATTACAGTTTAGACAGCCGAATATACAACAGTTTCTAACAATTTTTTTTTCATCCGATGTCATAGTGAGTCGTTATAAATCCCGTCCTGTCGCTTCCGCGCGCGTGACAACCCTGACTGTGCTATCGTGACCTTGCCTAGAACGACCATATACGTCTATAAGCATGTATATGCTTAGGATTTTAGTGATATTTGTATTGAGCGGACACTCTGTTATGTATAATACAATACAATACAATACAATACAATACATTTATTCAAAAAACAACACATTACAAAGTTGAGTACACACAAACAAACATTACAAAGGAAAAAAAGATAAACAAGAAATAAAATAAAATAGGAGAATAACAAGAAAAAGAAAACTCACTTAAATATCCTAATTACAAATGTGCTGCTTTCCGAACCGGTCCCGACTCAGCATAATGCTGAAGGTAGATAACTACCTACAGCGCTGTTATTCTGCCGGAACCATAACAGACGTCGTGCGCGCCTACGCGAAGCAAGTTTAAAATATGCATGAATATATAAAAGTAGTTAAAGTAATTAATTATAAATTCAGTTAAATTGCAATGTGAAATAGTCATTAACAATGAAATACGATTTAAATATAATATAAATAGTTGATTGGAGAATAAATAATTGAAATAAAGTAGATTCATTGGGCAGGGCACATAGCTCGTAGAACAGATGGCCGTTGGGGCAGTAAAGTTCTCGAATGGCGACCGCGCACCGGAAGGCGCAGTGTGGGCAGGCCCCCGACTCGGTGGACCGACGACCTGGTAAAGGTTGCAGGAAGCCGCTGGATGCGAGCCGCACAGGACCGGTCGGTGTGGAAATCCTTGGGGGAGGCCTTTGTCCAGCAGTGGACGTCTTTCGGCTGATAGATAGATAGATAGATTCATTGATAAAATTATATAAATTAAAATATAGGAGGTAAACTACAGCCTGTCTGTTGAGATTTTTGAGTCGCTAAAATACACTCACGAAGTTTAATTTTGGATCCGAATTTGGAAGTGATGCTGCGAAGAGGAGGGGGAATATCATTCCAGCACTTGGAAGCTGCATATCTGAAACTACCCCTAAAGGCAGTGGTTTTGTGTTGTGTATACTTTGTGCCCGTAGTCAGTTTACCAAATAATATGTGTATAACATATACAGAATTTGCTGAGATTCCTAAAAAGATATGTGGCCATTCCATAAAAATTGGCCAATCAATTGAAAGATCTCTACGAAAAGTTCAAAATTTTATGCGATTTCTGTAAAGTCATAAAATACTTATGACTTCATTTTTTAGGCGTAAGTAGTAAGTACCTTTTTATTACAATAAAAACCATATTTGTATAGTGGTGATACTCTTGTGTTGGTGGTTTAATAAAATATTGGTCTGTATTAAAGATCTTATATTTTGAGTAAAATACATCAGTTCACTTCAACAATGAAAAAAACCGGCCAAGTGCGAGTCGGACTCGCGCACCGAGGGTTCCGTATAAATTAATAATCACACATGTCTTGAACTCTATATTTTTAGGGTTCCGTAGCCAAATGGCAAAAAATGGAACCCTTATAGATTCGTCATGTCTGTCTGTCTGTCTGTCTGTCCGTCCGTATGTCACAGCCACTTTTTTCCGAAACTATAAGAACTATACTGTTGAAACTTGGTAAGTAGATGTATTCTGTGAACCGCATTAAGATTTTAACACAAAAATAGAAAAAAAAAAACAATAAATTTGGGGGTACCCCATACTTAGAACTGAAACTCAAAAATTTTTTTTTCATCAAACCCATACACGTGTGGGGTATCTATGGATAGGTCTTCAAAAATGATATTGAGGTTTCTGATATCATTTTTTCTAAACTGAATAGTTTGCGCGAGAGACACACTTCCCCCCCTTTAACTTCTTAAATAAGAGAATGATAAAACTAAAAAACATATATGATGTACATTACCATGCAAACTTCCACCGAAAATTGGTTTGAACGAGATCTAGTAAGTAGTTTTTTTTAATACGTCATAAATCATAAACTTATTTTTTTTTTCTATTTTTGTGTGAAAATCTTAATGCGGTTCACAGAATACATCTACTTACCAAGTTTTAACAGTATAGTTCTTATAGTTTCGGAAAAAAGTGGCTGTGACATACGGACGGACAGACATACAGACAGACAGACAGACATACATGACGAATCCATAAGGGTTCCGTTTTTTGCCATTTGGCTACGGAACCCTAAAAAGCGAATGAAAAACCTATCAAATAAGACAATGTTGAACTTTATATCCTCGCTGGCCTGTAACACTATAGCTGCTCGTAGCCATACAACACTACAAATATACGAGTACATATAAATAAGAAATATATTACAGAATTCAGTGAACTTAGTAGTGTAATTTAAAATAATTATTTTCAAAGTACTTTAGAAATTGATTGTTTGTAATACATTAAAAACAATCACGATGAAAACAATGCAACACGTTCGAAATGCAGAATATTGTCAATAATTAGGCGTAAAAGTAACACTTACGCTTTGTTTACAATCGTCGATTGACGTCTTGATGTTGCAACGCAGTATTACTTATGCTCATTTTTTTCAAATTTCATTTTTTTTCTATTAGTAGTAGTATTACTTATGCTCATTTTTTTCAAATTTCATTTTTTTTCTAGCCATACTATTTTAAAATAGGAAAATGACATTGATAGAGCGATGTTATTAGAATCTGTCGTGGCATAAAGTGGCTTGTGTCGACTATCGATGGCGCAAGTTAACTGATATGATAACGGACACGGTCGTACAGTAATACACATTTAATAAGGCTTGCCGATGTACCTGCGCAGTAGACAATATTTTAATTACGCGGGAAACTGATGGACCAATCAAGTAGCTTCATCGTCACCCGTCATTACACGTTCCGAAAATCTCTGCCGCTATTGGTTGATTGATTTCGCGCCTGATTCAATGAAATTGTCAGCTGTCAGAAAGCTGTCACCGTGCGTTGATTGTTTCGGGTGTTTCCGTCGATAGTTTGTTCTTGTCTGCGCGAACGTAGATAACCGACGCGCCTTATTTTTTGTGTATTACTGTAACCTGAATTTATCTGTAAGTGGCATATATTTCGACCGTTTAAATGTTTCGCAAGACACGCACGTTAAGTCGTTATGGGTGCAGGCTGCTATCACTAGATGGCATCAAGGCGGCTAGAAAACTAGTCCTACAATCCTACATCTTACACCAATCCGGACTTGGCCCCTGTGTGTGAAATGGAGTATGGCCTTATCTTTCCGAGGTATGGGCTGAGACTCGTGACGTGACCCAGCAGTGGGGACAAAATGTGTTGTTTGTTAACAGCCTCTATTTTAATAGATGATCTTCTCGTTCGGTATCTCTAACGATCGCTATATAGTAACTAGGTACATATCTAGGGTTTCCAAACTTTTTCAGCTTATAACGCACTTATATAACTTTAGAAGTAAACTAATCCTGAAGTTAGAACTTGCAACACAGTTGTTTTACTTTTTGATTAGTGTAGCATACTGAACTTAAACTATTTTTCCAATATGTGTTTTCATGTATTGCCAAATTAAATAAGGATTTATACCAAGAAATGTTACAGTTTTATCTTTAATTCTGTTGTATGTGATGTTATCTATCGTATGGTATGTATGGTCGTGTGATCGTATGGTGTCTATCGTATGTTGTGAATTTCATCAAGTTTCTTTTTGTCTTGTTAGGAAGCAAATTATTGTTTTCAAATTCCATTCATCAAATTTTCCAAAGGCTTTTTATTTATCCTATCCTATACTATTTTAAACGAGTGAGGTGTCCCGACGATTTCGAAAACGGCTTGAAACCTTTCGACGAAAATCTAGGATAATGGGTTAAAAATCACCAGAAATCCATCTATTAGGGAATTATCTTCGAAAACTTTAATTTTAGGGAGATTTGAGTGAAAATACATAAAAAATGAACGCATATGATGCTTATTTTTAACAATGTGTTTAAGTGCTTAGTAGTCCAGCGGTTATGGGGTGAGCCATTTCCTTTTTAATATTCGTATCCCACGAGACTATTGTTTTTTTTTGTCTTTTTATTTTTTTATTTTCTGTGAACTTATGTAAATAAGTAAATAAAATAATAAAAAAAACATTTTGTGAATTGGCAATAGGGAATTTTCCACGGCTTTCTCTAAACTCATAACTCAACTAGATGGCGCTGATGAAATAAGAAAAACTAAGATTGACCAAACTGTCAACGACGGACCAAAAAGTTGATAGTGCGCGGTGGCTGTAAAAAGTCGCCAAAACTGATTGATATTACTGACTAATATAATAATAAATGATGATACCTTCTAATATTACGTATCATGAATATTTTCTGTGTTTTTATCCAAAAAATACTTTTCATAATGTTTGATGCACAACGCTTGTCAGTATTGTTTTTGTACCTTATTTCTTAAATAATTCTAACATGATACCAAGTTATTAGTTGCATTTTAATCATAATTATTTTTTTGTTTGGAAGAAGAAATTACATATTTAACAGAGAAACCAGCTAAACAGCTAACCAGCTAACCAGCTAACCAGAGAAACCAGAAAGCTAATCCATACTTGATCAAGTTGTTTCTGTTATTTCAATTAATAAGAATCTATGTTTATGTGGCTTTTTATGGTGTGACATACGTCATCTGAAAATTCCCTATTATAGGATTTATTTTATTTATTTTTTAAATTTATTTTATATTTTTTATAAAAGGGTAGGCATGTATTTTTTCAATAAAATCAAATTATAAAAAAAATATTATAGATATTTTCAGAACAAGTATTGTTTGTCCTTTCGTCCCATAGAAGCCCACTAACGACTTAAACACAGTTAAACACACCGACACTCCCCTGCAATATGTTTCATAGAAAATCAATCTTATCGGTAGGTACTAACTACTACGAGTACTAAACAAGTTATCTTACGTAGTTTATAAACGCTCCGATTGAACGAGCGACGCTCGGTCTCCCAGCTAGTTGTATATTTTGGGATCAGTAGCAAAATCTTTTTTTCTTATAAGCCAAGTTGACTTAGCTTCTCGTATTTGTGTACAGTGTTTGTTAAAACGTATTTAATTAAGGCGTTACATAAAAGCGGTCCATTATATGCATTTCTAGTAAATTGAAAAATATTCCTTTCTTTTTATTTCATTCATTGATTTATAATTAAACTTTCACAGCTTCATTAAAATAATGACCAAACTTTTCGGTGAAACCCGTTACTATGGATTTGAACATACCGATATAGAGAGTTGTGTATTTTGGGGACTCTAGACTAATTAGTAAATGGCATTACAGAGGATCAAACTGATAACATCTTTACTTGAAAATGATCATAATATGTGTCCATTGTTGATTTTATGTAAGTATAATAAAATACATTTTTTTTGTATTTACTAGCTTTTTAATTGCGTGTAATTGAGTTTGTCTAAATCCTTTGGGAAAATTGACATTCTATGTATTTTTTTTGTTTTTTTTTTTTACCCCGAGATGGGGAAGCCTAGTCTGTTGTAAATCTTCTGTCATATTTAAAGGCCAAAAGCCATTTCTTCCATATTTCTTCGTCTTTATAGGAAAATTCAATTAAGGCCAAAGCCATTTCTTTCGTATTTGAATTTCCTGTTCTTCAGCAAAATGATAGCACTTTTGATGAAGATTTCATGGACTTCTTGAGAGCACTCGAAACATAGTCTACACACTTTTATTTCATTATCCTACATATTAGACACTTAAATGGCACTTTATTGAACAATACACTATCAATATTATGCATTAAAAACTACGATATCTATTTTTTCGGATAATAAAACAAAAATAACAAACTCTTGCAGCGAGTTCCCGCCAAAAAGTCTTGACATTCTATGTTTAACAGTTGAACAACATCGTTGTAGGACCCATCAACTAGGGACGTTCCTTTTTATACTTTAGTAACTGTACAATTTTACAAAAGAGACCTACCTACAGTCAATTTTTAAATATATTTTGTATTCTTTATTCAAAATCGACCCATCATCTGAATAATTTGTGTGAAAAGGCTTTTTTTAGCAAAGTCATACGAGTAAAACAAAAATTTTATAATTTCATAAGTACAAAATCGAAATCTATTCCGTTTTTTGACCCTGTAAGGCGCTGTTTACGCAGACTAGGTGATAATGCTATGGCGAAAATCAATAAATAAGTAGGTCGTCACACGACTTAATTTAAGCACAATTATAGGTAGGTAGGTTGCTGGAGGAATTTCTATTAGAAATAAGTTTGACCCTTTGCTTATGTTTTCTGTGTAACTATATTTTTTAAGTATCTGTACACAATAAATTGTAAATAAATAAAATAGGTATGTTAGGTACACCACCATCACGATAACCACAAATACTCACGTAATTCAGAAAATTTTTGGTCCATTAAGTTAGTAAAATTACTTAGAAACCAATGTTAGTATTTAAAGGCTAGACAAAGAAAACACGAAGGGCTTTCACACTCCATGCGTACACTAGCTGCAGAAAGCATATAGTACGGGCAATTTAATGTTTAGGCGGAAAACACACTGCTCCGCTCACCGCGGCGAATGGCGGTGGCGCGGATTTAAACTTTGTACTGTAAAATGTTGATTTGTATGGAAAAACCGCCGGGTACCACACACTGACACCGCTTCTCCGTCCGGAGGCGTGATTCGCCGACGAATCCGCGCTCCCGCGCGGAGACGCGGTGCGATTCGCAGGGTATGCCACACTGACGCCGCTTCTCCGCCCGGAGGCGCGGTTCGCTTGACGGATCCGCGCTCCCGCGTGGTGCTATTCGAAGGGTAAAGCGTGAGTCTCGCAACATAACGGGGAGCGGGGGGGTTGCCTGACGCGGGGGAGAAGGGTGCGGCGCGCGGGGGTGGCGTTGTTGCAGAGCGCGGAGGGTGCAGAGCGCCGGGGGTGGTGGCGCGAGGGGCCTTGCGGGGCGCGGGGGGAGCGTGTTGCGGGGTGCGGGGGGAGGGGCTGTGACGCGGGGGAGGGGGAGTGCGGCGCGGGGGGAGGGGGAATGCTGCGCGGAGCGAGGGGGGAGTGCGGCGCGGAGGGAGGGTGTTGTGAGGCGCGGGGGGAGGGGGTGCGGCGCGGGCGGCCTTGCGGGGCGCGGGGGGAGGGTGTTGCTGGGCTCGGGCGGAGGGGCTGCGGCGCGGGGGGAGGAGGAGTGCTGCGCGGAGGGAAGGGGGAGTGCGGTGCCGGGGGCCTTTTGGGCGTGGGGGAGGGGTTGCGTCGCGGGGGGAAGGGGTGCGGTGTGAGGGGCCTTGCAGGGCGAGGGGGGAGGGGGAGTGCGACACGAGGGGAGGGCGCGGGGTTGGGGGGTGCATCGCGTGAGGGGTTCACGAAATGATCCTTGTTACAAACAAAAACAATCTTTGTTACATACATACACGTTCGAATATTAAATAAACGCATGACGAAAATCGTCGTGCACCGCGGCTTCGGACGAAATTCGGACGAAAACCGCCCGGTGGCGCGGAATCCGCGCCTTCGTCGTGCACCGCGGCTTCGGGCGAAATTCGGACGGAAACCGTCCGGTGGAGCGGACCGCTGCCGCGCGCGAATTCCGTTACTCCGCGCAACCGTCCGGATTCCGCCTCAATGTGTTTTCCTACCTATCAAACGGTACTACTTCTATATCAATAGAAGTTTTCGTTATTGAGATATGCTTGTCTATATATGACAAAAAAATTGAAAATACCCAATTTTGTACCGATTTCTTGATTTTCTGAGAAAACTGTAAAAGTATTTATAAAACATTGGTGGGGTGGTGGGGTCGCCTTCAGAGAGCAACAGGGATTATTCATACTTAATGTAAATAATACTATTTAATATAATGTGGCAGGCACAATGGATCGACACCGTGGTTCATCTCGTAAATAATAAGATAACATAGAGATCGATGATCAAAAGGGCGAATAAATATAGTAATTCGTAAATATTAAAGAATCGTATGTTTTATTTTATTTCTATCTTAAGGCTTTTTTGTATCCATGTGACAACTTTATACATAGATAATAACTACAAGTTGTCAGTCACGATGCTTTAGAGTTGAAATTTATATGTAGAAAATTAATCATATTTATCAGCTGAGATGTAATGAACTACAACTTAATTAATTATTTGTAAATTTTTATTAATGTAGTCTCGTTTTGTTGCTCAACATAAAAGGAATAATTTTACTAATAATGTTTCATAAATACTTTTACAGTTTTCTCAGAAAATCAAGTAATTGGTACAAAATTGGGTATTTTCAATTTTTGTCATATATAGACAAGCATATCTCAATAACTAAAACTCCTATTGATATGGAAGTAGTACCGTTTGATAGGTAATTTAATAAGAATTAATTGCCTCTTTGACAGTTTTCATCTAACTCCTACTGGTTTTGAGTAAAATAAAAAATACTGAAAATCGGGACCTTTCGAGGGGGGGGGGCGAGGGGGACGCCGGCACCCTAGGAGTTGGGACTTTTCAGGGTATACTTCTATGGTCCCAACGAACAACTGTGCAAAAAATCAGCTTTAGGTTTTTTTTCGACCTCGCCATACTAGCTTCACCTAACTTGCCCGTACTAATAAGGCCCCTGCCTGACCAGTACACCTGCCTGCCTGTAATGAACTTGAGTAGAACGGAATAATTACTTATTTAGAGGTCTCGTCTAAGAAGGAACCCAAATCAGTGGGTAATTGTGCTGTGGGCGTTCCGTGATACATACTTACTCGTATATGTGAAACCATCATCGTTAACCTCATGCTCATTCATTCATTCATTATGCAACAACGGAGTTGTGGTTATTTTATTGAACGTAACATATTTAACTAGATACATAAATTACGTTATAGACGGAACAGTAAATCTGTTGCTAATAATCAATTGTAGATTTTTATCAAAGAAAATGAATTGTAGATTTAAGATGTTCAGAAAATACACAGGGATTAAATAATATCAGTTTAAAAAATCTAATAGTTCAAAAGTGTGACATTTTCTGAATAATAAGAAACATTTTTGAAATTACGTATTATTTGTAAAGCTTTTTATTTAAAGAGTTGATGTTCTTCATTTCCGCGGTTTAAGTATACAGGGTGTAATAAAAAGGCGTGGTAAATACTTCAAGGTCGGCTTCTACTCATCAAACTGAACAACTTTTGTTCTATAACTTTATTGAAATCGCAAAAAAATGTTTGGACTTTTCATACAAACTTGCCTCGCCAGCTGATCGATTTGTATGAAAAGTCCAAAAATTTTTTGCGATTTCAATAATTTTTAGGATCACCACACCTTTTTGTTACACCCTGTATAAAATAGATAGCGAAGTGAGAGATAGTGACGTCACTGCACAAATGTTGGTTCTTTTTGTATGGAGCGTTTTCGGGTCGGGTTCCGCGATGACTTACTTAACTACTATTAAAATTGTCATATCTCATAATGGTGATAACGAAAAACTTATTTCATAGACGTCCAAAATTTTAGAAAAAAATCATATTAATTATTAACCCAAAGATGTATAAGTACACAGTATACGTTATGTATATAGAGTGTAAAAAAGACTAAACCCGAAAACTTTAATGGTGACCTCCAGCCATGAAACTGAATACGGTATATACAACAAAATTCTTACTTGAATTATTATTAAAGACATGACTTTACGAGGAAGTTAACTTCTTAGTTACTTTACCACATTGGCAGACACAACTTTCATTTTTCCTACTCGTTTAGTAATGAAACGATGGCATTTAACGAACCGGTATGTACGGGAAAGGAATTTCGGCATAGCAACCAATTACAATTACCATATTAATGCATTATTCGCGGCGAATCATAATATTCAAACACTTTTCTCTTCCAGAAAATTGCTACCATAGCCCTTTGTGCCTGCTTTCAATATCTTATTATTTTTTCTTGAAATGAGCGTTTTTAGGTATTTTTCAACGTTTTTGAAGTCATCATCATCATTAAGAGGGTCTGGTCCTCTGTATCTTGAGCCATCATCTTCGTTTCTTGATATGTGTGACTACAGCACCGTAGAACCGTGGGAGAGCCCTGCTTCGGCACGAATGGACCGGCTCGACCGGAGTGATACCACGACCTCACAGAAAACCGGCGTGAAGCAACGCTTGCGTTGTGTTTCGCCGAGTGAGTGAGGGTACCGGAGGCCCAAGCAGACACAGACAGACAGACATGACGAATCTATAAGGGTTCCGTTTGTTGCAATTTGGCTACGGAACCCTAAAAATTACCATACTTACTATTAAATTTATTGTAGAGTATAAATAAAACGCTACCCGAAACATTTGTACCAGTTCCGCGCGTAAAGAAGAAGAAACCTCTGTATTTGGACTTTCTATGAATCTAAAAGTAACATTGATTATTACTGAAAATTTCCAAAGAAATAGTAATGGAGTCCATTCTCTGAGTTACGCTATAGAAAAAACACGCTTCTAAGCGTCGTTATACGTTATTTCCGGTTCCATCATACAAGAAAAAGGCCGCTTGTGACTGCTAGATTGAGAGGATATTGCTTATCTAAGATAGTTTGGTTTATTGAAGATTCTGTCCAGCGAAAATATATTTTACCGCATGTATTTTGTGATATTCTGTTAAAAACTTTTATATTTATTTTTTATGCGAACTTGAGCTTTCCAACAATAACAAGGTCCTCCAAAACTATTCAATACAGAACTCACATAAAATAATAGTGCAGAGTGACTACGACACGTCATAGGTATATACAGATACACACTAGTAGGTGCTCGTTGCTCGTAGTTAACTTTTATCTTAAGATTTACACAAAAAGATGACATAATTGTAATTCGGAAAACATTTAGGTATTTGTTAGAAAGAATGGCTCCAAGTATTACAGTTTCGGCGGAAAGTACCTACCTGCCTACCTACCAGTGAATATCTACAGAAAGCTTTAATTCTTAACACGTATTGCTTACTTGCATTTTCAGAAGTTATGGACCCTCAGCCAAGAGCTCAAACTAGATGTATTGCCTTACGCTAAGTGGTGTATTGGAGGTTGTTGGAAAAGTTTCAGAGTATGTGAAAGTGCCCGTCTTACTAAAAGTTTTGGACGCTTTTGAAAAATATGGCGCCTCAAAGTTTCCATTTTAGGCAAAAAAATATGGATCGCTTTGCGCTACCATTTGTGATGCTAGATGTTGGCAATGAGGCTATGATTCCGGGATTACTTGTACTATTGGGTATTCTGTGCCAGGATACAGAATATAATACATATCAGATGGTCAAATTTTTGTTTTATTCACAATTGTCAAGAAACACTCAAAGAAGTATGGCGAACTGGGACCCACCAAATAAAAAAAATCAAAGACGACCCATTCAGTTACGAAATTATTTCCATTATTAATTTAAACATATGAGTATGTAAATTAAAAACAATGACTCCAGCAGAAGCAGGGAATCAATAGTTTAAAAAAGGCTTGATTCCACACAAAAACGTAGCAGTGTACCAAAAAAACGCAACGGTACAACAGACAACAGACTATGACAGCCACCGTTCACTCTGACAACAGGATAGTATAATATAAATCGCGTAAGTGTAAAAGAGAAGATACAATACGGTTGCTGTTAGAGTGCACTCTCGGAACGCGGCTCAGGAATCAGTGTTGCCAGACTTAAGAAGCTGTCATTATTTTGGGGGATTTTTAAAGTATAATAATAAGCTAATAATGGTACAGTCAGCCATGGTTAAGATTTGAGATTTTCATACATTTTTGTTGGCTGGAGCCAACGTTGACGGTGGGGGCACTATTTGTCAAAGAGTAGTGTAGAGGTCAATAGGTTAAGCTCAGTCTCCCAGGTATAACCTAAAAAAAATTAAATGGTCCGTTTCAAACATCGCTATTTCAAAGTTCTCCCAACTTATGCAATAAACACACAATTTACTTTTTTCTTATTTGTAATCCAATATCCCAGAAATACCATGTATCATTAAAGCACGTTGATGAAAAGACTGGGTCCCAAAATACATGGCATCTCGCCATCATTCTTTTATATGACCCAAGCAAATTTCTCGATCGAAGACGGAAACACACTGTCTATTCCATCAAATCTTTTAATACAACCTCCTCCCATAAATTTTACTGTTTTCTAGGAGAATTTCTTCACAATAAAATAAATTCCACTATACCTAGTACTGGAGCCAGCAAGGTGTACGGGCCTGAACGTATAAGAACTCTGGAATCAGTCTAGCTCGAAAGAACTTTCTGTTATCAATCGTTTGGTTCAAGTCTTACAGTCCAGATCGGTCACTGAAGTTTTTTATGACGTTCAGAAAAAATTAAAAAAGTCGTATTTGGGCCTAAACATATAAGACTCAAAATGAAATTTGGATATGAAAGTGAGTATATTGGACAACCCCATAACATTTTTTTTTTCGCTGATATCGGTCACCTTCCCAAATCAGACAGGGGTCAAAAATCGTAAAAAATCGGTTTTGGGACTAAACACATAAGATGTCTGCAACCAATGTAAATCGATAGAACACACTTTACCCTGTATAAAAAGTTCAGTCTTACAACACGAGTCGGTCACAGTTCCAAAATCAGACTACTTTTATAGCCGACGTATTTTCGTTGACAATGGGCGATAACTCGATAACCATTTAGGTTAGAGGTATAATTACTTCAGCAAAATTGAAGTGTATAAAATTTCCAACAAAAAAGGTTATATTCATTTTTACTGTGGGATTAATAGATAAAGAGTAAATTGTAAAACTGTTACTCACAAACAACGTTTTCGTGTACTTCTCCATAACCTTTAATATTACAGGCATAGCTACTACGGTAAAAATAAAGTACAGCAAATTTGCAACATAAAAAGTCATATTAATTTTTACTGTAAAATTAATAGATAAAGAGTAAATTGAAAAAATAAATTTTATATTTGGATTTTTCATCTATTTGATTATAAATTAAAAATTACAGATAGAGAGAAGAATGGAAGAGACTGAAGAAGGCCTTCGCCAAAAGGGCGGACTGAATTTTTGACAAGCATTATATTAATTTGATAAGCCTGTATTTTTTCAGTAATAAAAGGCTATTTTATTTTAAAGATACTAAAAAACTATTCTCATGGTTGACGTTTCCATTTATTGTAGACAATCATTTTAACAATAAAATCTACGCTGGTATCTCACGGATTTCTTATATAGAGGCAGCGACAAAAGGAGGGTACGCACTGCGGTATTTGCCCGCGTGGTGAATATTTTGTATAAACAAAAAAAATACATGAAAGTATGCGCATACTAATATTTACTACTAATAACACATTATTACTCAAAAATTTTGTATTTAGTTTAAAGGAATTGCTAAAGGAGAACAAATGTAATTTACACAGGGTGTTAAAAATGTGCGTTTAAAATGTTAAGGGATTAAAGGAGTTATTATATCATATTTGATTATAATAATGGGTTTAGCGAGCGCGTTTGCCAATACCTGTGTGAGAAGTATAACTATAAGTAATACCATAGTATTGCCCTCTCACTCTACTCTCTGACAATCTGGTGCACCTCATAGGTTAAGCGAAAATACATTTTTCGATCCGTCATATATAAGACATAATACAGGATGTTAAAAAAAATGCGTTTGAAATTTTAAGGGGTTACTCAGAATCAAGTACAGAACCCAGGAAAAATATTGAAAAAATCCGCTCTTCAATTATTTTTTTCAGATTCTCATACTAAATCTAAATAGTGAATCGAGAATTTGTATGAAAAACTGCAAAAAAAAATTGAAGAGCGAATTTTTTCAATATTTTTCCTGGATTCTATACTTGATTCCGAGTAACCCCTTAAAATTTCAAACGCACTTTTTTAATACCCTGTATAATAACTTGCTTTTTAAAGTAATACCCTTTTTTTGTTGGGTACCACATGTGTCTTCATCTTTTTTCTAAAAGCAAATCTCCATAACGCAATGTGTATGTGATGTGATGTGAAATCCTGTAAACTGTATTTTTGATGGGTTTATCTCCGGGACTCCTCATCTTTTTCCATTAAATACAATCCTTGAAATATAAATTTTTTTTTTGTTTATTTTTAAAAAGACTGGTCATTTTGGGATGTTACCACATTTCATATTAAAAGGCCTTTCGTTGCCAATTTTCACTCATAAACCATTTACTACGTCGTCAAACAGATCAAAATTTACGTAAATTAACGTAAACGTTTACACCGAACTTCTAATCTAAAATATGTGCGACTTAAAACAATTACTCTAATGAAATCTGCTCACACGCGAGATTTGTGCCGTTGTTGGAAGGTAAAGGGCGGTCGCAAAAGCCTGCATTTGAACATCAATTAGGCTATTTCCGCACTGCCTCCGAGAAACATACTAGCCACAATATATATATTTTTCACAAGTCACAATATCTCTAATCTTTAATTTATCAACAAATAGATCAGAATTTCTAATGTAAAAAAGATTTTTTCCAGTTTACTGTTTTCTATTCATTATACAGTGAAAATTAATATAACCTTTTTTGTTGCAAATTTTATGCACTTAATTTTTATCGTAGTAGCTATGCCACTAATCTTAAAGGTTATGGAGAAATAGGCAAAAACTTATTTATGAGACACAGTTTTACAATTTACTCTTTATCTGTTAATCCCACAATTACAATGAATATAAACTTTTTTGTGGAAAATTTTATACATTTTATTAAGTCGCAATTAATCTCATTTTTAATTTATAAACAAGTAGATGAAAAATTCAAATATATACATATATATATTTCAATTTACTCTTTATTTATTAATTATACTTTAAAATTGAATATAACCTTTTAAGTTGCAAATTTGATGTATTTTATTTTTACCGTAGTAGCTATACCTGTAATCTTGAAGATTATGGAGAAGTAGACGAAAACGATGTTAATGAGAAACAGTTTTACAATTTACTCTTTATCTATTAATCCCACTATAAAAATGAATATAACCTTTTTTGTTGGAAATTTTATGCACTTCAGTTTTGCCGAAGTAACTATACCTCTAACCTAAATGGTTATCGAGTTATCACCCATCGTCAGCGAAAATACCTCGGTTATAAAAGTAGTCTGATTTTGGAACTGTGACCGATTCGCGTTGTAAGACTGAACTTTTTATACATCGTAAAGTGTATTCTATCGATTTAATTTGGTTGCAGCCATCTTATGTGTTTAGTCCCAAAACAGATTTTTTACGATTTTCGACCCCCGTCTGATTTGAGACGGTGACCGATTTCAGCGAAAAAAAAAATAGTATGGGGTTGTCCAATGTACTCACTTTCATATCCACATTTCATTTTGAGTCTTATATGTTTAGGCCCAAATACGACTTTTTTATTTTTTTCTGAACGTCATGCCTCGGTGCGCGAGTCCGACTCGCACTTGACCAATTCAGTCAATTGTTTGTATTCAGCCATCAACAATAACTCTCCTGTTTATTTGATTAACAGCTGAAAAATAAATATTATATAAAATTGGGCTACTCTGCACACTTGGTGCTAGGTCAAGTGGCAAGATCTACTCTAGCAGAAGCCCAGTCGGCTGGAGGTCAGTGCGACGAGGAGAGAAAGCGCCGCGCCGGCGTTTTTATTATTATTATTATAAATGCGAAAGTATGGATGTGTGTTTGTTTATTTATTTGTTGGTTTGTTTCGCTTTATGACTATTTACAGAATTTAAAACATTTAAAAACGACTTCCAGTTTTAATGAATGTTTTATGTAGATAAATTAAACAAAATAGAACAGCATCATTTTTAATAGATATATATTTCCCGACTTAATTACTTTTTTATATTAATTTTCATGAAATAAGTAATTATGTACTTATTAAAAAAAAGGGAAGAATTTTGGTGTTTCATTATTTACCTATCCTCCATGACATAGTCTTAGAAAATGTGTGGTCAGAAAATCGAAATATTTTAAATTGTGGAAAGTTTCAGCAGATTTTGCCATACTTTATTTTGTAGGCATGTAATTATATTTTCTGTGGTATTACAAATTTATTCCGTTAAATTCGATGGTCAAGTCTTGGATACGCTACCCTATCACCAAATTGATTCTTAGTGAAGTGAAATTACCAACAAAATTTCAACAAAAAGTTTGTCTAGCTAAGAAAAAAATCTATTTAATACAATAATTAGAAAAGTTTATGGGTATCATTTAAACGGTCTGTAATATCATACTGGATTACTCAAAATTTTATGGACAGCCAATTAATTGTTTTGGCTGCATTAGGTGAGCTACATTGAATGTAATGTTTCTTCATGAAACCGAGCAACTTTCCCCTAATAACCAAAGGTCAATTTGCAAAAAATTTTGGGTATCTCCATACAAAATAAGCCGATCACGTGATGAAATTAGTATGAAAGGTCCAAAATTTTTTTTGTGAATTGACCATTGGTTACTTGGGGAAAGTTACTCAGTTTCATGAGTAGAACCCACTCTAAAATTTTGGTGAGGGGTCCAAAAATAACCCTGTATAGTTTCAACATAAAGCTCATATTTGTCTTAATTCTACGGCACTAGTACTAAGATTTTATTTTCCTTTCCAGTGAAGTTTTTTCCTTCACGTATAAATAATAGTCCAGGGTGCGGCGCTCCCTCTTTCTATCGGTTTTCATAGATTTTCCGTCAAAATATGCCCTAGATATTTACAACCCGGATTGGCGAGCCATCCAAACATTTCGGCGGTAAGCTCCCCGGACCCCTCCCAGAAATGCTTGTCTTTGCAGCCTCTGACATACAAAGTTATGGATCTACATAATATTTCATTAGATTAGCTTTAAAGAATTTCATACAAATCGCTTATCGCTATAGCTTTTAGCGTAAAATAATAAGATTTTTACATTATTTAAAAGCACTTATCTACATATTTTTACGTATTTTAGGTCTTAAAAAGTTTATCGTAAATTTCATAATGGAAAATGATTGAACATATTTTTTTTGTTTATTAAGGATAAAGCAAGTTGTTATGTATTTCGACGTTGACGGATTAAGACTACAAAAAGTCGTCGACCGTACTACAATTCTTAAAAATTAGCAAACTTATTCTAATGAGCAACACACTTTATAAGTGTTTCGATTAATATTATCTAAAAACTTCTTTTATTATTATTATTATGCAATTATAACTTAAAATCACTATAATTCTAGATTCAAGCGACCACACTATTTTCAAATCGTACGTAATAGTTTTCAAGAATATTCGAATTTTAAGTTAGTATGGAAACGACTTCTCGTGGGAACCCTAGTCAAATAGCAACTTATTATAAGGTAGTCTACGAGATGTAGAGAACAAGTTTAAATCGCACTTAACAAACAAGTTCACGCGATACATGTATAGTTATCTCTCATATCTAACAAACAAACGCAGTTTTTGCTCAAGGCCACGGTAAATTTGTGTTTTTATTAATTAAAACTTGTTTTTCTTGTTCCCAGGTAGAATGTTGATGTCAACACGGAGCCGGTGAGAGATGGAGGGTGACCATGCGGTGCTGGCGGTTAACGCGACCAACCTGACGGACGAGTGGCAGGAGCGTGCGCCCGCGCCGCCCGACGTGGCGCTCGACCTGCCTGTCGCGCTCACTGTCATCTACGGCCTCATTTTCGTCGCCGGCATCCTCGGCAACACGAGCACCTGCATCGTCATCGCACGCAACCGGTCCATGCACACCGCCACGAACTTCTATCTCTTCAGTCTAGCGATTTCCGATCTCTTGCTGCTAGTGTGCGGCTTGCCCTTCGAGGCGCTAAGGCTTTGGAGTCCTCACTATCCTCTCAGCGAGACGTTCTGCATCGCATTCGGACTGGGCTCGGAGACGTCGACGAATGCAACGGTGCTCACAATAACAGCTTTTACAGTGGAGCGGTATATCGCCATATGCAGACCTTTCATGTCGCACACTATGTCAAAGCTCTCACGAGCGGTGCGCTTCATATTTGCGATATGGATCCTGGCGTTGTGCACGGCCGTGCCGCAGGCGTTGCAGTTCGGTCTCGAGACCTCCCGGGACGGCGAGGACATCATCCATGTGTGCACTGTAAAAGGAGACGCTGTGTTGCAAATGCAAGTGTTCACAATATCAAGTTTTATTTTCTTTGTGGTGCCAATGTCAGTGATTTCAGTACTATATGCGTTAATAGGTATTAAGTTGAGAACCTCTCGCGTTTTGAATCCCACGAAAAAGTTGTCAGTGGAGAGCAATGAGAGATCTAACACAAACCGAAGTACTCGATATAGAAACGGTGCGTCCCAGAGGAGAGTGATAAGAATGTTGGGTAAGTGCCTTTCCTCATTCCTGCCTTTTTTATAATTAGTTAACTTGTACTTTTCTTTTTTTATAAGATTTTTTAGATTACTTGGATAAAAACAAATTGACACTGTTTGCGGGTCTCTTAAGTTGCGTTTGACAAATATTTTTCGTCCAGGGAGATTTGAGTAGATCTCGTACAGTTTAGATTTTGTTGTGATATAAAATTTATATACAGAATATAACAAAATATTTGTAAAAACCCGTTAACTAATAGGGCTTCTAATCATCACTTCACATCACATCATACGACTTTGCTAAAATCGCAAAAGAAATTTAGACTCTTATGATCAGCTGTAGCTAATTTTGTATGGTGAGTCCATTTTTTTCAATTTCACGAAATTCGTAGAACAAAAGTTCACTATGATTGATCAGGCCCACGGTAAAATCTATAGTCTATTTTGTTACAGCGTGTATAAATCAATAATCATCTTTGATGTAAAATATTTCAAATGCATTTTAGTAGGCCTACTAAATGCAGTAAAGTTTGGAAATTTTAACTGTGGATTCATGCTAGAATGATTGACATAACGGAAGTTCTACACCTACATACAAAGCTTTGTCACAGACCATTCAAAATATTTTCAACATTAAGGTGTGTGTGTAGCAGAAAAGTTATTAGATTGCGTCTAGGGTTTGCAATCCGGCAATCCGGATGTCCGCCAATTTTATTATCCGGATTAGTTGTAGTGAATTATCCGAATATCCGGATAATATAAAAGTTGTTTAAAAGGAGATTACAGAAGCATATTTTAATCGAATTACGTCAACTAATGCTCTTTCGCAGGTCTTAATAAATAAAAAACGGACTTTTTAGTAAAATTAGGTAGATATTTAAATTATGTAGAGACTTTGTTTTAGTATGAATACACCACTAATCGATTTTCTCATTTCTGTATCGTAAGTACAAAATTCACCCCAGCTCACAATTTTAGTGTTGACATGAATTGTAATAGAATTAATGATTTTATTTAAAAAATGTGTTGAAGCGAGTTTCTTTTGGGCTCGGCGTTTCTTCTCGCTTCGCAAACACTGCCCGAAACGTTGAGTGTACAAGTCCCGCGTGGTAGGGACTTTGTACTAGGTAGAAAAAATATTGACGATTTAAAAGCATGTGTAAAGCATCTACTTAAATAAAAAACATTTTGAGTTTGAGTTTGAGTTTTCGTCAAAAGGTTTCAAGCCATTTTCGAAATCGTCGGGACACTTAACTCGTTTAATAGTATAGGATATGTTAAGATGAGATGAGATGAGATTCATTATTATTCATTAAAATTATATTATTATGATATGTTCCATAATTTTACAAGGTTTACAAACATTATATTTAGGTACTACCTGTTTTACGCAACTAACAACTTTATCAAACGGATCCCTGAATCCATAAGTTATTTTCACAAGCCCACACTATTTTAGAAAGACCAATCCACCGACACACCACAACATGGGACAGTCGATCAAAAAAAGCGGCCAAGTGCGAGTCGGACTCGCTCATGAAGGGTTCCGTAGCAGCGAGTAACATAATATAAAAGTTCTTGTAGTTCGTTGTGTTTATGAAATTAAATGTTTTTTTTTTTTTATATTTTTATATCTGAGTTGATTGAATGAAAGGTAAATTGCGGTTTACGATTTATGACGTATTAAAAAAAAATTACTTACTAGAGCTCGTTAAAACCAATTTTCGGTGGAAGTTTGCATGATAATGTACATCATATATTTTTTTTAGTTTTATCATTCTCTTATTTTAGAAGTTACAAGGGGACATACATTTTACCACTTTGAAAGTGTCTCTTGCGCAAACTATTCAGTTTAGAAAAAAAAATTAGAAACCTCAGTATCATTTTTGAAGACCTATCCATAGATACCCCACACGTATGGGTTTGATGAAAAAAATTTTTTGTGTTTCAGTTCTAAGTATGGGGAACCCTCAAAATTTATTATTTTTTTCTATTTTTGTATGAAAATCTTAATGCGGTTCACAGAATACACCTACTTACCAAGTTTCAACAGTATAGTTCTTATAGTTTCGGAAAAAAGTGGCTGTGACATATGGACGGACTGACAGACAGACAGACATGACGAATCCATAAGGTTTCAGTTTTTTGCCATTTGGCTACGGAACCCTAAAAACCACCCCACTTTGTCGGCGTGATTAATATGTATATCCGTGCTAAATTATAGTTCTCTAGTACTAATAGTATCTGAGCTAAGCCGCGGACAGACAGACAGACAGACGAACATGGCGAAACTGCAAGGACACCTAGTTGACTATGGAACCTTGAGGCGGAAAACACATTGCTCCGCTCACTGCGACGAATTGCGGTGGTGCGGATTTAAATCTTGTACTGTAAAATGTTGATTTGTTTACAAAAACCGCGGGATACCACACACTGACACCGCTTCTCCGTCCGGAGGCGCGATTTGCACGAGGGATCCGCGCTCCCGGACGGAGTCGCGGTGCGATTCGCAGGGTACCACACACTGGCGTGGCGCCGCTTCTCCGTCCGGATTTTCGTCTACGACGAAATTCAGACGGAAACCGTCCGGTGGAAAGGAGTCCGCGCCTTCGTCGTGCACCGCAGCTTCGGACAAAATTCAGGCGGAAACCATCCGGTCGGTGGAGCGGAAAGCTGCCGCATGCGAATTTCGTTGCTCCGCGCTCCCGTCCGATTTCCGCCTCAGTGTGATATCCGCGTAAAAATGGCGAAATGCTTATTAGAACTAAATGATTCAATTTTAATGAAATTTAATTCTGAACCTAATAATATTACCTACTATAATATGTTTTTCATTTTTTAAAATTAATTCCACAGACTAGATTAACATTTTAAAAGGTTGTAATTTTCAGAAAAGAAAAAAATACTCATGGGGTACTTTTTGTTCTCAATTGGTAAACTCTTGCCAACATCACACCTGATGTTAATGCAGTCTTAAAGAAAATTGGCTTAAGAAGCAAGTATTAAATAACGCTTTTTGCACAAATCAGCTTTTCGATCCCGGTCGGCTGATACCGACCCCGAAATGAGTATCAATGCCAGGTAAAAATAAGCTATAATTACATAGCGTACCTATATATAAATATTCTTATGTAATATGTATTAAATAGGCAATAAGTTTCGGATTTTCAGAAACGGCATATTTAGGCTAATGCTGGTGCGGTAAGGGCGAGCGAAGCGAGCTCCAAACTTTCCATCATTTTGGTCTTACAGCCTAGCTTATAAGTAAATTTAGATCTTATATGAGATGTCACTGAGTTTGTGAATAGTTTGTGTGAAAAAAATCACCTATCATATCAGCATACAGGACAGGACCGAAATAGAGTAGAACACAAAAAGAAGTAGCTATTTTCACTTCTGTATAAGAAGATTTGGGTATTTTCATTATTCTTTATCATTTAAGAAGAAAGGGGCTTTCCAGTAGAGTAAAAGCAAAGAGAGCAAGTGATGTCAGTGTAAGTGGGACAAAACAGAGCAGAAGTTTATAAAATTATATCACTATCCAACAATTTCTCGAATAATCCATTTGTAGACGTTATGTCAATATTTAGCTTCTTCGCCCTTTTGCTAGTAATTTTTTTGGTATTCAATGTTCAAGTTACTAGATACTTTTAGCTGTCGGGAATGCTGAAAATATATTTATTCATTTATAACGAAGAATTTAAGAAGATTGTGAAATGCTTAAATTCACCAACTTAAATTTAAAAAAAGTTTATGTTTACAAGGGACAGTACCACCACCGCACTATAGTATAATTTTTAATTTGACAGATTAGAGAGATTAGTTTGACATAAGGTTGACATGTTAAACGCAAAAATGATACCATGTTAAATAGTGTTGTATACTCTATCGACATCGACATCTTTATTTGGTGGCAGTTTGCACCAATGAGATTGTATACCTTGTTTCAAAGCAAAGCAAGGAGGTTATGACTCAGCTATATTGGTGTTACTTTTATGTAAGCGAATACAAACTGTTTTGTATTATGTCTTCGATTTTTTTGTGAATTTACGTATTTTTCAAATCCCGTCCGTTTATGACTAGAAGCCGCAGTTAATAGGTTCTACAATGGGGAAGAAAACTGACAAAGCTCGCCGATAGAAGCGCTGATATCGCTTGACTCATACTAACTGTCAAAACGTATAGAAAAAATTGTTTACGTGAACTAAACATAAGATTATTAAAAAATGCCGCGTTGTGTGGCGATTGGTTGCAATAATAATGGAAATCATTAATTTCCTAAAGATTCTCGGATGAAGAAGACGTGGGAAAAGTTACGTTTTCAATTATGTAATTTTGAACTTCGCCTTTAATTGAGGAACAGTCCAAGTCGCATACATTATCCATTTAAGAATTTTGCAAAAAAAAACTAATTTATAACACCTCAATAATAAAAAACGCGGAACTAATTGAAAGTTGTTATGAGTCAAGCGTCCGTAGCGCCATCTGCAAATAGCTTTGCGTTTTCTTCCCCATTGTTTTGTTACTAAAAAATAACGAAGTGCCAGAAAAAAATCAAGTTTCTGTTGTTTAGCTATTTTATTTTATCAGAACATTTTATCGACTTTTTGTCGATATTAAAAGTAGACTAGCACCCCATGCCTATTTTTTCTTTTCTGAAATTGGCAACCCACCAAATGTCAAACTAGTTTCTCTAATTAAAAATGAAACTGTAGACGCCACTGCAGATAATCCATACCGATTGACTTGATGGTTGATTATCGTATGATTCCGAAGAACTTGTCAAAATACTAATAGAAGACAAATGAGATGAAGGAGTCTAGAATATTCGGTAATTTTTAGAATTTATTGACTAATAGTGAACTAATTAAGGAAGCTATACGTAAAATGTAAAATTATAAATAAAATAATCGTTAATGTCCATGCGGTTGTGGATGTTAATGACTGAATCAACTTGAAAGAAACTTTGTAAAAAAGTGATATTACCACCACAGGTTCCTAAAAGAAAGTTGTTAATATTCACTTGTTGCAATATTCTTAAGTGTAGTAACAGGTATTATTGTTATGTAATGTAGTAGGGATTCAAATCTTAATGAAATGAAGGCAGTAATACGCATATTTTTTGATTATTTATTTATTATAATACAGACCCTACCCGCATACACTGATATAGTAAGACTGGTGCTCTTGTAAACTTAACCCCAGCCTACCTGTACGGATCATGGATATTGTATCGGTTCTCATACATTCTAAGTGCTTATTATTTATTCATGCTTTTAGGATTTAAGAACGTCCTCTATAAGGCGGTAATGACTACTTACGAGTAAGACTACTTACGTTTCAGGATTTTGTAACACCTACGAAAACTCGTCCACAAGGATCCACCGACTGAGCCAATTATGGATTCTAAGAGACATTTTGCCCACTTATATCCATTAAAGGATACTTTAAAGAAGAAGAAGTAGGGATCTGTAGTTTTTAGGGTTCCGTAGCCAAATGGCAAAAAACGGAACCCTTATGGATTCGTCATGTCTGTCTGTCTTTTTGTCTGTCCCCATACTTAGAACTGAAACTCAACATTTTTTTTTCACCAACCTATACGTGTGGGGTATCTATGGATAGGTCTTCAAAAATGATATTGAGGTTTCTAATATAATTTTTTTCTAAACCAAATAGTTTGCGCGAGAGACACTTCCAAAGTGGTAAAATGTGTGCCCCCCCCATGTAAATTTTAAATTAAGAGAATGATAAAACTAGAAAAGATATATGTGTACATTACCATGCAAACTTCCACCGAAAATTGGTTTGAACGAGATCTAGTAAGTAGTTTTTTTTAATACGTCATAAATCATAAACCGCAAATTACCTTTCATTCAATCAACTCAAATATAAAAAATATAGAGTTCAAGACATGTGTGATTATGAATTTATACGGAACCCTCGGTGCGCGAGTCCGAATCGCACTTGGCCCGCTTTTTTAAATCTTTTAAGTCCCGCCACTAGGGCAGAGGTTCTGGCTATCTTATCTGTATTTCCAATCCGAAAAACTTCAATGTTGTTAAAATTTATATTTAGTGGCAAGCTTTAGATAAAATGGTGATAGCTATCCAGATGACACCGAAAATGCCCGAAACCAACTATAACCGAGTACTAGAGAGTTGAACCCCTCCCCCTTCGGGAATCGAATCCCTTGACCTCCTGATTTGAAGCGAGTGCACTAGTAAATAGTGATTCTACGAATAATACGTAATAGAAAGCTAATACTCTGCTCCGCTCTTTGGCACTTTTACTATTTACGAAATTAAACCAACCAATCCAAGAAACCTTAAATTAATTAAAAAAAAAATACTCTTCATACGAATTGGCTAATCAGTAGATCATTTTGTATTTTAAGTTGAAAAAGTTCAGTTTTATAATCTCCTAAAACCAAAGGAGTTTTTATTTAATGCCGCAAAACCCATGTTTTTACCGAAAGCGACCGTAAAGCCGGCGTAAAGTCCGCCTCGCGCATTGAGGATTCATTCTCACCACACAATTATAAATTATGTTTTATCAATAAAAAGGTGTTTTCTTTCATTCAGCCCGTTTAGGTAGCGCAAATCAGACTAACAATTGACTGGATTTTATTATTTGTTGTTTGACGTTAAAGTTTTAATTATATTCACACCAAGTTTGAAGCTTCTATAAATATGAAGTTAAAGTCCAGGTTAACAGGTGACAGCTTTTGTTCTACCACTTTTAAAACGAAGTTATTTGCAGTTTAGTCTTACCATAAAAATTACCATAAAAATCATATATACATTTCCGCTACATATTTAGCCAATAAGGCATGTTCTTGTTCATTCAACGTGGATTACATTCTTTGATATGTTGAATGGTAAATTGAAAATAATCACTTACTATGAATTTTCGATTGAACGATTTTCCCTCCATCTTCATAACCAATCCAATTACTTGGGATAAAACATTATTATTGGAAAAAAGCTTTGTATTGTGGATTACTGTACTTAGGCCTTATATGGAAGTCCAATTGAATGGCATGGCGGCCAATCACTAAAAGACGGTTTTATAAAATACAATAAGATTTTGAACTTTATTTGCGGTGTGTTAACGGAGTTATTTATTAAATTCATGCATAAACCATCATAGCCCTTGTCTAAACAAAAACTGGCCGGGCCAATCACTGTGTTTTTGATAGGATTGATAGGATTTGATAGGATAGATAGGATAGGAGCAAAGCCAATCATTGTATTTTGTTAGGGCCAATCAATATACCGTTTCTCAAAGAACACGATAGTGATGTGCGCATTTTATTATATTTTAACAAATTTATTTTATCTACCTAGCTAGATATACAAAAATCTAAAAAATATATGCCTATTTTCTTAATTTACTTACTTTACATTAGTAATGAGATACAGTGAAAACGAAAACCATTTTATATCTTTTCATTTACCTTACCATGTTTATTACAGAGATTTGATCCTTATGATTGACCTCATCGATTAATACCTTAAAACTAGGATGTTATTTTTTTATTTAAGCTGGTTTGATTCCTGGTCGTGACAACAATATTTTCAAAATCTTTGAATGTTTTTTAAAAATAAAGAAATATTTCCTTTGAAGGTGAGGTTACAACATTGCACTCTGTATAAGTTCCTACTTAAAATAAATTGCGTAGACTTCTTATTTGTGATATCTAGCTTAGCTACATAAGTTCCTACTTTGAATAAAACTGCATAAAATTATTTTTTGTGATATCTAGCTTAGCTACTTAAGTTCCTACCTGGAATAACTCTGAAAAGTGTCATAATATTTGTGATAAGTAATAAGGTAAATAAATAAGTACTTCAAATAAGCGAATCTGCGACAAGGACTGACTATTTTATTATTTTGTAATTTTCTACTAAAATAATAAGAGAATAAAATAAAAGATTTAAACATATTTTATTTTATTTGATTCTTTGTTTCACATCACTATTGCTCGTTTTTCTACATTCATTGGCACACCACATATACAGTGATTGGCCCGGTCATTCACTATCAAATCGCTAGGACAATCACTGTGCTCAAGGGGGCCAATAATACTACTTTTGGGTGCTTTTTACTAAAATTCCATAAATATCTATTTTAACGCAATTATTTAGGGTTCAAATCATATTAATTTACTTCTTAAGCCCTTACAGAATGGTAACATACAATTCAGCAGTCAACTGTTAGCCAATATTCAGAGTTATATGGGTTCAAAGTAAAAAGTTTGCTTAAAGGGCCAATCATTGTACCCGTTACCCTACTTATAGCACACAGCACAGTTATTATTTTAGGGAGAACCATCAACTCTTAATCGTATATAGGGGCATTATTTCCCACTTGATTGTATCCGATAAAATATATTTATTTTTTAATAAATGTGACTGATAACTTGAAATAAACTAAGTGTGTCCGAACACAGATACTTTTATCTATTTTTTATGGCAACACTTTTATTCTATATGTCATCTGTCAAACTCAACTGAGCTTCAAAGTGAAAATTGTTATGTACATTTCCCCGTATTGTCCAAACGCCAAGAGACTTTTGAGGCTTTAGTGCCTTTTAAAAGAAGTCCTATGATCATATTCTGCTCATTTGTGCCGTTACGGCTGAAGAAATATTCAAGTGTATTGGTGGGTAAGACAAGGAAATGCTTTTGACATCTTAACCTAAAAATTTTTGAAACCAGGCAGCGAAGACCTCGTTTTCCTTGAAAAAACTTTTGTGACGGAGAAAAAAATAAGATCCAACAAACGTCCGACGTGAAATTTGCAGTACTTTTGATAAAATTCGACTCAGATGGTGGTACCGAGGATTTCGTCGGGCCCACCCGAGATCAGGACAATGCGCCTGTGCAGACACAAACTGATTAGTGCAACACTGTCACAAATCGCAAACGATTATTTGTAACGCATTCGCAACATTTGTGACGCAACAGAAAAAAGATATAAGCGATCGAATCTTTCGAGGCATTTCCCCGTCTGGCCCACCAATACACCTCAATATCTCCGCAAGTTTGGCGTCACAAACATAGTGAAGTAGCTCCAGGTGAATGTTTTCTCCGTCACTTAATTATCGTAAACAATCAAAGCATTCTATGCATTAGATACAGAGATATCAATACCTAAATTTGTATGAAGATATTAAAAGTAGGGTGTATTTCATTTATATTTTTGTAGGACAACAGTATAAAATTATGTTTTCACTAGATTAAAACATATTCATTCTACTTACCACAGTTTCTAATATTGTTCTTGTAGAGAAGCTTAAAATGATGTTGCTAATGCAATAACAAAACGCAAATGTATGTAGATTTTAAACTTGATATCCTGACTATATATAAGAAGCTCTGGAGTTCTGGATTGTTTTGTATCTCGAAATTCGCCATAGTTTTGCTGGAACCATGATGTGATGAGGCTGCCAAAATAACGCGTTCATTTAGCATCCTCAAAACCTTCCGTTATATCTTGGGTGTTACTGAAGCATTCATTCTGAAATTTTGCACGTGGGAGGCACTATTTCAGTACTACTTTTTGCCATATAACAGTGATCAGAGTAGGTAGACTGATTAAGGGTCAATGACCACAAACGTAGATATTAATATGGACATGCCTCTCAGACTCCGGAATTTTAATATTTTAATGAAATGTTTTTCAGAATTTCATAATTATTACATGGGGCGAGGTATAAGATGAGAAAGGTACAAGCAATACTTTTTTCTTAAGACTATTATGCTGCTGTGTTTGTGGCATAAGCGACCGGTGGCATTCTATAGTCGTAACTAATATCGTGGTCATGCTGCCGAAACCTGTTAAATGCATAAATTAATTGTTACATAGGTATTAGTATATTAAACACTTTAAATCAAATCTACTTCTTTTTTTATGATCTGCTAAAAAGTGAGTTGTCCAACAAAAAGAGAAACATAACACACCCTACTCAATATCTCCATATAAACTGAGGTTTTGATATCTCTGTATCTAACGCATATAATGATTTTATTGTTAAACTAGGTTTTAGTGACGCAGAAAACATTCACCTGGAGCTACTTCACTATGTTTGTGACGCCAAACTTGCGGAGATATTGAGGTGTATTGGTGGGCCAGACGGGGAAATGCCTCGAAAGATTCGATCGCTTATATATTTTTTTCTGTTGCGTCACAAATGTTGCGAATGCGTTACAAATAATCGTTTGCGATTTGTGACAGTGTTCCACTAATCAGTTTGTGTCTGCACAGGCGCATTGTCCTGATTTCAGGTGGGCCCGACAAAATCCTCGGTACCACCATCTGAGTCGAGTTTTATCAAAAGTACTACAAATTTTACATCGGACGTTTGTTGGATCTTATTTTTTTCTTCGTCACAAAAGTTTTTTCAAGGAAAACGAGGTCTTCGCTGCCTGGTTTCGAAAATTTTTAGGTTAAGATGTCAAAAGCATTTCCTTGTCTTGCCCACCAATACACATGAATATTTCTTCAACCGTAGTGGCATAAATGAGCAGAATATGATCATAGGACTTCTTTTAAAAGGCACTAAAGCCTCAAATAATCAAAAAGTCTCTAGGCGTTTGGACAATACGGGGAAATGTAGACAAATTGATGTATTTATATTGACAGATTTTGCGCCAACTTCGTCGATTTATAAAGTTTTTTTTTGCTTCGTGGACTAAAAAATCTTATTTTTACCGCTTTCTACATGTTTTCTAAACTTGATCATATTATGAAGGATGTAGTATCAGAATATTATGTTATAATTTACAATTTGTGTATTTTATAGTAGGTCGAATATGGTGGGAAATTATTTCCTTCTATCCGTTCCGGATTTACTATGTGGGAAACTATTCACCTATATCCGTATAGAATAGAATATATTTTTTAAATCTATCTATAAAAAGATATCTGTTTGTAAGTTTTAAATATAAGCATCTATTCATGAAACTGAGCAACTGTTTTCAGGATATTACAGTCAGTACGTACGTATAGACATTTTGAACTGAATACAAATAAATCAGCTGAGGTGACCAACTTTGCATGAGAGGTCAAAGTTTTATTCGATTTGATCCTAGTTTCCATGGGAAAATCTAATCAGTGTTAGAAGTAAAACGCTGACTAAAGTATCCATAACCAAAAATCTTTCACCATCTAAATATATTTTTAATTGTCGTTAAAACGCTGTAAGTTGAGACGTAGGCAACAGCTAGTCATGTCGGAAATTATGCCCAAACGGATATAGTTAAATAATTTCCCGCTTGAACTGATCTTAAACGGATACAGGGATATAATTTCTCACCTTAAAAAAACACACTTTACATTTACTTTAAATATCTCGGGACAAATCAAACACGGTCATCTGGCCCCAAATTAGGATTTCCTGTATTAGGGAACCAGAGACTGATGTACATACACATATAAATTTAAATAGATATATAACACCCACACACAGAGCATACAAATCTGCTCATCACAGAAATTTTTGCCCTGGGTGGGGATCGAACCCACGACTCTTGGATCAGTAGTCAGTAGCACTAACCACTGAGTCAGTCAGTATTCATTACACATATTTTACAGTTCCAAAGGTATAGCCATTTAAAGGTAGAACAGACAGAAAGCGTAGGCTTAGAAATAGGATCGATATTGGGGCGCCCAAAAGGGTACGGGACACTAATTTGAAAAATAGAGGCGTCATTATCAGTAAGTAAGTAAGTAAATCTTTATTTGCTTAGAATGTGGTACAAATTAGTTACTAAGATAAAGCTTTAAAATAACATAAGTTCTCAGACACATTCAGTCTAATTTGAAGACATGCAAATAAGTAGGAATTTTAAAAATTAAGAAAAGAGAAAAATATTTCAAAACTAAGACATAAAAATTACCTCGAGTTGTTATCCAAAAACTCTTTTACAGAATAAAAACACTTTTCTAGCAACCATATCTTAAGTTTCTTTAGGAATTTCATATCATGCGATGCCCTAATTTCATCTGGGACCTTATTACAGATGTACTCGTATATGCACATTGAATAACAGTTTTTTGCGACTTTGCAGATTTTGGGACAGTTTCGTGAGCTAGTCTTTTGCCTCTTCTCGTGTTTCTGGGAAATACTTGATCAGCAGTTTTAAATAATTTCGGGTGTTCTTTCACAAATTTAAACACTTCAAGTATGTAAATAGAAGACAATGGCAAGACATTTAATATTTTAAACATTGGTCTGCAAGGTTCATCCGGTGCCACTCGAAAAATTGCACGAATGCGTTTTTTTGCGCAATAAATGCTTTATTTGTACAGTATGTACATTATGTACCCTTATAGTGTTTTAGGGCTGACATGCATTGTTTCATTCATATTGTTTGTATTACCATTATTTTAAGCAATTTTCATTATCAAAATCTGAAGCTGAGAGAGTTCCGTCTTTATTCATATGTTAAAAGATAATCTTTATAAAGAAATCTTATATTCTTATATTTTATGATATAAAATAAGTAAGAAAAATGTGAAAAGTTTTTGAATATACGCGATATCGACAAAGTTAGTCTCTGATAAAAAAGTCACTGTTCTTGTTTTGAGGACTTTCAGGAAACGGTAACTGTTTCCGAGGATCACTGTTCAGTGGGTTGTTTCCTCGTTTCGCGCACACAAACGTGCGACTCTATAGACAGTTAGGCACCTAGGGAACATTTTACCCACAAACAAAAGCCAGAGACAAAGTGTGAAACATTCCTAGCTGTACGGGCCAAACAAAACATGTATAGGTTCAGTTAATTGCGGTTGCTATTCATGAAATTGAGAAACTTTTGTTCTACGACTTTGATGAAATAGCAAACAAAATTTTGAATTTTTCATACAAATTCATGAGCTGCTTGCTCAATTTAATATTATATTAGGAAGGAAGGAATATACCATGATATATTTCTTCAAATCACGATATTAGTTTCTTAAAGCGTTTTTTTCCATCTTGGTTACTGGTTACTTCGTTACTCACCCTGTATATGAAGCATGGAATGTTTGTGTACGCGTGGACAATTTATATTATACTTCCATTCCATCTACTGACCGTGATACAAGAATGTGAACATTGTTGCGCTAAACTATGCTTATTGCAAAGTTTTTATCTTTACGGAAAATAGTGGACGATAGGGAAGATGGATAGATCTTATTCTGGAGAAAAATAATATATTTGAACCAACATGTCCTGAAACGATGGGTATACGAATTCCAAGTAAAAATATCTTCGAAAAGTATACGTACAGTCGAAAAAATATTTTTAACTTGATTTGAAAAGAACAGTCATAGCTACAAGTAGAATTATTTGTATTTTACTAGACAGAAGTATAAATATAAAAGTATAATAAAAAATATATAGATTAAAAAGCTATTTACTCCGATAAACTCACCTAGACTACAGAGACTGAATTGTTGATTTCGGCGTTCATTCTATTCGTGAAACCAAAGACCTCCCCCGAATCAAAAATTTTGATTGTTGATTAAGGCATAGGTGCTACACACACGGTCACCAACAAGCACCCCAACCAAGGTGACATTCCTTGTTTCCAACCGTGTAGACCGTGGTTGGTGACCAAATTTATTTGTCTATAAAATTGGGGCAATGAGGTTTGGACGTTTATTAATAAATTTTCTAGGGAAACTCTAAAATGTTTTTGTTTCGATTGTATGAGTTCATTGGGGAAAGTTCTTCAGTTTCACGAGTAGATGCCACAGTAAACGCAAACGAAATGAAAACAAATCACCTTGTACAAAAGTTTTTTGATTTACACTGAGTTGATTACAAATAGTTATTCTATCCGCGTCGACACTAATTAATATTTGAAAACGTGAACTTTAACTAGTATTTGACTCTAATGAAAATGTTTAACCTTCAAACGACTACCGAATTCATTTTAAGCGACTGACACATTAATTTATGTTAAATGAATGCATAAAAACACACATGTTGTCAACTGGACGTAAATTGACAGTTTCTTGCTGATTTACATTGATTTACTGTTTTTTTTTGTTATAAACACCGTCGCGAACCTAACCAGTTGGGTTGCTTCACTCTGCAGAGCTTATAAATCCTTCATCATACAAAGCCCTTGTTGCCATTATTTCATTATTATTTATTGCTACCCCTCTTTATCAAACGGCTAGCCGTCTCGTTGACGCTCCGCTTCGGCGGTATCAATTGATTATAGTCGTAAAACCGAATCAAATGCTGGCGGATCCTGTAGTCGATTTGAGCGAATCTTAAAATATTCGCTGACATAAAATTGAGTTTTATTTAATATTACGATATTACTCGTTATTTTAGTTTTATATTTCAAAGGCTGGCATAAAAATGCTTGATTTATATACTAAAATTAATTTATTGTATTTATTTATATTTATGCTGAGGAGTCGCTTCAGGTGCGGCTCTTGCGCGCTAGATCAAGGAACGTACCTAACCTAACATTTAATAAATGGAGGTACTGATTAAAAATTAAAATTAAAATAATTTTACTGCGTAAACTAATTATATACAACTTGATGCATGTTGAGACTTCCTTTTAGGTATTTAAATATACCTGTGCCAGGAAGTCTCGCTCTTCCTTAGTTAGTTAACTTATAATTTTTACTACACTATTCGTACTTACTTATTAATATTTTAATCAGAACTATTTTAAAACAAAAAGATTATGAAATAAAAAGAGAATGTGTGTGTTTGTGTATGTGTATGTGTGTGTGTGTGTGTGTGTGTGTGTGTGTGTGTGTGTGAGTGTGTGTGCACGCGTGTGTGTTAATGAGTTGAGGTAACTGTAATTTACTTAATGACTTCTTGCAGAGCTTCAGTTTCATTATAACTGAGGGATTGTAGCCATAACACCAGAGTTTTTTTACATTCAGATAGTTTCATGGGGTAAATACCCAAAGCTTTAATTATTTTGTTATACAGAAAAGACGATCGAGTTGGAAATTGGCATGATGCAAAATAAGTTCTGTTTATGTTTACTCGAGTGACAATGTCCTTGCGTCTTTTACTGAGGTTAACAGTATCAAAGACTAGTGATTTGTGTTTTTTTTTTAAATAGTACAAAGCACATATAGCTTTCTAACAGACAAAAGATTACAGGTAAAATAAAGCTGTTGGTTTGGAAACCTCATATGTTTGAAGTACATGACTTTTAAAAGTCCACGTTGTAAGCGTTCCACGTCCAAGAAATATGTCTTTGAAGCACCTCCCCAAGCTGGAATGCAATATATTAACAGAGACTAGGCTAATGCAACGTAAATTTTATTTAAAAGGTTGGGTTGAGTCATATGTCGCAAGTTTTTAAAAATCCAGATAATTTTTCGTATACTGCATGCTACAAGTTCTAGATGCGTGTACCAGTCCAACCGTTGATCGAGTATTACTCCCAAGTATTTAAAAGATGTTACTCTGTTAAGGCATGAACACCGAGATTTATCGGAGTCATTATGACACTTGTGGATCCTGATACGGAAGTCATCATTAGGGCGTGTTCTACTGTTAATGCTAAAACAGATGTAATTTGTTTTTGTCACATTAAGTGTAAGAAGATTTTTCTCAAGCCATTTAGCCACTAAATTAAGACCTAACTCAGCTGCAGTATGCACAGATTGCCAAGATTTGCCGGAAACAGTATTGCAGTATCATCAGCAAACAACAAAATATGTGCACCATTCACATCTAGGTAACAGAGGTCGTTTATGTATACAAGAAACAGTGTTGGCCCGAGCACACTCCCTTGTGGGACACCATAATTTACGTTAGCATTATCACTTGTGTATTGTCCTATCTTTACCTTTTGTTTTCTTTTACTTAGATAGTCAATGAACAGAGAGAGAGGTGTACCTCTGATATAAATTTTTTCAAGTTTTTGTATAACTACTGATAAACATATGCTTTCTATATAAATACTTATACAGACTTTTATTTGTATTATGTGTTTGCGTCTTTAGTTTGATCGTCGTAGGTTAGTATTATTTTGGGATAATAGCCGTTTTAGTAGCTAGAGATAACAGTTATTAAAACCAAAGTTATTATTGCAGTAATAAACGTGATTTAGGTTTGACTGACTCGGTGGCTCAGTGGTTCGCGTCTGATTACTGCTCCGCGGGTTGAGTTTGATTCTTTCCTAGAGCCAGAGGCAAGAGCAAACATTTCTTAGGATATTATATAGAACAAACGTGTCTGCTCATCACTATCACAGAAATGTTTGCTCTGAGCGCCATTTAAATAAATACATACATACATACGATATACATTACGTAATATATATACATTACGTATGTATGTCAGTTTCTGGTTCCATTAAACACTGAATACTAGTATTTTGGTTAAATGACCGTATATGATTTGTCTCTGGATGTTATGTTTGTTTATTGTCTAAAAACGGTAAATGTTTATTAAACTTTATTTCTTTCACTAAAAATCATCCTACGTATATAAAGGTGATAAAAAAATCTCTGGCAATATTTTAACTGTGGCTTCTACTCATCAAACTGAACAAGTTTCTTCAAGAAAGGTATGGTCAAAAAGCAAAAAAATTTTGGACTTCCCATACAAAGTTCATCAAACAGCTGACGAATTGTATAAACTTCATACAATTCGTCAGCTGTTGATACTAAGAGTCCACATTTTTTTTGCTTTTTGAGTATGTGTTTCTTGGGGAAAGTTGTACAGTTTGATGAGTAGAAGCCACAGTTAAAATATTGCCAGAGATTTTTTATCACCCTTTATATATCAGCCGAAAGACGTCCACTGCTGAACAAAGGCCTCCCCCAAGGATTTCCACACTGACCGGTCCTGTGCGGCACCCTGTATATACGTAGGATGATTTTTAGTGAAAGAAATTAAGTTTAATAAACATTTGCCGTTTTTAGATAATAAACAAACATAACATCCAGGGACAAATTTGTAATCACCCGGTAAGGGTGACTTTAAATTAGTTCTTGATACGAAATGTGCTCGTGATAACAAACAACTATCCCTAAGGACCCATAGTCAAATCGTAAAAAAAAATGTGGACTCTCTATACAAATCGATCAACTGACCGGCCAAATTAGTATAAAAAATCCATTTTTTTCGGGATTTGAATATGGGTTTCTTAGGGAAAGTTGTTTGTTATCATGAGCACATGCATAGCCTTTCGTTTCAAGAACTAATTTAAAGTCACCCTATTTTTTATCGTGTTAATGATATTTGCAGAACCAAAATATTTTATTAAGCAGAACTAAAATCTGTAAATAGAAGGAACCGACAAACGTCATCGGATTTTACATTGTAACACGCACGTACATAGTCATCTTGTATTGTACGTACTCGTATTGATGTAACTAATGCACGTGTGTACTATTAGGATAATATACATGTTTTTAATTCAGTACAATTAGGTAATTAAGGACCTATACGAAACATGTACAATACGAGTACAATATTTTTTTCTCTTATTCTATGTAGTGTATGTAGGCTTTTAGTGTTTTTTTTGTAAACCTTTTGCAAATTCAGTGATTATTGATTCGCACATACCTACTTTAGAATAGCGGATAACTGATATCTAGAACTAGGGTAGGCTAATCGACCGATAAAACATCAAAATAGAAACATACTAGGTAACTGTAAGAAAATTGTTAATAAATTAAAAAATATTGGACTTTCATTTAAAACAGATTTACTTTTACAGTTTTACTTCCACGAAATTAAATGGCATTGGCAGTTTATGAGAGGTGATAAAAAAAGCTAACAAGATTGCTTCTTCTTTCATAATGCGATTTACAAAAGAGTGGATTTCCTTGTCGGAGTCAGTATCTCTCGAGTTTATTAACCTCTGTAAGGCAAGAGTAAATAGAATTTATTCGGGATTACGTTTTCTACTTTCGAATCAATTTTCACTTAACATCAGGTGAGACTGGAGTTAAACATTTCTAAATTCTGGAAAAAAGAATAATTGATGGATGTGCTTTTGTCGGCAGTGGCGGTGGCGCTGTCATTCTTCGTGTGCTGGGCGCCTTTCCACGTGCAACGCCTGCTGGCGATCTATGGGAAGAGTTTGCGGCAACCTTCCGAAACCTTCTTCCTGGTAAGGTTTATAGCTGCATTATCAAATGATCCAATAATCTTTACATCAAAATAATATTAAGTATCTATCTTTATTTTTTCGTATTTTTAGACCGATTTGAAGTGACAATGTTTCCGTTTTAGTTACTTACAGAACTATCAAAATATCTAGGACTGAATCACTGAACTGAATACGTGGAGTCCGGACTCACGACGGGCGTTTTATTTCTCTTAGGCTTCATTCACATGAACGACTACGACTGTAACGAATGATACAGTCGTCCATACTCGATAACACGATACTGGCTCGTCCATTCGGTGTATGTCTCTGTGTGTTTATTTCTGTCGCATGTTAAGGATTCATAAACACGCGTACAGTTCTCCGGTATTTAGTGAAAAAAAAAGATCCGATTTTTTTAATATTCTTTAATGATTCTGAGTAACCTCTTAAAATTTCAACACTCGTTTTTACACCCTGTATACACCTAACGCAATTAAATACAATAGCATGAACGAGTTCTAGGCAACATGATTTTCTAATATTAGGCTAAAGCTACAACCACGACTGATTGTGTGTTACAGTTACGACTGGTTGTGTGACCGCCTCTTACACGAATTATTGAATGTTTTTATCATTTCCTCACTTTACTGCCTGTTTCTTTACGATGTTTTTCGTCTGCTGTAGGCAGGGACATAAAATTAATTATCCGCTTAAAATCGTTTTGCTGTCACATCATACTTATAAATCATGACTCTATAGGTCACGGCAAGTGGCCTATATTTGACCTATGTATACCTGTCCCCAATATATTTTGTGAATAAAATAAATTGGTAATAAATAGTGAAAAAAAAAACCACATTTATCTCTAGTTATACCCATCTAAATTTTATGAATTATGATAATAAGAATGAAAAATTTTAAAGTCAAGCGGTCGAGTTTTTTAGTATATTTTTAAGGTTATTTTCGATTAATTCTTATATTTACTTACATAATTTTTGAAACTCTTATGAATTTTAGATATCATCATAAAAGAAAATAAATATGACAGAAATGCACGACTGTGCGAAATTCAGCGCAATACATTTATTTTTATCATATTTATTTAGTGTTCAAAAGTGTGAAATTTCCAGAATGCTGCAAAGTTAATAAAAAAGCTATTTTGAGCATCGCCATAATATTTGTGCAACTTTCTTATACGACATGATGTACATGAAATATTTATTTAAAGCATAGTAATTTTTGTACGTCGCGCTACACACATTTGACGGTATGCTTGACTTGCAGTTTTGGTTTGAAATGAAATGAACCGTCTGTCGGGCAGTGCTTTGCTGCAAACTCAGTAAATACAGGAGATAACAAAACCTACTTGCACAGATGTTTATTTTTTCAAATCTCTTTAAAAAGATACTTTTTCATGTAAGTTACTTATTATATAGGTACATAATTCATTTTTATTGCAGATGTTATTCTAAGCATCATGTTTCAGGTTTATTCAAGTTCTAGGGTCTGTAATAAGATATTTATGAATTTAAAATTTCAAATGTAGTTTGCTACCTGTACATCTGTTATTTTGTTATTTTTGCGTAGAATAGATACTAGTAGACTACAACAACCCGAAATTTCCACTGGTGAGAAGGTCAAGTTTTAATTTAAATAACAAAGAGTTAATTTACATGAATGTAGTTCTATATTGGCTAATTCTAAATGACAAATACAAATCTGTTATTTTTGTCAAAAATTGTTTAAGACCTAAGTAGTACAGAATACATGTAATGACGTGTGTGAACTACCAGAATACCTATAACTTTAAATAATACATTTCCAGACGCATTTATCAGCTCACCTAGGATTTAAAGTTTTAATTAGCCTATATATAAAACCTAGCTATATACCATAGGCTATAGGCTATTCCTTAGTTTGAATTTGGAACTAATGACATACAAAAAAGCTTACTAATGTGCTGACTTCAAAACTGCATAAAAGCTTTTTGCTTAACCTAACATTTATTTTTAGCTATCATCATCAGCCGAAAGACGTCCACTGCTGGACAAAGCCCCTAATTTTTAGCTATAGACCATTAAAACCTAAAATAGTAGTAATAAATAGTGTCCGGAAGTGTAATAAACACTATACAGGCTGTAATAAAAAGGTGTGGTGATACTTCAAGGCGGGCTTCTAATACTCATTAAACTGAACAACTTTTGTTCCATGATTTTGTTGAAATCCCAAAAAAATTTTTGGACTTTTCATACATACAAACGACTCGCAAGTTGATCGATTTCCGATTTCTGCAAACTCATAGACCAAAAGAAAGTAGAAGAGTAGAATTTGATGAGTAGAAGCCCACCTTGAAGTACCACCACAACTTTTTGATACAGCCTGTATACATAATATAGTCGAGAGGACTATAAGACCGTAGATTATTTGAATGATAATGACATTTGGATTATTTCTCCGTGCTTAATATACCTAATGTACGTATCTATCTTCGTAAAGAAATGTTTAAATATGACCACGCTGAATATGTTAAAAACAACCGACTTCAATCGCAACAACTCCAATTATGCTATGTTTTTGTTGATTTTCTCAAAAACCGCTGAATCGATTTCGAAGTATACCCTTGCAAACAAAAAAATAATTTTCCAAATCGGTTCAGGCGTCTTCGAGTAATCGGTGAACATAAATAAATAAAAAAACCGACGAATTGAGAACCTCCTCCTTTTTTTGAAGTCGGTCAAAAAGGCGTAAAGATATAAATAAATCACATTGAATTTGATTTGAATTTTGATACCTACTGGGCCTTTTCCGCAGTTTTTTTTTCTTTTTCCAGTGTGGTGTAATGTGATCGAGGCCTAGAATATTAATACTATACGGTACTTTTAGGTAGGTAATATTAGGCAGTATTATATTTTTAATCGACTTCCAAAAGACGGACGTTGTTATTTAAATTTTTTGGTGTGTATGTCACGCCGTATCTTCGCGGATTGAAAAGCAATTTAAATGATTCTTTTTTATTCGATAGATTATAAGTACCTTGGGTGATCCCATAAAAATTAAAATAAAATTGGTTTAGTGCTTTTTAGGAAATCATCAAAATAATGAGAAACGACGTCTCTAATACTTTAAAAGTATTAGAGATGTCAATTATTATTTATTTATATCGGAACTCCATCACAGACGATACGGAATTTTCATTTATAGCTTTGCCACAAGTATCGCCCTTTTTGACTCCCTGACCTTTCTCGCCAATCAAATTCATAAATACCCTCGTTGATAATATCAACGAGGGTATTGTATGTGTACCTTACTCGAAGGTAATACCTGTTCGGTCGGTATAACATTCCGTCGCTCTACTGTGGCTGCGACTACATAACAATGCTACAAGTGCGTTCCGTGCGAGTTTTGACAGCAGTTGATTGAGCTTAGATTCGGAAAATCAATAAGGTTTAAGCGTCACAGCGCTCCAGTTACGAAACAACAGACGTTGTCTAAATATAATTGAATGAAAAGCGGTAAATTGTAGATTTCCTCGTATACGACTTCCTTCGGGACTTCTATACCTTTAATCGAAAATTAACTGGATCGCGTGGCATTTTACGTAACGCAAGCACAGATTAAATATAGTACGCAAGATTCTGGAATATTACCTCCCGTACCGTAACGCTTAATCAGACAGATTCCTGTTATATTTTTTTTTTCCTCCCTGTTCTATTCCTTTTTTTTTAAATCACTGAATAAATGTATTTTCTTTCTTTTTTCGTTATGTAACAGGTCCTTTCAAACAAGTCCTTTTCATATATACGCTAAGTTCGATGTCACGTGACCTATTGATAATTTAACGTCCCTTGTTTCACTTCATTAGAATGTACTTCCAAATCGGTACGCTTACTCTCTTTGATGAGAGCTGCCAAGATTGCTCGGTTAATTGCGAGCGATTTCAAAAGTCAAACGATGTTTTGCTTGTTCTGGCAGACCTAAAATCGTAAACCTTGTTCTGTCTTTTCTCCTGTTTTAGCAGGTTTGACCGTGACAGGACGAACACCCATCCCTCTCGTCCTAATTGTACAACGTAATTTGCGTACGACCCCTGATCATTGAGTGACAACAGCATAGGAATCAGTTTCTTTTTTTTAAATGAAATGAAATGAAATGAAATATGTTTATTGTGCATGGATTTAGGTATTACATTAGCAGATATATTGGCCTTAATACAAAGTTCCACTAAACCCTACTTTATCAAGTATATACACAGAATGACAATATTTATATAAGCAAATTTAAATTAAAAATAATGATACATTCACATAACTTAAAATGACAGCGATACTAATAAAATAAACTAATAAATAATAATTACAATTAACTATCTATGTATTTAAATATTCGTAATAAACAGTAAATTAACATTCATTATATTTATTATATTGTTATTTATTACCATTAATTAATTTTACATTCGAAATATTCCTTTAAACTATAAAAACAATGCTTCAGTAGCCATGACTTAGTCAATATTTTAAAATAATTTGTTTTATGCGATTTGAGAGAATCTGGTAATTTATTAAATATGTCAATACACATGTGAAAGCAATTTTTCTGTGTCAAAGTCAGTCTGGCAAAGGGTTTGTATAATCTGTGAGTATATTGTGACCGTATAACTCTAGTGGATACATCTTGTCTTTGTTGGAAAAGATATTTATGTTTATACACAAATATACAAATCTCTAATATGTATAGACACGGGACAGGTAGAATACCATATTTTCTAAACATGGGTTGGCAACTGTCAGTGTAGTCCAAATTAAATATTGCTCTGATACACCGTTTTTGAATTAAGAATACCTCCATTATATCAGTCGAGTTGCCCCAAATTATGATACCATAGCGTAATGCAGAATCTACATAACCATTGTAGGCTGTTATGGCTGCCTCCAATGATAAAGCAATTTACCTTGACAGAAGTTGTTAACTTTCATCAATAGCATTAACTTTTTGCCACTTATGATTAAATGCAGTCATAAAAAACAACTTTGGTTTTTGTTTTACGACTTTGCTGCAAACAAAAAATATATCTCTGCATACAAAATTGCTGAACATGAAAAAATCGGGTCTAGTACCTAGTTGCGAATCACGCTGTGGCGACACACGATGTGTCGAAAAACTTTCATTGTGGTACGCTGCGGAGCGAAAAGCCATTTTATTACTCGTTAAAATAAGGTTAAATTTAGTATAAGGTTAACAGAATCTGCGTCTTATCATTATTTTTATCTTGCCTGAGTTTTAAATTAGTATAAAATTTAAATTTTTTTTCGCCACAGCATTAGTCGCTGCAGTGACATTCAAATCTACGTCAATCGCTCCAGTTGCTTTACGTTCCAGCGTACCACAATGATACTTTTTCGCCACAGCGTGTGTCGCCACAGCGTCATTCGCAACTAGGTACTAGACTAGACGTCAGCATCAGAAGTAGATGAGCATCTGAAGTAGTCAAATAATTGTTAGCAATCATTTTTTTTATAATATCTACACAGCAACAGTTTTTAAATTGATGTAAGCTTGTTTGGATCCACGTACATACATGTTCATCGGTCGAATCACGAAGGGCTGTATCTAACAAATTCTTGATTTTGAGTTATATATATTAAAGGTAAACTTAAAATAAACCTTACAATTAAAGGAAGTTAGATCTTATTCTAAATGATAGCCTCGTTAATTACATAGAAGCTTAAGACACTAAGTTGGAACAGTTCTTCACAGTAACTTTTAAACTTTTTCTTAAAATCACTCCACTGTAAAGTTGTAAAAATTTGCTTACGCTTCTTCGTGATTCAACCGACGATTTCATTATAACCGGAAGGCTTTTTTTTATGTGTACGCTTTGATCGCCAAATGTATCTAAGCACAGAAATCTTCAAAAATATCTCAACAGTTTTCAAGAATAAACTGTGATGCCTTTGTAATAAGGCTCTTAACTAGCTAGCTGATGGCAATGACTGCCTACTTACTTAAAATATATTTCATACTCAGACTAAAGAGTCTTTATTATGTATTCATATTACACACATCATAGACAATGATTGTGGCATGAAATGGAAACTCTTCTAAAGAAAAAGAGAAGTTTAAATTCAGACTAAAAAGTATATTTACCCAATACATCAACTGAAATATAATAAAGAAGTATTGTATCCACCTCTTATGTCGTATTTATACAACTTCTTTGATAAAAAAGCCATTTGCTTTTATTTTTTATGTCTCTCAACAGACAGACTGAAACTGAGCTGAAACTACGTTGAAACTCGAACAATCTTACTAATTAATTCTATAAATGTGATCGTTTGTATGTTTAGATTTTATTATCATGCAATAACCGCTGAACGAGTTTGGACGTTTTGGCATCTAAATTAGATAGTTTACCTGGAATTAAACTTTTTATTACAGTAAATGACAATTTACCCACGTAGACGAAGTCGCATGCAGAAGCTAGTATTTTCAATTACTTGTTTTGGTGAAACAAGACTCATAAAAACGACAGCATAGATGTATCTTATGTCCGTCTGTCTAATGAAATCTTACAGACAAAAATCCATCACGCTTTTTTTTTGCTACAGGCGCTAACAGAGAAACGTATATGTATATAGGTACATTTGTTGATACATACATAATATTTTCGTGTTTATTTTATACGGATACATTAGAAATACATGGATTAGCATACAAAATAACAAATGGTATGCTTAACCCTGTAGGAGTTTTCTGCCAACAAACCTATAAGTATGACACTACACACTTAAATGGGGAATCACCAAATAGTGTAGGACCAGTTATCTGTAGCTTTTTCTCATCATCCTAGGTCTACTTATTAACAGTAAACTAAAATAGGACATAGATGTACTTTGTTTTTATTATATTTATTATATCTGTTTTTACCAATAAATGATTTGAATTTAAATCATACTTTTTCAAAAACATACCCCGATTTTCGAGATTCGATAGATATGATACAGATAGAAGTTTTATGTTATAAATAAATAAATAAATTATGATCATCAACCAAAAGACTTCTACTGCTGGACAAAGGCCTCCCCCAAGGGTTTCCACACCGACTGACCCTACGCTGCCCGCATCCAGCAGCTTTCCGCAACCTTCACGAAGTAATGGGATTCGAATCCACGGCCCTCGGATCAGTAGTCAGGAGCGCTAACCGCTGAGCCACCGACCACCCACCCGCCAAAGCCACAGAATCAATCAATATGTCAGTACAGATAGTTTTCCTGTGAAGAAAGTTTCCGTCTCTGACCCTATGCAGGTAAAATGGCATTTCCATATTTAAATCTGTATTGTTAACATGTTTACTGAAAATTTTAACGCTTAGATACATTTGGAACTCATATAGACAGATATAGATGACGTTTGACTGTTCAGATATTTTTGACGCGTCGTCGAATGCTCACATACTCACATTAATGAGAGTCATTTGCAGTGTAGATGTAATCTGTTGTCGAAGTGTGTAGAAATATGTATTTGAGTACCTGGACTGATCCCATATATATCTGACGCTGACTGTACTAGTCCCAAAAAATCTGTATGATTACTAGAAGCTCAACTTAACGGGTCTTAACTTATTTTGTTATGGGGTAGTTCAGAAATATCTAAAAAAAGGAACTGTGGTTTGTAAATCATGAAACTGAACAACATTTCCCAAGGAACCAAATAGATACTCAATTAGCAAAAAATCTTTATGTATAAACTTGGCAAACTATTGTTTTTGTTCATCTATTTTATAACCATTCTGTAAGTACTTAATGTGACGGACTAAGTGAAAACCGACCAATGATTGACATGTTACGAAAATATAATTTACTTAGTTAAAATATTATGCGTTGTTCGATGTAGACGCAACAAAGTGTTTCGTATGATTACTCAAGAAAGCTTTTTAGGGTTCCGTAGTCAAATAGCAAAAACGGAACCCTTATGGATTCGTCATGTCTGTCTGTCTGTCTGTCAGTCCGTATGTCACAGCCACTTTTTTCCGAAACTATAAGAACTATACTGCTGAAACTTGGTAAGTATAGATGTATTCTGTGAACCGCATTAAGATTTTCACATAAAAATAGAAAAAAAAACAATAAATGGGAGTTCCCCATACTTAGAACTGAAAATCAATTTTTTTTTTCATCAAACCTATACGTGTGGGGTATCTATGTATAGGTCTTCAAAAATGATATTGATATAATATATTTATTTTCTAAACCGAATAGCTTGCGCGAGAGACACTTTCAAAGTGGTAAAATGTGTCCCCCCCCCCCCCTGTAACTTCTAAAATAAGAGAATGATAAAACTAGAAAAAATATATGATGTACATTACCATGCGAACTTCCACCGAAAATTGGTTTGAACGAGATCTAGTAAGTAGTTTTTTTAATACGTCATAAATCGTAAACCGCAAATTACCTTTCATTCAATCAACTCAAATATAAAAAATAGAGAGTTCAAGACATGTGTGATTATGAATTTATACGGAACCCTCGGTGCGCGAGTCCGACTCGCACTTGGCTGGTTTTTAATTAAATTTCTGGTACTCTCTCCCACATGCACACAAGGCGGCAGATCAAGTTTCCACCATTTACTAAAGTATACTCATACCCTAAGCTACGTATAATGCGTACATACAACTACCTCATCTTACAACTAGCAAATTATGTTACGTTCCAAAATACATCTGAGAGAGTTAATGTGGAATTATTATTAACTTGACTCTTGGCTCGGTGCGGCTTGCGTGGCACGTCGATCGCAAAGGTTAACTGACTATAAACAGGTTCATAACCTGGATGGGCTTGATTGTAAGTGGTATTTTAAAGCATACTTTTTTTTTCTGAGGGATGAGGACAGTCCCGTGCTACAGTAGTGGGAACGATATGTATTGTTTACGCACCACGGTTGAATACATGTTTTTCAAGAAAATATTAAGTTGTTTAGGAACGGGCCCAAGATAGTTGTTGCATATAAGTGACAGCTAAGTATTGTCAAACTTGGATAATGTAATGTATTATGGATGACTGCCAAACACGTGTAAAGTAAGTTCAAAGCTAGATGTGGAAGTGCCCAAAATCCTGCAAGTAATCCCGAAGATTATGATGGTATTTGGCGAGACGAGTTCGTGCAGTTATGCAAATGTGAAGGGGGTTTATAGTGAATCAACTAAACAGATAAAAATAAAAAAAGTAAAATTTAGAAGATATTAAAAACTTAAGTTTCCTCCACTAGCACATGCAACACTTTATTTACTACTACACTTTGTTTTAATAAAAAATAAAATGAAAATAGAAATATAAATTTACAACTCTTGTCTTGATTGTAAAAGAATAACTCGAAAACCATTACACCAATTATTGTCATCAAACATAACTAAAACCTACCGCAATGAAACCTACTTAAAAATGAAAAAGAAAACCGCAAATTGGTCAATCCGTTCGAAAGCTACGATCCCACAGACAGACACGGACGCACACAACAACGCAGGGCTAACCAATCAAAGACAAAAATAAACCATAAGTGACAAAGTTATATCACGCTTTTTTTGCCTCGGGGCGAGGCCCGGGGTTAAAATCCTTCATAAAATACCACTAAATAACACCAAAATATACACTTATCGATCGGAATACCTACGCACAATTTTTCTTTACGTCACAATATAATATGTGTAGCTGAAATTATCTAATTTCCTGTCAGTATCACTACAGCTTACGTAGGAAGGATCTAATTTATGAACATAGGTAAATGTTCTATTAAGATTACGTGTTCCACAAGTATACGTATATAACTGAGTGATCTCGACAATCTATGTATGGTACCTATGATTCCTTTTGTGAGCATGCAAAGTTGACATCAAAAACCATATGCATATTTTTTCAATGATCATCTACGGTAAAATATCGACATATTGTTATAGAGAATACCTACTCAATTACAAGAATAATATACAGTGTAGTAAATTATGATAAAAAGCTTGTGAATATATTATTGCAAACAGGTGAGGGCTTACAGTTGTCGAGTTTTCAATTACTTTATAAATTCCATGGATTATATGGCGACGTTTACATTATAGCTGTGAGAAATTAGAGAAATAACATGGAAATCAATTAAATTTATGTTGTAGAAAAAAATTACCTTAACAATTTAACAAAAAAAAACCCACTGTAGATACAAAATGTATCATTTTTAATATCCGCAACTGGTAAGCCGTTGGCTTTTTATTTTATTTACATTACCTTACCTGGTGGTGACGATGCCGATGATGGAAGCGGAGTTACCAAGATTCTCCAACGCGATGGGGAACTGGCTAGTCACAATCAAGACAAATCTAATGATTACACCTCTTACTTCGTAATCCTCTATCAGATTTGGCTACAGGCGGAAACCCTACACTAATAATAATAAAAAATAAAAATAATAAGACCTGATATAACAGTCCATGACAACCAAAATAACACAGCATATTTGATGGACATTGCTATTCCAAATACACACAACATTCAGGCCACAATATCCGAAAAACTCAACAAATATGAGACCTGGCAATAGAAATTAAAACACTGGAAAGTACAAACAGTTCATATTATTCCCATAGTCATCTCCTCAACCGGTGTAATTCCTAAGACCTTAAAAGATAGCCTCGATAGCCTACATATCTCGAACGTATATGTACCTGCTGCAGAAAGCTACCGTGCTTAACAACTTAACACTTGCCGGATTACAAGGAAGTTCCTCACTTCCAGCTCTATCTTAAATGCAAATCCTTTCACGTTTGTAAAGCTCCTACCCTTCGAAGAAGGAGATAAATAAAGATACCAATATAATAATATTAATTAATAATAATATTAATTAATTAATATTAACTCACAATACGAAGTACGTCTCGACATCCGCCGCCGTTGCCGCGGTCGTCAATACTCCTCCAACAATGTCTTTCCTTATTATTACGGCCAAAATAAAAATACTCATACAGTCATATTCTACAAAAGCAGCATTTGTTAACGATAATTAAATTCAATTTCAAATAAATATCCTAAATTGTTTAAAATTTCTCAGTTCTCTGAACATCTGCTAGTAAATTACTGTAATCATCTTAGATGGAGACCGATACCGATCCGGTATAATGAGAAATCAAACGAACTTAACTTATGAAGTTGATTCCAATTATACGAGGTCTCCATCGAAGATGATTACCAATTCAAGCAAAAATCCCATCTTAAACATGGGGTACAAACTATAAAAATAATTAAGAAAGTGCAGGCTGTGACAGGCTGGGTACGTAGTAAAGGGGAAAGATAGAAATTTCGTTTTTTTATTATAGAAGGCTCTAAAATGTGACGACGACAGCAACATTTCGTGAGCTGCTCTATTAAATTATCTAAAAACTTCATAAGGTAAGTTCGTTTGATTTGTAATCATTATTGAAGGTAGATTATATATACGATTTCCCAAAAATGCGCTCAACATAAACTGAGCGTTCAAAACATCGCTATAAGATCTGTTCTACCTACTGAAAAAAAATTTTCGTTATAAACAGCCGTGGCGTGGAAAATAATTATTAGCACGAATTTCCATTTTGTTGCGAAACATGCGACATAAATTGTATATTTTGCACATCAGAAGGCAAGGTTCTCTACCACGTGTATCTGTGAAATAGATGAAAAAAAATGTCAGTAACTTTTTAATTAGCATGAAATAAAGACTTTTAGTCTGAGCGAGTAGCAAAATCGTGACAGACTTATCATTGAAAAACAGACAACGCACAGCCTAAACCATTTAAAATTAAAACGTTTCAAAAGGATTTTATTTCCATATAGATGGGAGTGTAAAGTACCGTTAAGGAGCTTTCAGATGTAGAAAGAACTAGTAGGTTGTATTTGTATTTATAATGACCGTGGTGTTTGCAGTGTTTGCCACATCACGTTTTACTTAAAATAGTCCTATTATCATTTGGTGAGTGCTGCTGGAGTTAAGTATCAATGCGTTTTCAAGGTATATTTCAATAACTGAAAAAAAAAACAAGGACGAGACGTAGTCGCAGGCTCTGATTGCCAGTCATCTGACTTATCATAATTTTTCTTTTTATCAAATTTCTAAATCGACAATAAGATAGTTGTTTGCATAAAAAATAAATTACGAAATATTGATCAGTAGGTACAAATTACAGAAAAACTTAGTCACTTGGATTTTCATAACATATGCATTTTTTTATTTATAAAAGTTTCGTTATGATTATAAAAACGATTACACTAAATTATGACGTCATAGTGTACTATTTCAATAATTTTTAGAAGAAATTTTGTTTTTAAAATTTAATAAAAAGTAACTCAAATGGCTAGCAGTCAACTACCCTATTTGTTCTATAAATGTTTGAAACAGCGAAGTACGGCATCATCATTTCGAATAATCGTTTCCACACTCATAACACTGAGCAACAAAATAATAGCTTTGTTCTCCTACCTAAGGAAAATACATATTTTTGTAATCTTCGTAGCCAAGGTTTAAACGCACGATAAATAAAAAGTCAGAGTTAGCGTTTGGTTTTTTTAAATAAACAGGGTGTAACAAAAAGGTGCAGTAATACTTCAAGGTGGGCTTCTACTCATCAAACTGAAAAACTTTTCATACAAACTTGGCTCGCTAGCTGATCGATTTGTATGAAAAGTCCAAAAATTTTTCTGCGATTTCAACAAAGTTGTAGAACAAAAGTTGTTCAGTTTGATGAGTAGAATTCCCAGTTAACACCTACACCAATTTTCTTACATCCTGTATAGGGTGTCAAAAAAGTTCGTTTCAAATTTGAAGGGGCTAGTGAGAGCTTCAAGTATTACTGCACCTTTTTGTTACATTCTGTATATATTTTTTTTAACTAAAAGAATGAATATTTTACGGGTCCCTTATATTGTGTATTTTTAAGGATTTTTAAAGATCAGTGAGACTAAAATATGGAGCGGCCGTGGCTAAGTGTGGCTTGCGTGGTTACGTCGATCACGCAAGTTAACCGCCTACAGGCTCGGATATAACCTGGATATGTTTGACTATTAGTGGCAATCTCGACCGTTTCCGTGTACGTTAAGCCGTTGGTGCCGGCTGCTATCACTAGGTGACAGTTGTTAAGCCATGTCGGAGTTCTTATAGGCGGGCGGCTTGAAAATTTCTGACAATATGGTTGGCATCTAGCCCCACAGCCTCCACCAATCCGGACTTGGCCCCCGTGTGTGGAATACGGCCTAACCTTTTTGAAGTATGGGAAGAGACCCCTGCAGCTGGGACGATATGGGTTGTTAAAGACACAAAAATAGCATTCAGTAATGTGATATTTTTGTTCACGTCAAATGACCGGTTTCGGCGGTGACACAATTTTTTGTAAGACCAATAGGTTAGGTTTTTATAGCAAGTTGTACAGCATACATGTGGTCCCCACGATTTATCTAGATTGACAACTAATTTTAAAATACTTAAACACTCTTCAATAGCTATACGGAGTAAAAGACTTTTTTGGCTATCTGTTGTGAACTTTTCACATACGTAACAAAACTGATCGGGAGAATTTATGCAACTGCGTGACATTTTTGTACCTTACTGTATTGCGTTTCGAACGCAACTGAACTTGTTTTAATAGTTTGCTTATTTTATAAAATATCGCAATGAACAAAATGCGATATTTTATAAAATGGAGAAAACTTGCAAGTCATTTATTTGATAACGGGAGCTAAACAAACGTAACTATTATTATTTCTTTGGTTAGGTGTTGATACCTAACAAAAACAATATATACGTAAATCGCTTAGGTGGGAGAACCCTTGTTGAATAGTGTAACCTGCGAATTTTTTATAAATAAAAAATTGCACACGTAATGAAATTCCAAGCTAGCAAGTTTTATTACTTAGTGAAAATATTTCATAATTAATAATTTATAATAATAATAAATAATTGTTGATGCAGTCTAGTTCCCTGTTATTGAAAGAAAACATTCGGCTAGGTATAATTATCACTTTAACGACTATTTTGAGTCACTGTAGATTTAGGTTTGACTAAAGCTTACAACCTCAGACCGCTTATTCCTATACTATTAAACGAGTTAAGTGTCCCGACGATTTTGAAAACGGCTTGAAACCTTCTGAAGAAAATCTAGGATTAAGGGTTAAAAATCACCAGAAATCGATCTATGGTGGAATTATCTTCGAAAAACTCATGGTATAAATAAGTTTGTTCAAGCAGTTTTGGATTTCAGCACAAGAAGCAGAATTATAACAACATTTAAAAGTGCCTTTTGTGTTTTTTCACAAACAAAAACTGTAGAAATATAATGTTCAAAATATCTTAAATTGACTTAAGATATTTTTATTATTTCTTTTTGATATTATTCTTTTGTGCAAAACAGCTTATGTCTAATATCTCGTAAAGTAATAAAGATATCAAAAAACTAATAATTCCATTGAAAAAAACTTAACTATATTACTCTAAAAAGTCTAACACTTCCAGATAATTTGTTAAAAAAACATTGAAAAATCTTAAAGATTTTTCTCAATCTTTAATCGGCTCTCCAGTAAAGTTAGCAAAATCAACTTAAGCGTTTTCTCACAGGAGGCACAGAAATAGGTTTAGTGCTTTTTAGGAAATCATCAAAATAATGAGAAACGACGTCTCTAATACTTTAAAGGTATTAGAGATGTCAATTATTATTTATTTATATCGGAATTCCATCACAGACGATACGGAATTTTCATTTATAGCTTTGCCACAAGTATCGTCCTTTTTGACTCCCTGACCTTTCTCGCCAATCAAATTCATAAATACCCATACGTTGATATGTAGGTATGTGTACCTACTCGAAGGTAATACCTGTTCGGTCGGTATAACATTCCGTCGCTCTACTGTGGCTGCGACTACATAACAATGCTACAAGTGCGTTCCGTGCAAGTTTTGACAGCAGTTGATTGAGCTTAGATTCGGAAAATCAATAAGGTTTAAGCGTCATGTCACAGCGCTCCAGTTACGAAACAACAGACTTTGTCTAAATATAATTGAATGAAAAGCGGTAAATTGTAGATTTCCTCGTATACGACTTCCCTCGGGACTTCTATACCTTTAATCGAAAATTAACTGGATCGCGTGGCATTTTACGTAACGCAAGCACAGATTAAATATAGTACGCAAGATTCTGGAATATTACCTCCCGTACCGTAACGCTTAATCAGACAGATTCCTGTTCTATTTCTTTTTTTTTTCCTCCCTGTTCTATTTCTTTATTTTAAAACACTGAATAAATGTATTTTCTTTCTTTTTTCGTTATGTAACAGGTCCTTTCAAACAAGTCCTTTTCATATATACGCTAAGTTCGACGTCACGTGACCTATTGATAATTTAACGTCCCTTGTTTCACTTCATTAGAATGTACTTCCAAATCAGTACGCTTACTCTCTTTGATGAGAGCTGCCAAGATTGCTCGGTTAATTGCGAGCGATTTCAAAAGTCAAACGATGTTTTGCTTGTTCTGGCAGACCTAAAATCGTAAACCTTGTTCTGTCTTTTCTCCTGTTTTAGCAGGTTTGACCGTGACAGGACGAACACCCATCCCTCTCGTCCTAATTGTACAACGTAATTTGCGTACGACCCCTGATCAATGAGTGACAACAGCATAGGAATCAGTTTCTTTTTTTTAAATGAAATGAAATGAAATGAAATATGTTTATTGTGCATGGATTTAGGTATTACATTAGCAGATATATTGGCCTTAATACAAAGTTCCACTAAACCCTACTTTATCAAGTATATACACAGAATGACAATATTTATATAAGCAAATTTAAATTAAAAATAATGATACATTCACATAACTTAAAATGACAGCGATACTAATAAAATAAACTAATAAATAATAATTACAATTAACTATCTATGTATTTAAATATTCGTAATAAACAGTAAATTAACATTCATTATATTTATTATATTGTTATTTATTACCATTAATTAATTTTACATTCGAAATATTCCTTTAAACTATAAAAACAATGCTTCAGTAGCCATGACTTAGTCAATATTTTAAAATAATTTGTTTTATGCGATTTGAGAGAATCTGGTAATTTATTAAATATGTCAATACACATGTGAAAGCAATTTTTCTGTGTCAAAGTCAGTCTGGCAAAGGGTTTGTATAATCTGTGAGTATATTGTGACCGTATAACTCTAGTGTATACATCTTGTCTTTGTTGGAAAAGATATTTATGTTTATACACAAATATACAAATCTCTAATATGTATAGACACGGGACAGGTAGAATACCATATTTTCTAAACATGGGTTGGCAACTGTCAGTGTAGTCCAAATTAAATATTGCTCTGATACACCGTTTTTGAATTAAGAATACCTCCATTATATCAGTCGAGTTGCCCCAAATTATGATACCATAGCGTAATGCAGAATCTACATAACCATTGTAGGCTGTTATGGCTGCATGATAAAGCAATTTACCTTGACAGAAGTTGTTAACTTTCATCAATAGCATTAACTTTTTGCCACTTATGATTAAATGCAGTCATAAAAAACAACTTTGGTTTTTGTTTTACGACTTTGCTGCAAACAAAAAATATATCTCTGCATACAAAATTGCTGAACATGAAAAAATCGGGTCTAGTACCTAGTTGCGAATCACGCTGTGGCGACACACGATGTGTCGAAAAACTTTCATTGTACGCTGCGGAGCGAAAAGCCATTTTATTACTCGTTAAAATAAGGTTAAATTTAGTATAAGGTTAACAGAATCTGCGTCTTATCATTATTTTTATCTTGCCTGAGTTTTAAATTAGTATAAAATTTAAATTTTTTTTCGCCACAGCATTAGTCGCTGCAGTGACATTCAAATCTACGTCAATCGCTCCAGTTGCTTTACGTTCCAGCGTACCACAATGATACTTTTTCGCCACAGCGTGTGTCGCCACAGCGTCATTCGCAACTAGGTACTAGACTAAACGTCAGCATCAGAAGTAGATGAGCATCTGAAGTAGTCAAATAATTGTTAGCAATCATTTTTTTAATAATATCTACACAGCAACAGTTTTTAAATTGATGTAAGCTTGTTTGGATCCACGTACATACATGTTCATCGGTCGAATCACGAAGGGCTGTATCTAACAAATTCTTGATTTTGAGTTATATATATTAAAGGTAAACTTAAAATAAACCTTACAATTAAAGGAAGTTAGATCTTATTCTAAATGATAGCCTCGTTAATTACATAGAAGCTTAAGATACTAAGTTGGAACAGTTCTTCACAGTAACTTTTAAACTTTTTCTTAAAATCACTCCACTGTAAAGTTGTAAAAATTTGCTTACGCTTCTTCGTGATTCAACCGACGATTTCATTATAACCGGAAGGCTTTTTTTATGTGTACGCTTCGATCGCCAAATGTATCTAAGCACAGAAATCTTCAGTAATATCTCAACAGTTTTCAAGAATAAACTGTGATGCCTTTGTAATAAGGCTCTTAACTAGCTAGCTGGTGGCAATGACTGCCTACTTACTTAAAATATCTTTCATACTCAGACTAAAGAGTCTTTATTATGTATTCATATTACACACATCATAGACAATGATTGTGGCATGAAATGGAAACTCTTCTAAAGAAAAAGAGAAGTTTAAATTCAGACTAAAAAGTATATTTACCCATTACATCAACTGAAATATAATAAAGAAGTATTGTATCCACCTCTTATGTCGTATTTATACAACTTCTTTGATAAAAAAGCCATTTGCTTTTATTTTTTAAGTCTCTCAACAGACAGACTGAAACTGAGCTGAAACTACGTTGAAACTCGAACAATCTTACTAATTAATTCTATAAATGTGATCGTTTGTATGTTTAGATTTTATTATCATGCAATAACCGCTGAACGAGTTTGGACGTTTTGGCATCTAAATTAGATAGTTTACCTGGAATTAAACTTTTTATTACAGTAAATGACAATTCGCCCACGTAGACGAAGTCGCATGCAGAAGCTAGTATTTTCAATTACTTGTTTTGGTGAAGTAAGACTCATAAAAACGACAGCATAGATGTATCTTATGTCCGTCTGTCTAATGAAATCTTACAGACAAAAATCCATCACGCTTTTTTTTTGCTACAAGCGCTAACAGAGAAACCTATATATAGGTACATTTGTTGATACATACAAAATATTTTCGTGTTTATTTTACACGGATACATTAGAAATACATGGATTAGCATACAAAATAACAAATGGTATCCTTAACCCTGTAGGAGTTTTCTGCCAACAAACCTATAAGTATGACAATACACACATATATGGGGAATCACCAAATAGTGTAGGACCAGTTATCTGTAGCTTTTTCTCATCATCCTAGGTCTACTTATTAACAGTAAACTAAAATAGGACATAGATGTACTTTGTTTTTATTATATTTATTATATCTGTTTTTACCAATAAATGATTTGAATTTAAATCATACTTTTTCAAAAACATACCCCGATTTTCGAGATTCGATAGATATGATACAGATAGAAGTTTTATGTTATAAATAAATAAATAAATTATGATCATCAACCAAAAGACTTCTACTGCTGGACAAAGGCCTCCCCCAAGGGTTTCCACACCGACTGACCCTACGCTGCCCGCATCCAGCAGCTTTCCGCAACCTTCACGAAGTAATGGGATTCGAATCCACGGCCCTCGGATCAGTAGTCAGGAGCGCTAACCGCTGAGCCACCGACCACCCACCCGCCAAAGCCACAGAATCAATCAATATGTCAGTACAGATAGTTTTCCTGTGAAGAAAGTTTCCGTCTCTGACCCTATGCAGGTAAAATGGCATTTCCATATTTAAATCTCTATTGTTAACATGTTTACTGAAAATTTTAACGCTTAGATACATTTGGAACTCATATAGATAGATATAGATGACGTTTGACTGTTCAGATATTTTTGACGCGTCGTCAAATGCTCACACACTCACATTAATGAGAGTCATTTGCAGTGTAGATGTAATCTGTCGTCGAATTGTGTAGAAATATGTATTTGAGTACCTGGACTGATCCCATATATATCTGACGCTGACTGTACTAGTCCCAAAAAATCTGTATGATTACTAGAAGCTCAAATTAACGGGTCTTAACTTATTTTGTTATGGGGTAGTTCAGAAATAGGTATCTAAAAAAAGGAACTGTGGTTTCTAACTCATGAAACTGAACAACATTTCCCAAGGAACCAAATAGATACTCAATTAGCAAAAAAAATTTCTTTAGGTATGTATAAACTTGGCAAACTATGGGGAAGAAAACTGACAAAGCTCGCCGATAGAGGCGCTGATATCGCTTGACTCATACCAACTGCCAAAACGTATAGAAAAAAATGTTAACGTGAACTAAACATAAGATTATTAAAAAAATGCCGCGTTGTGTGACGATTGGTTGCAATAATAATGGAAATCATTAATTTCCTAAAGATTTTCGGATGAAGAAGACGTGGGAAAAGTTACGTTTTCAATTATGTACTTTTCAACTTCGCCTTTAATTGAGGAATAGTCCAAGTCGCATACATTTTCCATTTAACAATTTTACAGAAAAAAAACCTAATTTAAAAAACGCGGAACTAATTGAAAGTTGTTATGAGTCAAGCGTCCGTAGCGCCATCTGCAAATGGCTTTGCGTTTTCTTCCCCATTGTTTTTGTTCATCTATTTTATAACCACCTGTAAGTACTTAATGTGACGGACTAAGTGAAAACCGACCAATGATTGACATGTTACGAAAATATAATTTACTTACCTAGTTAAAATATTATGCGTTGTTCGATGTAGACGCAACAAAGTGTTTCGTGATTACTCAAGAAAGCTTTTTAGGGTTCCGTAGCCAAATGGCAAAAAACGGAACCCTTATGGATTCGTCATGTCTGTCTGTCTGTCTGTCCGTCCGTATGTCACAGCCACTTTTTTCCGAAACTATAAGAACTATACTGTTGAAACTTAAGTAAGTAAGGTAAGTAGATGTATTCTGTGAACCGCATTGAGATTTTCACATAAAAATAGAAAAAAAAAACAATAAATGGGGGTTCCCCATACTACCTATACGTATGGGGTATCTATGTATAGGTCTTCAAAAATGATATTGAGGTTTCTAATATAGTTTTTTTCTAAACCGAATAGTTTGCGCGAGAGACACTTTCAAAGTGGTAAAATGTGTGTCCCCCCTCCCTGTAACTTCTAAAATAAGAGAATGATAAAACTAGAAAAAATATATGATGTACATTACCATGCAAACTTCCACCGAAAATTGGTTTGAACGAGAACTAGTAAGTCGTTTTTTTTTAATACGTCATAAATCGTAAACCGCAAATTACCTTTCATTCAATCAACTCAAATATAAAAAATATAGAGTTCAAGACATGTGTGATTATGAATTTATACGGAACCCTCGGTGCACGAGTCCGACTCGCACTTGGCCGGTTTTTAATTAAATTTCTGGTACTCTCTCCCACATGCACACAAGGCGGCAGATCAAGTTTCCACCATTTACTAAAGTATACTTATACCTACGCTACGTATAATGCGTACATACAACTACCTCATCTTACAACTAGCAAATTAGGTTACGTTCCAAAATACATCTGAGAGAGTTGATGTGGAATTATTATTAACTTGACTCTTGGCTCGGTGCGGCTTGCGTGGCACGTCGATCGCAAAGGTTAACTGACTATAAACAGGTTCATAACCTGGATGGGCTTGATTGTTAGTGGATGGGATGAGGACAGTCCCGTGCTACAGCAGTTGGAACGATATGTATTGTTTACGCACCACGGTTGAATGCATGTTTTTTAAGAAAATATTAAGTGGTTTAGGAACGGGCCCAAGACAGTTGTTGCATATAAGTGACAGCTAAATATTGTCAAACTTGGCTAATGTAATGTATTATGGATGAGTGCCAAACACGTGTAAAGTAAGTTCAAAGCTAGATGTGGAAGTGCCCAAAATCCTGCAAGTAATCCCGAAGATTATGATGGTATTTGGCGAGACGAGTTCGTGCAGTTATGCAAATGTGAAGGGGGTTTACAGTGAATCAACTAAACAGATATTAAAAGTAAAATTTAAAGATAATTTAAAGATAAAAGTAAAATTTAGAAGATATTAAAAACTTAAGTTTCCTCCACTAGCACATGCAACACTTTATTTACTACTACACTTTGTTTTAATAAAAAATAAAATGAAAATAGAAATATAAATTTACAACTCTTGTCTTGATTGTAAAAGAATAACTCGAAAACCATTACACCAATTATTGTCATCAAACATAACTAAAACCTACCGCAATGAAACCTACTTAAAAATGAAAAAGAAAACCGCAAATTGGTCAATCCGTTCGAAAGCTACGATCCCACAGACAGACACGGACGCACACAACAACGCAGGGCTAACCAATCAAAGACAAAAATAAACCATAAGTGACAAAGTTATATCACGCTTTTTTTGCCTCGGGGCGAGGCCCGGGGTTAAAATCCTTCATAAAATACCACTAAATAACACCAAAATATACACTTATCGATCGGAATACCTACGCACAATTTTTCTTTACGTCACAATATAATATGTGTAGCTGAAATTATCTAATTTCCTGTCAGTATCACTACAGCTTACGTAGGAAGGATCTAATTTATGAACATAGGTAAATGTTCTATTAAGATTACGTGTTCCACAAGTATACGTATATAACTGAGTGATCTCGACAATCTATGTATGGTACCTATGATTCCTTTTGTGAGCATGCAAAGTTGACATCAAAAACCATATGCATATTTTTTCAATGATCATCTACGGTAAAATATCGACATATTGTTATAGAGAATACCTACTCAATTACAAGAATAATATACAGTGTAGTAAATTATGATAAAAAGCTTGTGAATATATTATTGCAAACAGGTGAGGGCTTACAGTTGTCGAGTTTTCAATTACTTTATAAATTCCATGGATTATATGGCGACGTTTACATTATAGCTGTGAGAAATTAGAGAAATAACATGGAAATCAATTAAATTTATGTTGTAGAAAAAAATTACCTTAACAATTTAACAAAAAAAAACCCACTGTAGATACAAAATGTATCATTTTTAATATCCGCAACTGGTAAGCCGTTGGCTTTTTATTTTATTTACATTACCTTACCTGGTGGTGACGATGCCGATGATGGAAGCGGAGTTACCAAGATTCTCCAACGCGATGGGGAACTGGCTAGTCACAATCAAGACAAATCTAATGATTACACCTCTTACTTCGTAATCCTCTATCAGATTTGGCTACAGGCGGAAACCCTACACTAATAATAATAAAAAATAAAAATAATAAGACCTGATATAACAGTCCATGACAACCAAAATAACACAGCATATTTGATGGACATTGCTATTCCAAATACACACAACATTCAGGCCACAATATCCGAAAAACTCAACAAATATGAGACCTGGCAATAGAAATTAAAACACTGGAAAGTACAAACAGTTCATATTATTCCCATAGTCATCTCCTCAACCGGTGTAATTCCTAAGACCTTAAAAGATAGCCTCGATAGCCTACATATCTCGAACGTATATGTACCTGCTGCAGAAAGCTACCGTGCTTAACAACTTAACACTTGCCGGATTACAAGGAAGTTCCTCACTTCCAGCTCTATCTTAAATGCAAATCCTTTCACGTTTGTAAAGCTCCTACCCTTCGAAGAAGGAGATAAATAAAGATACCAATATAATAATATTAATTAATAATAATATTAATTAATTAATATTAACTCACAATACGAAGTACGTCTCGACATCCGCCGCCGTTGCCGCGGTCGTCAATACTCCTCCAACAATGTCTTTCCTTATTATTACGGCCAAAATAAAAATACTCATACAGTCATATTCTACAAAAGCAGCATTTGTTAACGATAATTAAATTCAATTTCAAATAAATATCCTAAATTGTTTAAAATTTCTCAGTTCTCTGAACATCTGCTAGTAAATTACTGTAATCATCTTAGATGGAGACCGATACCGATCCGGTATAATGAGAAATCAAACGAACTTAACTTATGAAGTTGATTCCAATTATACGAGGTCTCCATCGAAGATGATTACCAATTCAAGCAAAAATCCCATCTTAAACATGGGGTACAAACTATAAAAATAATTAAGAAAGTGCAGGCTGTGACAGGCTGGGTACGTAGTAAAGGGGAAAGATAGAAATTTCGTTTTTTTATTATAGAAGGCTCTAAAATGTGACGACGACAGCAACATTTCGTGAGCTGCTCTATTAAATTATCTAAAAACTTCATAAGGTAAGTTCGTTTGATTTGTAATCATTATTGAAGGTAGATTATATATACGATTTCCCAAAAATGCGCTCAACATAAACTGAGCGTTCAAAACATCGCTATAAGATCTGTTCTACCTACTGAAAAAAAATTTTCGTTATAAACAGCCGTGGCGTGGAAAATAATTATTAGCACGAATTTCCATTTTGTTGCGAAACATGCGACATAAATTGTATATTTTGCACATCAGAAGGCAAGGTTCTCTACCACGTGTATCTGTGAAATAGATGAAAAAAAATGTCAGTAACTTTTTAATTAGCATGAAATAAAGACTTTTAGTCTGAGCGAGTAGCAAAATCGTGACAGACTTATCATTGAAAAACAGACAACGCACAGCCTAAACCATTTAAAATTAAAACGTTTCAAAAGGATTTTATTTCCATATAGATGGGAGTGTAAAGTACCGTTAAGGAGCTTTCAGATGTAGAAAGAACTAGTAGGTTGTATTTGTATTTATAATGACCGTGGTGTTTGCAGTGTTTGCCACATCACGTTTTACTTAAAATAGTCCTATTATCATTTGGTGAGTGCTGCTGGAGTTAAGTATCAATGCGTTTTCAAGGTATATTTCAATAACTGAAAAAAAAAACAAGGACGAGACGTAGTCGCAGGCTCTGATTGCCAGTCATCTGACTTATCATAATTTTTCTTTTTATCAAATTTCTAAATCGACAATAAGATAGTTGTTTGCATAAAAAATAAATTACGAAATATTGATCAGTAGGTACAAATTACAGAAAAACTTAGTCACTTGGATTTTCATAACATATGCATTTTTTTATTTATAAAAGTTTCGTTATGATTATAAAAACGATTACACTAAATTATGACGTCATAGTGTACTATTTCAATAATTTTTAGAAGAAATTTTGTTTTTAAAATTTAATAAAAAGTAACTCAAATGGCTAGCAGTCAACTACCCTATTTGTTCTATAAATGTTTGAAACAGCGAAGTACGGCATCATCATTTCGAATAATCGTTTCCACACTCATAACACTGAGCAACAAAATAATAGCTTTGTTCTCCTACCTAAGGAAAATACATATTTTTGTAATCTTCGTAGCCAAGGTTTAAACGCACGATAAATAAAAAGTCAGAGTTAGCGTTTGGTTTTTTTAAATAAACAGGGTGTAACAAAAAGGTGCAGTAATACTTCAAGGTGGGCTTCTACTCATCAAACTGAAAAACTTTTCATACAAACTTGGCTCGCTAGCTGATCGATTTGTATGAAAAGTCCAAAAATTTTTCTGCGATTTCAACAAAGTTGTAGAACAAAAGTTGTTCAGTTTGATGAGTAGAATTCCCAGTTAACACCTACACCAATTTTCTTACATCCTGTATAGGGTGTCAAAAAAGTTCGTTTCAAATTTGAAGGGGCTAGTGAGAGCTTCAAGTATTACTGCACCTTTTTGTTACATTCTGTATATATTTTTTTTAACTAAAAGAATGAATATTTTACGGGTCCCTTATATTGTGTATTTTTAAGGATTTTTAAAGATCAGTGAGACTAAAATATGGAGCGGCCGTGGCTAAGTGTGGCTTGCGTGGTTACGTCGATCACGCAAGTTAACCGCCTACAGGCTCGGATATAACCTGGATATGTTTGACTATTAGTGGCAATCTCGACCGTTTCCGTGTACGTTAAGCCGTTGGTGCCGGCTGCTATCACTAGGTGACAGTTGTTAAGCCATGTCGGAGTTCTTATAGGCGGGCGGCTTGAAAATTTCTGACAATATGGTTGGCATCTAGCCCCACAGCCTCCACCAATCCGGACTTGGCCCCCGTGTGTGGAATACGGCCTAACCTTTTTGAAGTATGGGAAGAGACCCCTGCAGCTGGGACGATATGGGTTGTTAAAGACACAAAAATAGCATTCAGTAATGTGATATTTTTGTTCACGTCAAATGACCGGTTTCGGCGGTGACACAATTTTTTGTAAGACCAATAGGTTAGGTTTTTATAGCAAGTTGTACAGCATACATGTGGTCCCCACGATTTATCTAGATTGACAACTAATTTTAAAATACTTAAACACTCTTCAATAGCTATACGGAGTAAAAGACTTTTTTGGCTATCTGTTGTGAACTTTTCACATACGTAACAAAACTGATCGGGAGAATTTATGCAACTGCGTGACATTTTTGTACCTTACTGTATTGCGTTTCGAACGCAACTGAACTTGTTTTAATAGTTTGCTTATTTTATAAAATATCGCAATGAACAAAATGCGATATTTTATAAAATGGAGAAAACTTGCAAGTCATTTATTTGATAACGGGAGCTAAACAAACGTAACTATTATTATTTCTTTGGTTAGGTGTTGATACCTAACAAAAACAATATATACGTAAATCGCTTAGGTGGGAGAACCCTTGTTGAATAGTGTAACCTGCGAATTTTTTATAAATAAAAAATTGCACACGTAATGAAATTCCAAGCTAGCAAGTTTTATTACTTAGTGAAAATATTTCATAATTAATAATTTATAATAATAATAAATAATTGTTGATGCAGTCTAGTTCCCTGTTATTGAAAGAAAACATTCGGCTAGGTATAATTATCACTTTAACGACTATTTTGAGTCACTGTAGATTTAGGTTTGACTAAAGCTTACAACCTCAGACCGCTTATTCCTATACTATTAAACGAGTTAAGTGTCCCGACGATTTTGAAAACGGCTTGAAACCTTCTGAAGAAAATCTAGGATTAAGGGTTAAAAATCACCAGAAATCGATCTATGGTGGAATTATCTTCGAAAAACTCATTTAAGGGAGATATGAGCGAAATTACTTAATATGCGGACACATATGATGCTTATTTTTAACACTACTTTTAAGTGCGAATTGGCCTAATGGTTCGCTTTGTTTTATGTAGGTTCGGATTCGAATCCCGCGAGACTTTATTGTTTTTTGTCTTTTTATTTGTGTTATTATTATTATTCCTATACTATTAAACGAGTTAGGTATCCCGAGGATTTCGAAAACGGCTTGAAACTTTTTGACGAAAATTTAGGATTAGGGGTTAAAAATCACCAAAAATCGATTTGGAACATTTCAAATCGGGTGCTGCAGCGTGAATGACGTAGGTACATTTTTTACCTATTTTATCGAAGATAGTATTCTTAAAAAAATTTGACGCGCGCTGACTTATCAAGTTTTATATAAAAGACATCAACGACTGCTACAATGTTTATGTTTCGAATTTACTGTGCATTACTTTTTTTTTATCTTTGTTGAAAACGATTCTAACAAAAATAATTCTATCGATCTATGGTTAGTTGTTTCGGATCTGCAATGGATCTATGAGGGTCTAAACCTAAACTTATCCTTACGAATAAGGAATTTATTTTGATCCTAGGTAGTTGTTTTTTGTTTTGTAAATATATTTCACTAATGGCGCCATCTTTTGTCGAGTAGGTGAATTACCAGTGAATTACATTACTTGGAGGCCTTGGAGCCCTTTGTTGCTAACATTGACCGCGCTACTCGACAACAGATGGCGTGCAGTTCTTGAAGGAATGAGCACAGGAATGACAACATGCACTGATATGTTCGAGTATTTTTCTGCTATTTTTGGCGTGGTTTATCTGGATATGTCGTTTCCAGTTTTTTTGTATTAAGTGAATTAGTTTATAAACGCTCCGATTGAACGTGCGGAGCTCGGTCACCCAGCTAGTCGAATACCTAAACAAGGAAAACCCAGTAACACAAACAGTCTTGCCACCAACAATGGCTTTAGAACAAAAAGTTCTTTGTTCAACTACTTATAAAATTTGTAGGACTTCATCTAATTGCCTTGGCCCTCGGGTTACGCTTTGAGGTAAACTTTAAAAGGAATGTCAAATCATAATAAACAGGGTGTAAAAAAAGTGTAACAATACTTGGGCTTGAACTTGTGAAATGGAGCAATTTTCTCCACGAAATTTATGGTAAATTTGCAATAAAATAATACTTTGGTGAATATCTAATTACTTTTTATGGAAAGTCCTAAAAATGACGAATTCAGCGAAGTGTAAATACCTTAACAACCAACCCATATTAAATTTTTAAAAATATTGTTGTACTTTTTATAAAAATCGGTCAGCTGGTCGGCCAACTTTGTATGGGATGTCGATGTGATATTTTGAGAAGTCAGTATCTAATTTGGAAAAAAAAACTGTGTGATAGCTTGATAAGTAGGGGCCCACGTTTAAGGTTCCGGGAGAGGTATTTTTAGCCAAATCGTCCTCACGGCAGGGGCACAGCTCTCTTACCTTCCTGTATGTATTGATAGATCATAATCACACCTTTTATATCGTAACTATATTACATAATGCAGATATATCTCATAGAATGGTTACGTAATTTTATGCAAATTCAGCAGGAGCGAAGGAGTGTTATTGTCTCCACCTCCTCCCACCTCAAGATGCTAGGAAAAAATATTTCATCCCCACAAAAACAATTTGTCTTCCTGCAAAATCTCTTAAATAAACAGGTATATATTAATGAAACTTTACGTAGCACGTACGTGGAGTAAGTGTTCGCCCTAAAAATTCTAAATGTTTTGTTTAACTACGGTTTCAAAATTTCTATGAAAATCCTGAAGAATTAAAACCAGCCTGTTTCTTTTCAGGAAAATTTAATTACATTTAGGAGTGTGGGAGATGAAATTTAAAGAGAAATAGATATACTTTTGTTTAAAAGATAAATATTTAACTATAATTATACATTATTAGAAATTTAAATAAATATCGTAGTATAGGGTTTACTATAATTATATAAAAATCCTTATCAACATTTTTGTCTGTACATTTGTGCACGCTAATTTCCATAACTACTGAACCAATTTGACCCAAACTTTGCATTATATTGTATATGCCGGATCCATCATAGATATTTTCATAACCGTTGAAGTTATCTATATTGTATGAAGTAGCGGAGAAAGAGCGGACAAAAACAGTTTATTAATAAAAAAAAGTAAATATTATAAGAACATTTCGAAGTGATAGCGTTTATTGCCTACCATGTCAAGAATAACTCGCGGACTACCCGTGCCTTTTTTTATGACCAGTCAAGTGTTATGCAAAAAAAAACAAAATGGTCCACAATATTGTCACATACCTATCGTGTAATAAAACGGATGTGCCACAGAGGTCGTTACGGTATTGTCAACACAGTGTTGTAGCAAAATAGGCGTAGGACTCGTTAACAGGGGCTTCTGCTCATGATACACCGAATATGTAGTGAGATGTAGTCAAACGCATTCGAATTTTAATTATAAAAAAATTGAAACTTTGGCCGTACGATTACGGTAAATCCAAAAAAATATGGCTCTTAATACAAACTGATCTGTTATTTTGTCAGTATTGCATAGAATTGTTTTTTTGTAGTTTCAGCAGTCTTAAACAAAAGTTGTTTATTATAATAAGAAGACCCAGTTTATATATATTTTACCTACTTTGTTACAACCTGTATAACACAAAACTGAATTGTAGTGACAGCCTACAACCGTTTTTGTAATCTAGTCTAGTTTGTTTCCCGGTGGGGTCCAAAATTTTAGGATTCGGTTTAGATTGTGGTAGGGGCATTTTCTGAGCCCGCCTGACTAACTATCACCATCGTATAGAAGTCTTGCCACCCAACATCAATTTCAACTGCATTGATGTGTTTCGCCATGAATCTTTCCAAAACTTTCCATTGATCCAAAGCGTTTGATTGCGTGGACCATCAAAATCTGTTTTTTTAAATTGGAATACTATGGTGTAAAAGACAAGGCACTTTATCTGCTATAATCCTATTTGGACGGTCGAAGACAGATAGTAAATATAAACGGCTTTAACTCTCATGGATCTAAGATCAAACTGGATGTACCACAAGGCTCTAAAATAGGCCCCTTTTTCTTTTTAGTATACATAAATGATCTGCCATACGTGCTTGAAAATCTATTTAATATAGTTTTATTTGCTGATGACACCGTTATTTTAAAGGTGAGTCGAAAAGAGACAAATTTTGTCGAAGTGAATAACACTCTTCACAAGGTTTTAAATTGGTTTAGTGCAAATAATTTAGTATTAAATGCTAAAAAAACAAAGTGTGTTAATATCACACTACAAAACGTTAACACTCTAAATACAAATGTTATATTGGACGGAAACGTATTAGAGTTTGTAAATAGTACTATCTTCTTAGGTTGTACTTTGGATCCAAAACTTCAGTTTTATTTGCTGATGACACTTCCGTTATTTTAAAGGTGAGTCGAAAAACGACAAATTTTGTCGAAGTGAATAACACTCTTCACAAGGTTTTAAATTAGTTTAGTGCAAACAATTTAGTATTAAATGCTAAAAAAACAAAGTGTGTTAATTTCACACTACAAAACGTTAACACTCTAAATACAAATGTTATATTGGACGGAAACGTATTAGAGTTTGTAAATAGTACTATCTTCTTAGGTTGTACTTGGGATCCAAAACTTCAGTGGACTCCACATTTCGTCACCTGAGTGCTTATTTGTCCAATCGACCATATTAAGGAAAATTACTTTTAAATGCAGTTATCATATTATCCAGTTTCCCATCGATTGGTGTATGATTCTTATAATTTAGACCTTTAGAACATTAAAAATATAATTACCTGGTGAAAACGCAATCTGTAAGAAATCATTTAATTTACGTGAAATAATCAGTAAAAACTTTGTTGTATAAAGTGTTGGTTAAGGAGATTAAACAAATAAGCACTCAGGTGAAGATTTAACTAACTTAGCTGGAAAACTTAGTTCAGCAGCTTACGTAGTGAAAAAAATACGAGCACTGGCGGATGTGGCCACTGCAAAACTTGTTTATTTCAGTTACTTTCATAGCATTGTGTGCAAAGATATTTTGTTATGGGGCCATGCAACAGATATTGATTTTTTTTTATTCTTCAGAAAAGAGCGGTGCGAGCCATCTATAAAAAGCGAGCCCAGGAATCATTGAGAACTTTTCAAAGAAATTAATATTCTTACAGTCCCTGGCCAGTTTATTTATGAAAATATTATGTTTGTACGAAAAAAGGCAGGCAGCAGGCAAAGAAAACCCTATGCAAAAAACATAATAAAACTAGCGACCGATAAAGACGGAGACGCTTGGAATACCTTTTTGGATTACCAAAAATTTTTTTAAATGTTTTTATTTAATTTTAATTTTATTATGTACCTGACATATATTTATTTTTATTATTTTTGTATTTTATAGTTATTGACATTTAAAAGTGTACATGCTATAACTGCTTAGTTTATGATTCTTTAGCGTTAAAAATGTTTGAATGTTTTTATTTTAATTTATTATGTACCTGACATATCTTTTTATTTTATTTTATAGTTTTTAATTATAAAAGTCGTTGTTTGTTTTGAATTTTAAAGGAACTAGTGTCTAAAGGAGGACACTCACCACTAAATATATAAAGCACAAGAGCACCCTAATGCGGCACTTGAGCCTCTGCAAACGTGCCGCTCGTCTCTTATCTTGCTAATTACATCAGTAGACGTGATTTCATAACATTATCAAGAATAAAGGACGAGAAAATGATATGAAACTATAAACATATAGTTTTTATTATTATAGTAATATAGTTGCTCTATTCTTCTTATCGTGTAACTAAATAGTAACCGTGCTATCACAAGGGGTAGACGGTGGTTGCCCGGTGTTGCATTTAACATCATCTGAAGTCACCCGCAGCTAGTTTAGATTTACAGTGCGCAAAAATGTTAGTATGACTAAATTTCTACAACAAATCGTCTTAGTTACATTCCCATTTATCTTTCCATGGAGTCCTAATATAACAACTGTAAAACTAAACCAGTAATAAAATTAAGAAATTGCCAACTCGACATTTAAAGTGAAATAACTTGAAAATCACTGAACCATTTTTTACCAAACATAGCGTAAACCTACCGCGATGAATCCTGCTCTAATGAAATTTGGTATTTGCTTACTTCTAAGTCAAATATACACCAAAGTTATTTACAAGCGCCTGTCAGCCCTGCACAGTTGGCAACCAACCTACGTCGTCGACAATATTGCCACATTCTACATAGTTTCGTCTATGTTCACTTCAATATCTATATTTACTTTATTTAGTTTTATTTAGGTGCCTTTTCTTGTCTCGTTCGCAGGTGTACACAGTGATGAACTACTTGTCGGGGGTGCTCTACTACCTCTCGACGGCCATCAACCCCTTCCTATACAACATCATGTCGAATAAGTTTCGAAATGCATTCAAGGTAACACTTACATAATAACCTCTCTATGTTCATGTGAAACACTACCTATACCTCATTCCAATCAAAAAAAAGCAAAATGTAAACAATCGTTTGACACTGACACTTGTGATCGGCCATGACACTACATTAGAGATGTGCAAGTTTACATATGAATGAGTGAATGAGTGGATGAACGAACGAGGAGTTTAAATAAAATTTAGTTATTTGATACTATGTTTTCAGAGTTCGGAACCACCAATGAGATCAAATAGATATAAAATAAATTTCACAATTTTCGGTTACAAAATGGCGGATATGCACTTATAGAAAAATATTGTTATGGGTGTCATTTTTGACGATTTTCGTGATGCTAACTAGGAAAAGCTTATTAAGACCCGGGATCGAGATCACTAGATGAATCACTCATTTCGAACCACTGTAAATTAATAAAAATAACTTCAGTCATGTAGTCAGTTGATTCTGTTAGAATCAAATAAGGATTTTAAAAACTTACCCAATGAGGAGTCGCACGTAGTCAACACAAATCCAATCGTGAGCAATATCAAAGTCCCTAATGCGCAGCGGTTAATCGTCAGTTCCAAGAAAAATCACAATCCAAATCGCAAAGTTAACAGTGTACTTATATCAAAAGCCAAGTCGTTAATATCCAAACACAGAAGAACACACGTACGCATGACAAGGAATCGAAGCAACGAATGAGCAGACCGGTATGTCGAACGAAATTCAGTGTTGCCAGTGCCTGACAGAGTCGAAGCAAGAAATGAGCGTACCGGTACGAACGAACGAAATTCAGTGTTACCAGTTCATTGTCTAATGACTAATGACGAACGTACTAACGGATATTATTTGCAGTTTCTAACGACAAACAATGTGAACATAGTGGTAGGAACTGGAACTAAATGTTGATTAATATCTAAAAATATCGATATCGTTGTCGACATCTCACACGGAGCATGAGTGAAATTCAAATGTATTGCATGCAGATTTTTTTCTACGTTCTTATTTTTTTTTACGTTATTTAAAGATCCTACCATGCGAAATTTTTAAATTCAGTGTTGCTAGTACAATATAGCATGTATGTATGTATATAGTATGTGTCTTGGATTTAAAAAGTTACGGATATTTAATTTAAATACATTTAAAATACAGAACAAGAAAACGTTACTGAACGCCTAAAAAGTTATACCACCACCAATGATAGCCCAAAATATAAAAAACAGGCCACACACAACCGTCAGACACTTATCACGTAACACTCATTCACTCATTCATTCACTAGTTCGTTCAAAGTATTGACACAACCTCATCACTATTTTCTACAGATAACAGTAACGTCTTGTCACTGAAACATAACCTAACAATCTGAGGTTAGACTGGAAATATTGTATTTTCATGCCAGTTTCGTATCATAATTTAGTGAAATCTATTAGAAAAGGCAATAATTGTTACGACCTACGATTAGTATGTGTCAGTGTTAGCAGAAAATGTGTGATTCTTGAGGAATTTGACGAAATCGGTGGATGTTTCGTTTGTTTACCTTTTGCTTTTTTTTGATTGGAATGAGGTATACATATTTCTTGTGTGTCGCCTAAGCAAAACTATCTACATCATATGCGATTGAGATTTTCCCTTATACTCACGAGCGACTGAAGAGTAGTGACAGCGAGCGACAAATGTATTGTCAGCCAAAAAGATTTGAGATTTGATGACAATCCATTTCTTGACAAAAAACTATCAATTAAAAAAAGACACTCCAACAAACTGATTCGTAAACGAATTTACCTTGTGAAGTTTGACTCCAATTATGCTCGGTCTTCATCGTAGATTACCAGTTAGTAAAGTAATATCTTCGATGGGGACTGAAGTATAACTACATAAAAGTAAAAATATGACGATCTTACACCCTTAATTGTTTTTGTTTCGTGTCTTGCGCTGAGTAACCGTCACCCGATTTTACCCTCAAGGGGATTAAGTCGCTATTGGAGGGGAGCTAATTTGTACTAGGCTAATATGACTCGGTGGCTCAGTGGTTAGCGATCCAGACTACTGATCCGAGAGCCGTGGGTTCGATCCCCACCCAGGTGTATTATATCTATATATGTATGTATTTAAGTGTATATGTGTATGTATATCAGTCTCTGGTTCCCAAGATATATACAGGGAATCCTAGATTGAGGCCAGGTGACAGTGTGTGATTTGTCCCGCAATATTATTTTATACTATATATTATTATATTATTTCGTTAATATCTCCGATACTTTATTATGTTGCGACATAATACATATTTTCTTCTTAAAATATTCTAGCTACACACCTGGGCATACCCAGCTTCTTGGAAACGTGAGGAAAGCGGAGCAAGTACGATTTTTTTATGACATTTGTCTTGCATATGGCCTGGATTTCCACTTATAACTCCCAGGTCCAAACTCAAAATTTTGGACAGATTCAACTTGTCTCAAGGAGCAATTTTTTCGGGATAATTTTCAATGATTTTCTCACCATGTTGAATGAGAAGAATGGTTCGCTTGAAATTTATTCGAGCTGATATTTATGCATATTATTTATAGGTTATGGAAATCTATCTTTCTATCTACTCAGCACACATTAGCCCACTGCTGGGCATAGGCCTTTTATTTTGCACGCCATTTGTCTCGGTCCCTCGCTAGTTTTGCCCGGCATTGCTATGTCATCCGACCATCTGGCAGCTGGTCAACCTATTGATCTTTAATAGTAAAGGTTAATCTGAAGATTTCAGCTATATTATCTTACATACGTATGTATATTATTATTTTCGTATTTCTTAGAGAAAGTACTTTCTTTTTTTACCTCTGTTCTTATTAGTAAATTAGCTAGTCTAATTTTATTCCTTTATTCATTATTCATTAGAAAATTGACCCCCTAATCTTGTTTATTATACTTTAGTTTTTAATTATAAAAACATCTCTACGTATTTTATAAGTAAAAAGGGAGGACGTAATGTGTGTAAAAATAAGAAATTGTTCGACGTTTTTCCAATTTAATTTTCAATTTTGGAAGACGCTTACTCAAACAGAGTTAAGCACCTCTTACGAGTCGACTTTCATGTAGATATAAGAAAAGTTCTGAAGTAGGAACTTATAAATACTTATTTTAGGTTAGATTGTTTTCGCTCATGTCTTTATAAAAATCCCTCCGGCCGTCTCAACAAATAAAATCTTCTATAGTAAACCGTGGCTTAGAGGCCAAAATTATTGGGGTTTCCAAATCCCAAGGATTTGGTTTATAATTTAAACATGGAACAAAAGTGGTTGTTTAGAATATTCAAGATTGCATCAGTGAATTTCCCGATCGGCTGGAGATCTATTTAGGAACATGAATGCAAATGTGCTATTTGTATGCCTGCGCAGACGGCATAATATATTTATCAGGATCAACTTTAGATACGACGTCCGACGTGAAATGGTTTCGAGTGTTTTACGGTCAAAACATATTTTGACAGTAAACATATAGTAACATTGGTTTCAATAAGATATCGCTTGTAAGTATATAAGTACAGAGGTATATGTACCTTTATATGAGAATGTGTACGTATATCAGTCTCTGAATACAGGGAATCCCAGTTTGTGGCCAGATACCTAATCGTATACTAGAATAGATATGTAGTTTATTAGATTAGATTGATTCATTTCATAATTAAACTGTCGTGCAAATTAAGAACATAGTAAGTAACAGATTTGGTGCGACTGATTTTGAACCTTATTCGTTAGTTTACTCCGATTCCCGCCAAATCGTCAATTTGCACGGCAGTAAACCAATGTCAATTTTACAATAAATTATGCAATAAATATCAAAAATATTTGTAATAAATGCATATTCAAATAATATAGTAATGTGCTTTATACAAAAATAATACATACAATTTCAATGTTATAATATTTATAATTTGTAGTAAACAATAAAATATTATAGGCTGTAACAAATTTAGTGAATAAATCAATGGATGCTTTTACCATATTTTAGGAGAAAAAGTTATATATCTGATGTCTCACATTCTCGACAGCGGCAAAATTTTTTGTCCGTTTTCTCCGGCCTAGCATATTATTTGAGTGGCTTTCTATTTTTCCCAAAACTGTAAATATTATTGTATATAAAGAAAAACTACAATAGAATGAAGTTTATTATTGTTTATTCTAAAACCGAAAACTCAAGAAAGTTTGTCAAGTTCCACGAACATCTACAAATTCTGAAGAAGTACAAATCTTTTTATGAAAATTTTCTCAGTATGAAAGTAACTTTCATTAATTCATCAGTCTTTGCGAATCAAGTCCGGTCTGCTGAAACGGACAAGAAAGTCTGTCAAATTTCCAACAAAACGATCTTCGCATTCTATAAGTATTGAACTCAGTAGTTTGAAGTCCTATCCAACTTTTATATGAATCCAATTGAGTTACTTTATGATCTACTTTTGGAAATGAACCTAAATCTTATAGTTTTGGTATTCGATTCTATGCATCACACAATAGGTAACGTTCTAAATGTCAGTAAATCATAAATACATAATGTGTAATTGTGTATTTATATTAAGAAAAACATAATTGAAAAATCCGGATAAGTGTTAAATATTATACTAAAATAATTAAACAGAACTTATTTAGTTTATCTTATGCACGCTTTTTGTTTTTCGCACATAGATTCATCATTTCTTAATTTTCATTCAACATAATGTAATAATTGTTTAGTTACCACTGCGTTCCGCACTGATTTATGAATACGGAGCAATTTCTATTATTTAATTTTCATTTAATTAAATGTAATTATCGTTGTGTAATATGGGGAGTGCTCCGAGGAATTATTCAGATTGATCCCTGCCCCTTTTTTTCGCCATCGTTCCTCGCGACAACATTTTCATCCCCATCACTTAGATGGTTGGCAGTCCACAACAGTGCATTTCACTAAAAACTTTCTGCTCCGCACAACTAAACTGTGGAATAAATTGTCGGCTGCGGTATTTCCGGACCGATACGACCTTTCAAACCTTAAAAAAAAGAGCGTACTCCTATTTCAAAGGCCGGCAACGTACTTGTGACTCCTCTGTGTTGTGGGTGTCTACGGGCGGCGGTAATCGCTTACCATCAGGTGATCCGTCTGCTTGTTTGCCTCCTATCACATAAAAATACTATGATATTATAATACATAACTTACATTTTAAACTGAAATTTAAATTAATTTTATTTTTTAACCTAAACTGACCTAATCTTCCGTCAAGTCGACTAGGTTTTATTCGAAATTTTTTAAACAGTGTTTTCCAATAAACCGGATGTTTGCATTGATATTTGATTTTATGATTATACTTTACGATATAGGTAACAATCGATGTTTCATTGTATACTCTGAAACGTAAGATGGAAGATATACCTTTAATATAAATGGAAATTATGAAAGTCTCAGAGATGAAAATAGATAAGCCTGATTTATTAGAAATTTCATCTTATTCAGAAAAGCAGATTAGAGACCTAAATACCTATATATACTTAATGATTGTTTTACTCTTAATTTAAATAAGTCTATATAAGGTTCGTTTCTTTTGCCGTAAATTTTTAAATCGTCCAAGTTTTACCATAAAATTATGCTGTTTAAAGATTTGTTGTGATATTTTATGCTAATAAAAGGGCATGTCCTCAGACAGTTAAGAACATAAGATGTAAAAAAATATATACCAAACAAAATGTTATTTTAAATTGTATGTTAGCTGATACTGGTAATAACCAAGTATGTCCACTGCCAGGGCATGAAATTCCCATATCTTTAGAAATCTATCTGCTACCGAGATAATTTAAATAAATATGCCATTATTACACGCTGTGAAGACATAAATCATGTCTATTTCAGTAGAGCTGTCTTGTGAACAGGTTTACTGGTTAAACAGAATACATAAAATGTGTCATAGTAAAAGTAAATATCTCAATTTTTTGAGTATTTTATACGAAGTAAATAAGACAGCTCGGGTATTTTATGCTGAAGTGGGTAAAGTGATTCTAGATAGAAAACAACAGAAAACAGAAAACGCATTTTTGAAGTAGAATATTTTTTTTTAAACCTAGATATGTTGTAAAGATTCTGTATTGGTTAAAATGTTTTCAAAACTATGTAGTTTGGTCGGTAGAAAAAACACTTGTTCCTGTTTTAACGCGATTAATGGCATTTTTTATAGCCCTTGGCATCGTCTCACCAGATGGTAAGTGACAGCTGACCAAGTTTCACCAACGATGTGGGGGCTATCTTCAGGCCGAATCACATCAATTCTATTTACATTGATGTTTGGCGGTAAGACTTAGACTACATGGTAGTAGCTAGCCAGCCAGGCTGACCAAACCGAGTCCTACAAAGTCAACCCCGCTAGGAAACGAACCCTCGACCTCCTGATAGCAAGCGAAGGGGCTAGCCATCCATGCCACAATGATGGCGATTAATATTGGCAGTTGCGATAATTTGATTTAAAAACTCCTGTAAAATCCTCGTATACTACAAGGCGTTTATTGGATTTAAAACCGGCAATATAATTGGAAGCTTGTGTCACAGCTGGCGTTTGGTCCCTTTCGAAAGGAAGTTTATAGGTATATGTATATCTAAGCGTAATTTTAGCTCTCCGCACATATTTTACTGCGGTAAAAAAAAAATATAGGATAATTATTTTAGTGATTTTTGTTAGAACTGCCGTATAATCCGGTAGTTGACTGCTAGTCATTTGAGTTACTTTTTAACAAATGTCAAAAACAGCATTTTGTTCTAAAAATGTTTGAAGTTTTGTACGATGACGTCATTGTACAAAACAGTAGTTTGCATACTAATTAGGAAATTCTTATAATTTAAAAATTGAAAATTTAATGAAAATTAAAGTGATTTAGTTTTCCAACAACTTCAATTAAAGAGCTATTTCGTCAATAATATTTCGTAATTAATTTTTCATGCAGTCAACTCCCGGATTCTTATATATGAATGTTAACATTTACTTTATTCTAAAGATATTAAATTTGATATAATTACTAAATAATTATTTATGTAACCTTACTTACGTTGTCATAATGTTTATCGGCTAGTCATACATAAAATAAAACAACATTTATATCGTATTTATATACTATAGCAAAAAAAATCATAAATGCAGAGATAAAGGCGGTTTTACGGCCAGTTTCGTTAATAGCCTTCCTTGTAATCGCAGACATGTGTCAAGAAAATTTTTATGTGATCTGACAAGGAGGTTGACTGACCATTATCATGATTACTTGGTATTAAACAGCGATTTTTGCAGATCTTTATTTTAGGGAATAAATTATATAAAAAGCATAGATGTATAATTAATTCTTAGTGTCCATATGTCCTGCCATAAGAGGTATACACATAATATTAAGTTAGTTTATTTTATGGCAAAGGTGGCAAACGAGCAGATGGATCACCTGATCGTAAGCGAAAAAAAGCGATGGAAAAATTTGCTTAAGTATTGAAACTAATAATTCTTATTACTTTTACAATCATATTTAACATTATTTGTTAACCACCCGTAACGTCCCCACTGCAGAGGCACGGGTGTCTTCTCATGCTCCACACACGGGAAGTCCGGATTGGTGGAGTTGTAGCTTGTGGCCAACTCCAGTGTCGGAAGATTTCGAACAGCCTATAAGGCCTCCGACATGGCTTAACGACTGCCATCTAGTAATAGCAGCCGGCACTAACGGCTTAACGTGAGCACAGTCAAACTCATCCAGGTTATGACCGTGTCTGTAGTCAGTTAATCTGCGCGATCGATGCGACTACGCAAGCCGCTCTGAGTCACGATCGCTTCATTATTTAATAGATTATTATACATATCAGTCTCTGGTTTCCATAAAATACAGGAAGTTCTAGTTTGGGGCCAAATGACCGTGTGCGATTTTTTCCATTTAATTATTGTTAATATCAATTCATTTAATTAATATGTTCAGATTACTTACTTCTCGGTATTATCATAAAATTCAGTACTTAATAATTCTTATTATTTAAGGAAGTGCACAAAGTATTTTAGATTGATATAATGCAGAACACAACCCTTTAGATTGGGACACATAATGCATACGGTGTATGTAAGGCGTTCAGATTTGCATTCAAGAGGAACTCAAGTGGATGTGGGCAGGATATGTTTTTCATTACGGGTGCATTTTATTTTTCTTTTAAATGAGTATGGAAATGATTATACTAAATTATGACGTCATTAGTTACTTAAACATTTTAAGAACGATCGTTTTTGACATTGGATATAAAGTGTGCTTTATTAATTTTTGACGAAAGATAAAGTGTGGTCAAGTCGCATACTTCAGTGTGCAATATGACCACTGCCATTTCTTTAATGTGTCAATTCGCACGTGTGCGAGAAATTTTGCGTGTAAGTTACTTCCTAAGCCTCTGGTAACGAATAAAATAATAAAGCTTCATTTTCACTGTCCTGTCCTTTTCATTGTCTCTGTTGACATATTGTGATTAAAATATGAGTATTGACTAATCTTAGTAATACTTAAATACAGTAACATCCCGCTTTACGCGAACCCGTTATGCGCGGTTTAAAACCGAAACCGCACTATAATACCTTGCTTTACACGGATAAAATATTTTCAATAGATACATTTTTTGTAAAACAAATGCGTAATGTAACTCTGCACAATGTGTTTTTAGAATTAAAGTACCGATTTGCATTTTGTACTGATTTTTGACTATGTTTAAACGCAAACCCCTATCTATATACGCGAATGTCACTTAACGCGAGTTTTTACAGAACGTATACGTAGGGGTATAACTGTACAGGGTGACTTTAAATTAGTTCTTAATACGAAAGGGTATGCATGTGCTCATGATAACACACAACTATCCCTAAGGAACCCATAGTCAAATCGCAAAAAAAATTTGGAGTCTCCATACAAATTGAGCAACTGACCGGCCAAATTAGTATGAAGAGTCCAAAAAAATTTTTGCGATTTGACTGTGGGTTTCTTAGGGAAAGTTGTTTGTTATCATGAGCACGTGCATACCCTTTCGTATCAAGAACTAATTTAAAGTCACCCTATATATGGAAAGATTCTTTCACCTTCACAGCTCACCAAGGTACAAAACACTCAATTAAGTCAAAGCGTAAAAATGCCTTTTTAAAAAATAAAGGGAAACATGAAACTTGCCGTAACAAAAGTAATATTTTCTTACCTTACCACTAATGACTTGCGAAGTTAGAGGGACCTTTATCTTTGATCGTTAAAAAATATTGAAAATGAAACCATTTTGTGAAAAAGTTGTTCACCTTTAATTTCGTATTTTTTCTATGGAAAATATTTTTTTTTGTTACAGAAATGAATTCGTCATCTTTGAATTATCGGGAAATGAAATCGCACTTGCCCTAGTACCTATAGTTATGGAAATATAAGCCCCAAAGTGGAGCGCGACAAAATCAAACTTTCTCCGCCTGCCCTCGCCACCCCCGTGATGCCCCCCGAAGCCTCTTAGGCTTAATCCACTCAAAAGCACCTAAGCAACACCTATGCCAAGTTTTAGCCCTTGATCCAAAATCGCACTAAATCCCCGGCTAGGACTGTATTTTCGTAAAAAGTTTAAAATACATGGAAGAAACGTAAGCATAATTTGAAAACTATAAGACCTATTAACATACTTCCAAAACGATTATTATAGAGAATTAAATGGAGAATACTTTGTTTATTGCCATTTTTGTTGTAAGTTTAACCGTTTTCACAAAAACATTGAAAAACTGCCATTTGGGACACAAATGCGTGGACAGGGTTAAAAATCACTATACGACTTGTTTCCATTTCCATTTTTTATTGTAGGTACCTGTAAAAGCTACATGCATGCCAAGTTTCATGATTTCTGCCGGATGGGACCAGATTTGAAGCTAAGAAGCCGGACTACAAATTATTACGGAATAGACGTATGACTTTATATTTGTGTAACTCGATCAGTTTCAGAATATTTTCTGGTGTAATGGTAGAAAGTAACCAATATTACTGAGTGCGTGATAAATACCGGATTAGAAGCCATTATTAAAGAAACATTATTAAAAAGATGATAAGAATATAAGCTTTTCTATATGGCAAAAACTTACCGTAAATCCACTTTACCTTTTTACTTTAACAATTGATAAAACGTGTGTAAAATGTATTTTTATGTTCGTCCCGAGAGGGTGTGAAAGTGAGGGTTAAAATCAACAATGCACAGGCCACAAACTTCAACATAACGTTCTTCATATAATGCAGGCATCTATTAAGAAAGGGTTCTTCGAAATTCACCTAAGGGGTCAACGCACAGGTCAATCTCCTGGACATTTGATAGACATTTGTAATTTTTCATAGGCGTTTTAACGGAGACATCCACTAAGGAAGGGTTTTGCAAAATTAAAAAAGGCAATTACTAAAGGGGTTAAAATGGGGGTGTAAATTTGTATGGGAAAGTCTTTTTTTACGAGTATCAACTTGGCATAACTATTCTTAAAAACAAATGATGAAACTTAGGTTGAATATATTTTATGGGTGCGTCTCATTTTATATAAGAACGGGAGATATATTTTCATTTCAATAACGCTCAAATGCTATAATTATCACGAGATATACCAACAGATGATATAATTTTGTTGAATATAACAATTATAGGCTCTAACGATTACATTATATAAAATCGTTTGATATAACATTTGTAATACATATCATTATTATCATATAACATTCTCGAGATATAATGTTCATAAGATATAATAACTTTAGATATAATGCTCCGAGTGAGCAGAGAAATTTCCAGGGTTTTATTTTCTACTGGCTTTTTTATGAAAATTCTACTATTCAGAATACATACAAAATTCTCACGGATTCTAAATAGGATGTGGGAGCGAGCGAAGCGAGCTCGGGAATTCGGAGCACCCCGACTCGGATAATTTAGGTTCGGAGACTGTAATGTGGAGGTGAGCTTGCTCTCACAGTCACCGTGTTAGATTTGATTGATAAAATGACCACAGATCGACTGCTTGCTTGCATCTAGTGCTTTTATATTTGACAAATCAAATTCAATTAATTTAGTATACAAAATATTATTTATAAAGAGTTCACATTACTTATGTAATATTAACAAGAAACAAGTTTTGTCATCTCCACTGTTGTATCTTTTAAATTTATATCTAAGATATGTTATATGTTATCAATAGTAGGTTAAATGAGTCATATTATATGATTGTTATATTGTATGTTTATTATATACAGCAGTAGTGGACTGGCAACGTTCATTAAAACTTACCGTTAAAATTGTCAAGTTACTTTTTTACTTCTTGTTTTAATCTGAATATATATATTGTGATATTTAAACATCTAACTAAAGGTTTCACATTGAGGTTTACGTTTACATGTTGTTATATGACTTAATAAACTTAGGACCCTTGGTAGGTGAACTGATCGAAAGAACTAATTTATCCGGACCAACAGAATAATAAAGCATGTTTTTTTTTTAACAAAACAGACCTAAATTCTAATAAATGTAATGCTTACGGTGTGTTTATTTTAGTAACTATCTACATACTCGTATTATAACAAAGGTTGTCTTATAATATACTGAGGCAACTGAAAATAAATTCAGAGGTTTGTTTATAGTAGTCTAGTATATAGTTATATGCATCTTGTTGGTGTGTGTGAATCTAGTATGGTGTATTTACAGCCGAAAATAATTTAATGCTATTTTGACATTTAATCTCCGGAGATCAAACGTCAGTGTAGTGATGTATGATGTGGATATTTCGTGAGTTTATGGAAAAATGGGTTTATTGATAAAGAAACTTTCATAAACAGCATTGTTAAAATGTCAAAGGAATAATTATACTCATGTTATTGTGAAACATAAAAAAACGCTTAATGATATGGCAAATAAACGGGTAGGTCTGAGATTTTTAGAGGATCCTGAACAATCCTTATCTTGGTCTGGCTTAACCGTAGCTACGTGATTTTTCTTCCAGTTACCAAAGGATTCCCGTGTGTGGAGTAGGGCCTAATCTTCCCGATGTTATGGGAAGAGATCCGTGCCCCTGCAGTGGGGACGTTATGGATTATTAACACACCAAAGGACCTGGATCCGGCTTGCTCTTCTAGTTACTTCAGTTCAATGAAGGATACATGTTCGCGGATCTAATTATATAATAAGTCGACCATATAATATTTAATATGGACAATCACTGGTACCTTCTACCCGTGTGAAATATTTGGTTAAATAATTAAAATTAAGCTCGGTGTGTCCTCAGCCTGAGTAGTTGACAAAATAATGACAGTACGATTTAAAAACTAAAATGAGAATTGCATACCGTTCGTAGAGTTTACATAGATCTATTTAAAAACTCTCTCATTCTGAATTGCAATAATAAGTAATAATATTTTAATATTATATTCTTTGTCGTTTCTATCATTTTCATTTTATTACATATATAAATCATTGGTATTTTTTAAATACTCGTTAAATAAAAGTTATCGGTATTTGAATATTACATATTAAATTGATTCATTTTTCCGATAATTTCACAACACTATTGAATGAGTAAATGAAAATCAAATGCCTATCAATCTTTCATGTATCACGTATATAGCAGTATTTTTTATTTATTTATTATCTATTTTCCAAACTTTTAAAGAGGGTAGAGAATACCTATAATTATTAATTCATTATTTTAAGGTATGTCACGTAATTTTATTTTTGTAATACATAGGGGTAAAAAAAATTTAATACAAGTCCAAAAATGTTTCTATCTTCCTCAGGTAACTCGCGTGAATTAGTCAAATATCTACAAAAAAAAATATCTTTTTTCTCCCAACTTTTACAGAAATTTTGAAAAATGTTAAATTCTGAATTATTTGTGTTACGGTTTTTTACTTTATCTTATTTTTGTACTATTTCGGAATAAAATAATGAAAATATAAGTACGAATATGACTCTGGGGCACAAACGGGCATTGTCTTTTCAAAATATCGAAATATCGGAATATCGAAATATTTAAATATCAGTATATCGAAATATTGAAACATCGAAACATCGAAACATCGAAGTATCGAAATATCAAAATTTTACAAGTTCACAACGTCGAAGCTTCGAGTCGTCGAAACATCACAGCGACAAAATTTCGAAATGACAAAATGGGAAATGGTCAATATGTCAAAAAGTCAACATGTCAAGTTTTCTACGTAACGTCTAAAATCTCCAGAAAACATGCTCTGTTTCTGATGCCCCCTTAGTTTCTCAAGTCACTACCCTTCGACAAAACCTCTCTGTTCTGAAACTCTTCTAATCTCTGCTCCGCGGACACCCTTTCCTTCCCTTTTTGACGTCTTATCCAACTCCCTAGATGGCTCCCTTCGATACATACTCGCCTCTCGGCTCAGTTATGTTTGAGATTAATCCCGGATTAATAAACAGACTTTACCATTTCAATATTTTGTATATTATAAAAGGATAGTGTGACCGCTTTTTAGGCTACGCGGGCGAAGCCGCGGGCACAAGCTAGTTTCTTATAAATATCAGCTTAAGCTTTTTGATATAAAATTAAGTTTTTTCTGAATATAACTCTTTTAGGAGTTTTCGATCTCTAAACATCAAAGGCCCTATTATAAAAACCACCCGATAGGATAATCCACGTCTATACTACGATTGTATGACAGTTCAGAACATGGCCTCTGAAAGTATACAGAAAAACCAAAGTGTTTATAAATTGCATATAGAAATTATCAGAACACCTTTTCATCGAGTATTATCACAAATTCATCACCCGCAAATGTAACTGATATAAATAGTGTCATAGATGAAGGTTTGGAAACTGAAGATTTTGTGAGCGTAAACGTTCTTCTAGGTTTACCTTTGCTTGTATTTTTTATACGTAATAGAAATCAAAAGTTCTGTAAAGCTATTTGACATGATTTTCTTAAGTTCTCAATGGAAAATAGAAATATTAATCTGAAATAGCATAAAACATCAGCAGACTGCTGATGACGAGGACAATACAGTGGTGCCAAATCTTGCTAAATTCATCGATTTTTTGGTGAATCTGCTCTAGATGACAATATCAGTAGACAGCTCAGCTTCCAAGCACTACGACTACCGATAGCATTTCTCATGTGACTAGTATTTCCAGAGATTAGATAAACTGAGTTTGACAAAAAAATCTTTTGTAGGAGTTGGCGTTATCTACAATTAATTAATCAGGATCCAAAATATAAATATTTCTTTATAAGTAAAAGATCCGAAGTCTGAAGAAATAAAGAAAAATATGAATAATTAAAAGGGGAGCTTATTTTCATGTTCATGCTATCTTCTAGAAGAAAATGAGTGATGCGGTTTTCCCTGGCAAAATGAGGGACGAGGGTGGCCGGTCTTGTCGTCGTCATTAGCAGACTCGGCATTTTCTATTTCAGCTTAAGCCTTCAGTTGAGAGCTTAAGAATAATTATACAAAAATGTTTATAGTTATTTAATATACGATATAAGTATGTTTTTCTGAAATACGTTATAATTAATCTAATTAAGCCTGGGACTACTCACTCCTCATCCTCCCACTAGGGCATTAAATTCTACAGAGATTCCCGAAACATCATATGCTACGTAAGTTACTTATTGCATTTTCCTGTGATGAAAGTATGATGGCACTTGGTAGAATATAAAATGATCATCGCATTCTCCCATTCATAAACGATTTCGTTAATTTTCAACACTGTTTCAAGTCTCGATATTAGTTCTGTATTCATGTGAGTTAGATGTCAATTGTCCTACCAAGTGTTACAACACCACTACTTTTCCAGACAACTTGGTTTTTTTGTCATATATAGGCAACATTTTAAAAAATCTCTACGAATTATGATGCAAAATAGTTTCAGGACTATCTGGATTAATTGAGGAATATCAGCAGATAAACTCCACTTAACTATAAGTATCCGTCAATAGGTATAAGTTGAGCCTAGTCTATTGTATTAATTTAGACAGTTAATTGAGCCTAAATTGGCCCAATAAAGTCGAGGCTTCTTCCTTGTAATCGATCTGTGACGGCAAAGAGTGTTCTACTGATTGCCTGTTAAAGGTCTTACAGAAATATAAACTCATCTATAGCTGATGCCAGCAACTTTGTCTGCCTCAGAACTTAATTGGTTATCTTACCTAGTTAAAATATAAATCAATTGATTAAAAGTTGGGTAAAAAATGGTTATTAAAATTGAATCCAAGAACTGTCAGGTCTAAATACTGTCTTTTAATTAGATGCAAAAATGGTGCTACTTTCTCTGGTCTTTAACTGATTTGGAGATTGTAAAATTCTACCTAATGAATAAATTCGTTTAAAGCATGTTTCTCTTTAAGTTTTCTTAAAATTTATAAAGTGGTATTTTAAGCAAGTCCAGAAAAAAGACTGTCAACAGTCAGGCGGTTTTTTGCATTGAATTAAAATACAGGCTTTAGGAAATTTTCAGAACTCCGGAGTTTCTCAAAATTTATAAAGTGGTATTTTAAGCAAGTCCAGAAAAAATACTGTCAACAGTCAGGCGGTTTTTTTGCATGGAATTAAAATACAGGCTTTAGAAGATTTTCAGAACTCCGGGGTCTCGGGATTGTCTATGGCAATAACCGCAATTCCGAGACTAGAAAATAGTTTTGTAAGAAATTAATGATTTTAGCGTGTGCTTGCGATGGTCGTGTGGTCGTGCGCTTACGGGATAAATCCTGTCCAATATAAATATCTGTCGAATAACCAATGATACAGAAATCCCTTTATATTATCAGAGGTTTCAGATACAGAATCTATTTCTTTGTATCAAAGGAACGGTCTTGAGAAGGCGTCAAAGACAGATTATATGGATAAGGATAGGCCTCTCTGTTGTATTTATAAATAGACTTTTGCTTGTGGCTCCGCCCGCGTTTATACCGCTTTTATAACTGTTGATCAGGTGCGCAGATCGTTAGCCGCAAGCGGTTCGCGAGTAAGAAAATTAGTTTTTTTTTGGGATAAAACTATCATATGTTGCTTTCAAACTTCTATCTATAGTGGTAGCATTTTGAGGGTTCCAGTGTAGGGTTTCCTGAGGAATTCGATATTTATACAGGATAAAATGAAAGATAGTTGCCTGTGTCATGTCTCACCCCTTCAAATATCTGTGTGAAAACACACAAATAAATAAACAACAAATTTGGAAATCTTTTAATATAATCTAATCTTAATACAAACCCTATCCTTCGAATGCAGATTAATTGTGTTTTTCGTTTCACAGAGCCAAAAAGTATAGAATTTCTTTAGATATCTATGTATATCCCTGCTAAGCATCTATTTAAACGCGGGACATCAATGCAGCGGCCCATCGTAGAAACCGCTGTGATCGTTTGGTCTTTGGATGCACTGCGAAAATAAATCCATTGATATGTTACTACTCATTTACTATCAATTTAGTTATGAATATCCTGACAAATCGAATGTTTCCAGGTGACCCTCTCCACGTGGTGCGGGAGGCGGAAGGGCCCCCGCCTTGGGCGCGCCTACAGCGCCCTGCTCGCGTCCCAACGGCAGAGGGGCCTCGCGGTGGGCGACGGCATCGGGCCCCGGCGCCTGCGCAGGCTGTCGACCGCCACCACGCAGCTGTACGATGCGCCGCCTAGAGCGCAGGTGAGGTCAGGAATACGTCATTCATTTGCCAATAGGCTATACTACTGAATGGGAGCACTCACACACTGCTTATAGTAATGGTACTAAAGTGTTGGTGTAATGACTTGGTAACATTAGTCTTTGAAACTAATACGTAGGCTGCTCCATAAGTCGTGCAAAGTAAGAAATCTAAGAAGTTTATACCAGTTTGATTGAGTGGGTTTACTACTGGCAAAATTTACAAGTTTATACATGCACACAGCTTATTCCTGTACTCAGTACTTTCGATGCAGTGTTCGTGAAAAGTTGTAAAAAATGGCTTGCCTGAGTCACCATGACTGAGAGTGATATTTTATTACAACTTCAAGCGTGGATTGTCATATCAAGAGTAGGTACCATGAAGAAATGTTAGAAACCTTGGGTGATGAGTATACTTCCTTGTCTACTGTTTTTCGTTGTTAAAATTAGTTTCATAATTGTAGTTTTAATTTAGAAGACGACGAATGGTCAGGTCAAGCATTAACGAGTAGGACTCAAGAAAAATTACTGCAGTAAAAAACATAATCATAGTTGATCGGCGAATCATATACAGACAAATCCAAAAAACTCTAGGCATCGGTGCATTAACATTAAATTCAATATTGCATGAAGATTTGAAGGTAAAAAATATAATTTCTTTGTGTATCCCTCACTCCCTCAATGAAAGTCGGAGAGCAGCGCGTGTAAATTGGTATTACAGGAGACGAAACTTTGTCGTTTTATTTCGACATTCTTAGTAAATCTAAATCAGAAGTGTGGGTGGTGAAGATGAGCTAGCATCAACCATGGTTAAGTAACAGAGATCTGTTAAGAAAATTATTATTGCAGTTTTCTTTTCTAAAAGAGGTATTACAAAAATAATGGTCTTGCAATCACATAAAACAGTCTCCTCTGCCTGGTACACAGAGATTAGTCTGCATCAAGTAATAAATAAGCTAAAAGAATTAAGACCGAAATCTCGTCTGATTATAATTGGCCCTTCCATTAAGAAAACGCTCTAGCACATCGGGCAGCCTAACTCTGGATTTTTTGTCCTAGTTGGGCCTCGCATTATTGGATCATCCACCTTATAGCTCAGACTATGCGCCTTGTGATTTTGGACTTCATCCTGTCATAAAAAGTCAGTTAAATGGGTAGAAGTTCACGGCTGAGGAGGAATTATTGCGTGCTTGGGATGTCGCCTGTGCTTCCGTCAGAAAAAAGAAAAGGGAGGTGATGTTTAGTGGCTAGTTTGTGTCTACGTAAAAGTGTATAAATTTTGATAGAATGTGTTTTGAAAAATGTTAATAAATACTTTTGTTTTGCAAGAATTATGAAGCAGCCTACGTATTTATAGCTAATTATAGTATAAAAAGGTTGACGGTGCTGACGTCAAAAATATAATAAATAATCCTTTCTAAAAAATATTATTTAACACAAAGTTGATCGAACGGTATGAACGATTTCTATGATAGTAGAGTCCAAAATAATTGTGGAAAAATATATCGGATATAGTATATTATTATTTTTTAGCTTCTTTTTCCAAATATATACCATCACCGCTAAAATGAGGGTTGTCGGCATAAGTTTATTCCCATATCTGCGGAAGGTTAGGAAGATGAGATAATATTGCAGATAAGAGGAAGTCGGAGATAAGGATTTATATAGGGTCCTTATGAAGTACCTGAAAAAAAAATTAACCACAGCTTCTACTCATGAAACTGAACAACTTTCCCCAAGAAACCTATACTCAATTCGCCAAAAAAAATTTTGGACTTCCCATATTAATCACTCAACTGATGCGGCAATTTTGTATGGAAAGTCAAAAATCTGGTACCTAATCTATAGCTATTTTTTTATAGCCAACTACCTGAGTTCTTAAGCTATGAGTAAGTACATAACGTACTATTGCAAAGCCATACAATTTTAATTATATATCATTACCTAAGTAACGATATTAACTATTATTAACAACGGTGTTAAGAAATCAATTACCTATGTTTTACCCTTCAGGTTAATTCTTTTTCCTTTTGGAGGCTATGAGTGGCTCGGTAATGGGTTGTTAAAGTTAACGTCGCTTACTATTTCGCTTCTCTTGACTACAATCTTATACACACACACACACACACACACACACACACACACACAAACACACACAGACACACACACATACAAATATACACACAAACATACACACACACACATACACTCATATACACACACACATACATACATACTGAATGTAACACCAACTTTTTAGTAAATATTGTAGTATAAGTTTTCTTCTTTTTTTATGTTATGGTAATTTGAAACATCTCATATATACATATTAGTATTTATGGAAGAGCGGAAACTTCTGGCACAAGTATTTTAAATATACTTAAAAGAAGTTTCTTGCAAATAGAATTTACGCGGATATCATACTGAGGCGGAAATCGGACGGGAGCGCGGAGCGACGAAATTCGCATGCGGCAGCGTTCCGCTCCACTGGACGGTTTCCGTCCGAATTTCGTCGTAAACATAAATCCGGACGGTACTGCGGTGCAGTGGTATGGCGCATGAATCGCGCCTCCGGTTGGAGAAGCGGCGCCAGTGTGTGGTACCCTGCGAATCGCACCGCGTCTCCGTCCGGGAGCGTGGATCCGTCGTGCGAATCACGCCTCCGGACGGAGAAGCGGTGTCGGTGTGTGGTACCCCGCGATTTTTGTATAGAAATCAACATTTTACAGTACAAAGTTTAAATCCGCTCGACCGCAATTCATCGCGGTGAGTGGAGCAATGTGTTTTCCGCCTAAGAGTGCTTGTGAGATACTGAAATAATTTTTTTTTTCTTTCATATTAGGGCAGAATGGCTCATTTGCACTAAGTTGATTCCGCATGCGAACCTTTTCAACGTCAATTTACGAACTTCGTATGAAAACAAAAAAAAACTGAAATATTGTTCAGTTTTTTTATGTACAAAGTATAACAAATTAGGTGTAAGTTTAACTCTGCCATCTTAAATAAGAAGGCCGCAAAGAATGCGTAAACTCCATCAAACCTTCAAGAAAAGAGCTTACTCCCATATCAAAGGCCGGCAACGCGCTTGTGACTCCTCTGGTGTTGCGGGTGTCTATGGGCAGCGGTAATCGCTTACCATTATGCTTGTTTGCTACCTCTGCCATAAAAAAAAAACTCCATACATTTTGCGGCCTTCTTTCTTATGAGGGCAGAACTGGGGTTCTATCATTTTACTGTAAATGTTTTATTCTACTACTTAATCCATACGAAATTGGGCAAACAGCTGATCAATATGTAAGTAGTACACCTATTTTGTTGTTCTTGTTTGTTTATTTATTTCTGAACAGAAAACAAGTTTTCATTTACACGATAGACTGTAGTAACAACAACATTTATGTATATAGAATGGAGAGTTTACGTAACTTTGGTAGCTGTTTCATATAAATAAACAAATAAAACAAGACCCAGAATAATAAACAAGATGGAGATCTTGATTGATGTGTAAAATATAAGTTAATGCTTCTTAATTGCTTTGATTGCCATAATATTTGATCATATTTCATATAAATCGACCCGACAAACTGGATTAGATAATAAATAAATAAATAATAAAATTCTATTTATTTATTTATAAACAAATTAAATACACATTGCACCCAGAAATGATACACAACTAAACATCTTGATTAAATAAGATTTAGTCCAGTGTTAAGGTTGTCTGGAAGAGATCGCTCTTTAGCGATAAGACCGCCTACCTGTATAACTTCTTTTTGTGTATACTGTTTATAATATCTTCCTGTTTATGTTGTGAAATAAATGTGTTCATTCAAATAAATAGAAAGAAAAGTTCCCACTTTGTCGAAAGTAGCCGTTTAGGAAGATTAGGTTAGAATCATAAAAGTCCCAGTTTTCGAGTCCTAAGTTATCGTCCAGTTACGCCTTTCTATTACATTCATTTGATATTGAATTGCTTACTTGAAATACAACATTATAATATTATAGACGCTATATTTTGTAGAAAAATGTTTATGTATCGATGATGTCATAAAATTAAATATAATCACGATGTCTGGTTTGGGTTTATGCGTCTCATTTAATTTACACCGAAAGCCTCCTAATGCGAATATTTTATTTAATCAGGTTTCTTAAAATAGGAATTTCATTGATAGTACCTACTGTTGAAGGGGAACCCCGTCTTATGGGGTCTGGTATTGGATTTGAGATTTATTGCCCGCAGCCACCGCAAGATTCCCATTGCGTTTGCGTAGGCTGTATTGTATAAATAAAAGGGTTCCCTGCGGATTCGCATAACATGGAGGTCGTTTTATTGACAGCTTACCTACACCACACGGGCCCAGAAATAATTCCTTAAATCCATGTTACACATATGTCTACTTATTACTAGATTTATGAACAATTACAATTTTAATACAATTTATACAATTACATACAATTACAATACAATAATTATAATACAATTACAATACATTTTATTGCGTATCAACGTACACAATGACATTTTAGAAAAGGACGAGTCCAAAAACAAGGCAAAATATTGCTATTTTCTAAATGTTGCCAACAAAAACGTCGCCTTCAATAGTATAATACAGACCATTTATATTAAGTTACGTACCTATTTTCACTGTTTCATTAATTATCTTTAAATAATTTAGGTAAATTTAGACAACTTTATTCCATCAAGTTATTAAACCATTGACTGCGGCTAAATCAAACTGGTAACGAAGTTAATAGATGTGCTTGGCCTCTGTCACGTCGACTTCGTCGTCATTACCACTGACAGCGCCATTATTAGGATGACCATGAGGTTTACACCGCTGCCTAAATTAACTCCAACCAAAAATATTTCCATTTAAAATTAATAATTTAATCTTGCTGCAGTTTGAGAGTCAATTTTCATATTTATCTTAATGGTTTCGAAATATAGCTTATTATTACATTATTCACCATAGATAATTACAGCGATAAGTTATAAATTGTATATTTTCTTAGATACTGAGAGGCAAATAAATTCAATTTTGTTTTATGCTGATGTTACGTTTAATATTAATTTAATCATCATGTATAATATTTCTATTACTTCTCAAAGGTGTTTTTGCGGCACGGCTAGATTTCCTTGAATTTATTCACCAAAATTTATGATAACATCCTTAAGCTGTTGACGAAAAATATGCAAAAAAATGTTTTTATTAAAAATAAATAAGAATAATCCCTACTCGTGAGCCGCCTGCGGCTAGCTCAGTGTGCACCCTCCCCGTCAATATAAGAATGATACCCACGCGGGCAGAGCCTCGGGCAAAAGCTAGTAATATTTATATTTCTACAGGGGTGGGAACTTTGATTACTGTCTTTTTCAGCCTAATTACGTTATATTAATGTCAATGGTATTTTCTAGCGTATTTGATATACGAGTACAAATGTACTCGTATATCAAATACGAAATATCAATGTATAAGGCAAATGCCTTGTATACGTCGACAGAACCGGCTATCTTCACGACGAAGATTAAGAAAATGTAGCGTCACAAAATAAATAAAACAACGAGGGAAATTCCCTTCGAAGTCCACTTTTATTAGACATGATCCCACAGCCCACATCATTGCGAGGCCACGGCCTGGGTATTTCCGTAAAACGCTATTCAAGTTAGACGGGATTTTTTTATATGAATTCATTATTAATTTTTTGACAAGTGCAGTTTATAAAGTATACAGGTATTTTTTAAGATAAATATTATAATGAAATACATGTTTAAGAAAAATAAATGTCAAATGGTGACAATGATGTGATTAGTGATGTTCATTCAACGAATGTTCAAATAATGATCTTCATTTTACAGAAAAATAATGAGTTATAAAACATACTCTAGTTTTTTTTTTACTTCAGTTTGATACTTTGATACAATACTTGTGTCCTTGTGTCCTTTATACTTGTGAGAAAGGTTTTCTACGACGATAAAATCGGTCTTTTCCATAAATTAAGTTTGTTTTATAATGCTGTTGTTAATACGATTTTTATTTAAAATACGTATTAAGGACCAACAAACAATAATAAACATAAAACAAACTATATTTAATGTAACTAAGTGTTTAATTGTGACATAAACACAGCCACAGTCTACAGTTTAGGTTTAAAAGTAGTTACAAGGGAAAATGAATTATTTACGTGAAATACAAAGTAATTTAGTCAGAGTGACAGAGTAATTGTTTAAATTAATTACTAAGTAACATAGCCAGAGAGCAAAAATTAAGCATTAGAGACATCTTATTTATATTTAATTTAAAATCTCTGTTTACAGTCTTTCCACGGGCGAGAGCTCTCAGCAGTGAGCGAGTCCCCGAATGGCAATGGGCACTGGAGCCACTCGTGGCGCATCAAGCTGAACGGCTCTGACTCCGTGGCATCGCCGAGGAGCATCTCCAACTCGAGCCTGCGAGAGGTGGACGAGGAACTGACGGGAGAGGAGCTCGCCACCTATATGTATCAGGTCAACTGCGACATAGGTGGGCTCACCTGAAATACAACTGTTTTAGAAACGATGACAGAAAAATGATTACTTGGTGATTTTAAAGTTCCACAAAATCAACAAATAGATGAAACGATGAAAGAAAAATAACTATTACTGGGTGATTTTTAAGTTACAATAAATCAGCAAATAGAAGCAATTTAGGTGCTTTTTCTGCTAGAATTCGTTTTCCATTGATTCGAGTCGTCACTGTACAGGACCAGTAACTGGTGAAGAAATAAGTAGGAAAACTGGCGTTTTCATTGTGTGGTGTTTGGTCAAACATATTATTGAAAAAAGGTAGTTATTTTTATAATTATCTATGTCGAATATTGGCCGTTATTTTTTTACTTGAGTAAAGGTCATCCGATATTAAAAAAGGCCTAAACATAAACCTCGGCGGGAGTCCTGCTAAGTGCATAAAAAAAAAAAAAAGCCAATCTATGATAAGGATAAGATCCCATGAAAGACTGTAAGCATAACTTCGCGTGCAAACCAAAAAATATGTATAACAAAGTTTCGTTTGGTATAGTGAGTACCGTATCCAAGTAGTGGCAGTGGATTGTTATCATCATATAATAGTAAGTCGTTCTGATAGGTACAAGTACAAGCGTATTTACTGATTTTGTCGAAAAAGTCGCCGTGATAATATCACACCAAACTTTATGAAATCTTTCGTCAAAATATATGGACCTTGTACAAATGAGTTTCATCAAACATCGGAATGTTATTTCCAAAATATTTTTACGTGAGAATTGGAATTATTGAGGCCACTGAACCGGATTACATAAAAAAATAGATCTTAAAAGTTAGAATGCTCTTTGGTTATTTCAAAGATAATATACTTTACTACATCCCTGTCTGTCTGTCCCTATGTATGCTTAGATCTTTAAAACTACGGAACGGATTTTGATGCGTTTTTTTTAATAGATAGTGATTTAAGAGTAAGGTTTATATGTATATAATACATTGCCCGTGCGAAGCCGGGGCGGGTCGCTAGTTGGTTATAAATGCAGGTCGTTCCTATATTCCTTTAAGAGTAGCCGAGTAGAGAGTAAAGAACTATAAAAATATAGTACTTTTAAATTCATTGGCTAGACTGTACTTATGAATCTGAACATGAAACATCTTTCAAATCTACCAAAGGATTTTGACTCTACAAAGTTAGCTGATAAGCTGATCAAACTCAATGAAAGTATTGTAAATACTCGATGAAAATATTTACACAATGCAAAAGGTTTTGCCTCATGGGGGATGTGGCAAAGTTTTGAGTGATGATGTAAAGTTTGTATTTTACACATTGCGTTAGGGAATCTTGGTTTTCTACATAGCTTGCGGCATCATCAACAGCGTCCATCAGGTGAATTAATGCCAAGGGCTAAGCAGTTGCGAATAAAACAAATCCCTCTATAGTTGTTACCGAGAATGCTCAGATTATTTTAACTGTTTACAAAGAAAAGTAGTTTTTTTTTAATTTGGCCAGTACGCTAGATCTTGGAGATGAATTTTAAAGAAACTGTGTACTTACTCCTAAGTTCAAAATGGGTAAGGTACCTTATAGGTATACACGATGTTAAATGTAGATATTTGTAAATATACAGACGATAAGTACAAAATGGTAACTGTTTTTTATTTTGTGATAAGCGAAGGGATTTCCTTCGAGATACGACTGATGTAAGTATTGTAAATATTGATGATAGGTAAAAAATGTGATTCTGATGTGAAATTGTGTATTGTTAAAGATTAATGTTCTTTTTGGTAATTAATGTCACAGATTTATTGTGTGTAAGTAATTGATACGTAATTCAGTTTTGTACATACATGCTAGTGTATTTGGTATGGATTACAATGTGATTTAGTTTTCTAAGTTTTAATTAACTTTTTTTATTTGGTGATGTTAATGATGTTAGTTTCCATGTGATGGAAAAAATGAATATTTGTAATAAATAAATAAAATATTGCTGTTCAAACACATGTTTTGTGTAACTTTTTCAATAACCAAAATCATAGTTTTTCTGAATCGTAGTTTTAAAGAAACGGAAGCTTTGATCTTTGGAAGTCTCAGAGTAAAAGGGCCTTCGTATTTTAATTAAAGATTTCCTATTTTTGTGAAAGACAATGAGGTTGCGAAAAATGAATTATTTTTATTAGGTATCAAAGTAACCGTAAGTTCTATTGTTCTGAAAGTAGGGAAATGATTTAGTTTTCAAAGTCCATAATAGCTATTTAACCATAATGCCCATCTATAAACATTAATTGATTTGGCTTTTTCGGGCTTGTTCGTGATGGATTGTGTCGAACTCCTCGGAATTTTATTAATATCGTAAATCGTGTTCAGTTTCTTTTTGCGGTAATAACAAATAAAAAACTAATTGATACCTACAAACTAAAAATAACTAAATTGCATTAGCTAAAATTTAAATTCGGGTTTATCAGGCTTTGTTTGGTTTGGAAATTCAAATTATACGTATATGTATTTGAGTTTATTGAAGGACGTTCCAAAACAGGAAAACTAAACTTATCGTTTTTTATAGTAGACAGACCTTATAATTTATGTTATTAACCCATCACGTCCCAACTGCAGTGAGGGGCACTTTTCTTCCCATAACTCGGGAAGGTTAGGCCATACTTCACACACGGGGGCCAAGTCCGGATTGGTGGAGGTTGTGGTGGCCAACCCCGTGTCAGAAATCAAGCCGCCTATAAGGCCTTAATTTTATTAAATCAGTTCAAAGATATTAAATCAATTTTTATTTTGAGATGTCCGCATATAACTATGACTAAAATTATTTTTAACATATGAAAATTTTATGCTAGGGCTTTATATTTTGGTGTTCAGTTTTGTTTTTAGGCAGCAGATCGGAAAACGATGAATTAACAAGTAAGTAAGTGGAACTTCACAAGTGGAAGGAAAACTCTAGAACTGTTTGAAAACATTTTTTGGGCAATTTCGAAAGTAGAGTTCAATATATTTTGCGTTTTCAACATCTCATCTCATTTCACTAATATTATGAATGTGAAAGTATGGATGTTTGTTTGTTTGTTCGTTTATTTGTTTGTTTGCTTGTTACTTTCACGCCGAAACTACTGAACGGATTTAGATGAAATATGGTAATAAGATAGATAAAGCACTGGACTAACACAAAGGATACTTTTTATCCCGTAAAACTCGAGGGTAACTCAACTCAAACTCAAACTCAAAATGTTTTTTATTTAGGTAGATGCTTTACGCATGCTTTAAAATCGTAATTTTTTTTTCTACCTAGTACAAAGTCCCTATTACCACGAGGAACTTGTACACTCAACGTTTCGGGAAGTGTTTGCGAAGCGAGAAGAAACGTCGAGCCCAAAAGAAACTCCCTTCAACACATTTTTTAAATAAAACCTTAAGTTCTATTACAATTCATGTCAACACTAAAATTATAAGCTGGAGGATCTATACATGTCCATATATCATTGTCATCTACATAATCTAGTATTTTGTAATAGCCTTTAGAGCATGAGCATTTTAAACATGTAATTTGAATTTGTTTTCTGGCAAATAAGTTACATTTTCTGGTATTTTATTATAGAATATTACACATTACCACATAAATGACTTCTTAACTTTACTCAGTCTCGAATAGGCTACATATTTCTTATACTAAGAATATGTCTGTCACTGTTTTTACGAAACACGTGCAATTTTTTACTTACATAATGACATTTTCGTACCTATATGAATTGACTAGCAACAGTAAAAATATTAATTTCTTTAAACTTATTCCTCAACCAATCGCGGGATCGCATCTGGTAGATTGCGCGAATTGGCCTTTTTTGCAAAATGAATATCGTTTCAATGTCAGCCGCATGTCCCCAGAGTAGGATTCCGTAAGACAATAGTACTCTGAAAATAACTAAAATACACTATTCTCGCAGTACCTACATCTGTCAACTGTCTTATTCCCGGTTCCCAGAGGAATAGCTAAAAACTGACATTTTTACTTTGTCACTAGATGGTGCTGCCTTAATATTTTATTTATCTCTGGACCCAATTCTGAAGTCCACGCAAAGTCGCGAGCGCAAGCTAGTAGTCGTAATAAAAAAAGTTTTTCAGTATGTTAAGTACAAACCCCATTATAACCCCATCCTACAGCTATTTTATAACATATTTTATACATTAAAACAATTGTAGTCTTTGCATTTGCTAATTTTTAAGGTAATCTCCACCGTGGCTGATCCAGTTTGAGGGGAAGTTTGTACGATTTTACTATATACGACTATATCCCGATGTTACAGCTTGGACAAGTTGTCTATCACTACAACTTCCAGCACACGTATGAGGTCACCGGCACCACCTACTTTATAATAAACACACAAATTATTCAGACAAAATAGTTTTAATAAAATTTAGTTAAATATTTTTATTATATTCAACCTTAGAGATATGGTAATTCTATTTCTTAGTGTATATCCGTGTCTGACACGTGTACCTTGTTCCAATCAAGAAAAAGCAGAAGGTATGCTATGGAACTGACACATGTCAATGTCAGTTGCGTACTACGTTTGTTTACCTTTTGCTTTTTTTGACTGGAATGAACTATAGATATGGATGAATACTTCAGTAAAAGCTGGTAATAGTGATACCGTCGGCGGCGGTTGCTATTGAAAGGTAGGTATTTATTTTGTAATACTAGCTTTTCCCCGCGGTTCCTCCCTCGTGGATTTTGTTATTATGAATGTCACTGAGGGTGCGCAGTGCCACAAGCGGCTCCTGAGAAAAGAAGTAATTTTTTCGGAATAAAATATCCTATGTTGTTCCCTGTCCTCTGTCAAAGCTTTTCTCTAAAATTAAATGAAATCGGTTGAGTAGTTATTATAGCAATAACTAGCATTGCTTTCTCAAGTTGCATTGTTTTGGGTTTACAGGATAAAATGTATTCTTTTACACTTCCTATCCTTTCTTCTATCTTTGAGCAAAAATTCTTACCCATCCGTTGCTCCATTGTGACGTAAAAGAAGTTAAAACTAAACCAGACAAGTGCGAGTCTGTGCGCCGTTCCGTACAAACAAACAATACTGAGAATTTTATCATCTTATTTTAAGACCATACACTTCTTATAGGTTTTCCTGTAATAAAATAAAGAAATATTTTTTTTATATATTTTTGTAGTTTTTGAGATATTTATTTTATTCTATTTATTTTAAAATTATAAAAAAATATATTTGAGATCCTTACAACCAGCCCTTTCATTTGATATATCACACGATACCGTATGCAAAACATTTTTTATTTTTTCTGATTTACTCCCCGAAAGTGACCCTCACACTCAAAATTCATTTATCCTATTTAGGTTACACGTCCGTGTTTGGATCACACAAATCTATATGTGTACCTACTAAGATTCAACTAAATCGATCCAGTAGATTCGAAGCAAATTTGCTGTGACAGACAGACAGACACACCAGTGATCCGATAATTTTCAGGTACGGAACCCTAACAAACAAACTTACTTTCGCATTTGTAATATTGTATTAGTAAGGATTTTCTGTTCGGTATTCTAAAGGTTATCTGTGTGTTATACTATAGATAGTCGATACGTACGCTAGTACGAAATATTAAAAAAGTTTTTGACAGAAAGGAAAGCTTTTTGTTAATATATAGTTGCCAAACATCGACGTCTGGGTTCAAAATCAATACTGTGCAGAATGTTTGGTTATCATAATAAACTTTTCTGAAATCGCAAAGTAATATCGATGACGGAAATTTTAATTAGCGTAACCACTTTTGGGTATAGTAAAAATAAAAAAAATCATACATTTTATTATAACTTTGTCTAAGACTTTAATTTACAACCATCATACGCCAATTTAAATTTCCGTCATCGATATTTGTACTTCCCATGCAACGGTGGCGAAGAAGCTGATTGTAAATAATTAAATATGAAAATAATGCATTTAGACTTTTTTGTGAATAAAAATTAAACAAGTTTTATCTAATATTAGACTACCCAATACATTTGACTGACTCTGTGGAAAGCGCGTCTGACTTCTACGCCGAGAGGAATGGGTTCGATGCCCACTTAGTGCAAACATATGTACGAGTATGACTAGCAGATTTGTGTGCTCATATGGTTTGCAGATTTATTAACGTATGTACGAGTAGGTACATCAAACTGTATTTCCAATAGAACATGGAATCCTAGTTTGGGGTCAGATGTTGTGATTGTCTGAAATTACCAAATTAATGTTACTACTTTTCACTAAACGTAACCAAACGTAGCCGCATTCTATGAAATTATTGATGATACCACAATCGGTCCATCAGTTTGAGTGCTATGATGCCACTAACATGTACACAGAAATACAGAGGCTTCACACTGATGGCCTCTCTTTTACGTCGGGTCCATACAATTTAAGGTAAGTAAGTAAATAAAGGTTAAAAGCCCTCCAAAGAAGTAACAGTCTTTGTAATAGATAATAAAGTTAATTATGTAGACACGGAGATAGATCAAAAGGTATTCAAGAGGAAATTTTTCATTCATTTTACATTATAGGTAGAATATTCATGGAAAATTATAAATTTACACTAATTTAATATTGAACATGTTATCTTACTTAGCGACGAAACATTAAAGTAATGAACTACTTGCCTTTACACAGCTGGTTGATTATTCTACGTGTTTACCTGCTGGGAACGTTTTAATTAGCATAGCGCTCTACAGGAGCAAATTTGGGATGAACCAATGTTATCATAAGAATATTACTTATTGCCAAGCCTTACTGCTATACCTACAAGTCGCAACCACATAGTTAAACTCGTAATATTATGATCTCACTAGTAAAATTAAAATTGCACGGATTTTATTATTATTTTTATTATTGCAAGCTTTAATTTTTAACTTCACTTGTGTGTATGTATAGTACAAATCTTGCAAACTAATTTAGAACCACTTTCTCTTCATGGATTGACTTGAAATTTAGTAGACATGTTCAACTCCGATGACAATACATTTATTTAGTTGCAATACATTAATGGTCATAGATAACTGATGCAGCATCAGCTGCAGCCAGGGTCGTCTCCTCAAATTGGAACTCCTCAACGGCTTACGACAGATACGCCGGGTCTAGGCTAGTTTGCACAGTCCATGGACATAAAAAAATTAACCATGAACTAACCAGAAGCTGCAGCCAGGGTCGTCTCCTTAAAGTGGAACTCCTCAACGGCTTACGGCAGACGTGCCGGATTAGGGCTAGATTGTACAGTACATAGACACAAAAATAATGGACCATGAGCTTCTTCTTTTCGTGTGGCACATTTAACCGTTCTCTACAAGGTTTAGACGGCGGTTGCCTAGTGTTGCACTTAGCATTACCCGCGGTCACGTATAGGGCATTTAGATTTACACCTACGGACGTGTGCAACGCGACCATCATACACATCTTTAAATCAGATGTGCAGGTTTCCTCACGATGTTTGCCTTCACCGTTAAAGCCGTCGGTATAAAAATGCACGTAAGTTTCGAAAAACTCATTGGTGCACTGGTCAGGATTTGAACCCACGACCTCTAGTTAGGAGGTCGAAGTCAATACCGCTTAACCACCGACGCTTCGGACCTGACCATGAGCTGACCTGATGCTACGGCCAGTTATTGCAAGGTCGCCTGTATGTTTAGTGCAGTCAAACTCTTTAATTAACAAGCCATCTAAAGATTTTACGCTGCTCAGGGCAACATAGGCTTGCCCTGCTGCAAAAAGATTTTAATTTTTTTTTACTTTAATTTATTTGTCAATAGCCTCCATTTCGTACAATTTCGCGTTATTGTTTAAGTGAAATTATTATTCCATTAGACGTATGACCGTGATATTAAAAGGCAGGGATGTATTAAAAACATATAAATCGAACTGTCAAAAATGACAGTCGAGCATATCGAGCGCATAGAGGCATCGTCACATTTTTTTCTTAAATTTTGAATAATTGTAATCCATGTAGTATAAATTTCAAATATTTGCCTCCATTTTTATTATGATTGTTGTATTCTATTATGTAGAATATGCGAAAATAGAACATCAACATTTTTTATAGTAGTAAGATATTTTTCGGGATAATCCCTTTTTTACCTTAAATTTATTTGTCAATAGCCTCCATTTCTTACAATTTCACGTGAAATTATAATTCCATTAGATGTATGACTGTGATATTAAAAGGCAGGGATATATTAAAAAAAATATTGGAAGTTCAATGCTGTTAGATTGTGAGACGCTCGTAACTTCTAAACTCAATATTTGCGAAAATGTGAGCGAAAAACTTAGATTAAAAAACACCTTGAGTAATTCTGCAGTTGTTTGGAAGTGTATACGACTTCGACTTAGACTGACTTCGACTGACTCGGTGGCTAAGTGGTTAGCGATCCTGACCTCTGATCCGAGAGTCGTGGGTTTGATCCCCACACAGGGCAAACTTTTCTGTGATGAGCAGAATAGGGAGTTTTCAGATGACGTTATGTCACACCGTTCATAAGTGTCTCAATAGATGGCGTTTCTAAGCTTTGGAAATATATTTTTAAAAACAGCGTAGAATTTACGGTAGCAAAATAGATTTAGTTAAAAACATATAAAAAGCCACCTGAACATAGATTCTTATTAACTGAATTAACAGAAACGATAAATTTCCAACTTAGTCAAGTATGGATAACCTGGGTGCGTTCTGGTTTCTCTGTTATATGTAATTTCTTCTTCCGATCTAAAAATAAATTGATTTTAATACATTCTTTTATGATTAAGATTAAAATGCAATATATAACTCAGTATCATGTTAGAATTCTTTTAAGAAATACAAAAACAATACTAATAAGCTTTGTGCATCAAAAATTATGAAAGTATTTTTTGGATCAAAATTAAAAAAAAAAATATTCGAAAGCTATTCATCATTATTAGGATATTAGTCGGTAATATCAGTCACTTTTGACGATTTTTAAGAGATTTTCTTATTTCCAATGATGATCAGCGCCATCTAGTTGAGTTTAGAAAAATGTATTATATCTACTTATATATGTATGTATTTAAATGTATATGTGTATGAATATCAGTCTCTGGTTCCCAAGATACAGTGAATCCTAGTTTGGGGCTAGATGACCGTGTGTGATTTGTCCCGGATATTATTATTATTAATAGCGCATCATTATACGATATTTTTTATGTTTTGCTATTCTTTATTAAATTTATACAGTTTATTTATTTATTATTTTTACACAAAGTAAAATATTTATAAAAAAAATCTTAAAAAATGGTAAATACAATTTTGAGTACAAACATAGGTAGGTATAGGTAAATCGAATTGACAAAAATGTCAGTCGAGCGTATCGAACGCATAGAGCCAGCGTCATATTTTTTTTCTTTAATTTTGAATAAGTAATTGTAATCCATGTAGAAAAAATATAGACATACCTACAACTGTCAATACAGACCTTAGTGGCCACTTTGGTTTGGTGGCTTGAAAGTTCTGACATTGGGGTTGGCCAGTAGATCCACAACCTCCACCAATCCGGACTTGGCCCCCGTTTTGTTTTTAAATCAAATAAATAATTGCTGCGCTAGTTGAAGGTTACACATTAATGAAAAAAAAAATCGAGAAATCTGTAATCAGTAAAAAAAGGAAAAATGTGAGTGTTTAATACCATATAAAATTTTCTCCGTGAAACAAATAAAATTGGGCGTCAAAATTTTTAAATATTGTCAATTGTCTCCTCACATTGAAAGTGCCAACGATCATTCAACTTGCTCTTTTATTATTTTCACCTCTGGTGCCTGTGGTCCCTAAAAACTCAAAACAGAAATGATTTTGCTGCGAGCGTGAGAAAACGTGATTCAAATTTCGAACACCACCTTTTGCGCAGCGCTGAAAAAAATATTGGCGATAGTTCGTTCAGAAACTCATTTTGGTCTAGCGATTTAACTCATACGCATAAAATGTTGTCTGTTATTTAATTAAATTTAAGTTTATAAACTGTGCTATTGCATTTTTAAAGACGTAATATTTAAAATATATCGAGGGTTCAAGGGCTATTTGTATTAAGCGACATTTTTGGAAATGTTCGGAGATTGTTTTAAAAAAATAAAAAAATATTTCTTAGAAAAATAATCATTAAAACTAAACTGCTTAGTATTATATAGATTCTCGATATTCTTAATATTTTAAATATTATTCAGAAGTTATTTTTATGCCGTATTTTGTAAGAAATTAATTTTAAAGTAGAGGTTACTTGTGTTTCCAAAAATGTCGCTTAATACAAATAGCCCGTGAACCCTCGATATGTACTAGTAAACATGAATATCGCTTACTTAAAATATCATGTTTGGTTTTCATCTTAGGTTTAATAAAAATGACAAGCAGCGCAGTTTCCGAACGCAACCTCTAAATTAAAAACATTATAATAAAAAACTATATTGTCTCCAAAGAGAATTTAATCAACTACGTTTTAACTTTTCTCGCTGGTCGAGGTGAAAAGTTGTATGTTTAACACGAGAGCAAGTTATTTTTATGTCTCGAGCCTTTAAATCACTCACTGTGCTGTGTGCTCAGTAGTCTATAAGAGAATCACTCGCTACGCTCGTGATTCAATTCTAGACTACTTCGCTAGTTCGTGATTTAAAGTCAGCACACATTGCAAAAAATAACTTTGCTCACTAGTTGAACAAATAAATATTATGTTTACGATTCTACTAATAATTTCCATATTCACAACCTACATACTCATTCAGGTAAAGTAATATGTATTCAACTTTGATTAATTTCGGGTTCAGGCAATATGTAATGCGTTTACATTAGTGAGCACTACATTACATTACGCCTGTCGGGTCAGTCGAATGGTGTTATGGTGGTCCTTATATGGCATGTGCGAAAAATAAGTTTACTATTGTATTTGACAAAAATGATTGTCTTTTTTGCTTATTATCCCAAAGGCTTATTTTATATCTATTACTTTTAGTTATTTTTTTTGTATATATTATATCTTAATAATATATAATAATAATAATAATAATATCGAACAACCGGAGGTTATATGGCGCAGGGTCACCTATGTCGGTTGTGCCGTCAGCCAGGTGAAACCCTGCGCCATATAAACTCCGGTTGTTCGATTCTTTGTAACACTGACTATCTGCACAGACATAACCAAGCAGCCAGGATCCTGAATCAAGAGATCGCTCTAAAGTAGGAATGGGTAAGTACTGCAGTATTTACTCATGCCAGAGTAAATACTCAGTAACAACTTTTATAAGTACTTTTTTTTACTTTTTACTGAGCATTTATATTTTACTAACAAAAACTTAATAAGCTATTGTTTTTTTATCTTATATTTATCTGTATGACACTTTTTTAAGTTTTTCTAAGTTCTTTAAGTTTTCTAACTTCTAAGTAGTCTGACGATATAACATTATTAACATTTTATTTAGGGGATTCCCCTTTAAATCTTTATCAATAGAGTTGTTATTCGTAGTGTTACCAACTAAAAAAAATCATGTTAGGCTCCGCGCACACGGGAAACTTGTAACTTGTTTTGTTTTTAGGGTTCCGTAGCCAAAATGGCAAAAAAGGAACCCGTATAATTTCGCCCTGTCCGTCCGTCCATCACAGCCATTTTACTCGGTGAGTATGGGCACTATGTGGATATTTTTTTTTATGGAATGGAAAGTGACGACTTAGTCGAGGATGGTACACGCAAACTCAAATAATGCTTTGAAGACTCCCAGATTGTAGAATTCGGGAAACACAGACGCAGGTAAGGAGTTTCACTCCCGCGCAGTTCGCATAATAAATGCAGAAGCATATCGCTTCGTGCGAATAGGTGGTATCACAGTATATGGATATTATACAGTATGGACACTCCCTGCCGCTCTCTGAAGGTGACCTCACCCCCCCCCCCCTGTGTGACTGATGTGTGACCTAGGGTTGACAAACTAACTAAAGACATTTATTTGTGGTGTGCGTTCCGAGGGTACGATCTGACAGCAACCGTTCACTTTGACAACAGGATAGCATAATATAAATCGCTTAAGTGTGAAAGAGAAGGTACAAAACGGTTGCTGTCAGAATGCACCCTTGGAATGACGTAAAGGCTTCTATGTCCATACAGCCTTGTCTTCATTGAAAATGTATATTGCAAAAGTCTGTCATTTTATATTCACGTCTGTCTTTAAACAGACTGCGACATAATTATAGTCTTTCGGAAATATTCCAAGAACAGCACATCTGCAGTACCAGTGAAGGCGTAATTAAATAAATAAAATGGCATTTCAAAACAATCTGTACCTAAATATCTTCATAATCATCACATAACTTGATCAAAACAACAAATAATCCATTATTTATAAACAATGACTTTAAGATTTTGCTAATATTTAATGTTTGAGCCATTTTAGTAATGTATATTTTATCACACATTTATTTTCAATAAATTACTTACAATATCAATATACTTACAAAAAAATATAGGGACAACGGTATCAATATGGAATATATTTAAACGGTTTCTTTTTTATTTTGACAAAATACGTGACGATTATGAAGATTTTAACAGATTATTTTGTACCTACATTTCGAAATACCTAAATAGTGGTAAGTAGCAGGTGAAACTGATAATAATTTCCTCAAGGACATATTAAAAACTAGATAATTAGATTTCAACTAGATAAATAAAATGATATTTCAAAACAATCTGTAAATATCTTCATAATCATCACATAACTTGATCAAAACAACAAATAATCCTTTATTTATAAACAATGACTTTAAGATTTTGCTAATATTTAATGTATGAGCCATTTTTGTAATGTATATTTTATCACACATTTATTTTCAATAAATTACTTACAATATCAATATACTAACAAAAAAATATAGGGACAACGGTATCAATATGGAATATATTTACACGGTTTATTTTTTATTTTGACAAAATACGTGACGATTATGGAGATTTTAACAGATTATTTTGTACCTACATTTCGAAATACCTAAACAGTGGTAAGTAGCAGGTGAAACTGATAATAATTTCCTCAAGGACATATTAAAAACTAGATAATTAGATTTCAACTAAATAAATAATATGGAATTTCAAAACAATCTGTAAATATCTTCATAATCATCACATAACTTGATCAAAACAACAAATAATCCTTTATTTATAACCAATAACTTTAAGATTTTGCTAATATTTAATGTATGAGCCATTTTTGTAATGTATATTTTATCACACATTTATTTTCAATAAATTACTTACAACATCAATATACTAACAAAAAAATATAGGGACAACGGTATCAATATGGAATATATTTACACGGCTTCTTTTTTATTTTGACAAAATACGTGACGATTATGGAGATTTTAACAGATTATTTTGTACCTACATTTCGAAATACCTAAATAGTGGTAAGTAGCAGGTGAAACTGATAATAATTTCCTCAAGGACATATTAAAAACTAGATAATTAGATTTCAACTAAATAAATAATATGGAATTTCAAAACAATCTGTAATGTAAATATCTTCATAATCATCACATAACTTGATCAAAACAACAAATAATCCATTATTTATAAACAATGACTTTAAGATTTTGCTAATATTTAATGTATGAGCCATTTTTGTAATGTATATTTTATCACACATTTATTTTCAATAAATTACTTACAATATCAATATACTAACAAAAAAATATAGGGACAACGGTATCAATATGGAATGTATTTACACGGTATCTTTTTTATTTTGACAAAATACGTGACGATTATGGAGATTTTAACAGATTATTTTGTACCTACATTTCGAAATACCTAAATAGTGGTAAGTAGCAGTTGAAACTGAGAATAATTTTCTCAAGGACATATTCATTTGCAATATGACTTTCCAAAATGTATTAGCTGATTACTTCATGTTGTTGGATAAGTTAAAAAAAATCATATTAAAAGGTTTATGAAGTTCTTTCACTTTCATAAATCTTTGATCGATAAACTGTCCGCCCTCGGAATTTATTTATGTTACACATCCGTGTTGGGGTTAATCTAGGTATATATTGTGTACTAAGTTTCAATTTATTTAATCAAACCAATAGATTCACAGCAAATTGGCTGTGACAGAGACGGATGGACAGACAGACCCACGAGTGAAGTGATCCTTTTTCTCTTTTGTGGTACAGAACTTTAAAAGAGTCGCCTTGATCGGACAGAAAAACTGGTTTTCTTGCATCAGTATTTACAGTTTTTAAAATTTTAATTATTTAATCTTTCTTTAATTTGCTTAAACATTTTCTTCCAATGGTATTTGTTATTATTTCTGTCCACTAAATTATCCGGCACTAAGTAGTATATAAAAATGCCCAGTTAGTGGTTGAAGAATTTAAACATATCCAACCATGAATGCGCACAAGATGCTTTGAAGCGATATTCAAATATTGATGTCAAGCGAAAGGTTACCATAAACTCCAACACGAAGACCCAAAAAATGAATTTCGCATGTTTTTTTTAATAAATATGTTTCCTCACATTGCACTGGTCTTGATTTTATTAAATGTATACCATGATTACCATGTCATGCAAAAATATCCGATAAAAAGTTTTTACTGTCTCTAGAGAGTAAATACTCAGTTAATATAGTAAATACTCAGTATTTAATCAAACTCAGTATTTACTCTGACTCAGTTTTTACTGCCTTACCCATCCCTACTCTAAAGTATGGCTACATAGCTCGGCGGTTGCCATATAACTAGTACACGTCGGAGTCGGTTCTCGAAAACTACCGCGCCAAGCTCTACTGGGACCGAGACATCATCACGGACAGGTCTATTGATCATAATAGACCTGATATCGTGTTGATGGTTCGGGCGCAGTCAAGGGTGTTTTTGGTGGATATCACTATTCCACACGACGAAAACCTCGTGCAAGCTGATGGACGACAAGAGGTTGCGATACCTTAACCTGGCGCACGAGGTTACGGATGTATGGCAAGTGCAATCCACTGAAATCATTTCTGTAGTCTTCCCCGCTGACTTGGATCGTAACCTTAGACAGCTAGGACTTCGAGGCAAACCTATAATTGCGGCTATGCAAAAGGCAGTCCTCCTCGACAATGCCCGGAATGTCTGACGCTTTCTCTCCTCGTCGCACTGACCTCCAGCCGACTGTGCTTCTGCTGGAGTAGCTCCTGCCACTTGACCTAGCGCCAAGTGTGCAGAGTAGTCAAATTTTATATTCAAAAATAATAATATCTGAGACAAATCACACACGGTCACCTGGCCCCAAACTAGGATACCCTGTATCTTGGGAACCAGAGACTGATATACATACACATATACTTTTAAATACATACATATATAGATATAATACACCCAGACTCAGAGCAAACAATTCTGCTCACCACAAAAAAGTTTGCCCTGTGAGGGGATCGAACCCACGACTCTCGGATCAGAGGTCAGGATCGCTAACCACTTAGCCACCGAGTCAGTCGGTCTATATCTATCATTTTTATCATCCTTATTTTTTATTTATCCTGTGGTAGGATCAAGTATATGTATTAGGGTGTCCCTTATATGCACGAAAAATTTTTTTTTTGGGTTATAGAAACGCATACCACCTAATTCTTTGTTTGCCTTTACATAAATATAAAATTTTAACTCTCTAGGTTAATAATAACCCGTGCCGACAAGGTCCCAATTTTTTTATAAAAGTAACTATTTTTGAGTATTTCTTGATATGTAGCTAGATCGTTGTTAATATGCATATCTTGGGTAAAAATTGACGAAACAAAAAATGTAAGTAATGCTTTTAATTGACAAACAAATAAAATTATACAATTATTCAGGGTACTTCTTTTTAAAGTCTCTTTTTTGCAGTCTGGATACAGCTTTCTATGCTCTTGCACACAGTGTAACAAGAATTGTTTTTGTTCCTCTTCTGCGGTAATTAAACCATGAAAGTCTTGCATAAGCTTTACAGCTCTTTCAACTGTGTCATTTACAGCTTCTAAGCTTAACACCTTCCTCTTAGCTTCGATGAAAGCTGCATTATGGTCCCACGAAGATACGCTTTCTTCAAGAAAACTGGTATCAATTTTTAATCGCGAAAAACATTTTTTGCTTTTAGCTGTAACAATATGATTAGTAGGTATTTCAAGGAAATTAACCAAATTTAGAACAAACAACTCAGTTAAAATATTTTAAAAAACTCTTACCATACAAAGAGGCAGACATCTCTTCTTTCGATGCAACATATCGCTTCCCGAAGTCATATGCAGTTTCTCTTTCTAAGTTCGTTATTATATTCGCCTTGGTTTCTTCATCAACATCATCATCAAAGAGTGATAATATCACCACTTCTTCTGATAAATACCACAGGTGTTGACTGAACTTACTCAGAGCCGCTTTGGAAATTACTTTGTCAACATTTTCATAGTCTTTCAACGTTATTAAAAAACGCAAATCTTGATTCGGTGCCTTCACTGCCAAACTGCATCCGAGGCAGGGCTTCACATAAATTGCCACAATAAATAAACAAACATCTTGCAATGCTCGTTTGTCTTTAACGCTCATTTTGAATTGAGACTGCAGCAAACATGTTTTCAAAGAGTAAATAGCTCTTGCCATCCATCGTGCTTGATGCATTGCGCCAGGAGGACGAATTTTAATTTTACCCTCATTATCTCCTCCCAAGTAAATAATGGATCGATTATTTCTCGATAATCGTCCCGTACGATGGATTTCTGCAGTTCATGTTTGAAAAAGGTCAGCAATCCCTTAATGGTCGCATCAGAAAGATGCTGTTTAACGAAATCTATGCATGATTCGACAGCCTCAGGATTAATGTTCTTCCAGCTGTCTCTAAACTTTTTGAATAGTGGGATATCGGGACTGCTAGTGACTTGGTAAATCTTTGATTCAAATACACTTTTGAGGACCAATTCATACACATGATGGCGGCAAGCAAACAGTAATAATTCTCTTTCTAATTTTTGTTCCAAAAGCACTCAAGCTCCATTTATGCGCCCTGTATTAGATGCTGTTGTATCACAACACATAATTTGAACCTTATCAGTAAGGTTCCAATCATGAAGCGCGTTTGAAACAGCTTTAGCTTGATCTTTACCGGAAGTACAATCTAGTTTTGGTACTGCAAGAAGTTGCTCCTTCTCTCCAAAGGAAATAAGGATCGGCAGGCGTTCCTCTTTAGAACTTCTCACATCTAGGCCGGGTAACAATTTTCCATCCCAATGAACTGTAACTACTTCTGGCATGTTATTCTGAAAATCGGATTTTATAGATTCTGCTCTATCCTTTCTTATCTGTGTTCGAATACGTTGAATAGAAGATTTGTTAATTGGATAGTCGTCGCAACAAAGACCAAGTGCTTCTATTACTGCTTGAATTATATAAACTGAATCTCTTATGCTTAGTTGACATCTGTCTAAAGCTGCAACTAACTTAGGTGTGATAAAATCTTTCCTTCCTCTTTTTGTAGTAGTTACCGAACTTTCAGATTGAGATGTGGCAGGCAAAGGTTCCTCCAGGCTTTCTTCAGAGCTGGTAAATTGGCCTTCATGTAGTTCTTGTGGTGGTGTTAAGCTGTGTGAAGTAGAAGATGTCAATGAGCTCGCTAAAATCATTTGCTGGAGCCTCCTTTTCTCCTCTTCTAGTTTTCTCTGCCTTATCTTTTCTTCCTTCTCAGCTAACTTTTTGTCTACACCTGCCAAGCAACCAAGGCGCCCTGGCTCTCTTTGCTTTTGTAGGAAAATTTTATCTTCTTCAATTTTCATCCTTTTAAGAGCATCAGCGTGAGCGATATCAAATAAATTATCCAAATCATTTAGAAAATCCTCCTCACGGCGTTTAAAAACATCCTGTGATTTTTTGCGGTTTTTTTGAAGCTCTCGCCAGACTTGATAAAGATCCACAAGCTTCTTCACACAGTTAGGAAGAGCTTTGGTAGGTATTCTAGCCTTTTCCCAGAATATAATACACTTCCGTATTACAAGATTTGCGCTTTCATGTCAATTCAGTCTGTCATTGACTGTCAAGTCAGTTTCACTTCGCGAATATAAAAAAATAGAACTGCGAGAACTTGTCGATTAGACGGCAATTTTGCACCCGTTATTTGGTGATGCACCTCACCAACTGTCGTGGAGTTCCACGATTCCACTGTCGGGAGCTGTCACGCGGGATCGAGTTTGGCGCGCGGTGACTTAAAACAGCTCAATAATGTGGTTCGGAGACTTTTCTCCTGGAGAGAGACCTGGTGGTGGTCTCTCAGCACGTAAGATGTGGAAAGTCGGTAAGTCCCTGATGGACTAGTTAAGCGATGCTCAGCGAGGTTCATGAGATGTTATGATTATGGTTTTACACGTGTCAAGGACACATAAGGTCATGTCATGAAATTTAAGTTGTCACAGTAGTGCTGAGCATGTTGGTTCTCTCACCCGTGTTGTTGTTGTTGGTGCTCTGGGAAAAGCACCAGGGGGGAGTGTGGACGCACCTCCCCATAGGTGGTATGAATTTGCGACGTTCTACCAGCCTAACTTGAGTTCAGGGGTGGCCACCCAGTTGTTGTGGAGGGGAACATCATGTACGGTGCATATTGGCAGTACGTTCCCCTCATTGTTGTTGTTCTGGCGAGACGGTGTCCGCAGAAATGTGTGTTGTGGTGAGAGATTTAATGTGGAGGCATAGAGGCGGGTTGTAGGGGTGCTTGAGGAGACCCGTGGGGGGCCCAGCCCCCAATATGTTGTGCTCAGACACTACCTAACGGTTGGGGACTCATGTCGCAAGCCTCGCCGGCGCGGCCTCTGGTCAGTGCTGGTAGATGGTGAGTCCAATCGGGTACGAGGCCCGGCACCGTGCAGAGAGTAATGCGGTCTTCTACCGTCCATCAGCCGAAGATGGTCTCTCAGAACAATATTATAGGTATTTGAGGTACCTATAGCGGTTCGCGTTTAGTGTATCTGATTCTAGCTCATAACGTTATCATAACATCTCGTAGCCAAGCTAAGAGTAGCCTATTTATTACCTATACATGAAAATCATACATACATATATTTAGAATAGCCTTCCAACTTATTGATTGTGATTATGTGGTGATACAAGCCTATGTATTATCATATTATTATATAAACGTCGCCACATAATTTGGTGGAGGTGCTGGGTATACGATTGGAATTTATACCTAAACCTTGAGGTGAGGATGATGATCCTATGTCCACGTTATGATGATGAGTTTCCGGTCGTATAAGGACTTAATAGGAAGGCTATTACTATTTATTTGTGAAATGTACTGTCAATAAATAATTTGCGAAGCAGTTTTCCTTGTATTATTAACCTACCCTCTAAAATAAATGTTTTACATTGTGTTGACTTTTATTTACAAGTGTACCTTGCTTTTTTGTTATTTACGATTTTTTACTGTTTATCGGTTTTTACGGCCTATCGGTTTTGTTTGAGCGTATTTTCTGCGTTTACGTTCTATGGCGCCATAGACAACGATAGGTGTTGAACGGCAATGTTATTTACGGCACTCGATTTCGCTTGAAATCGATTACGTTTTAATCGAAGACGGAATTTGAGTATATTTGCTTCCTTTTCAAATATATTTACGGTTTTTTATTTTGCGTACTCATTTTACTTAAAGTGAACTTTTTAAAGTGTTTTATTTAAAACTGAAAGTGATTTAATCGGAATTATTATTGAAGTGTTTAATCGATTTAAAAAAAAAGAAACTATACGAATGAACGCGAGCGAACCTCTCTAGTGAAGCATTTTCGCCCGCCGTTTTGGTTGTCAAAATTCTTGTTTTCTGCTGTGCAATTTTCTTCTGCAAAAGTTGTTCAGTTCGATAAACTTTTGTTGTATAGCTAGTGAAACCTCGTTGTAAAGTGTTTGTGGTTGTATTACTCAGTTTGGGAAAGTGTTACCGGAGCAGATCGTCGTATAACAAGTGGTAATAATATGTCGTTCAGGTCTCATTGTTTTATTTCGTTCTTAGAAAACGATTTGTTACAATTATTTGTTTTTACTGCTCTTGCAGACGACGTCATATGTGGGAAACTTTCCCAAAAAGGGACACGCGCCCGTCGCTGGGCAATTTCGAAGTGGATTTGAAGGTGTATTTACTTTAATGACTTGGAGCTGGTCTTGTCGATACAAGTTGTCAAAAACCAAAAGTTGAGGACTTTTTGGCGGGAACTCGTAGCAATAGTTTGTCAGTTTTCTTTTATTATCCAAAAAAATAGATATCGTGGTTTTTAATGCATAATATTGATAGTGTATTATTCAATAAAGTGCCATTTAAGTGTCTAATATGTAGGATAATGAAATAAAAGTGTGTAGACTGTGTTTCGAGTTCTCTCAAGAAGTCCATGTAATCTTCATCAAAAATGCTATCATTTTGTTGAAGAATAGAAAAAGACGACAGACAATTTTTATACACTTTTTTGACCCAGAATACTTTATTTTTAGAAGAAAAATATTTAGAGAAGAGCAAACTACGTAAGAATAGGCTGTATGGCCAGAGAAGCCTTTGCCTTTTCCTTGCAAAAGCAGGAAAGAACCAAACAAAAAAAAAAAAAAAACCAAAAGTTGATGCCACTCTGACAGTTGGCCAGCTACTCCTACGATCTATGTTGTGTTTGTTTTCGGTTGTTGTTGTAACGGAAGGTCTTTATTCAAAGTGTATCGTCGGAAACACGTTGCCGACGTCAAGTTGAAGAAAGCCTTCTGGCACAGGCCCAACCTACTGGAGACGTGCGTAACGAGACTATTTTCTTATAGACACACTTGCATATTTCCTTGGCAAAGCGGGTGTCTTTTTGAAACTCCTCGACTATCGTTGAAAATTTCAAGTCAACGTCAACTGGAGTTCGCCGACATCATGAAACAGGTTCTTAGGAATAGATTCAAACTACGACACGCTTCAGTGTTGGAGCTGATAGAAAGAGCCGAGCAGTTGAAGAATAAAAGTAAAGGAGAGGGAATTAGTTTGAAAGAGCTGACTGAAACAAGATTGAAGTTGAAAAATAGTGCTGCCATGTTCGAAAAGGAGAGTCTGAAACTAGCAGAAGTTAGTGAGGAAGAAGACCAGTGTGCATTAATGAAGGTCCAGATGAAAGCCGAAGAACTCATTGCAGACTTAGAGATGATTGAGCGCCTATTTATTGACAAGAGTTTGACTACGGAAACCGCAGTTTCAACAAAACTGCCCAAGCTGGAAATTCCTAAATTCGACGGCAACATGCTAAAATGGCCAGAATTTTGGGATAGATTTGACTCTAATATTCACAGCCGACAGATGAAAAATGTGGATAAGCTGTCGTACCTGTTTTCCTCTATGGAGGGAAAGGCTTTAGATGCTCTTAGAGGAATTGACGTCACAAATAACAACTATGATATAGCACTAGAGACTCTTAAGAACAGATTTGGCGACCGAAGTCTCGTAGTTGATGCCCATTATGAAGCCTTAACAAAATTACCACAGGCATCTAACCACTCCTTGCGCTCCACATTGGACACGATCATAAAACATATTCGTATCCTAAAATCTCTTGGAGAGGACACCAAGGGAAACTTTCTGAGAAGCTTGGTTGGCTCTAAGTTTCCAGATGGTATAATCTATGAGTTGAATCTGTTGACACCAAGGGACAGGGACCTGGAGGTTACTCTAGAGGGCCTGGAGAAAATTATTAATGCCAAGGAGAGATCGAAGCCTATCATACAAGACTGTGAAGGAACTGACCACCCAATAGAGGCCAAGCATTCTACGGAAGCCTTTCATGTGAAGGAGAAACGAGTGCTGAAGCGAAAGGCTCTGAAGCCTATGTTTAACTCACACGTTAAGAAGCCAAAGCTAGAATGTGCCTTCTGTAGTAAGCCTCATTTTAGTGACAGATGTAAGCTACACAAAACTTATGAAGAGAGAAAAAGGGCACTTAGGAACAAATGCTTCAGGTGCTTTAAACCTGGCCATTCATTCAGGACATGTACAGAGAGAAGACCATGTCACTATTGTCAGGGTAAGCATAACAGAGCCTTGTGCCTGCAACAGTTGAAAAGTAATGAAGCTCCAAAGAAAACACTGAGTGAAAGGAAGGATACATCAGACCAAAGCCAGGGTAAATATTTTCCAAATTCAATATCTGATAAAACTGAATCAGACTGTATGTATATAAATGGAAATACATTTTTGCAGACGGCTACAACAAAAATAAAAATTGAAGATGTTTGTACACCAGCTAGACTTCTTCTGGATTGTGGGAGCCAGAGAAGTTATATGACATCAAACCTAGCAAATTATCTTCATCTCCCTATCGATGCTGAAGACAAACTAATTATTTATACCTTTGGATCTGATGTGCCATCAGAGATCATCAGTCCTTCTACAGAAATAACTATAGTCACCAAAAGAGGCACAGAAAGAACATTGAGGGTAAATATAGTCCCACACATAACAGACAGGATCCAGCTGACGCAGCTTCCGATCAACGAAAACGTCGATATTCCAGCTGATGACGATGTAAGGGGTGACAATGTAGATTTGCTTATAGGCAATGACTACTACTTCTCCTTTTTAAGAGATAACTATATCAAATTGGACAGTGGACTATATTTAATAGATACCGATTTTGGATGGACCATTTCAGGCAGCCCAATGGAACAACGACATGATGACCCATATTTTACAGAGCCTGATCCTCCTCTGAGGAATATTGATCTCAAATTTCTATGGACTCTAGAAAGTATCGGCATAAAGGATTCTCCAAAGGCAACCCGAGAAGACGAAGCTATCACACACTTCAACAGCAGTATAAAATACAGTAATGGAAGATACGAAGTAAAGTGGCCTTGGATTGAGTATCCACCAGAACTCCCAACCAACTTCGGACTCAGCCATGGTCGACTGAAGAGTTTACTTAAAAGAGCCGACGAAGCTACCCTTAAGGATTATAATGAGATAATTGATGAGCAATTGAAGACAGGCATAATAGAGGAGGTGGGTCCAGAGACCATACCGATCTACAAATTAAGCCATCCTGTCCATTATCTTCCTCATCACATGGTCAAGCAAGATGGTAAGAGAGGAAGGATTGTATACGACGCTTCTGCTAAAATTAAGGACCAAAAGAGTCTCAATGAGTGCATGTATAGAGGCCCATCCATGCTAGAAGATCTCACAGCTCTTTTACTCAAATTTAGGACTGGTCGAGTAGGAGATGTTGAGAAGGCTTTCCTCCAAGTAGGTCTTCAAGAGGAAGACAGAGACGTCACGAGATTCCTATGGGTGAAAGATGCTAAGAAAGACCTCACGGATGATAATCTGGTGCACTACAGGTTTTGTAGGGTTCCGTTTGGCATCATAGCTAGTCCGTTTCTTCTGACAGCGACTATTCGACACCACTTGTCTAACACTAACCAGACTCTGCTTAAGAAGGTTGCTGACAGAACTTACGTAGACAATTTGGTCACAGGAGCCGAATCGCCAATTGAAGCCTACCAACTGTACAGAGAAACAAAGAAAACATTTGAAGAATTATCCATGAACATAAGAGATTGGATATCTAATGACAAAGAGTTTATAAAGAGAATCCCTATACAGTACAGAGCGAAAGAAACAGAAGCTGTTAAGATTCTTGGACTCAGTTGGAACCTAGAAGATGATACCCTACAACTGAAACTACCAAAATATGAAAAGAAGACTTCAGTTACGAAGAAAGAGGTATTAAGAACTCTGGCCCGATTGTACGATCCATGCGGGTTTGCTTCTCCATATATTCTCCCTGCCAAAATAATGTTCCAGCAAACATGTGTAATGCAGTTGAAGTGGGATTCACCATTACCGCTGAATTTGCAACAGTCTTGGCCAGATGTATTAGAAAATATTGAAGAAGCCACCAATGTCAAGATACCGCGATATGTCGGGTACAGTTTACCGGAACATGAAGTTACGACGCGTCAACTTCACTGTTTCACAGACGCCTCTAAGAACGCTTACGCAGCTGTGGTCTACCTAGTTTTAAAAGGTACAAACCATATTTCCGCATCCTTCGTTATGTCAAAGTCACGGATAACACCGACGGAGGACAAAGAAGACCTAAAGATGCCACGATTGGAACTTCTTGGATACTTAATCGGAAGTAGACTTCTCAGGTATGTCGCCGATAACTTGGAGCTGAAAATAGACCAAAAATATCTGTGGACCGACAGTATGATAGTTCTCTCTTGGATGAGAACCTCCAGATTATTACCTCCATTCGTATCAAGGCGTGTGAATGAAATAAAACAACATAAAGATTTTGACCTGCGGTATGTACCAACAGAAATGAATCCTGCAGACATCGCCACACGTCCTAATAGCATTAAGTTGAAGAAGGAGTTGTGGTTGTTTGGTCCAGATTTTTTGAAGAAAGATGAAAAAGATTGGCCGAATGTAGGAAGTCGTGCAGAAAATACATTTTTGTCGGCCGAGGAGACTCTGATGATATCAGAAGATCCTGAGATGGCAGGAAAAGGATATGAAGAAGTCGGAGAAATAGAGGAAATTCAACTATCGGAACAGGATTCTAACAATTGGGATACAGTGAGAGAAATTAAAGATTTACAAGTTAAGTACTACCCTGATGAAGTAGCAGGAAAACAAACTAATCTCTCACGCAACCTTGATCTGTTCTTGGATGTGGATGGTATTCTTAGATGTGGAGGGCGCATGAAAAATGCTGATTGCTCATATGAATCTAAGCATCCCATTTTGATACCTAAACTGTGTGACTTCACCAATCGTGCCATTCAGAGCATCCACGAAGAAAACTACCATGTTGGAGTGTCACACACACTAAGTTTAATCCATAAAAGGTATTGGATACCACAAGGAAGAGCTCAAGTCAAGCGAGTATTAAAGACATGCCCGCAGTGCGTTAGGCATGGCGGTGGCCCATATAAACTACCTGCCGCTCCTGCTCTACCCAGCGAGAGGGTTAACTTCAGTGTTCCATTCACGTTTACGGGAATGGATTACTTTGGCCCTATTTTTGTTGAGACTTCCGGCACAAGAGGAAAAAGATGGGTTTGTCTTTTCACCTGCCTCGCTGTAAGAGCAATCCACCTAGAAGTCGTAAATGACCTAACCGCTGAGGAATGCTTATTAGGTGTGAGACGTTTTGTTGCATGTCGTGGCAAGCCAGCTTTAATAGTCTCTGATAATGCTACACAATTCAAACTGACAAGTGAAATCTTTATGGACTCGCACTGCGAGAAGAACAGGATAAAATGGAAATTTATTCCTCAATTGGCGCCGTGGCACGGTGGTGTTTACGAGCGACTGATTGCGGTGGTAAAAAATTGTCTGAAGCGAACGCTTGACAAGCATCTGCTCAAAGACGGACAGTTGATGACTGTCATAAAGGAAGTGGAAACTGTTGTGAACAGTCGACCGCTGACACCAGTGACCCCTGAGGAAGAACATATTCTCAGACCAGCTGACTTTTTAACCCTAGGGAGTTGCCTAGAGTTGATTCCTCCTGACGAGTCGACGAAAGGAACGTCGACCAAAATTGATTTAGTGAAAAAATGGAAAAGGGGCCAAAAGATCATACAAGAGTTCAAAATGATGTTTCGGGATCGCTACCTACCTAGTCTAAGGGAGCGATACTTTCAGAGACCTAAACAGCCTAGAGTGACATCAGATAAATCTCCACGTGTGGGTGATCTTGTTCAAATCAAAGATGATTCTATATATAAATAGGTTAAACTGGCGAGTCGGGAAAATATCTGCTGTAGTAGAAGGTCAAGACGGGAAATTTCGCGTGGCAAAGGTACAGGTTGGCAATCAAACGTTCACACGTTCGATTGCACATTTGTATCCGCTAGAGGCAGAGATGGAAAATTTACAAAGAGTACCGCCTGTAGAAACTTTAGATCAAGAGACTGAGATGGAACAAGATACCACGTGGGAAGCTAGAAGTCCTCCAGCTGTTCAAGACACCACAGTGGAAGTTGAAAGCCCTGGAATCCCAGAAGATAGTGCCATCACTCCTGATTCAAGTGTGGTCATTGAAAACGAAGTAAATGACCTTTGCAACATTCCCACATTAGATGATGTGGATATGACTGCAGAAGAGGTGACTGAAGAAGTACCTGTTCCTGAGGCAAATGAGATTGCCATTGGAGCGAGCAATAGAGTCAGAAGGGAAGCTGCCATCCGTGCACGGGAAAAGATCGCGGAATGGACTCAACAGCTTCTGATTCTCCTATAAGTCACCTTTCGTCGTCGGGAGTGTCGTGGAGTTCCACGATTCCACTGTCGGGAGCTGTCACGCGGGATCGAGTTTGGCGCGCGGGGACTTAAAACAGCTCAATAATGTGGTTCGGAGACTTTTCTCCTGGAGAGAGACCTGGTGGTGGTCTCTCAGCACGTAAGATGTGGAAAGTCGGTAAGTCCCTGATGGACTAGTTAAGCGATGCTCAGCGAGGTTCATGAGATGTTATGATTATGGTTTTACACGTGTCAAGGACACATAAGGTCATGTCATGAAATTTAAGTTGTCACAGTAGTGCTGAGCATGTTGGTTCTCTCACCCGTGTTGTTGTTGTTGGTGCTCTGGGAAAAGCACCAGGGGGGAGTGTGGACGCACCTCCCCATAGGTGGTATGAATTTGCGACGTTCTACCAGCCTAACTTGAGTTCAGGGGTGGCCACCCAGTTGTTGTGGAGGGGAACATCATGTACGGTGCATATTGGCAGTACGTTCCCCTCATTGTTGTTGTTCTGGCGAGACGGTGTCCGCAGAAATGTGTGTTGTGGTGAGAGATTTAATGTGGAGGCATAGAGGCGGGTTGTAGGGGTGCTTGAGGAGACCCGTGGGGGGCCCAGCCCCCAATATGTTGTGCTCAGACACTACCTAACGGTTGGGGACTCATGTCGCAAGCCTCGCCGGCGCGGCCTCTGGTCAGTGCTGGTAGATGGTGAGTCCAATCGGGTACGAGGCCCGGCACCGTGCAGAGAGTAATGCGGTCTTCTACCGTCCATCAGCCGAAGATGGTCTCTCAGAACAATATTATAGGTATTTGAGGTACCTATAGCGGTTCGCGTTTAGTGTATCTGATTCTAGCTCATAACGTTATCATAACATCTCGTAGCCAAGCTAAGAGTAGCCTATTTATTACCTATACATGAAAATCATACATACATATATTTAGAATAGCCTTCCAACTTATTGATTGTGATTATGTGGTGATACAAGCCTATGTATTATCATATTATTATATAAACGTCGCCACACCAACCAAGAAAATACTCTTTTTAGCGCTTCTCAGTTCCACTGATATCTTCGAAATATAAAATATTACGTGTTAGTTACGCGACAATCCGAGAGTAAGTGACAAACCGAGCGCGCCCGCGCGGCACTTGCGTAGGGGCTTGTATGAACATGTTCCCGCTCAAGTCGGCACGGGTTGCAGTGCTCCAAATAAGGTAAAAATTTACTTCCGAGTATTTTAGGGTCAAATACACAAAATTAGAGCCTATGCGTTAAAAAATAATAACTTAGAAAAATACACCCTAATATGTATGTATATTTTTTTCCTTTTTTATACAAATGTTTCAGCTTTTTTTTGGTACACAACAATCTATATATAGGATATAGATTGTTGTGTACCAAAAAAACATATACTATTAAACGAGTTAAGTGTCCCGACGATTTCGAAAACGGCTTGAAACCTTTTGACGAAAATCTAAGATTAGGGGTTAAAAATTACCAGAAATCGATCTACGAGGGAATTATTTTCGAAAAATCATTTAAGGGAGATATGAGCGAAATTACATAAAAGCACGACGCATATGATGCTTATTTTAACCACTTCGTACAAGTACTTCAGTGGACCAACGGTTTTGGTGTGAGCCACTTACTTTTTGCTACTTTTAGGTCCGGATTCGAATCCCACCCATGAAACTTTATAGTTTTTTTGTCATTGTATTTTTTATTTTGTATGAATTATTTTGTATTATGTAAATAAATAAAAGGACTTACGAGTGACAAAAAAATATTTTAACCTCTGTATTTTAGAGACAAATAGCGCCATCTTTCGCCATATAAGTGAATCACATACCTGATGATTGTGCCGCCCTGCCCCGTGTTTGACAATAGGGAATTTTCCACGGCTTTCTCTAAACTCAACTAGATGACGCTGATAACATTTGCAATAAGAAAATCTCTAAAAAATTGCTAAAACTGATTGATATTACTGACTAATATCATAATAAATGATGAACAACTTTCTAATATTACGTATCATTGAATATTATTTTATTTTTTTATCAAAAAAAAAAAGGATAATTTGCATGTATTTTTTTCAATAGAATCAAAATATAAAAAAATATTATAGATATTTTCAAAACAAATATTGCTTGTCCTTTCGTCCCTTAGAAGGCCACTACCGACTAAAACAACACCCTACAAAATGTTTCGTAGAAAATATTTATTATATGTACTACTAAACAAGTTATCTTAGTTTAAAAAAAACTCAGATTGAACGAGCGACGCTCGGTCTCCCACCTAGTATACATATAAAAGGAGAAACTGACTGACTGACTGATATATCAACGCACAGCCCAAACCGCTGAGTCTAGAGATACCAAATTTAGCAAGTAGATTCCTTATGAGGTCTAGGGGTGCACTAAGAAAGGATTTTTCAAAATTCATCTTCTAAGGGGCTGAAACGGGGGTCCAAAGTAGATAAGATATATCAACGCACAGGCTAAACTCCTGGGTCTAGAGATTCCAAATTTGGCAAGTAGGTTCCTCATGAGGTCTAGGGGTGCACTAAGAAATTATTTTTCAAAATTCACCCTCTAATGGAGTAAAATGGGGGTCCAAATTAGATAGATCAACGCACAGGCCAAACCCCTGGGTCTAGAGGTTCCAAATTTGGCAAGTAGGTTCCTTATAAGTTTTATGGCTGCACAAAAAAATATTTTTTCAAATTCACCCTCTAAAGGGGTGTAACGGGGGTTCTAAATAGATAGATCGACGCACAGGTCAAACCCCTGACCTGGGTTTAGAGATACCAAATTTAGCAAGTAGGTATTTTATGAAGTCTAAAAGAGCACTTCTTCTTCTTCTCGAGTCGATAGCAAATCAAACGGACTCCTCCCAGAATTATACCACGCAGATAGCGTTCTCGTTGGCCAGCATCAAGCAAAAGAGCACTAAGAAAGAATTTTACAAAATTCACCCTCTAAGGGGGTGAAACGAAAGTCCAAAGTAGATAGATCAACACACAGGCCAAACCCCTGGGTCTAGAAACTTTAATTTTGTATAGTGTTTCCTTATAGAACGAAGGCATCCACTTAGGAAGGATTTTTCAAAATTCATCCTCTGAAGGGGTTAAAATGGATGGCAGTTTGTATGGGAAAGTGCAGGCCAAGCCCCTGGGTCTAGAAACTTGAAATTTTGCACAGAGTTTCCTTATAGAATGGTGCCTCCATTCTAGGAATCTTCACTAAGGAACGGTTTTTCAAAATCATCCCCTGAAAGGGTTAAAATGGGGGTGGAATTTTGTATGGGGAAAGTACAGGCCATATCCCTCGGTCTAGAAACTTGAAATTTCGCACAGAGTTTCCTTATAGAACGGAGGCATCTATTAAGGAAGGGTTTTTCAAAATTCACCTCCTGTAGGGATTAAAATGGGAGTGGAAGTTTATATGGGAAAAGCCTAATTTTTTGCGCGTTTCAACTTGATACTTGGCACAACTGCTCTTAAAAACAATTGATAAAACGTGTGTAAAATATATTTTCATGTTCGCCCCGAGAGGGGTTGAAAGTGAGGGTTGAAATGGGTAACTTAAATGCACAGGCCAAATGGGTCTCAAAACTTAAAACTTCAACATAAGGTTCTTCATATAACGCAGATCTTCATTAAGAAAGGGTTCTTTGAAATTCAACCCCTACGTGGGTGACATAGGGGGTTGAAAGATGTAATATCAACACACAGGCCAATCCCCTGGGTAAAGACATTTGAAATTTTGCATACGCGTTCCTTATATAACGAAGACATCCACTGTGAAAGTGTTTTGCAAAATTCACATCCTAAAGGGGTGAAAATGGGGGGTGCAAATTTGTATGGGAAAGTAATTTTTTTTGCGTGTATCAACTTATAACTTGGCATAACTATTCTTAAAAACAAATGATGAAACTTTTGTTGAATATATTTTATAGTTCGCCCCATGAGGGTCTAAGAACTTGAAACTTGAACCAGTGGTTCTTCATAAATAACAAAATGGCAAAAAATCGAAACGTCAGTATATGTATAATGTCGAAATGACGAAACGTCGAAATTTTTAATATCGAAATGACAAAATATCCAAATTGCGAAATATCGAACTGTCAAAATGTCTAAAAGTCAACATTTCGAAATATAAAAATACCAAAATATCATACATAACCTCTAAAATAACCATAAAACATCCTTCTCTTTCTGATGTCCCCTTAGTTTCTCAAGTCACTACACTACCCTTCGACAAAACTTTTCTACTCTGAAACTCTTCTAATCTCCGCTCTGAAACAGTCTCTTTTTGACGTCTTCTCCAACTCCCTAGGGGGCCACCCCTTTGATGCATAGTGGCCTCTCGGCTCAGTTATTTTTGAGATTAATCCCGGATGAATAAACAGACTTTACTATTTCAATATTTTATAGATAATAATAGGATAGTGTAATTTAGTCTACGCGGGCGAAGCCGCGGGCACAAGCTAGTAATTATTATTTATTCTATGATCAATAATATTTATTTTTGTTTATTTCTTTTAGAAAGTATACAGTCATCTTGTATACAAACATAAGTAGCAAGTTAAATATTAGGCGACTTACAAACCATTTAGGAGTATTTGTATAACTATGCTGATGTAGGTAGAGATATTAATATTAAATATCTGTACACATAAATGGAACAGAAAAGTAACAACAGACTAATAAACATTAAAACAATACAATTAGGAAGAAAGTAAGCAGAACTCATAACAGAGTTAAATAAAATAATAAAGTACCTTTAACTACTTACAGCTAATTACTTTATATACTAGACATATTAATATTAAGAATTTTGGGAATCGAAGAAATCATTATTGGTTTTTACGTTATGCAAATAATTCAAAACATTGCCTTGCAGGCAACTAAATGGTGACTAAGTAAACCTCATAGGAGACAATTCAGGCTGATGCCTATTAACGATAGTCTAATTGTTGACGGTATCCTAATCAGGGCTGGGCAGTATTTGAATTACATGTAATTGAAATACGTATTTGAAATACAAATACCCATCTAAAGTGTATTATGTATTTTGTATTTTAATTAGTCTATTCAAATGTATTTCGTAATTAGAATTTCAAATACTTTGTGTTGATGATACATTTCGATCTAAATACTATGCTAAAAAAATAGTTGGGCCAAAACATTTTTTAAGATCGATTAGTTCTATTAGACTTTGTATGCGGGTTTTATATTATTTGATAATTTGACAAAAAAAGAAGAAATGGATCAAGAAAGTGGAAGAAGCAGGACCAGTACGCAAGATGATGATGATTTCATTATTTATATGAATAAAGACACTGATCAGCCCCAAACTTCAAAAGTAGAATTATAATTTATTAACTTCATAAATGATAGAAGCAAAGACATTCACAATTTGGATGGTTATCCAAATATTAAGCAGCTTTTTATGAAATTCAACACTAGCCTATGCTCTTCCAGGGCAGTGGAGAGGCTGTTTTCTCATGCAGGTTAGAGTCATTCCCATAGTAGAGTACGTTTCAACAATAGTTCCTATGCGGTTATGTTGGCAGCAATGTTTTCCACACACACTACATAGAACGCAGACACACACTACATAGAACGCAGATACACACTAAAAAAATCGGTAGAAGCGTCTTCGCGTGTTGATGTCGTTGATAGACAGGGCAGCCAACATAACGGCATAGGAACTATTTGTTGAAACGCACTCTAGGGGCTGTTTATCGGAAAAGCATTTGAAACCCCAGTGTTTCTAAAAAGAAATTCGGCATTTAGTACTTTATTTTGTATTTCCGTATTTTGTATTTTAAATAAAAGCCATTAAAATACAGTATTTTGAAGTTTGTATTTTTAATATATCTACAAAAAGTATTTATTATTTAATATTTTAAATACGTCATTTATGAGCATTTGGTATTTAGTATTGCAACTACTACTTGATGTGTATTTTGCCCAGCCCTGATCCTAATACGATAGTACGGGTGCCTTCGCCTAGTTTACTTCGCGGTAAAACTTGCCGGAGGCACTATCGTGCTTCCAGAAATAATGTAGGAATTTGTCAGAAAGTCAGAAAACCAGACTTCACCAAAACACCGTTTTCCAAAAAACCTTACAACACCGAAAATCGAAAGAGTTTTTAACAATGTTCTACGTGTTATGTATGACAGTATATTCTGATACAAATCTTCTAAATATATAAAAGAAGAAATTGACTGACTGACTGACTGACATATCAAAACACAGCCCAAACCGCTGAGTCTAGAGACTCCAAATTTGGCAAGTAGGTTCCTTATGAGGTCTAGGAGTGCACTTAGAAAGGATTTTTCAAAATTCACCCTCTAAGGGGTTGAAACGGGGGTCCAAAGTAGATAGATCAACGCTCAGGCCAAACTCCTGGGTCTAGAGATTCCTTTGGCAAGTAGGTTCCATATGAGGTCTAGGGGTGCACTAAGAAAGGATTTTTCAAAATCCGCCCTTTAAGGGGGTGAAACGGGGGTCCAAAGTAGATAGATCAACGCACAGGCCAAACCCCTGGGCCTAGAAACTTGAAAGTTTGTACAGAGTTTCCTTATGGAACCGAAGCATCCAATAAGGAAGGGTTTTTGAAAATTTACCCTCTGAAGGGGTTAAAATGGGGGTGGAAATATGTATGGCAAAGTACAACTATCTAGTTGACTATAAGCCAATAAAAGTGTTTTTCAATGAATAAGGTTGTTAAATAAAATACTCATAAAAAATAGAATTAAAGTATATTTTAGTGATTTATACTTTGACATTTATTTTTCTCAATTTAATTTTAAAACAATTTAAATGACTTAATAATGATGAATATTGTGGTTGTTCTTGTCCTGGTCTCCTGAAATAAATTAATTACCACGTTAACTTATATTGAGGTTTAAACAAAAATTCCCTGTATTTTTCACTGTCTTGGTTTGTTACCTCTGGCTTAAAAGGGGGCGGGTATGGGCGGCTGATTTGGTCATAATTATATTGTATAAACTATAAACTCTCATTATCAATTAATATACTGACCTCGACAAAAGTATAACCCATACTGATTATTCTGTCATATCTAGCATAATTATAATTTAAATAAAATGTTACTAATGTGATAAATTCAGGATTTAGAAAATATACTTTTAGGATGAAATATTCTTTATTTACTCTCAAGATTAAACAAAATACAGAAAATATTATGTTTTTCAGCGCGATAAAAGTATAACCGGTCACTAAAAATAATATCAAACTTAACATAAAATAAAATGGAAAACTAAAATAATTTTATTTAATATTTACTGGTTCCACCTCTTTCACTTATTACTTGAATCATTCGATCTTAAACTGTCGTATAAGTTTTTGATCGTAATTTGTTTCATCTTTGTCCATTCGTCAAATATGGTACTCTTCAGCTGTTTAGTTGTGGTAAATTGTCATCGTGTCGTGCGAAACTTTTTAAAAGCTCCATTAAATTATGGAATAACTAAAAGAACTGGTCGTCCACGTTCCATAACACCACGTGAAAGAAGGGCGATTCTTAGAGTTGCCTCTTATTCTTTTCTTGCTGCGAGACAAATCGCGACCAAAGCTGGTGTTACTACTAATTTGAGAAATGTTCAATGTCTTCTACGTGAATGTTCACATTTGAAACGCAAGAAACTACAAAAAGCCGCCGTTGTCTGATAAACATAAACAGAATAGAATGAAATTTGCTAAAGATCACGTGCATTAAAAAAAAGGTGGAGAAACTGTTATTTTTTCTGACGAAAAGAAGTTTAATTTGGACGGACCCGATGGTTACAACTACTATTTTCACTTTCTAAGGAAAGAAGAAAGCATTTTAAGTCGGCGCGACAAGCAGGTGGTGGTAGTGTTATCGTATGGTCTGGAATTCGATATTCAGGATAAATGGATATTAAGTTTGGCAATGAAAAAATGAATAGTAAACAGTACATAGATGTAATTGATAAACAGATTACTTCTTACGCTACACGAATAGCTGGTCCTGATTTTATATTCCAGCATAACAATGCCCCTATTCACCGAGCACAAATAGTCAAGGACTACTTCGACAAAAAAAAAACAAGTTCTTGAATGGCCAGCTTCTTCTATGGATCTGAACATAACTGAAAATTGTTGGGGAAGTTCATCACGAGCAGTTTACCGAGGATCAAGACGATTTACCACAACTGAACAGCTGAACAGTACCATATTTGATGAATGGACAAAGAAGAGACAAAATAGAATCAAAACCTTATACTATAGTTTACCAGATCGAATGATCCAAGTAATAACTGAAAGAGGTGGAACCAGTAAACATTAAATAAAATTATTTTAGCTTTCCATTATATTTTCAGTTTGATATTATTTTTAATGACCTGGGTTATACTTTTATCACGCTGTGAAACATAATAATTCCTATATTTCTTTAATTTTGAGATTAATTAAAGAATACTTTCATTCCTAATAGTATATTTTCTAATTCCTGAATTTATCACATTAGTAACATTTTATTTAATTTATAATTATACTAGATACGACAAAATAATCAGTTTGGGTTATACTTTTGTCGAGGTCTGTAATAACCGGGAAGAACCCGGAAATACAACAAAAATATTTTCAAACGTAAAATAAGGTTAAAATATTTAATCATTTCATTTTTTTTTTTAAACGGCAAAAGACAATATCCTATTAACAAAAATAAGAGCACAATGTTAAACAGTATGTGTTCTTACCTGCTTGTACTGAATTCATGACAATATTTTCGAAGAAATCACTGATCACGAACACATGCACTTTTAAACTGATGCTGTCACACTTCGAAAGTCGAAAAAAATACTAAAGTTCCGATTGACACAAGCGCGCGAGTGCAGCCGACAAGAGACTGGGTATATTATTCTCTCATTTAACAACAATAATATCCGGTTTGTTTGTACTTGGGACCATTAAAAAAAATGATTTTTGATCGGCAAGATCGGCAAAATATCCTATGTGCAACGTCGTAGCTTCGAGTCGTCGAAACATAACAATGACAAAATTTCGAAATGACAAAATGGGAAAAGGTCAATATGACAACAAGTCAAGTTGTTAAATCTTCTACATACCGTCTAAAGTCTTCAGACAAAACCCTTCTCTTTCTGATGCCCCCTTAGTCACACAAAACCTTTCTGCTCTGAAACTCTTCTAATCTCCGCTTCGCGGACAGTCCCTTCCCTTCCCTTTTTGATGTCTTCTCCAACTCCCTAGATAGCCCCCTTCGATGCATACTGGCCTCTCGGCTCAGTTATATATTTTTGAGATTAATCCCGGATGATCAAACAGACTTTACTATTTCAATATTTTATACATTGTAATAGGATAGTGTAACTGCTTTTTTAGTCTACGCGGGCGAAGCCGCGGGTACAAGCTAGTATTACGTAAGTTGTTGTATATCCTGACAGTTGTGCAGATCAAAACTAATTCAGGGATTGGTTAGCATTTTAGGCTATGCGAGGTCACTACAATACAGTTACTTACACATAGCGTGTGAGATAAATATTCCTCAATCTTCGTTTCCTGTTTTTACTTTGCGTCGTTGGTTAAAAACTATTGAAAACAACTTCCAAATACAATTTTGGGTCAATCTTGTATTTTTTGTAAGATTTTCATTCCACAGCTATAATTATTATAATATTTATTATAGTTATTATTATATTATAACCAAAGGATCTTCTTCTTTTCCCTCGCTCTTTCCCGTTTATACGGGGTCGGCTTTCTTCACCATGCGACGCCAATGAGGCCTATCTTGAAAGTCTTCTTTGGTCAGGTTCAGTCTTTTCATGTCCTTGTGGACAGCCGTTAGCCATGTTGTTAATGGTCTATCACGTCCTCTTTTCCCTGTATCGATGTATAGGCACTTTTCACGATGTGATCGTCAAATCTGCGCATCACGTGACCATACCATCGCACTCGTGACTCTAAGATTTTTTCTGAGATAGGTGCTACTTTTAGACTGCCCCTGACGTAATTCGTTTCGTAAATGGTCCTTTAACGTAACACCCGCAGACCAATGAAGCATTTCCGTTGTATGGTGTCTTTACTCATGTTTCTTGGCAATTGGCCAAACTTCGCTTCCATACAGCATTGCTGGTCTCACTGCGGTTTTATATACCTTGCCTTTGGTTCTAATTGGCATTTTTCATCGCACAGAACTCCAGTTAGTAGCGCCATTTGATCCAGGCTATGGTTACTCTATGAGTGATGTCTGCATCTATCGTACCGTCTTCAGATATAACCGATCCAAGATATTTGAATTTGTTAACCCTCGGTATTTTCACATCATCGATCACTAAACTAAGTCTTCCACGTTCTCGCTAGCTTTGTACGGGCTATAACCAAAGGATGCTCTATCAAATAAATTCCACCTAAGTGCCCATTTCTGCATATTTAGTACATAAAGTGTCCCAACTGAAATTGTATCCCCGACATCATTACCGAAGTGAGTCGTGACTTGTTTCGTTAAAGGTAAACGGTTCAATATGCATACTCGTACCTAAATAAAATTTTCAGTAAGACGGAGTATAAACGGACGGACGGACGGACAGACGGACGGAATATAGACGGACATAGTTAAAGTGCAAAGGGGTTGTCAGGTTCACACTCACTGATGTTTATCGATGAAAATTGTATTTAGCGATGTAATTATTTTTGGTGATTGTTTTTACACTAACGTGTCGCCGCCGCTGGCTCTTGTGTCTTTTTTGTGCTCAAAATTAATCTTTATGCTATGCATTATTTTTTGTATAAATATGAAATCACAGATTTATGGTATTATTCGTTTAAGATCTCCAAACGCCTGCAGATATATGATAATTGATTGAATCGACAGGAGGCTAATAATATTGTTAGATAGGTATCTAGTCTGAGCTTGTCATAGGTATCCTGGGTCAGTGAGATTAAATCGAATCTGGATTAATCCGAAACTAAAAACGTTATTATTAATAAATTTCTCAGTTTAAATTATCAATAATATTTTTGTGATTTATTAGGTAAACAATAATTTATTTCCCTCGCAGGGCTCATCTATCTTAATATTCAATGGGATGCCAGATCTATTTTTACTATTCTTTTTTAGACAGTCTATGTTCTCTAAATAAATGAATAGAAAGATTCACTTATTTTTAAAGCAATGTAATTTATCAATAAAGTAAACAAAAACAGATTCTAATGATAACGACAATGATGTTCGAAAAGTGTACACTGCTACTTACTTCGAATAAAATATATTTTCATTTTCTTTTTCTATTTTTAACATTATAATACACAGGGACTGGTACTGGATATCTCATCTCATCTCATCGCATCTCATTCTCACTATTCTCATCATCATCACTAATCATCACTCATCACTCACTAATATTATAAATGCGAAAGTATGGATGTTTGTTTGTTTGTCAGTTTGTTTGTTTGTTTGTTCCGCTTTCACGCCGAAACTATTGAACGGATTTGGATGAAATTTGGTAGGTAGATAGATAAAGCACTCGGCTAACACATAGGATTATTACTTTTTATCCCGGAATACTTAAGGGTTCCCGTAGGAATGCTTCAAAACCCAACATTTCCATTCGTCACTAGATGGCGCTAACTTAACAGACTCGGTGGCGCAGTGGTTAGCGATCCTGACTACTGATCCAAGAGTCGTGGGTTCGATCCCCACCCAGGGCAAACATTTCTGTGACGAGCAGATTTATTTGCTCTGTGTCTGGGTGTATTATATCTATATATGTATGTATTTAAAATGTATATGTGTATGTGTATCAGTCTCTGGTTTCCAAGATACAGGGAATCCTAGTTTGGGGCCAGATGACCGTGTGTGATTTGTCCCGCAATATTATTATTATTATTTATTACTTATAAAACGTACAATTTGAGTACCTACTACAACATTGCTAAAACCGCAATAAATGTTCGATTCTTCAAACAAATGGATCAGCTCATGAGCCAAATTATTGTAGTATGGAGAGTCAATATTGTTTTTGCTTGTTCACCTTTTCTAGATTAAAATTGGTTCAGGTTTCATGAGGAGAATCACCAGAAGACGTGAGCAGCACGTATGTCCCAGATAATCTGTATATGCGACGAAACTAATGTCATGGTTTTTGTCATTCCATTTAGGTAACTAACACTACGGTACGATGCGTGAGGATGCGAGGGTAATAAGTTCATAAGGATATAATCACTTCAGTAACATGGATAAAGGCACAGTATATTAAAAAGTATTACATAGTAAAGGTACTCTAGACTAGAGATGTGAATCTTTACAGCTGCGTATCGAAACTCCTTCGGAAAAAAAATCATAAATACTGACTGGTCAGAGTTTTTTGGAATTCGAGCGACATGCAGTTGTTGAACGAGTGTCTTAGGAGTTAGGCCATTATGAATTTTTGTAAGTCTGTATTCGGAATAAAGATTTATTCTATTCTATTCTATTCCGTTCCGTTCCGTTCCGTTCCGTTCCGTTCCGTTCCGTTCCGTTCCGTTCCGTTCCGTTCCGTTCCGTTCCGTTCCGTTCCGTTCCGTTCCGTTCCGTTCCGTTCCGTTCCGTTCCGTTCCGTTCCGTTCCGTTCCGTTCCGTTCCGTTCCGTTCCGTTCCGTTCCGTTCCGTTCCGTTCCGTTCCGTTCCGTTCCGTTCCGCTCCGCTCCGCTCCGCTCCGCTCCGCTCCGCTCCGCTCCGCTCCGCTCCGCTCCGTTCCGTTCCGTTCCGTTCCGTTCCGTTCCGTTCCGTTCCGTTCCGTTCCGTTCAGTTCAGTTCAGTTCAGTTCAGTTCAGTTCAGTTCAGTTCAGTTCAGTTCAGTTCAGTTCAGTTCAGTTCAGTTCAGTTCAGTTCAGTTCAGTTCAGTTCAGTTCAGTTCAGTTCAGTTCAGTTCAGTTCAGTTCAGTTCAGTTCAGTTCAGTTCAGTTCAGTTCAGTTCAGTTCAGTTCAGTTCAGTTCAGTTCAGTTCAGTTCAGTTCAGTTCAGTTCAGTTCAGTTCAGTTCAGTTCAGTTCAGTTCAGTTCAGTTCAGTTCAGTTCAGTTCAGTTCAGTTCAGTTCAGTTCAGTTCAGTTCAGTTCAGTTCAGTTCAGTTCAGTTCAGTTCAGTTCAGTTCAGTTCAGTTCAGTTCAGTTCAGTTCAGTTCAGTTCAGTTCAGTTCAGTTCAGTTCAGTTCAGTTCAGTTCAGTTCAGTTCAGTTCAGTTCAGTTCAGTTCAGTTCAGTTCAGTTCAGTTCAGTTCAGTTCAGTTCAGTTCAGTTCAGTTCAGTTCAGTTCAGTTCAGTTCAGTTCAGTTCAGTTCAGTTCAGTTCAGTTCAGTTCAGTTCAGTTCAGTTCAGTTCAGTTCAGTTCAGTTCAGTTCAGTTCAGTTCAGTTCAGTTCAGTTCAGTTCAGTTCAGTTCAGTTCAGTTCAGTTCAGTTCAGTTCAGTTCAGTTTAGTTCAGTTTTGTATAGTACAATACAAAAAATTAAAAAATAATATTCTAACAAGCTGATCAGCTGATCGGCTGACTTAATATAGCCCAGTCATCGAGGAGTTTCTTTGTATGGAGACCCTAACATTAATTTCTCTATCAATGAAACTTTGCACGATTGTGAAGGATAGTGTATAGATGGAAGATGACAAAGAAGCCAAAAGTTTTTGTGGCTGGAAGTATGTGTTTTATACCTAAACATGAAAATTGCATTTAAAATTCGGTGGATAATTGCTCGATCGAATATTTCTGTACTATTCGTTAGTAGTAACTTAATGGCACGCGTATATAGCAGTATCCAATACTTTTTCGAATTTTGTGACGCTTAAGTTAAGCAAAACATGATTTTTTCGATTTTACTTCCGATGAATAATTTCTCGATTAAGTTTTAATTTTTAGTATAGTTTTATATCTTGCTGGACATCTTTTTGTATAAGTATCCAAAAGATTTTCCTTTAAGATCATAGCATAATAGTTTTTATGCTATAACTAATTATGTAAAATTTCTCAGTCCATTTTTATTTATTAATATGGTACATAATAATAAATATAAACAGTATTTCAGGTTATCCAATAAAATTTCGATACATTAAACTTATATATATATAAAGCGTCACACACGTACGTAAGGTCACGCGATCCGTTTGCCGGCCACTACCCATTTCCGGCCTTTTCGCACTTTATTTTGTATAATAGTAATAGTTCTAAAAAAATATGTTCGGATTCGTTTGATCTGCACAAAATTACGCGTAGGTATTCCACAGATAGTAAAAAGAACTCACTAAAAGACTGTTAAATATAGATTACAAAAACATCAACATCAAATAACTTGTTAGGTACCTATAAATAATGTAAAAAAATATTAAACGTATGGCGGCGTTCAGCGCCATAGTACGAAAGCTAAAAAATACAATAAAATAATATAAAAAAACAAAAATAAATCATTTTAATCAGAGATGTTGCTAAGGTCACTCTTTGACGGACATTCAAGCGAGTAACCGCATTAAATTTTGCTCACAAAGAAAACAAGTTATGTGCCTTAAAAAATTGTCGATTGAGTGCTAAATTTATTCAAAATCGTAATAATAAGTTCATTGAACATAAAGTGATAATTTGTTTCCTGAATAATTCGGAATAATTTGAATAATCTAAGAAAATCGTTATTACCGGTATTCGTATGTAAATATCACGCTTAGAGTGCGTGCTCTGGGCGCTGATCGGAGTGCAAGCAATTACCGCCGTTGCGAACTGCGCTTAACCGCGAGGCTCCCGTGCAGCGCGCGGAGACGGCACAGCTGAGTCACGCCGATCCAGCTGATGGTCGGTCAAAGACGAGACAACTCGGAAGCGAAAGCGTATATGTGAGTTTTTACCTACTTTGTTCAACTCCTTGAAAGACAACATTAATAATAAAACCATGGAGTGCGTAACATGTAAAGACAAAATAGATGTCGGACAAGGTTTAAAATGCAGAATTAAAACCTGTGAGAGGCAGTACCACTTTGCATGTCTAAATATCACAGTAGCCCAATATATGGGACGCAAGTACGACTTTGATAATTTTTGGAAATGTCCAGATTGCGAAAATATTACAAAGAGGCGGAATAGGAATGATAACACTCCCGTACGATCTGTTCACTCCCTGAATGAGGCAAGGTCGCTCTTGGATGCTTCTGATGCTTCTGATCAAATTTTACAGAATATATTAGGAGATACTATTATCTCAAAACATGAGACTATGACTGACCCCGAAACTAGTGCAAGCCCAGATGTTCATTGCTACAATCATAATATCACCTTGGAACAAATAAGTACTTTATTAGATAAAAAATTTGAAGAAAACAGAATTTCGCTTTTGGCAGAATTAGATAAAAAAATTGAATTGAAGATATAAAGGGCACTAAAAGTCTTTGAAGCAGATGTAACACAAAAAACCCAATTAATATCAACAGAACAGAAGAATATCGTTTCAAACATAGATAAAATTAACGAGAAGCTGGTACATTGGGAATCTGAAAAACAGAAGTTAACTAACGAAATAGATACACTACAAGGGAAAATTAAAAGTTTAGAAAACACAGAAGGACAAAATAAAAAAATGTATGCTGATAACAGAAAAATATTTATTTTAAATGGGTTAACTGAAAGAGTTAATGAGGATGAATACAGCCTACATGAAAGAGTAATTAACATTTTTTATGACATATATAATGTAGATTTAACAGGATACATAGAGGATATTACACGTTTGGGCAATAGAGGATATAAGCGACCGCTAATGATAGAGGTGATTAGCATGAGAATGGTCCGGTATCTTCTAAAGAACTCAAGCTATTTCAAACATACGGGATTATTTATATCGGAATACCTGGATAAAAACTCGCTCCAAGAAAGGAAAGTTCTTCAAGAAGAACTTCGAAATGCGAGAAAAGCGGGCAAGTACGCAGTGATAAAAAACAATATATTATACATAGATGGCGAAGAATATAAACCAGCAAAACGTGACACAGATACTAAAGAAATAATAGGTCAAGAAGTGAGGAAGACAAATATTATAGACAATGATAAGATAGAATATTCTGGTACCACTACAAACAACAAACAAAAAAGACCTTCCTTTCGCAAATAATTTCAAGATCCTTTTTCAGAATATTAACGGTATTTTCAACAAAACACACTTAATTGAAGACTTATTAAATGATAATAAAGATATGATGGCATTATGCATCTCAGAAACACACTTAAATAAAGCAAAATCGGAATTAATACAAATAGAAGGTTTCAATCTAGTGGCAAATTTTTATCGGAAAACGTATCAAAAAGGTGGTGTTGGTATTTTCGTAAGAGAAAACCACGAATGCATAGAACTAGTTAAGATAAAAGATATCACAATTGAATATGTATTCGAAACATGTGCAATTATAATCCCAAGATTAGATTTAGTACTAGTAGTAGTTTATAGACCTGATATCAACAGACAACCCAAAGATGTTGAAAATGCCCTTGAAAAGCTCCTGCAGATCATACAGTCAAAATATAACAATAAAAAAGTTATTATCGGTGGAGATCTGAACGTTGACGTATTAATAAAATCTAAAAATTCGAGAACCTTAATTAATATATTTAAAAGAGCAAACTTTACGCAACATATATCAGAAGTAACTCGACAAACTGATCATTCATCCACAGGTATAGATGTGATATTTACGAATTTTACTACACAAGATTCAATAATTACCGTAGATGAGTTTGGTTTTTCAGACCATAAGGGTATTTTAGTCGATTTGCCCCACCAAAACAGGGACTCTAAAGTATACTTACTCACAAAACGAATATTTAGTAGTAAAAACATGTCTGAATTTAAGGAAGAGCTTAAATTTATTAATTGGGAGGTTATTCTTTCAAACGACAGATGTCTTAACCAAAACTATAATTTATTTCATAACATAATATTTGATATACTGGAACGTACTATTCCAAAATGTCAAGTAAAACTGAAACCAAATAAAAACAAACGACTGTGGCTAACGCGTGGTATAAAAAAATCCTGCTTGCATAAACGACAACTTAAAATAATAACCTGTCAAACAAAAAGTAAAATACTAAGAGATCACTACAAAAGTTACGAAAAACTACTTAAGAGAGCAGTATCAGTATCAAAAAAATTACAGAACATCAAAAGAGTAAAAAAATCACAAAACATAATGAAAAGTGTTTAGCAAATAATGAAAGAAACAACAAATAAATCAAAAAAGATGTCCCGAAAAAATATTAAGTTATTAATAAATAACGAAACAGTTACAGATCCTTCAACCGCTGCAGCTGCGTTTAATAAGTATTTCACTTCCATTGGTAATAATAGTAATATTTCACATTGTCCTAAATTCGTACGTTCACCAAGTAATGCTGTCGAAAATACAATTTTTTTGCGTCCAGTAGATCATTCAGAAATTAATAAAATAATACGTAACTTGAAAAACAAAAATAGCTTCGGAATTGATGAATTGCCCCCCACTCTTGTAAAAATCTGCGCTAACGAGTTTACATACCCGCTTGTGTTCATAATTAATCAATCTTTTACAGAGGGTTTTATCCCTAAAAATTTGAAAACATCCATTATAAAACCCTTACCAAAGAAAAAGGAATCAAACGAAGTAAGCCAATACCGACCCATTGCTATGTTACCCACTTTTGCTAAAATCATGGAAACGGCCATGGCTAACAGAGTCTCCTCCTTTTTAGAGAAATATGATTTATTAAGTAACGATCAATTTGGCTTCAGAAAGAATCGTTCAACAACCTCAGCTGTTTACTCATTTATGAATGAAGTGCTGAATATCATCAACAATAAGAAATATGCCTTAGGGATGCTGCTAGACATGAGCAAAGCTTACGATCATGTCTCGCATCACTTACTCCTCCATAAACTTTACCAACTAGGTGTCCGAGGAGTAGCTCATAACTGGTTTGTATCATATCTAAAAGACCGTGAACAATGTGTCGAAGTGGAGTATTGTGACGAAAAGTCGGGAATAATATCAAAGGTTCGATCACCCTTCCTTCCAATGACTTCTTCAATTCCACAGGGCAGTGTCTTGGGATGTTTGTTGTTCTTAGTCTATATTAATGAACTTCCCCAGATTATTAATAGGAATAACAATTTAAAGTGCATTCTGTACGCAGATGACATTTCTGTAATATTCCCTGCGACAAGTCAAGAAAATGCTCATGAACTTATTTTGCATAACTTAAAAGAAATAGAGTCTTGGTTAACAAAAAATAATTTGAAAATTAATTATGATAAAACAAAAATTATAGAATTTCGGCCACATCAAAAACATAAAATTGATATAAATTGCGAAGTTAATAATATTAAATTAGGGAGTGTTAACAATTTTTCCATGTTAGAAATTGAAATTGATGAGAATGTTAACTGGAAAGCTCATGTAAATAAGATTGTGGGTAAATTATCAAGTTTCACATATGCCCTTTATGAATTAAAGAAGGCAACTAATATCCAAATAGCATTGCAAGCTTACTATGCGTACGCGCATGCTTGGATGCAATACGGAGTAATTCTCTGGGGCAATAGCACAGATGTGAATGATATATTTATGCTACAAAAGAAATGCATGAGGATTATAGCGAATATCAAACAAATGGAAAGTTGTAGGCCCTTTTTTACCCAGCTCAAAATACTAACTCTTACCTCAATATACATCCTAGAGATGGCAAAGTTTGTTCGCAATAACAGTAATCTTTTCGTTTTGGAAAAGTATGTAGGGTCTAGGCCATGTAAGCAGCGCAAGAAGGGAAAATTAGCACTACCGACTTTTAAAAGACTCGAAATCTATGACAAAGGAACATACATAATGGCTATAAAAATATACAATAACATTCCCCAAAACATAAAAGAAATTGAAGCAACCAAAAATTTTATTCAAAAACTAAAAGAATATTTGATAAGGAAATGTTTTTATAATCTGCAAGAGTTTTTCTCAGAGCATAATTAAGAAAAATAATAATAATTGAACAAAACGGAACAATTATTTGTATATACTCCATTGCTTACATTATTAGTATTATACATCACCATTATAGTATGTTAAACAAATAAACATATATGTAATATCTTTATATGTAACTATATTATAACGTGTTAATTAGTTTTAAGTATATTAATAAGTCAAAGAGTGTAAGTGCAGTGCCCGCTCAGGGTTTCACGTCGATCTAAATATATGTCTTGTAACACCTTATGTATACACGTGAAAGCAATAAAGTTATTGTATTGTATTGTATTGTATCCGCATCCGCATCCGTAAATATGGAGCTTTCGCATAAATTTTGACATCCGTATCTATTATCATTCGCGGATTTTCATGCGGATGCGGATCTAGGACAGCATAACTAATTATTATAATATTTTATTTCAGGAATATAATTTTGTTAATTATTAATTGTAATTATTAATATAAATAATTAATAATAATTGTATAATTAATAACAAAAGCTCTATAAAAAGTTTTTTTATTCATACAATTTTATAAACCAGTAATATTTTCAAGTAAGTAGCAAAGTACATTATTACACCAAAAGGCAGCAAAGTTACTTTTAATCAAATAAAATGGTCCAGGTTTTTAACTTTCAATACTTTAATAATTTAATAAAAAAACAAGGATTAGTATTATTATTTAGGGTTCCATACCCAAAGATCAACGGGACCCTATTAATAAGCCTCCGCTGTCTGTCCGTCTGTCCGTCTTTCTCTCAGCGGGCTGTATCTCATGAACCGTAAAAGGTAGATAGCTGTAATTTTCACAGTGTGTATTTTTGTTGCCACTATGACAACAAAGGCTGGCAACGCACTTGTAACTCCTCTGAGGTTGCGGGTGTCTATGGGTGGCGGTAATCGCTTACCATCAGGTGATCCATCTGCTCGTTTGTCAACTATGCCATAAAAAAAATTAAAAAGCTTAAAAATTAAAGGGGCTGGTAGGGTGACACCAGAAACATATTTTTGGTGGAATTCCTAATATTGTACGATGGTACGGAACCCATCATGCGCGAGTCCGACTCGCACTTAGCCGGTTTTCATTTATTTATGCCCATACAAACCCATACAAAGGACTATGCAAAAAATTATATGGACCCTATCCGCACCCACCAACAGAAGTGGCATTAGTTTCAAAATTATTGTGACGTCCCATTAAAATAATAATAACCATTTTCAATCCAAAAACGATAGGGATTTATTAAAATATACGAGAATAGTTATTTGTTCAACTAATGAGCAAAGTTATTTTTTGCTTCGAGTGCTAGCTTTAAATCACGAGCTAGCGAGGTAGTCTAGAATTGAATCACGAGCGTAGCAAGTGATTCTTATATAGACTACTGAGCATTGTGAGTGATTTAAAGGCACGAGACATAAAAAAGCGGCCAAGTGCGAGTCGGATTCGCCCATGAAGGGTTCCGTAGCAGCAAGTAACATAATATAAAAGTTCTTGCAGTTCGTTGTAGGTAAATTGCGGTTTACGATTTATGACGTATTAAAAAAAAACTACTTACTAGATCTCGTTCAAACCAATTTTCGGTGGAAGTTTGCTTGGTAATGTACATCATATATTATTTTTAGATTTATCATTCTCTTATTTTAGAAGTTACAGGGGGGGGACACGTTTTACAACTTTGGAAGTGTCTCTCGCGCAAACTATTCAGTTTAGAAAAAAATGATATTAGAAACCTCAATATCATTTTTGAAGACTTATCCATAGATATCCCTCACGTAGGGGTTTGATGAAAAAAAAAATTTGAGTTTCAGTTCTATGTAAGGGGAACAACCAAAATTATTGTTTTTTTTTTCTATTTCTGTGTGAAAATCTTAATACGGTTCACAGAATACATCTACTTACCAAGTTTCAATAGTATAGTTCTTATAGTTTCGGAAAAAAGTGGCTGTGACATACGGACGGACAGACAGACAGACATGACGAATCCATAAGGGTTCCGTTTTTTGCCATTTGGCTACGGAACCCTAAAAATGACCTGCTCTCATGTTAAACATACAACTTTCGACCAGCGAGTAAAGTAAAATCGTAGTTGATTAAATTCTCTCTGGAGGCAATATAGTTTTTTATTATAATGTTTTTAATTTAGAGGTTGCGTTCAGAAACTGCGCTACTTAACATTTTTATAAAAACATTAGATATAAATATGATATTTTTAGGTAAACGATATTCATGTTTACTAGTAACTACATATTTATTTTAAATATTACGTCTTTAAAAATACAGTAGCACAATTTATAAACTTGAATTTCTTTAAATAACATATAACATTGTGTGCTTATAAACAAATCATTGTACATATTGTTGGCTTCTGGTTCATTATCAAAATTTGGTATGAGCAGCTTGTCATTTACCGCTTTTTTATACTTTTCTATTCTTTTAACAGTGTCAGGCCTCGACTGTATTTTAATTAGTTTTATAATTGACCTGAAAGGAAAGCTAGCCATTAGTCCGCTATAATCAGACCTCAAGCAGTTAATTACTTTTTCTCTACATGGCTACAGTTACAGAAAATATTATCGATACGTGTGACAGAAGTCTCTGTTTTTCTAGTTGGTTCTAAGAATAAATAATCCAAATCAAACGACTTAAAAAGACAAATAATTCTTGTTGTTAGGGACTTCTTTTCTAATAAATCAACGTTATAGTCACCGCATACGATGACAGATTTTTTACTTTTACTTACTAAATTTAAAGCATCCTCCATTACTGATTCGAAACGAGCAAAGTTATCGTCACATGGGGGCCTATACAGGGTGTCCAAAAAGTGAAGGATAATCCTGCGGATTGGTCGAATCATTTCCTACTACATATCAAAAACTTTTTCTAGTAAAAGTCCCACCATTTTTGTGATATCGGTATTTTTAGTTTTTTTTCAAAAAAATACCTTCTTCAGTTTAATGCATGCCATTCCTACAAATTATGACATTTTTAAGTCCTGTTTTTTTTAAATATTCGTAAATACATAATTCATTAAACACAATGGTAAATTATTTCTTAAAGTGCTGGCAAATCCTGTAAAAAAAATAAGTTTTGCAAATTTTTTACAAAAACTTTTTCGAATAGTTAACTTCGATAGCCTGTGGTGTAAAAAAATATTACTAAGCTGATTGTGCCAACAACTTTAAAAAATTGCTTAGTTATTGACAATTCTAAAATGGTATAATTGTTTGACATTACATTAAAAACAATTTTTTTAATGATAATTCTAATGCACCAAGGTCGAATTTTTGGAGTTTTGCTATACTAAAATTCTATCGACATAAAGTAACTAAGCAAGACTATGGTTGGTTTGTTCATTTGAATAACGAACTGCCACGCTACGCCAGGATACAATCGATAAAAACAAAAGACAGTATGGATAAAAAATATTTTTTTTTTTTATAATAAATGTTCAAAATTCCCGCCATTAGCCCTTATGCATGCTCTACATCTATTTACAAAGGACCTTTTTAGGCGGCGCGGGCGGGCGTATCCTTCTTTGAAATTTGTTCTGTAGTTCTGTCTATTTCTTCTTGCAGCTGCGTGATATTTTAAGTCTCCGTTGCATAGACTAAATCTTTTAAGCAGTCCGAAGACTCGTCGCGTCATAGAATTTTATGAAAAATCTCATTATCTTCGTTCATTTATTCTGCAGAACTCTGATCTTGTCGATCTTGAACGATGGGTAGTCATTAGGTTCCAAGGTTTGAACGCGCTGCACTTGAAATGGCCAGCAAGGTCGCCAGACCTTAATCCCCTGGATTTCTTTTATTGGGGCTGCTTATACGATTTAGTCTATGCAACAGAGACTTCAAAATCACGCAGCTGCGAGAAGAAATAGACAGAGCTGCAGAACAAATTTCAAGAGAAGGATACGTCCGCCGTAAAAAAGTCCTTTGTAAAAAGATGTAGAGCATGCATAAGGGCTAATGGCGGGAATTTTGAACATTTATTATAAAAAAAGATATTTTTTGTCCATACTGTCTTTTGTTTTTATCCATTGTATCCTGGCGTAGCGTGGCAGTTCGTTATTCAAATGAACAAACCAACCAAAGTCTTGCTTAGTTACTTTATGTCGATAAAATTTTAGTATAGTAAAACTCCAAAAATTCGACCTTGGTGTATTAGAATTATCATAAAAAAAAATGTTTTTAATGTAATGTCAAACAATTATACCATTTTAGAATTGTCAATAACTAAGCAATTTTTTAAAGTTGTTGAAACGATCAGCTTAGTAATTTTTTTTACACCACAGGTTATCGAAGTTAACTATTCGAAAAAGTTTTTGTAAAAAATTTGCAATACTTATTTTTTTACAGGATTTGCCAGCACTTTAAGAAATAATTTACCATTGTGTTTAGTGAATTATGTATTCACAAATATTAAAAAAAAAAATAGGACTTAAAAATCTCATAATTTGTAGGAATGGCATGCATTAAACTGAAGAAGGTCAATTTTTTTGAAAAAAAAAACTAAAAATACCGATATCACAAAAATGGTGGGACTTTTACTAGAATTTTTTTTTGATATGTAGTAGGAAATGATTCGACCAATCCTCAGGTGAAGGATTATCCTTCACTTTTTGGACACCCTGTATACACAGATAATGATGTGGTTCTCCAGCTCCACACAAGATAGCTCCACAGTTCTTTCAATCGAAAGACTTACGACGTCTTTCCGTACCTTAGTCTTTAGGGTATTTTTAAGTAATATAGCGGAGCCACCGCAAATCGCAGTCTTTCGATTGAATGCAATGGCCATATTATAATTTTCAAAATTAAAAAACATTTCATTTTCCTTGAGCCAGTGCTCTGTAATACATAAAATATCTATATTAAATTTTTCCAAAAATAATTATATTTCGAATTCTTTGCCGAGAAAGCCTTGTATATTTTGGTGTACTAATTTCAAAGAGTTGGGCTTCCTCGTTGTCTCTGAACCTAGTTTAAATCTGGAGTTCGAGACCCGCTACAAGTGCCAGCACCACAGGGTGCACTGTCTAGTGCAATTATAGGCTGCGCCATACCTGCGGTGCCGACACCGGCGACGGGCTCCTCCGTCGTTACTCAGGTAATTACCGACTGAATACAGTCGGTACGATGTAAAATACTGTAAGCTAACGAATTAGCTAGTCTTTTTTTCTGTACAAATGGTAGATACATTGTATCATTGGTCAATTTAAACTTATTTATAAAACTATTGGTGTCAAAAAACAAAACAAAACACAAAACACTTCTAGGACACTCAATTTCTAGGGTTCCCTAGTCGACAAGGATATAGTTTCGCCATGTTCGTCTTTCTGTCTGTCTATCTGTTTGTCCACGGCTTAGCTCAGAGACTATTAGTACTAGAGAGCAGTAATTTGGCACGGATATGTATATTAATCACGCCGACAAAGTTGTAAAATAAAATCTTTCAGGGTACCTCCCCTACACATGAAGTGGGGATGAAATTTTTTTTCTCGACTATCTCATGGTGTGGGGAGTTTGTTTGTTTGTAATCTCTTTATTGTACAAAACATTAATTAGTTAGGGAGTCGTTAGGTAGGTTTTTTAAAATATAGTAGGTTTGCGAAAAGCATTTTTCAATTTAGGGATCCGTTTTCGAAATATTAAGCTTCAATATGCAATTTTTTTGTTAAAGTCATGTCCCCCATCTTTCTTCCAGCTAAACGGTTGTTACTAGAAATGAAAAAAAAAATCACTGCAGTTGTTTCTAGAAATGTTAAAAAATTCACGGCATAACGAAGTTAAAAGGAAAACTATCACAGCTAAGGGCGCTTTTATTGTCATGCGGATTTTTGCCCGCATGCGTGCGGTGTTTCCAAAGCGAACCGCGTGCGTGTTCCACGGATGACAATAAAAAGACCCTAAAAACATGTAATGAAACGATAGGTTGCGGGCGGCACGCATGCGGGCACGACCCACATGCGGCCAGAAAGCCACATGACAATAAAAGCGCCTATTGGCGACGGACTCCACATAGCTTTAACAGTAATATACTTATCTATAAGTAGAACATAAGTAGCTATAACCATTATGTAAACGCAAAGCTGCGACGAAAGCGTCTCGGCCCGCTGCACTCGGTCTGAGCTAAACTAACAACGGCTACGCACCAGATATTACTCATGGGTCCTGTCTTGTATAATGTTCTTCAGTTACTACAAAGGAAAATTTGTTATGTTCTTTGCTACTCAAAAGTGCGACTTTGTGAGTTTTTCTTCCTATAATTGAACTTGAACTGAAGAACGTTACACATAACAGGAGCTTTGATTTAAGGAAAGAAAGAATATATGAATTTTTTGCAGGGCTTCATAAACAATATGGACATTAGGATATTAGTCAGTCCATGTTGTATGAATGGTGCAAATTGTTTATAGAAGGTCGCAAAGTGTTGAAAATGATACGCTCGCTCGTCGGCCAAGAACTTCAGTCAATGAAGACAAGTTGAAGCCAAATTGAAGAATAAAACTGTTAAAGAAATAGCAGAAAGAAAAGCAGAAAAGTGTTGGTACCGGCTTCAGTCGTTAAGCATATGGCTTAAAAGCAGCTGCAGTAACTTCTGATACTGGGGTCGGCTACTAGTCCTACAACTCCACCAATCTGGACTTGCCTACCTCCATTTGGAGTATGTCTTAATCTTCCCGAGATATGAAAAGAGATCCGTGCCCCTGCAGTGGGGATGATATGAGTTGTACACACGTACACACAAGCAAACCAGAACCAAGCACATGCTCACAGACACATACATTGAGCCATCGTATACACTTCTTGTGAAATGTTACTTCTGTGCTTCAATGTGTAACTGGCGCATACTCATGCACCCACAGAAAGCCAATCAATCAATCGCAGATAACTGACTGACCTAAGATGCTGTTTTACGTCAAAGATCGAGCAAAGACGAACTATAGACGTATTTCACTTCAGATCTTTATATACAAGCTCTTTTCGAGAGTCATTACGAATCGTCACGCACGCAGGTTTGACGACTTCTAGCTTTCTGAATACGCCTGATTTCGAAAAGTTATCCATACCATAGAACTCATACATATGCTGCGGTGCGGAAGACAAAACAGGAAATCGTAGAATATAATCAGCCATTATATTCAGCGTTTGTGGACTATGAGAAAACTTTTGATTGGATCGAGTCCTGGCTAAAGCGCTTGAACGGGAACGCCGCAATGTTAGTCCGTTATCAAAACAAAAATTTGAAATCTGTCCCCCTGCAGAAAAGGGTGAAACAGGGAGACGTTGTATCTAACAGCCTATTCACTGTTGTTATGGAAGAAGTCCTGCCTGTGATTGAAAGAGCTCGGCACCAACATTAACAGTGAGTACATCACCCACATTTGATCGTTGACGATGATTACTATGATTTTGCCTGAGACTTTGAAAGTCCTAGGTACAGATATCAATGGACTCAATAGACCATCTCAACAACTCGGTCTTAAAATGAACATAAGACAAAAATGATGTCAAAAGTCCATGTCCCGAAAACCCATGGCTCTGAAGTTTGGAGACTATACTCGAAGTTATTGACTAATATAGGGTGACTTTAAATTAGTTCTTGATACCAAAGGGTGTGCATGTGCTCATGATAACAAACAAATTTCCCTTAGGAACCCATAGTCAAATCGCAAAAAAAAATTGACTCTTCATACTAATTTGGCCGGTAAGTTGGTCAATTTGTATGGAGAGTCCACATTTTTTTTACGATTTGACTATGGGTTCCTTAGGGAAAGTTGTTTGTTATCATTAGCACATGCACAGCCTTTTATATCAAGAACTAATTAAAGTCACCCTATATATGTACCTTGCACAAAAAGTCCAGCTAGTTACGTCTAACTTCAAGAAAGATACCTCTCAAGTGTCTCAAGACTAAATTCTTTAATCAGTTTGTGTTGCTAGTAATAACCATATTATGGAACTAACAATAAGACATGTTCGCTTCGTATGAGCCTCATAAGAAGACTCAAGGTCTTCGCAAAGCGCTATGAAGTATGCTTAGAGTTTCGTTACGTGATCAAATCAGAACTGAGGAGGTGCGTAGTGAGAATATAAAGTAACGCACATAACTCACAGAATCGCTTAACGAAAGTGGCAATGGGCGGAGCACATAGCTCCTAGAATTGGTGACGGTCGTGGGAAGCCATTAGAGACGGGCAACGCAAGACCAGTTTTGAAAACCCTAAAGGGAAGCCTATCAATAACCTTGAAAAATTATTATTATTAAGAAGCTTTATAATGCCTAATACCTATTAGTTTTAATTTCAAAGTCAAAAAATAGAATAAGGGAACTACATGCCTCAGTAAGTAAATCAGTAACGTTTTTTGATAATAATCAATGTCGTCCCCAGTGTTAGCGCAGATACTTTTTCTGTATGGGGATGGTTAGGCCATCCTCATGGACCTCCGATGTGGTATAACAAGTTAACAACTGCCTTTCAAAGCACAGAAACAGTCGAGATAAATGCCACTTACAGCCAAACCCATCTAGGTAATGACCGTACGTGTAATCAGTTAACCTACATGATCTGATGACCATGACCACTGCACAGTTAACAGCGTGTTTTGGCTGTAACGATGAGCATAATCATGATTTCACCTCGATGCTATATTTTCATAAGTTACAATAATACTTACAATTAATTGATGTAATTTTATTGCTCTTTTCTCTTTTTTTTTACTATGTTATGTTATTTTAATCAACTGTATTTGTTGCTTCCATATATGTTTGTATTTGCTGAATAAACATATTTCTTTTCTATTCTATATCAAGTACATTTTTTTTCGTTAGGTTATGCCTAATAACTTTTCTTCTGCACGAGATCCAAGTGAGCTATCATACAAAAAAAGTTTGTACTTTGTGTGACCTATCTTACGATATAGATCACAATGCGTTACAAGTGTTACAACATATGGGCCAAAATCGCCCATTCTCCTTTCAAACATTTTCAGAACAAAATGCCGTTTTTGACATTTGATAAAAAAGTTACTGAAAATGACAGTCTTCGGTCACGAGCATACCTACATAGCCTAATATCCGTACACTCAGACGGGGTAACAATAGTAAAATTTGATTTTTTACTTTACGGTACATAATACGCAAAAAATTCAATAGTATTAGTCATGGAAAATCTAAACTCTTTTTTCTTTTACAGTAAAAAGAATATCGGCACCCTTCCTTAGACTCCCCAAGCAGAGTATATCGTTTTTTTTTTTTTCAAATGAATGTAGATGTATGTATCGCTTCATTGTTTGACCTTGAGCGGATGCGGTACGCGCCACGCGCATCGCGTCTACGTCTGCCGCCGCCCCGTAAGCCGTGAATGTGTAATAAACGTATTATCTACAGAAATTCTAAAACTACTATTTGCCGAAATTTCATTGGATAGTTTTAAAAAGCTGTTTACTTCTGTAAATTGTGACTTCTAAAGGAATAAAATTGGACTGAGAAATTATGAGCCGTGAGCATTTATACGAAAACTATAACATTATGTTCCTATAGGAAAATGTTTTGGATACTTACACATAGAAAAGTCTAATAAGGTATAAAACCATAGTAAAAAATAATTTTTAATCGAGAAATTATACCTTGGTAATTATAGCAAAATAACACATTTTGTTAAATATCGAAGTTAAAAAGTTCGAAAATGTTTTGGACAGTTTTACATACATATAATAACAACCTAACACTAACATATCGCGTTGGAATAATGGATTGAGAAATTGTTCGGTACGAGTTATTAGCAATATTCATGTTTAGGTATAAAATACCTACTTCCAAAACTTAAATCTCCGGGATACCTTGTCACACCTCATCTATGGAACCTACTTAATCATACTGCAAAGTTTTACGGACAGAGGAGTTAATGCATACCTCAACCTCCTCGATGACTGGACTAAATATAGGATATCAAGAATTGACTACGAGTTCCTTTAAGTAGTTTTTTTCTATTTTATGTTTAGACTCTCTTTTTACGAGAAGTTCCTCCAATTTTGCAGTTAGATTCTGTAAAAACTTCTTCAAAAATACAACTTTTCTTTTAGTTGCTGGAAGCAAAACCAGAGCACTGACCAAAATCTGAAACGGCAGCTGTAAAGCTGTTTAAATTCTGTGCACGTGACAAAAGGCATACAAGTTGTGTCACAATCCCGTCGACTACCTACTAATGGCTCCATCTAACAGATCTAACTGACATAATGTTCTGCTATTACCCATTAAGCAGATTATACCCTCGTTTAACGACACACTTTTAGTTGGTATCTAAATTAACTCAGTGCAGTGACTGTACGATGAAGGATACATTAATTACAGCTCGATGTGAGTCTGGGTTTATTATATTATCGTATACTTGTGGACACAGACTTACACCCCGCTCCTAGCGAAGCGACGAAGTAAAACTTCTTTGCTTGTGGATATAAAAACGCATATATTATACTATGTATGGGTTCCATAAGAAAAAATGTTCAGTACTTATGATGAAAAGAAGATAAATATATTATTTCCAGAAAAGGGCCTTTGTTAACCTGTATAGATCAGGATCAGGGCCGACCTTTGGGTCGTGCCACCCGTGCCCAGGCACAGGGCGCAGACCTCAGTTAGGGGGGCATCAAGCGCCCTGGTACAGTTGGACGTGGGCTTGGTAGATGGTGTAGGAGGTCGCCCAAAGCGCCCCAGGTAGATGTGTTTACGCGCTCGCTCCGCTTGCGCTATTTCCCTTTCAATTAATTTTCACACGTCTGAAACTACATATTATGCCTTAGATAGGTAGACGGGGTTCTAACTTATAACTTAATTTGTAACTACAGGGTTAAAAATGTGTAAGTTCTAATTAAGAAACATAATTGTAAAGGGCGCCAAAAAACATTTGGCGCAGGGAGATAAAACTGCTAAGGCCGGACCTGGGTAAGATAGAACAGTATCTGATAGAAACAAAGTAACAAACGTATTGTAAGACATATAAGCCTATATTCACAGTAATGTAATGAATTCCCTTTTTAAAATATTGCCATTGCATTGTGCCGTACGAATGTGACATATTGACCCAAAGTCACATATGCTTTTACAGTACCAACTCCCAATGCCCCAATCCGCCCAATCACTTTTCCACAGACACAATATATCACCTGAAGGAACGACGACGCAGATAAATGACTAAGCGATATCCGCTATCTATAATCTATATACAATAGCTTTCATTAACCTTGGACGACCAAGTTTACCGATTCCCTCCAACGGGAAACAGATCTCAAGGTAACTATCTAATTTACCTTGATACGAGTACACAAGGGCTTAAACGTCGAAGGTACAAATGATATTATTATAAGCCCAATAAAATGCTCGTAGGATATTTTATTGCTTTCTAAGTACTTATTACCTTGCTTCAACAACTACATATTATATTGAGCTCAATGAATAGGTAAGTAAGTCATTTTCATGGGTAATTTTCGACCTCGATTTAGCATAGATATGTCCTATGAAACAGTATTAGGTAATAAACTAGAAATAATTACCAGATTACCTAGATCTAATAAAATATTTATATATAAAAGGTATAAAATATAAAAGATTGTATATAAAAGACTTAGTGCGTGTTAATATTTGTTCTGAACTGGTTATTTTATTCATATTTATTTCTATGAGAGTTGTTTGTTATTTAAGGTTTTATAAAGGGCTTTGTGATGAGCATATTAATCTCTGTTTATTTTAACTTTATAGGTTGTTACAAAATGAATATTGGATCCTTTAAATAAGGCTTGGTGCGTCATACTGTTTCAATAACTTTCTCTAATTACAAAGTTCATCAAATAACTGAAAATGAAACGATTGATATGTATGAAATGCCAATTTTTTGCAGTTTCTCAATGTCGTAGAAGAAAAAAACAGTTTCACGAGTAGAAATCCAGTTATTAGGCCCTACATTTGTTATGTTAAATGTATAAATTGTTGAATATATCAAATCCATTAATTTAAAATGAAGCAATATTATAATACTGAATATAATAGTAGTATATTGTAATATTATAAAGTAGTATTACTTTAGACTCATATTTTACGTTACGGAATTGTAAATTTTGGCGACTGACTTTTGTTTTAAATCATGAAAGAGTGTAGATAATTTCCGTCATAATAGTTTGAAAGTGGAATTTTGACGGCACGAATGAGAAGAATGGGAATAAGATCATTTGCGATCCTATCCCTGATACAAGTCTCTTCATCGATATGCCCCGTATCGATGAGTCTGTCTGACTGGCGTTTTTAATAACTCACACACATCTTTATAAAGAAAATCAACTCTTATTTTAAATATTAAAAAAAAAAACATTTGACAGGCGCAATATACAAATACATCAATCGTGTTTCCTCGCTAACCAAGTAAACCAATGTAATGGTTACGACCGGCGGTGTGCGTGTAGGGAATTTTATCGCATTACCAACAGAATTGCGCCAATGTTTGTGTGTCTCACACTCGAAGAAAACTTTTAACCCCAACATAGTTATTTATTTTTATTTTATTTCTTGGGTACAAAAAATCTCACAGCACAAATATACTTATAATTACTTAAATTCTTAAAGTTAATTCTAATAGCCAAAATTGTGATTTCATGTTAAAAAAATTATACAGATTATCAGCTGTTTAACAATTAGTTTTACATATTTACTAAAACTAGGTTAAGGTAAAAATTTTGAATGCATACAACGATAAACATTAAGAAGCAAGTACCTTAAAGAAAATGCACAAACATTTACAAAGGAAAATAATAAAACAAAGAGGAAGAATAAAATTGTTCCTTTCAAGAAATGGGTATAAATTGTAGATGGGTGGGATGCCTGAAGTTTCGGAATTTGCTGGCACTTGGCGTCTAAGAATCGTCTTGTACCGAGTCAGTGGCGGAAAAGATTGGACGAGAATGCTTGCTTTTTAGGGTTCCGTAGCCAAATGGCAAAAAAATGTCTGTCTGTCTGTCTGTCTGTCTGTCTGTCCGTCCGTATGTCACAGCCACTTTATTCCGAAACTATAAGAACTATACTGTTGAAACTTGATAAGTAGATGTATTCTGTGAACCGCATTAAGATTTTCACATAAAAATAGAAAAAAATAAATAAATTTTGGGGGTTCCCCATACTTACAACTGAAACACAATTTTTTTTTTCATCAAACCCATACGTGTGGGGTATCTATGGATAGGTCTTCAAAAATGATATTGAGGTTTCTAATATCATTTTTTTCTAAACTGAATAGTTTGCGCGAGAGACACTTCCAAAGTGGTAAAATGTGTGTGTCCCCCCCCCTGTAACTTCTAAAATAAGAGAATGATAAAACTAAAAAAAAATATATGATGTACATTACCATGCAAACTTCCACCGAAAATTGGTTTGAACGAGATCTAGTAAGTAGTTTTTTTTAATACGTCATAAATCGTAAACCGCAATTTACCTACAACGAACTACAAGAACTTTTATAGGTATTATGTTTCTTGCTGCTACGGAACCCTTCATGGGCGAGTCCAACTCGCACTTGGCCGCTTTTTATAAGGGTTCCGTAGCCAAATTGCAAAAAACGGAACCCTTATGGATTCGTCATGTCTGTCTGTCTGTCTGTCTATCTGTCCGTTCGTATGTCACAGCCACTTTTTTCCGAAACTATAAGACCTATACTGTTGAAACTTGGTAAGTAGATGTATTCTGTGAACCGCATTAAGATTTTCACACAAAAATAGAAAAAAACTGGCCAAGTGCGAGTCGGACTCGCGCACCGAGGGTTCCGTATAAATTCATAATCACACATGTCTTGAACTCTATATTTTTTTATATTTGAGTTGATTGAATGAAAGGTAATTTGCGGTTTACGAATTATGACGTATTAAAAAAAAAACTACTTACTAGATCTCGTTCAAACAAATTTTCGGTGGAAGTTTGCATGGTAAGTTTGCATCATATATTTTTTCTAGTTTTATCATTCTCTTATTTTAGAAGTTACAGTTACATACATTTTACCACTTTGGAACTGTCTCTCGCGCAAACTATTCGGTTTAGAAAAAAATGATATTAAAAACCTCAATATCATTTTTGAAGACCTATCCATAGATACCCCACACGTATAGGTTTGATGAAAAAAAATTTTTTGATGTTTCTAATATCATTTTTTTCTACACCGAATAGTTTGCGCGAGAGACACTTCCAAAGTGGTAAAATGTGTGTCCCTCCCCCCTGTAATTTCTAAAATAAGAGAATGATAAAACTAAAAAATATATATGATGTACATTAGCATGCAAACTTCCACCGAAAATTGGTTTGAACGAGATCTAGTAAGTAGTTTTTTTTAATACGTCATAAATGGTAAACCGCAATTTACCTACAACGAACTACAAGAACTTTTTTATTATGTTACTTGCTGCTACGGAACCCTTCATGGGCGAGTCCGACTCGCACTTGACCGCTTTTATAACCTTCTTTGAAGCTATAAATTCGTTCAAATCATAAGATTCTTCGTGAAATGGACATAATGACGTAGCTGCCTATAAAAATATTACATTTACCTACTTAATAAAGTTTGAGTAGTTTTGTCATTACTCATTACAGATTATTTTGACAATGAACCAAAGGTATAGTCATTAAAATAAATCCTTTTTTAGTCTGAGTCATTGAAGCACATTTTGTTACAAATAAATTTTCTAAAGTAGAATTTAATCTTTTGGCGTGCTTTTGGCTTCATTACTTTTTCTTTTTTTGTCATTTTTATGTAGCGAACTCAAATCAGATACCTACATCGACAAAAACCACTTACGACAACTTCATAAGTATATTATTAATATAATATAATAATAAATTATTTCTATGTTTTCTAGTAACAAGAAAATGTATTGAGAATGGTTTTGTGACTGCAAGTAATTATAGATGCGGGGCACGTCTCCCTACCGCCCTCTTTGACCTTCGGATCACCCCCAACCCCCTTCATGTAATCTCCAACCTCACTTTAATAAGGTTCACGGCAATTTTCCGTTTGAAAAAATCGTTTACTTCGAAAACCTACATTTCTTTATATTTTAATAATTGCAATCACTTCTGATACGATTTTTATTTGAAACTGAGGATGGCATGGGTCGTTGACAAGCGGTCCGAGCGTACTAGCTTCACGATCACTTTTTACTTTCGAGCGATTGAGGAGTGAGCGACAGCGATGAAGACTAATAAGGTATTGTCAAAAAAATAATCGAATTTGAGATTTTAATGGAGATCGACTTGTGTGGTGCAAGAGATGGAGGCCAAAAATCTATAAAATAATAAAAAAAAACTGTATGAGCACGTGTGTCTGTGCGGTACTCTAGCGCCAAGACAACTCGGATTTGATAAAATTTGGGTTACGGCAAAAGTTAATATCTGCAGCCGTTTAAAATTTCTTTAGTATTACAATTTTTTAGGGTTGCCACCATAGTCAAATAAACACATATGATTTTTAGATTTCCGTATCTCAAAATTTTAATATTCAAACCCTTTCAATAACGCATATTTTGAAACCATTTTCATTTCTCTATCTTAATAATAGAGGACGCTATGCCACTGTCGCACTTTTGTTAAAAAATGGGTAGACTACTGAAGCGATCAATCGAATAAGCCTTTTCAATTCTAAAACTGATGTCGGCAGTAGTGGTTGGTCAGTGCTTTTGATATAGTTACTTTACTCTTTGATCTTTAAGTGAATCAATGTGACTATTTCGGAATTTGAACAAATAAAGGCAACATGAGTAAACGTTTGAGATGAAAGTGATATCTCAAACGTTTCTTCATATTGCCTTTTTTATGTCACAATATTAATGTGATTTCGGCCAGTTGTGTACCAAGGTCGATTTGTACACGTTGTTTCGTGTTAATCGAAATCGCCCTTTAAGTGACCGCGGGTGCTAAGTGCAACACCAGGTTACTATCGCATATCCCTTACGATAGCACAGTTAAATTGTGCCATACGATAAGAAAAGAAAACGCATCATCATGGAAAGGTAACCGTCATCGTCAACGTGAGCAATTTGTGCTATGTGTATTGAAACAATTGCAATGTACATTTTATAAATTTATCACGATTTTACACATTGATTTCAAAGTAATTCTATAATTTCATTAAAATAATGACTCTACATTAGGCACTACCTGTCTTCTCTTATCGTGTGGCACAATTAATCGATCTATCCCTATTGAACAGACGGCGGGCAGAATTACCCATGTGTACGGGTTTCACCTTTGACGAAAGTTCTTTCTCTCAATTCATGGATATGTCGCGGATGGATCGCAGAATCCGCTGTTTTCAAAACCGCTAGTGATTTTACAAAACAGCGCCGTTTTGTAAAACAGCTGAACGACCTTAAGCGGTTTTTCATAATAACTGGTCTATAATACGCAGAATTTTATAAACGTTTTGCGTTCATCAACGCAGCGGGTCAACCATTAGAGGTTTTGTAAAACAGCGTGAAATTAAACGTTAGATTGTATATTTTAGTTCTGAATTTTGTCACTCGTGGCTCTGTGTGTCATAAAAACAAAAATGGCGTCCGAAACAGAAAGTCGTTCTGTCGATAAGTTGTCATAAGGTGTTGATTTATTATATTATGATGTATAACATGGTTAAAATGTTATAGTTTATATTTATTAAGTATAAGTATATTTGTAGCCATTCTACAATACGTCTAAACGTGGTTAACAGTTTTGTTAAACGTAGCGCAATGGAAATCCATCTGAACGTCATTTAGCTGTTTTACAAAACGGCGCTGATTTGTAAAATCGCTAGCGGTTTTGTAAAACAGCGGATTATACAATCCATTTGCGACAGATACATTGGCCACGATTGGATAGACTTCTGAGGGCCGAATAACTACCCTAAACCCACATAAGCTTTACTAGATATTGGCTGTACTGTACGTATAATACTTGTCATTTGTTATCTTAAAATACGTATATAAATTAAGGTAACATGTAGGTTAGTAGGTAATCAATTAATAAAGCTAGCTAGATAATGTCAGATATAATTACATAGGTATTAGAGTTTTGCAACAGTTCTATCGTGATTCCATATCATTTATAGGTACTCAATATTGGTCTACGTCACTTACCATATACAGTGATATGATGTTAAGGGCTTACCATGTAGCTTATGCAAAACTAAAGGGCTATAGTAAGTTAAAAACGGAAACAGTAATAGCGCATTAACTGAACTCCTATGGCTTTTGCATCCAAACCAGATAGAAACGTACAATCTGCGAATTTGTTATTTTATCAATTAGTATTACTCGTAAGAGTAAAATTTTTATGCATAGACATTAGTTTCATTACAACATTTTAATTTTAATCTAATATTTAAATTAAAATCTGACCAAATAAACAAAAAAATAAAACCCCGAATACATGAGTGAGTGAGGGTACCGGAGGCCCAACCCCACCTCCCCCTCCCCATTCCCCCATCCCCCATCCCGTTTCAAAGGTTGGCAACGCACTTGTGACTCCTTCGGTGTTGCGGGTGTCCACGGGCGGCGGTAATCGCTTACCATCAGGTGATCCGTCTGCTCGTTTGCCACCTATCACATAAAAAAAAAAAAACATGAAATGTATCCTTCGTCAAGTCTGGCGATCGCGACGACATCTTGCACTCTAAAATCCATCAAGCTGTTTTGCCTAGAGGCGGTAACGATAAAAGCATTTATACATACACACATACATTTATACATACCAAAAAAACATTAACGTTAAACAAAAACTGTTCCATAATTTCTTGATAAAGATTTTCTAATTTTTTTTCGACCTGGACAGTGGACAAATTGGAAAAGTAAACTGAATATAAAACTAAATGCTCATTAAAAGCTAGAACTTACATCAAAGTAGTTGGAACTGGTTGTAGGGCAATGTAGGGCTCAAGTTCCACACTTGAGTGGGTGACTAATGTATGTTGTTCACGTAACTGTTATTTTTATCTTATAGTTAGTATCATGTATTCACGTAAATAACAGAACGCTAAACTGAAGTGGTAATGGGCGGGACGCATAAAGCGTAGAACAGATGGCCGTTTGGCCATAAAAGTTCTAGAGTGGCGACCGTGCTTCGGAAGACGTAGCGTAGGCTGATCTTCCACTCGGTGGACCGAAGACCTGGTGAAGAATGCGGAAAACCACTGGATGCTGGCAGCGCAGGACCGGTCGGCGTGGAAATCCTGGAAGGCCTCCCGCCTTTGTCCAGCAGCAGACATCTATTGGCTGATGACGATGATGAATCATGTAAATATCGAGTTTTATTTAGTTTTACCCGTCTACTCCACTTGGGCAGACTGGTAATGATTTGGACTACCTTATAATTCGACATTACTATTCAGGGTGTTAAAAAAGTGCGTTTGAAATTTTAAGGGGTCACTCAGAATCAAGTATAGAACCCAGAAAAAATATCGAAGAAATCCGCTCTTCAATTTTTTTTTCAGATTCTCATACTACTTAAATCAGAATAATGAATCAAGAATTAGTATGAAAACTTTTAAAAATTTGAAGAGCGGATTTTTTCAATATTTTCCCTGGATTCTATACTTGATTCTGAGTAACCCCTAAAAATTTCAAACGCACTTTTTTAACATCCTGTATATCTTAAGCTACTAATTTAATCTAAATTTATTATAAATTAATCGTATCTAATCTACTGGTTTTCATTTCCCAAATTCATTCTTTTACCTGAATAAATAGCTTTATTATGCCTAAAAATATTGGTTTTTTTCTTTACTACTACTTTTCTGTACTTTACATCCAAAGTTCCTAAAGAATTTTGTGATTGTAACGGCTTTTGCCGAGAGTTAGACAGTAAACCTACATGATAGCGAGGTAGTGGCACAAGTTCTGCCTAAAATGGGACGATATCAATTTTATTGTTATTGCCATCGAAGATTACAGAACCCTCATTAAGTAATTAAAGAAACTAAGTAATAAAACTATTTACCCTAATCTTTTTAGTACCTACGGCACCACAAAACAGTGAACGTAACAACAGCACTACATATTAGATTTGTTGATAATATGTAGTTCTAAGAATATCAAAGTCAGTTATCAAGAATATCAATTTCGAAGGCAAAATATTAATATTTCATTGGCCTATAAATTCGTTTGTCCGTGTAAAAGAAACCGAATGTGTTGTGACGCGCACGCAAATGTGAAAGTTTTCTTTATTACCAAGCAAGTTATAAGAAGCGGTCGTGGCCCAGCGCGGTGCGGCCTACGTGGTCGCGTCGATCACGCAGGTTACCTGACTACAGACAGTGGCATTTATCTCAACCGTTTCCGTGCTTCGCAAGGCACGTTAAGTCGTTGGTGACGGCTGCTATCACCAGATGGTCGTCGTTAAGCCATGTCGGAGGCCTTATAGACTGCTTGAAAACTTTCGACACTGGGGTTAGCCATTAGCTCCATCAATCCGGATTTGGCCACCGTGTGTGGAGTATGGTCTAACCGAGTTATAGGAAGAGACCCGTGCCCCTGCAGTGGGGACGATATGGGTTGCTAACGAAGTTATAAGAAAAACTAACTACCGATAATTGCTGTATTCAGATTAAGTCACGTTAAAAAAAATGTTTTTAATTCGGGGTCTATCAAAAATATTTACCTAACAATACTTTAAGATGGGCTTTTATCAAAGAATTTGCATATACATAGTGTTAAAAAGTGCATTTGAAACTTTAAGGGTTATATCAGAATCTAGTATAAATACAGGAAAAATACTGAAATTAGAATTTTATTAAAACTTAGAATGGGAAACTGAAAAAAGTCGTTGGTCGGATTTTTTAAATTTTTTTCCTGTATTCTATACTTGATTCTGAGTATCCCCTTATTTCAAACGCACTTTTTCAACACCCTGTATAGTAGAACCAGGTACTAGATGCAAATTTTTTGGCTGTTACTCATCGAAATGAACAGTTGCTCGATTTGTATGATGAAAAGTCTTTTTTTTTGCGATAACTGCAGAGTTTTAGAACAAGTACCTACCTATTGTTTTGTTTGATTACGTTAAAGCGTTCAATGTTGTTCCAGCTTCTTGTTTTAACTACCTACTAGTAAATTTATCATTTAAGACGTTTTAAGACTTCTTTTAGGGAGACGCGGGGCGTTGCGCGGCTCGTCAGGCGTCGCGTCGTCGCTCGGTAAAATCAAACATGATAATTTATGAGAGCGTTCATTTGGAAGCGTCGCACGTCATCACGCGCGTTTTGTTTGTGCTGAAAAACGCGCCGCGCAACGCCCCGCGTCTGCCCAAACGAGGCCTTAAGCATTATCTGCCTTTGTAGCTTATTGTGGAAAATTATATCATTTCTATCAGGTCAGATATGTAATGAAGGGCAACTTCATTAATTATTTGTCAATTTCAATAACTGTTTTGTAGATAAACATGAAAGGAATATTTTTTGCTCACAAGTAGTATCAGTACGCTTACAGTTTTCTCGGAAAATCAAGTAAATGGACAATATTAGGCATTTTGAATTTTTGTGTTTTATATCGGCTAGAATATCTCAGAAACTACTGATATTATAATAGTCTTATTTATATGAAACGAAATCTGTTTGATAGGTAATGTATCATAATAAGAATTACAATAATTGCTTATTTGACAGTTTTCAACGAACTCATTGATAGATACAGGTAATCGCGACATACTGAAAAGAGAACGGGGGGAAAGGGGGAAGACGCAAACCATACGGGTCTAGAATTCTCAGGATTTATTTCTCTGGTTCTAAGGAACGACTGCGCTAAAAGTTTGCTGTAGGCGTTTTTGGCCTCACACTTATTTATTCTACGCTTATTTTAAATTGTCAACTCAAAAAAATACGATAAAAACGGTAAAATAGAGTGACGACATTATTTACTTGTCTATGGTAAAGCCAAAAGTAGGTTCCTGATTTTCAGAAATGTTTATCATAGACATTCATAAAGGCCTGGTTATTTATTAAAAAAAAAAAAGTTTGGTTTGGATACCACTTCTTGCACCTTTAAGTAAAAAAAACATCTGTAGGAAATTTGGAATACGTTCTCGGAAAACGTTGATATATGAGAATGCTGTTGATAAATATCACTATAAGCAGCCGCCAGCGGGCGCGTATCGCCACCCAGCACCAACCCTATATCTAGTTTTATATAACTTTACCTCCTGTCGTGACTGGTTTTTTCCATATTTACATAGCTATAAAGTTTTACGAGCATTAGATACGTATATTTAATGCGCAAAGGAGATAGGTGCTAATGTACAAAGAGGAAAATATTTTGTAAGTAAATAATTTACGTAATGGCTCAGACGCCCACTTTCATAGATTCTTCTTTCTTTTCCTAGTTGTAAAATCTAGTTTGTGTTTTTAAGACATTATTGTATTAATAATTAATTTAAAGACATTATGTGACGGTAACTGTAAGAAATTATATATATTCATAGGTCCCATTCTGGATAAAACCTAGTTTTGCCTGTTTGTAAATAGTTTGTTTGCTATGAAAATTTCAAACTAGAAATGGAGTTGATTGGTTTAGTTAGATATGCTATTGTAGATAATTCATTTAGACTGTACTTTATCGTCATCATTATCATCTGTAAAATAAAGGCTTCCCTCTTAAACTTCCACCTAATACCACGATATCCTGAGCTTTACTAGATTATCAATCTACCTAGTCGGTATCGCCACTCGCGAACAAATGAACAAATGAAACCGTGGCCTGGAATTTTCTGAAAAGTTTTTCATACCATGATCAGTAAATTCAGACAAAAAAAGAGAAAAACAAGTTGTTTTCCAAGAAAAACAACAATGTTTACATTTCTAGTCTGATAGTCGTTGGCTCATATTTATTATGTAGGTAGTTTTTTTTTACTAAAAAAAATAATACAATAAGTGATCTGTTAAAATAGTTTCTACTTCAAAGACAGCAAATAGTTCAAGTAGTTTAAGATACTAACTAAAAAGCATTTTATGGCAAAACCATCACGATATCCCTTTGGCATAGAACAGTTGAAATAACAACTAAAAAGTTTTTATAAGTTCATTGGACACTAAGAAAAATATTCGTTTCACAAAGCGTTTATAAATCTTTAAGCTATTTTGCTTTATTGCAGTCGATTTACTTCATTGAGATCTGTCTGTAACATAAAAAGAGAATATTTATTTTCAAAGAAAGAAATCTTGGTTAAAGTTGCAGAAATAAGTTTTTCACCTTACTATATGTCGTGAAAGTTGATACTATCCGGTTGCCCTATATCACACACCACACACCTAGTTTCACAAGCACGCTGTTTGGTTTGGTAGATTTTCTTATTTTACTTATTTGGGCATCAGATAAGAGATAAGTTTCTTGGAATAATACTATTGCTTGGACAGAAATTTCAGTGTAGTTTATAAACACGAGTCATAAATGGAACTAACGAAATACTTCTTTAAAAGGATTAAATTTAAGAAGAAATCAACATTTTAGGAATCAGAAATACGACTCTTTAGGAAATGAACTTAAGAAGTGCTTCGCTAAGAACTTCAGATGTTCTTTCTCGCTTTCCGTTCAAATTCACTTAAAATTTTAATTTCTTACTAAACTTTTCTATCCTTAAAATAATAAGGATCTAAAGACACTACGAACCAGATAAAGACCCCATATCCCATTCTAAAGTACATACGTTATATTCGTACTTCTGTTACAAAACATGACCAATTTACGAATATTGCCATGAGAATCGATCAAGTGGAACAATCACAGAAAGTTCTGATTGGTCCCAGTCCCTGATGTTCATGGGTTGGATATGTTACCGTCAGATCGCGAAAACCATATTTTTACGAAAAACCAGAAAACTGCATAATCGAAGATTTATTGCGCTAATCTTAACGCTCACACCGTAATTAAATGAAAACATAGTTTTCATTATAAATCTCGGAGGTTCATTAAATTAAAACATCGGTCTCGTTCTCTTTAAGACATATTTGGAATAAAGACCGTTTTATTATGAAATTACGGTTTGACTGTGAATTCCGTAGGACATCGAAATAAAGTATATTATGGAAATATCGTGAAATTACTTGTTGATTCATGAAATAACAGATAATGCGATGTTACGGTGACATACACAACGATTCACTAATTACGTTGACTTTCTGCTACCTTATGAGTAAGGGTTCGCAGGGTGATGTTTGTTTACTTCTCGTGTCACTAAAAGTAATTATATGTCAGTATGTAAGATTGTAAGAAGGAGCCTAAAAATTATTAGGAAAGCTTGTTGATGATTTTTACAACTCATTAGTTTTTAGTACGTGTGGTCACATCTACAAATGCATAGATTGTCCTATAGTTCATTCCAATCAAAAAAAAGCAAAACGTAAACAAACTTACTATGGAACTGACACATGTCAATGTCTACCTTTTGCTTTTTTTTATTAGAATGAACTATACTTAAGTTGCCCATTTAAAGTAGATGAAAGAATGCAAATAATTAAACTCTTAACACAATTGAAACTGTATACTTTTTACTTTATTAAGTAGTTGGTTACTTAAAAATAATTTTATGTAAGGTACCCCGTAATTTTAATACCTTATTTAAAACCCATAAATATCCAGCAGAAATGATGTTACTCACTGAAAACAAACCATATTTATTCAGTTCGTGAAAACAGAGGTAGTATATTAAATACCAGGCCGATTTCTTCCTCTATTCATCAAAGTTCCAGTGAAATTCTACACAGGTGTGATATACGACTTTAGTTTCTTTTAACATTATCCTAATGTGTATCTTTGCGTAAAAGAGATTTAGGAGCAATAAAGGATGTTTTGGCCGTTTCCAGAAAGGCTGAATTTTGTGGATGGTTGGAATGAATGCCGCAATTTGTAGAAATAGCTGTTTTAGTGGGCATTTCGGGATGCGCCTGACGTTGAGTGCTTTTAATCTTCCGCATTGCTACAGTTTTGTTGCAAGAGTAGCCTGATTTGACAGAATTCCATTTAAATCCTGTATATTTTTATTTATTGATCAGAACACAAACAAATACGCAATACTTCATTTCCCTTGCACTTCGTAGGTCTAGGCTGCCTCCAAATATACTATAGCTGCTACTCTACGGTTAAATGTACCACACGATAAGAATAAGAAGACTATCCATATTTTTTAAATACCTAATCTATGCGTACTTTTATTTTTTACCTTTCCGATACATATTACATGTTCGTAATATACAGTATGTTTTTGTGTAATTATTGGTCGATAACAACGTATTCATTCATATTCAACAGGGGTGATATTGACGCCAAAAATTATTGAGTAGAATTTTTTTGTTTTTAAGGTAATTAATGTTCAGTCAACTTTTTTTTTGGGAAAAGTTAAATTTAATTTAAGCCAGTCAGCGTTATGTTTATTTACACAGTTACTCCTGAAAAGGGGGATGTTGACCAAAACAACAACCTGTAGATACTTGCTTGAATATAAGGAATTCCACAAGTTTGTAATACTCAGTTGTTTTCTCAAAGGGTTATTTATCGATCGTGGAAGCTTCCATGTGGCGTGTCTTGTTTGTTATGTGGTCTTATTAGGCTGATTCTCCTTACTCCTCATTACCACGCTACAGAAACTAACTAGACAAAGAGGTATTATACATATAGCTACATATTTACTGGAACCGTTGAGTTTACTTGCATTTTCGCTACAAAGACTGCTACGTAACGAGCTACATTCGAACTACGCTCGTTTCACTAGCGTAGCTATAAATACGAAATAGATTAATGCCTAGTCCAGTCATTGATTTATATCTTGGTCATTCGTGGCTTTGTTAATGAAAACATCACACTTACCATTCTTGTACGATCATGTAAAGGGTATCCGCCAAAATTGACCCAGTCCCGGCGCAAAAGAATTGTATCTCAGATTTTAGATAATTATTAGTAGAAACAATATCAGGTGTCGCTATTTCCTGATTCGGTGGCTAACATGTTTTTTTACCCAGAAAAGTTTCATAGGCACTATATGTAAATATGACACTTTTTAGGAAAAACTTCATTTTACTGTATTAATTCACTCATTAACAACACAAACGTGTGGGTATTTATTATTTTTTGTATTTTTATATACATTACATTCGATATAAAAATGTCACTCAAACAACACAGAAACACAACATAACAACAATAAACTCAATAATAACATTATGTACTAGGGTATATGTGTCTGCTATCATCTATCATTAGATGGCACCGTCTGCTATCATTAGATGGCAGTCGTTAAGCCATGTCGGAGGCATTATTAAGGATATTAACTATTATTTAACGAATACTGTGACTTTTCTGTCCGCACGAACTAACCATCTGGTTGGAAACTGTGCGAGTTCGTGTCCACGAACTGTCGCGAAGATTGCTACAAATTATCGAACCATGTTAAGCTCACGAGTCACGCACGACACGAGCAAAAGAGAGGGTGGCACCGTGCAGAATATGTATGGAAAAAATGTGTTACTTGTTTGGTTTATTGGATTTTTTTTTCGATCCCGTGCGAAAGTTGGTAATATTTGTATCTTTTTTGAAAGCTTATGAAACAAGGAACTTTTGTCACTAATTTGTACGCCAAGTTCACTACATTTTTTTCTAGTAATACTCAATTACTTATGGAAAATTTATACAAAATAATATTTTTATGCAACTTAAGTCCGTTTATTTTTGAGACTATGTAAGTTTTGGGCAATATATATATTTTTTAAAGTAAGCGCCCATTTCTCAGCTTTTAAAAAAGTATCAATTTAATGTAAAATTTGTAATGGTTTTTTCATAATTAATTGTTTTTGGTAACAAGGTAGAAAATTTCAAAAAAATCTAAAAACAGTAATATCTCAGTAACCATACATTTTTGACCCCTGATTAACAGGACTTAATTTGTTGCAAATGACCTCTAGTATAACCCCTTCGAAGGATCACGTCGAATTACCAATCATCTTGTATACATATGTAGGTACTACTGCCGCGAATTTTTTCACATTTCTAGAAACAACCGTTTAGCTGGTGGGGGACAAATCACTTTAACAAAAATTTGCACTTTAAAGCTTATATTTCGAAAACGGATCTGTGAATCGAAAACTGGTTATATTTTTGAAAGATATATCCAACGACACCCAACACCTTGGGATAGTCGAGAAAATCATCCCCACTTCACGTGTAGGGGAGGTACCCTGAATTTTTTTACAGATTTTATTTTACCACTTTATCGGCGTGATTAATAGATATATATGTATATCCGTGCCAAATAACAGCTCTTTATACTGAAATTCTCTGATCTAAGCCGCAGACAGACAGACAGACAGACCTATAAGAACCTATAAGGGTTCCTTGTTGACTACGGAACCCTAAAAACAGAATCATTCTGGTAAAGTCACATACTGTAGATAACATAACAATAAAAATATTTTAAAAGGAGTGTTCCCAAGCCGTTGCATGAGTGGCTTATTTCTACGGTATCTTACTAATATTAGCATACTTATAGATATTTTCTTGCATGTGTTCATCTGTTGGGAAATGCGGTGTGCATCTCCGATTGGATTGTATTTGAATATTATTGAGAGAGTTTCTTAGCCACGCACAAGAGTTTTGGTTACTAAGTTAAAATAAGTATAGTAATAATCATATATTAATATTTATGTTTCAATCAAACATTAAGTTATTTTAATAAAATTATTTGTTTGTTTACTTACGATTTACTCCGAGACGGCCATTGTCAAAAATCCGTCTTAGTTACAGCCGTTTGTTGGCGCCCGCCGTCATCACGCACACAGCGAATAGACATTGATTTATTTTTGTTGTCTAATCAGATCAAAGCTTTCTTTGAACCCAATGAAATTTTATTTAACTTTAGAGATTCGTAAATTAGAAATAAATTGACATACATATGTATGGGTCTAATAAAGCCAGCTGAGCCTATTTCAATTCGGGTTTTTACTCAAATTAAAGTCTATTTGTGGAAAAGAACTATTGTCTTCTACTAAGTTACGATCAGTTGATCGAGTTGTTAAAAAAAGAAACGCAAACTGACCTTGGGTTCTTTGGGAAAAGTTGATCAGTTTCTGAGTAGAAGCCCAGTTTAAACTACTTTAAACACATAGTTTTAGTTGATTTTCCTAGTGTATTTCGTTTTCTTTATATTTTTATATTATCGTAAAATATTATTAAGATTGCGGAATAAACACATATTTAGATGCTTACGAATAAAAGGAATTGATTTTGAATGATCGATCAAATTGCCGATACAGTTCAGCTGAAACTCTGTAGTTTTTAACTTTTATAAATGATTTAACGTTACTTTAATTAAACACGATCGTATATGACTCATAGTGTGATGATGACCCACATGAACAAAGCCACAGAATATATGTATAAGATTCCATTAAGTATACAGGGTGTAACAGAAAGGTGTGATAATACTTCAAGGTTGGCTTTTACCCATCAAACTGAACAACTTTGTTCAAATCGCAAAATTTTTTTTGGACTTTTCATACAAATCGATCAGCTGGCGAACCAAGTTTGTATGAAAAGTCCGAAAATTTCTTTGCGATTTCAAAGTTGTAGAACAAAAGTTGTTCAGATTGATGGGTAAAAGCCAACCTTGAAGTATTATCACACCTTTCTGTTACACCCTGTATAAATGGCGTTTTAAACGCGGCAATTTTAGCTCGTTAAAATATACGACGCGAACCATTTCTTAAAATATCAGGTAGTAGCGAAGAACCCGAAGCCTTGAAATGAAAAATAGGTATATTTTGCCTAGGGCTGCCATCCGTCCGGGATTCCCCGGATTTGTCCTAGTTTGGAGGGCGTCCGGGGACCGTCCGAGCGGCGTTTACAAAAAGTAGACGCCTTTTGTGTCAAGTCGGTGCAAAAGAGTTCTGTTTTACTCCCCTGGAATGAAAAATATTCAAAATAGTTAAGGAAAAACCAATAAAATACAATATTCATAAATCTGAATTATTGTTAATGTTTTTACATATTGGCTAAGGCTGGTATATATTTTTACCGTTGATTTTAAACAGACAAAAAAGTAGAGAATTAAAAAAAATATTTTTTTTGTATCTGTTGCAAAAAGAAGAAAATTGTCTGGGGAAATAATCAATTTCACCCAAATGTCCGGGGTTTTATGAGTTCTTGTCCGGAATTGGCACTGTTTTTAGGGTTCCGTAGCCAAATGGCAAAAAACGAAACCCTTATGGATTCGTCATGTCCGTATGTCTGTCTGCCCGTCCGTATGTCACAGCCACTTTTTTCCGAAACTATAAAAGCTATACTGTTGAAACTTGGTAAGTAGATGTATTCTGTGAACCGCATTAAAATTTTCACACAAAAATAGAAAAAAGAACAATACATTTTGGGGGTTCCCCATACTTACAACTGGAACTCAAAAATGTTTTGTCATCAAACCCATACATGTATTGTTGGATAGGTCTATGGGGTATCTATGGATAGGTCTTCAAAAATTATATTGAGGTTTCTAAATCATTTTTTTCTAAACTGAATAGTTTGCGCAAGAGACACTTCCAAAGTGGTAAAATGTGTGTCTCCCCCCCTGTACCGCAATTTACCTTTCATTTAATCAACTCAAATATAAAAATAAAAAATAAACATTTAATTTCATAAACACAACGAACTACAAGAACTTTTATATTATGTTACTTACTGCTACGGAACACTTCATGGGCGAGTCCGACTCACACTTGGCCGCTTTTTATTTATTTATTTTAGACTACTGTTTAAAATGTATTTTGTAACATCTAGATTTTGTAGGTCACCATTTATTTTTTCGGGATTTGGATGTCAGTTCCTTTTTCTGACGCTATTAACTACGCATCATGAAGCATAAAAAATATCATTTGTCTGTATTATTTATTATTCAATTCACATAACATACCTAAGCAAAGTTACTATTCTTTGCCTAAGCACCAAATGCGCTTTCTTTGATTATCTATAATCAAATAATCTTTGATTATTAAATTAAGCTCTTTGTCCTCCTAATAATAAATTGAATAGTACAACCATTTAATGATATTTTGTGCAATTAGGTAGTAATACATAGTTAGTTTTTATTGTTACCTTAATACTAGATTGAAATGACGAATCGCAACCAAAATTGAGATTATCTATATATACAGGGTGTAAGGGACAGGTTTCCGAAAACTTTATGGGCTTGCTCAGTAGACGAAACTGAACAACTTTCCACAAGAAAATTTTTCAGGACACTAAAAAAAAATCGGCTTCTCCATACAAACTGTCCAATCAAGTTTATAATTTTGTATGGAGAAGCCGATGTTTTTTTTCGTTTCCTGAAAAAGTTTCTTGTGGAAAGTTGTTCAGTTTCATCTACTGAGCAAGCCCTTAAAGTTTTCGGAAACCTGTCCCTTACACCCTGTATAAAGGAGGAAACTGACTGACTGACTGATATATCAACGCACAGCCCAAACCACTCGGTCTAGGAACTTGAAATTTTGCACAGAGTTACCTTATAGGACGGAGGCGAGCACTAAGGAAGGGTTTTTCAAAATTCACCCTCTAAGGAGAGTGAAACGGGGGTCCAAAGTAAATAAATCAACGCACAGGCCAGACCCCTGGGTCTAGAGATTCCAAATTTGCCAAGTAGGTTCCTTATAAGGTCTAGGGATGCACTAAGAAAGGATTTTTCAAAACACCCTCTAAGGGGGTTAAACGGGGATCCAAAGTAGATACATCAACGCACAGGACAAACCCCTGGGTCTAGAGATTCCAAATTTGGCAAGTAGGTTCCTTATGATGTCCAGGAATGCACTAAGAAAGGATTTTTTAAAACTCACCCTCAAAGGGGGTGAAACGGGGGTCCAAAATAGATACATCAACGCACAGGCCAAACCCCGGGGTCTACAGATTCCAAATTTGATGAGTAGGTTCCTTATAAGGTCGAGGGGTGCAATAAGAAAGGATTTTTCAAAACTCATCCTCTAAGGGGGTGAAACGGGAGTCCAAAGTAGAAAGATCAACGCACAGGACTAACCCCTGGGTCTAAAGATTCCAAATTTGGCAAGTAGGTTCCTTATGAGGTCTAGGGATGCAATAAGAAAGGATTTTTCAATATTCACCCTCTAAGGGGATGAAACGGGGCTTTAAAGTAGATAGATCAACGCACAGGCCAAACCCTGGGTCTAGAGATTCCAAATTTAGCAATTAAGTTCCTTATAAGATTTAGGGGTGCATTAAGAAAGGATTTTTCAAAATTCACCCTCTAAGGGGTAGAAATGGGGGGCCCAAATTAGATAGATCAACGCACAGGCCCAACCCCTGGGTCTAGAAACTTGAAATTTTGCACAGAGTTTCCTCATAGAACGGAAGCAGCCTCTTAGGAAGGGTTTTTCAAAATTCACCCCTTGAAGGGGTTAAAATGGGGGTGGAAGTTTGTATGGGAAAAGTCTAATTTTATGCGCGTTTCAACTTGAAACTCTCTACTACTACTCTTAAAAAAATTGATAAAACGTGTGTAAAATGTATTTTTATGTTGTCCCCGAGAGGGGGTGAAAGTGAGGGTTGAAATGGGTAATGTTAATGCACAGGCCCAACCTGTGGGTCTAAAAAAGGTTCTTCATATAATGCAGGCATCCATAAAGAAAAGTTTCTTCGAAATTGACCCCCTAAGGGAGTGACACAGGGGGTTGATATATGTAATATCACGCACAAGCCAATCCCCTAGGTATAGACACTTGAAATTTTGCATAGGCGTTCCTTATATAATGGAGATATCCATTGAGTTAAGGGTTTTGCAAAGTCACTCCCTAAAGGGGTTAAAATAGGGGTGGAAATTGGTACGGAAAAATCATTTTTTTTTGCGCGTATCAACTTATAACTTGGCATAACTATTAAAAACAAATGATAAAACTTAAGTTGGATATATTTTGTAGTTCGCCCCATGAGGGGGAGAAATTGAGGGTTAAAAATGTAATATCAATGCGCAGGCCAAACCTATCTAGAAACTTGAACCAGTGGTTTAATAAATATCAAAATGGTCTCTCTCTTATCGTGTGGTACAATTTAACCGTCCTATCCACAAGGTATAGGCGGCGGTTGCCTGGTGTTGCACTTATCATCACCCTTAGTCACGTGTAGGGCATTTAAGATTTACACCTACGGAACAAAATGGCAAAACATCGAAAAGTCTAAATATCAAAATGTCAAATGTCATGTCAATGTCAAAATATCAAAATGTCGAACCATCGCAACAAAATGAGAAAAGGTTAATATGTCAGAAAGTCAACATATCAAATCTTCTACATAACGTCTAAAATCTCCATAAAACACTTTCTGATGCCCCCTTAGTTTCTCAAATCGTTACCCTTCGACAAAACCTTTCTGCTCTGAAATTCTTCAATATCCGCTCCGCGGACAGTCCCTTTCCTTCCCCTTTTGACGTCTTCTCCAACTCCCTAGATGGCCCCCTTCGATGCATACTCGCCTCTCGGTTCAGTTATGAATGAATATGAATATGATGAATAAACAGATTTCAATATTTTATACATTATAATAGGATAGTATAACCGCTTTTTGGTCTACGCGAGCGAAGCCGCGGGCACAAGCTAGTATATTATATTTCCTTGTCAATTTTAAAAAAGGCCAAAATGGAACCACGTATTTACAATATTTATGAAAATTCGTTGGGGCAAAAACGCGACCAATTCGATTCTTTCTAGTTCTGTAAGTTTATACAAAGTCACTGATTTAGGTAATATCGCATTTATCTTTAAAATATTGTACTCAACTTTATCAACTACACGTCATGTTTTTATTTCGTCTCCGACTTGATCTCAAACGAAGTAATTTTATTTCTTTAAGTGTCACTGAAGCGGAAACATTGATAAAAGGTTAAAGGTTTGGACATATCTAAATAACATTAATATCACAATTTCTTTTGGATGGTAGGTTTACACAAAATCAAGGATATCTGCCAGTGCCGGCTCGAGGCCGAGTTGTAGGTGGTGGAGCGAGTTTAAAGTGGGCGCCCCTCACGTGCGGCAAGTGCACTAAGTCCACGGTACCAGGTTTTTATTTTAATCAGAGTTAGGTTATAGTTGTAGATCCATTATTATTAAAGTTTCCCCAATGAACATAACAGCGCGGGCGAAGTGAATACAAAGAAATCTGAGTTGTAAACAATTTTCTCTGGCTTTTTGGTGCAGGAGTAATCAGGTTTATATTGCCTTTATTTATTTACCGGGGCTATGACCCCGGGCTATGACCGGCCCTACACATTTCATTCTTTCATCAGGAGCTGAAATATTATTTGTTTACTTCCGGCTGTAGCCATGTAAGTATGTATCAAATAACAACATTTTTTTGGGAAGGCCATATTACCTAATAAAACGGATGGGTCGTATCAGGGCCATGATCCTAAATTAAATAAGTAGCATATTTCCACATGTGAATCGGAACGTTACGTTATTTAACAAATTTTATAAATGTACTATGCGTTGAACAACTTTAACTGATTACACAGGCCTGCGAAACGTAAGTTTTTTTTCCCTTCCAATAATATAATTACGTTATTTTTGTAAATATCAAGATATGTTAAATTAAAATACAGCTTTGTTTTTTTCTAGCACGTCGAGATTTATTGTTATTGATGACATGTATTGTTTAAAATTTATTATAAATTTTCCTGAAAAAAAAACAAAAAATATTTTTTTTTTTTTTTTTTACATAAAAAACAACAGTGTTGATTACAAATTATGTTAAAGAGACTAAGTAAATTAAAAAGGCATGATATCTTTTTCTACTTCTTTCAAAACTCCTGTTCAATCTTTTTTAGGGTTCCGTAGCCAAATGGCAAAAAACGGAACCCTTATGGATTCGTCATGTCTGTCTGTCCGTCCGTATGTCACAGCACTTTTTTCCGAAACTATAAGAGCTATACTGTTGGAACTTGGTAAGTAGATGTATTCTGTGAACCGCATTAAGGTTTTCACACAAAAATAGAAAAAAAATACAATAAATTTTGGGGATTCCCCATACTTAGAACTGAAACTCAGAAATTTTTTTTTTCATCAAACCCATACGTGTGGGTCTATGGATAGGTCTTTAAAAATGATATTGAGGTTTCTAATATCATTTTTTTTCTAAACTGAATAGTTTGCGCGAGAGACACTTCCAAAGTTGTAAAATGTATGTCCCCCCCCCCCTGTAACTTCTAAAATAAGAGAATGACAATACTAAAAAAATATATGATGTACATTATCATGCAAACTTCCACCGAAAATTGGTTTGAACGAGATCTAGCAAGTAGTTTTTTTTAATACGTCATAAATCGTAAACCGCAATTTATCTACAACGAACTACAAGAATTTTTATATTATGTTACTTGCTGCTACGGAACCCTTCATGGGCGAGTCCGACTCGCACTTGGCCGCTTTTTTCTTATGCTTTCTATACGGGTCAACTCTCTTCAACATCCACCAGTAGTCTGTCATTATGTTTGCTCCCACTTTCCTTGGTATCTGCTCTCCATAACCTTATTAGGGGGAAAACCATCGCAGGCCTGCGTTATGTATGGCTCATAACTTGCGTAATATTATGCTCCAACAGTAATTTGTGCAACATTTTTTAATCATACAATGTGAGTAAATAACGGCCTGGGATATTGAATGTACGAATATTTTTATCATGCGTGAGTGTTAAAATACGAGCTACGGAAACGAAAATATGGGGCAGGCAGTGACTGGGAAGAGAAATTGGATATGAGAAAAGTTTTTCCCCTTCCTTTGTTTGTGTATGACTAACACCTACTTATCATAATAACCAACCCTATCGAATCATTCTCTTACTACATTGAGGAAGTTCGAACCATCAACATAATCTTTTACTTTAACCAGTTATAAGGAAAAAAGCAAACAAAAATAAAAATAATTATTAGTAAAACTACCTATCTATTTTCCAGCGTATCCCATGGGTAACTCTACTGTGCTATGTGTGACATAAAAATTCTAAATCAAGTTCGGTTTTGTAAGTCATACCCGAGCATATTCCCCAAAAGCTGATCTAAACCGACAGCGACTCGCCGCCGTCGACCGTACGTACACATACGTTACCGACGTCAATACCATCTTCATTTTCAATCCTTTCATACATATTTTTTTTATTATTATAACTCGAAGTAATACATATATATGTTAGAAATGAGGCAGAAATCGTGTACAAATACATTTTCAAGTCATTCCAGTACATATTAAAATACAGATGCCTAAATATCACTGGCTGAATTTATAAAAGACGAGTTTGCACGAACAGTGTAACGCCTGCCGTTCGACTTCAAACAAGTACTTTTCTTAAAATTCGGTGACTTCGCCTTTGATACGATTGAAGATCTCTGTAACTGGCATTGCTTGAATGAATCAGTCAAGTTTTGATGCTGTCGTTCGAAATATACACGAAATGTAATTTGATAAATATTGCAGCTGTCTCGTGAATACTTAAGTTTTGATGCTGTAGTTCGAAATATACATGCAATATAACTTGAGGAGCCGGCGAACAAACGCGGACTTCTCCACGCAATCACATTTTTTTTTCTTTTTTTTTACCTCTAAAAGTAGACATCTGTGCACTTCAAAAGATTATCAATCAATTCCGGCTCTTTCACATAAAAAAGTACTTCTAAGTTTACTTAGAACGGAATTCTTCATTCAGAAACGGACTTGTCCTTGTCCTTTTTACCCCTCCTGTTTGATTTTTCATTCAGAAACAGACTTGTCCTTGTCCTTTTTTACCCCTCCTGTAAAAAATCGTTTATCGCACAAGTCCGCATTTGTTCGCCGGCTCCTCACTTATACTGCAGCTGTCCCGTGAATACTCTAGTGATCAAATGTCGTAAAGTGGTCGCAGTCGTCAACGCACGGTCATAACCAGGATGGATTTGACTGTTAGTGGAATTTATCTCGACTGTTTTCTTGATTCTCAAAGGCATCTCAGGACTCAAGAGAGACCGCTTAAACGCGGTAAACGCTTGAAAACTTCTTACTCAGGGGTTCCACTACCACTAAACCTGTACCAAAGTGGAGTTGCAGTGTGAACAAAGATAACCTAGTCAGAACTGGGTGTTAAAAAGTGCGTTTATAATTTAAAGGGGTTACTCAGAATCAAGTGTACTGGAAAAATATTGAAAATACGATCTACATTTTTTTCAGTTTCCCATATTAAATCTGAATAGTGAATCATGAATTTGTATGGGAAGCTGAAAAAAATGCAGATCGGATTTTTAAATATTTTTCCTGTGTTCTAATATCTAATTCTGAGTAAATTACAAACGCACTTTTTAACTCCCTGTATTATTAATCTTCATACGGAGAATCTTATAAATATTGTCATAAAACTAGATGGTGTTATGGCGTATTCAGTTTTTTGCCTAGAAACTATAATAAATGGTATTTTATCAAGAGACAGAGTTTAAATGTGATTTAAGATGTTATGAAAGTTGTATACAATGTTCGGGATCACCACTAGATATCGCTTATATCGTTAATTGAGTTATATATTTTGCATAAAGAAATTGTGTCTTTTTGTTCTTGGGGTTTGAGATGGAAACCACCCCACGAAACGTTTTTTATGAGCTGCCACAAAATATGCCTGATTATCTAAATGAATTGTTCGGATACGTAAATCTCCGCTTCCGCCCGACCGAGGATCCCATTTGGTTTCCTGGAGACATTCTCGGTGGGTAAAATAAACGGAAAAAAGATAAAGTTTCTTCCATGAGATTGCAGTTTTCTTAGATGGAAATTAGATTTTTCTTGAAAACTTTGAGTGGTGCTTCGCGTGCATACTACCTCTAACTAAATACGTACATGAATAGGATAACTTAGAGTTTCTTCGCATATTATGCCGACCTCAGAGATGTGACATTTTAAAAATAACAGTATTTGAAATGCAAAATACAAAATACCTATTTCCATTTTGTATTTAAATACTTTTTTTAGAAAAGCATTTTATATTTTAATTGAAATACCTTTTAGGACATATTTTGTATTTGCGAAATACAAAATACTTTACGCAGAGTTTTGGAAACATCAAAGAATTGGTAATTAATGTCATGAAAAATGGTACCTTTTTCTCATTATGGCAATACTGAATTGAACTTCTTTCTTTATCGTTTTCTGCTCGAAAACATTCGGAATAGCTCGGCAGTTTTCGATTTTGCTCTGAGCAGACAGAGCAGCTAAGCCGAAAACGACATTAGGTTGCCAAATGCGTTGAACCAAACGAACTAGTGCTTTGCACCGGAGATAAATTTCAACTCCGGTTTTTTCGGAGAAATGTCGATAATTTGTTTTATTTTATTAGTTATGCAAATAAAAACTTAATTAATCGAAAAATATTTATTTAACTTCTATACTTAATAACCTAAAACCTATACCTCTTAAATTTTTAATCAAGCAACCATTGATTTTGGTTGAGAAAGCAAATCATTTCCACTGCATCGGACAAAAGTGAACTGCGCCTATCATTTATTATGTAACCTGTCGCTGAGAAAACTCGCTCAGAAGGTACTGATGTGGATGGAATGCACAAGTATTTTTTTGCAACAGCATCCAAAGGCTTCAGGTGGTGATAGCATATCCAAAAATCTTTCATGACATTACTTTTGTGTTCACCGAAATAACGAGTTTCAGCATACATTTTTTTAATTAAGTTGATTGCGTTTGTAGGCAAGCTGGACCTTCTTTTCAACCGACTTCAAAAAAAGGAGGAGGTTTTCAATTCGTCGGAATCTTTTTTTTTTTTTTTATGTATGTTCACCGATTACTCGAAGACGCCTGAACCGATTTCGAAAATTCTTTTTTTGTTTGAATACTTCACAAGTGGTCCCATATAAATTTTATCGAAATCGATTCAGCGGTTTTTGAGAAAATCAACAAAACATAGCAAAATTGGAGTTGTTGCGATTGAAGTCGGTTGTTTTTAACGTATTCAGCGTGGTCAATTATATTTATCTTTGCAAATATTTGAAAAGCTGCGGCAATTTGTCGGAAAATGCTTCTTGATGTAATGAATCGGCACCACTTTAAACAGGTTCACCATCTGCAGGGGTTTCAGATCGAAATATGTTTTTTACTTCTGCTCTAACTGCATCTTTTGCAGCCTGTTTATTTTCAAACTTTCTAAATGCATCTTTAAAATATGGATGCAGATATGTGGCAATTCTGCAGGTGGTCTGTCTTTTGTATTCTAGTAACCGTGACGATGCGTTTTCCCGAATTTGAGTGAAAAGATCCTGTCCTGGATTTGTTTTAATGTTTTCTTGAATTTCAGTGAAATTCTCATAAAAGCCACGAATTATGGGAATAATAAGTGAATTAGTTGGGTACTGCTTACCACTGACCATCACTGTAGCTTGTTCAAAAATGTTTAAAATAGTTACAGCGTCTTAAAGAACATTTTCCTCGTCCACACTTAACATGTCAGGAGCTCGCGTAAATTTCCTTTGGACATTAGGCAAATAATCGCTTAGCTCCAAAATCCTCTTGAACATGTGAAAGCAGCTATTCCACCGAGTTGGCACTTCTTGCATGAGTTTGAGAGGAGTTTTTTCAGGGTTTCGCGCCAACTGTTCAGCTTTAAGAGCTTGCGCACCTGATGTAGACTTCCGAAAAAAACTAACAATTCTCTTGCAACAAAATAAAGGTAGTTTGAAACTAAAAGTATTTTATTTTAATAAAGCATTTGTAAATGCGTATTTTGCATTTAGTATTTTAAATATAAAATGAAAAACTATTTTGTATTTTGTATTTGAAATAACAAAATACAAAAAGTATTTGTATTTTGCATTTAAATACATTTTACAACCTATTTTGCACATCTCTGGCTGACCTACTTTATTTAAGACCCATAGTCAATTGTCAAAAAAAAAGGTATTTTAGCCAAATTTGCATGAAAGTGACTTTGTATTCCATAACAGACATTATAGGCTTCAGGAATTACTATAAATTATCATTTAGAATGTACTTTTTTTTTAATGTATTTAAATAAATTTGCAAGATTATCCCACTAGAATAAAGATAGATTTTGTATTACAGTATTAAGAGTGTTTATATCTGAAATTTTAATTTAAAAAAGGATGTACAATATGTTAAAAATACTGTTTCTTGAAGTTATAGTATTTATTAAAAGGACATGAAACGTGACACTGAGGAAATCCTACTGAGTTACGTTATATTTCCACTCAAAATCGGGAACTTTCTACCAAACTACATATTTTTTTTCAATGGAGACCCTAAAAAAAGGTCGTCACGTGTTTTACCATTTCGAAAGGAGAGCTTAAGTGTCAAATTATCAGTTAGGCGAGCGGACGCGTTGCGGTTAGGGTGATTCATAAATTTCAAGTTTTAATTTTTTTAACTCTCAACCCACAATATCATTCTACGTACTAAAATATGCATTAGTTATTAAGTTCGAAATTTTTGATTAATATTTAGAGGTTGCTACCGGCCCTCAAAATTGTAAAATTAAAATTAAGGTTAAACGTTAGTGCTCCCTGGTTGAAAAAATCCGTTAGATGGCGTTAATCTGACTATAACTTGGTTTCTCGATTTAAAAATAGTATAAATAACGCTAAACTATACTACGTAAAACAGCGAGCAGCTACATGATCAATGTACGCTAATAAACCATAATAATGTTAATTTAATAAGGATTTCGATATATTTGTCCCCTTACAATTATAGTTTTGCGTTTATCTCGTATGAATAAGGGCTCAAATTACGCACACATACATACAATTTTCACGTATATGATGCTCATTTTTGACTTACCTCTATAAGTAGTCCATAACCTAGAGGTGCAATCGGCAAATTTTGTACGAACTTTTTCGTTATTGCTTTTAGGTCCGGGTTCGTATCCTACGAGACTTTATTGTTTTTGTCTTTTTATTTTTTTATTTAGTATGAACATAAGTAAATATGTAAATAACAAGACCCAAGAGCAACAAAAGAAAAGTTTTTTTTTTTTAAATATTTATTGACTAACAATGTCGCATAGCAATCATTCATAGCATTGACCTGCAAGAAGATATGTATCACGCCTCCCCCGCGAATCAGGACACCAGGGAAGACAGCAGCAGCTGGTCGAGGTGACGGATCCACAGGAGTCCCCCATTGGTTCTGACTTCATAATGTACTCCACCCAGACGTCGGGTTATTGTGCCGAATTCAAATTTCCTGGCAAGAGAGGAGTAACTCCTGGCCACCTTGTCTCCAGGAGAGAAATGCCTCCTTGTCCTTTGACTACGTGGCTCCGGTCTAGGTTTGGGACTAGCATGGCATGTAGCTTGGTTTGAACTCTTTTCCAAACATATAAACATCAGTAGGTAGGGAGTCCCTCTTGGAGTTTCTGTCTGCCTCAAGCGGACTGAGGTTTCCCCTTGAGTGGTGAAGTAATACTTAGTTTTCGTAATGTAGTTTTCAGTGCTATACATAACTTCTCAAACTCGAATGTGTACGAGGTTTCTTCCTCAAGATGTTTATCTTCGGTTTCTAGTTCTATGTTGTTCTGTATTTCGAAAAATTTCTTTATTGTTTTGTCGTGTGACTCCAAGCGGGTCTATATACTTGGGTCTTGAGTGTCGAGCACATTTTCTGTGCGCGTTAATAAACTGTACTGAGCTTCTTGTACGTTTTGATTTCTTTAAATCCATTGGATTGGCCTCATCGCCAATATTAAAAACATAAAATATCTGTTCAGTCACATAACATTTATTGAATAACAACGTTGCCTAGCAATGGCTTGCAAGGAGATACGTATCAAGCAAGGAGATACGAAGTGATGTCGAGAATATCTGGAGGCACGGCGCGACGCGGCGGCGGTGCCTTTGCAAGCCAAGTCTTACGCTATTTGGAGTCACGGAACTGCAAGCTAAGGAGAATATCAAACTTCGCAATCACAGATTAGCATATTTTTTATATATATGTCATAAGGAATGGCCCCCTTATTACTTCCGTTATGTGGCAGCATGAAATTCGTTTTCACTGTCGAGAAAAATAGATTCATTTTTATTTTTTTTAAATTTATTTTCAATTTATTTTATCCATACAGATAAAAGTTTTTCAATTAATGTTCAAGCACATGAAATGATATCAATGACAATAGACACATTTATCAGAAAAGTTGATGTTTTGTTAATTAAAATAACATAATTATCAGTATAATCATTTAAAGAATAATGAATTACTCCAATATTACAATACACATTTAAATTCAGTCACTCACTCTCACGGTCTCATCAGATTGATTGACAATAACATATTCACTGTGATGATAACCATCATAGTTACTTAGTTACTCATCAGATTAATTGACAATAACATATTCACTGTGATGATAACCATCATAGTTACTTAGTTAACAACCCAATATCGTCCCAGTGACTGAATTTACATGTGTAATATAATTTTAAAATAATTCATTCTAATATAAATAACTTGGCACACGTATATGGTACTAGGTGCTATCGTTTAAAAAATATGCACTAATGGCATAAACAAAAAATATTGGTAGAAAGCCAAACTAATTCAAAATATAAAAACATAAACACTAACGGCATTTACTAAATAAAAAGCTTCAGAAATAAATTTTGAACGTTGCACGGCGCAAGGCATTCGTGAGCGTTTTACTCTGCCGCGCTTCAGTTATCTATTATATTGGGCAATTATCTTGAATTTAGTGTAGTTTTCGGAGGAACCGAGGACGCAGCCTTCAGTTTTGGATTGATTTTGTACCATGTCAGACAAAAAAATTAAAATGAACAAAAATCGAACCTGCTATTTTTGATAGCGATAAGACGCCTTTGCATATCAATGTTTTAAATATTTTGTGTGTTTTCGTTGTTATTTGTACTTTTTTGGTGTGCAATAAAGTATATTTATCTTATCTTGTCTTAACTATTTTTGTTTCAAAAAAATATTACTGTCCATTTCCTGTTCCTTCTTAAAATATTTTGCTCCGTATCCTAAAGGGTGGGCGATCCCTTTGTCCAGAATCCAGATGTGTAAGTACCTCACTTGCACAACAACTAGTTGGAAATAGGGAAGCTTATATTTTATTAGGCCGGAAACCCCATGACTAATGAATAACGAGTATACCTTTGTTCTAGCTGAGTGCTCATTCCTCAGACATAATTCGGGGCAATTCATTTGTCTTTTTTGACAGTTACATCTAAAGCCACAATGTGATTTGAACTGCATTTGCACCGAATTAGCTCTAAACAAGCGGTAGCAGCCACAGCAGTAGTCCATGTCGGTATCTACTGATTATTTGTGCCTATTTCCCACCTTCACTGAGCCGGACGTGAGAGATTTTGAATGGGCACTAATGTCTGATCCCATACGTGGACACCCTGGTATAGTGCTCTCAGAAGATGTTGTTGAAAACTTTCGTCCGTTGATGGAATATTCTCTATTTGTCGGTCTCTTTTAGTGAATAATTCTCGCCCGCAATCGGTTAAGCTGGTGCACTAGATCTTAAACAATCGATTTAAAATCATTTTATACCACAAACAGAGAAATCTATATACAATACAAAAATATCGTTTTTTCAAACTGTCTTGTCATAGGTATATGGTTATGATAAATTTTTCGAAAGTTTTTTGGCGCTTGCAATGTCTCCAAAAGCCAGCATTTTGAAACCAAGAGTTGCTGGAGGAGAAACATTCCAGGTTTCGTACGCGGTTTTCTTTCCTCCTCCATTACAGGCTGAAACGGTATCACACCCTGTTAGAGCATAGAATAAGGACAACATTTTTCCTTTTTTGGTCTTGTAATAGAATTAAATCATGAGTTTCGTATGTACAAAATGTATCTAAAAATAAAATTTTCATATAGGTAAGTAATTTAAAATAAAACCTAAAGATGCTGCGATTTTGTCACAATTTCAAGAACATAAAAAGCAACAGTGCTGCCCATACTTCATGCTCTGACAGGGAGTGATACTGTTTTTTAGCCTTTAATTGAAGAGAAAAGAAAACTGCGTTCGAAGCCTGGAATGCCTGTCTTGTGGAGACATTGAAAGCGCCAAAATACTTTGGAAAAATGTAACATAACCATGTTTGACAAGTAAGTTTGAATAAAACGAGGGTTTTGTACATAGACGACTATGTTTAGGAATATATTTGGGTGACAAAAAAATATTGTGTAAGTGAATAACTGTTTATCCTTTTTTTTAAATAAATTATTATATAACCTGATTATAGAACTAGCGATTCAGTGTTTAAAAAAACTTGGCGCTACATGGTGGGAATTCATAACTTTTTACAGTCGAGTCTATAAATATTGAGGTGTAAGACTTTTTACTTGATATGTAAATGTTTTTGCGGGATTTTACTTACCGCGTATGAAAATCTACACTTCGTTGTCTAGTCGCTCGCTTCACATCAGGAGGTTGCAGGTTCGATTCCCGATGGAGTCTAACTATAATATGTAAGACTCCGTTTGGTCGGTGGTAGTGCATTCTCGGAGCCTGCCTGGTTAGCTATCATCTTTTTTTACCCTCAATTGGTAAGCCCTTGACATCATCTCACCTGATGGTAAGTGACCATGATGCCGAATATGAAAGCGGGCTTACCAAGCCAGGCGGGCTCAGAAAATGCCCTACCACCAACTACACCGAATCCACAAAGTTACACCCCGCCGGGAATCGAACCCGCGACCTCCTAATGTGAAGCGAGCGGACAAGCCACTACGCTACGGAGGCAGTTAAAATTTTAAATAGGGCATGGTATAAGAGGAGTCTAAAAATTTGTGAATGCACCTTATACAGGGTGTAACTTCCGGAAACTTTAACAGGCTGTCCTATTTATGAAATTGTAAAGCTTATCTTAAGGAACCCATACAAAATTCGCATAAAAATTAAGTTTTCATATAATATGGTCACCTAACCGGCCAATTTTGTATGGTGAGTCCAAAAATTGTCTTAAGTATTCAGCATTCTTAAGGTTCATTCGGAAAAGTTGTTCAGTTTCATTAGTGGATCCCATAATAAAAATTTCCAGGAGTGATCTTTTTACATTCTGTATAAGTAAAAATATCAGCCTGTGTATCACAAATATCGAGCTGAAACTCACAACTAGACCTTGTTGGGTAAACAATATTTTCGACTGTCAGATGTCCTTGATTTGAGAATTTCAATTTCAATTTCAATTTATTTATTTTCGTCAAACATAGGTAAATACAGGTGTTAAGACAAATATAATAATTAATGTTCTCTATGTTTCGCCAATAGGCATACAAAATTTGGCTAGTTAGATTCACAAATTATTATAACACTAAATTCACATTCCAAACCATTAAAATTAAATAGTATCACATGTCATAGAAATATAAAATTAAATCAAAAAATACACATGTCAATACAATTACAATACAATATTATTAAATTGATCCAAAATTATAATTAGAATGACAGCGCCTTTTTTTTCTGAATATAAAAAAGTTTGCCAGCATAAATTACTCAGACTAAAAAGTCTTTATAATAAATTTGCTACTTTGGTAATGCTCAAGCAAAATGCAAGATGGCGCTAAAAACGAAATCCTCAGCTAAACAAAGCTTATCAGACTAGTTGAGATTGTAGTTACTGTCATTTCAGAAAGATGGTGCTGAATTATACACCACAACATGCGTAAAATTTATGGTATTTTACGGCAGTTTTTAATGATATTACAGAAATAAATAATATAATTATATACATTTGGCGAAAATAAAACGTTATAAAGTTTACGTTGGACAGATAAAATCAAAAATATTGTGTGTATTTGTATAGTTTTGACCGATGTAAATTTGTATGAAATAGGGTGACTGACGTTTAACCTTAAGGTTAAACGTCAGTCACCCTATTTCATACAAATTTACCTGGCTATTAACTACACAAATAACCACTATATTTTCGATTTTATCTGTCCAACGTAAACTTTGCAACCTTTTATTTTCTCCAAATGTATATAATTATATTATTTATTTCTGTAATATCATTAAAAACTGCAGTAAAATACCATAAATTTTACGCATGTAGTGGTGTATAATTCAGCACCACCTTTCTGATATTACAGTAACTACAATCTCAACTAGTCTGTTAAGCTTTGTTTAGCCCAGGATTTCGTTTTTAGCGCCATCTTGCATTTTGCTTGACCATTACCAAAGTAGCAAATTTATTATAAAGACTTTTTAGTCTGAGTAATTTATGCTGGCAAACTTTTTTTATATTCAGAAAAAAAGACGCTGTCAGTCTCACGTCAGGGACATCTGAAAGACGAAAATATTGTTCACCCAACAAGGTCTAGTTGTGAGTTTCAGCTCGATATTTGTGATATACAGGCTGATATTTTTACTTATACAGGATGTAAAAAGATCACTCCTGGAAATTTAAATTATGGGATCCACTCATGAAACTGAACAACTTTTCCGAATGAACCTTAAGAATGCTGAATACTTAAGACAATTTTTGGACACACCATACAAAATTGGTCGGTTAGCTTACCATATTATATAAGGTGCTACTTTATTAGTGCCCGATATTTTAGTCAGTGCTCCTACTCCTGATTCTGATCAACTTTCCCCAAGGGACCCATAGTCAAATGGCAAAAAATTTTTTGGGCTCTTCATACTAATTTGGCTGATCGATTTGTATGAAGAGTCCAAAAATTTTTTTTCGATTTGACTATGAGTTTCTTGGGGAAAGTTGATCAGAATCAGGAGTAGGAGCACTGACTGAAATATCGGGCACTAATAAAGTAGCACCTATTATGAAAACTTCATTTTTATGCGAATTTTGTATGGGTTGGTATGTTAAAGTTTCCGGAAGTTACAGCCTGTATAAGGTGCATTCAAAAATTTTTAGACTCATACCATGCCCCATTTCAAATTTTAACCGCCTCCGCTTGTCCGCTCGCTTCAAATCAGGAGGTCGCGGGTTCGATTCCCGGCGGGGTGTAACTTTCTGGATTCGGTTTGGTTGGTGGTAGGGCATTTTCTGAGCCCGCCTGGCATATGCCACCATCTTATCTAAGTCTTGCCGCCAAACATCAACGTTAACAGCATTGATGTGTTCCGGCATGAAAGTAAGATAACCAGTTCCCCACTGCGTTGGGGAATCTTGGTAAGCCCGCTTTCGTATTCGGCATCATCGTCACTTACCATCAGGTGAGATGATGCCAAGGGCTTACCAATTGAGGGTAAAAAAAAGATGATAGCTAACCAGGCAGGCTCCGAGAATGCTCTACCACCGACCAAACGGAGTCTTACATATTATAGTTAGACTCTGCCGGGAATCGAACCCGCAACCTCCTGATGTGAAGCGAGCGACTAGACAACGGAGGCGGTTTTCCGGGAGTATTATTATTGTCTCGTTTGACAAAAAGTAAGTAGTTACCAGCAACCACGTGATAAAACCCGAACCTTAGACATGTAGATTTTCATACACGGAAAGTAAAATCCCGACAAAAACATTCACATATCAAGTAAAAAGTCTTACACGTCAATTTTTATAGACTCGACTGTAAAAAGTAATGAATTCCCGCCATGTAGCACCAAGTTTCAGGTTATAGAATAATTTCTATCTATCTATCTATCAGCCGAAAGACGTCCACTGCTGGACAAAGGCCTCCCCCAAGGATTTCCACACCGACCGGTCCTGTGCGGCTCGCATCCAGCGGCTTCCTGCAACCTTTACCAGGTCGTCGGTCCACCGAGTCGGGGGCCTGCCCACACTGCGCCTTCCGGTGCGCGGTCGCCATTCGAGAACTTTACTGCCCCAACGGCCATCTGTTCTACGAGCTATGTGCCCTGCCCACTGCCACTTAAGTCTAGCGATTCTGAGAGCTATGTCGGTAACTTTAGTTCTCCTACGTATCTCCTCATTTCTGATTCGATCACGTAGGGAAACACCAAGCATAGCACGCTCCATCGCCCTTTGGGTGACTTTGAGCCTTCTTATAAGGCCTACAGCATGGCACAGGAGTGTGGTGGTGCTCTTCTTCAAGAAGGGTGATAAGTCTCTGCTGAAGAATTACAGACCCATCTCACTCCTGAGCCATGTCTACAAGCTGTTTTCGAGAGTCATTACGAATCGTCTCGCACGCAGGTTTGACGACTTCCAGCCTCCCGAACAAGCCGGTTTCCGAAAAGGCTTCAGTACCATAGACCACATACATACGCTGCGGCAGATTATACAGAAGACCGAAGAGTATAATCGGCCACTATGCTTGGCGTTTGTGGACTATGAGAAAGCCTTTGATTCGATCGAGACCTGGGCTGTGTTGCAGTCTCTCCAACGGTGCCAAATTGATTATCGATACATCGAAGTGTTGAAGTGCTTGTATGAAAACGCCACCATGTCGGTCCACCTCCAGGATCAGAATTCGAAACCTATCCGGCTGCAGCGTGGGGTGAGACAGGGAGACGTTATATCTCCGAAACTGTTCACCGCTGCACTGGAAGACGTTTTCAAGCTTCTGGACTGGAGAGGACTCGGCATTAACATCAATGGCGAGTACATCACTCACCTTCGATTTGCTGACGATATCGTGATCATGGCTGAGACCTTGGAAGACCTAGGCGCAATGCTCGAAGGACTTAGTAGAGTCTCCCAACAAGTGGGTCTTAAAATGAACATGGATAAGACGAAAATCATGTCAAACGTCCGTGTTACACCCACTCCTCTGAAGGTTGGAGAATCTACACTCGAAGTTGTTGACGAATATGTATACCTGGGACAAACAGTCCAGTTAGGTAGGTCCAACTTCGAGAAAGAGATCAATCGTCGAATCCAACTCGGCTGGGCAGCGTTCGGGAAGCTTCGCAATATCTTTACGTCCAAAATACCGCAGTCCCTCAAGACTAAAGTCTTTGACCAGTGTGTGTTGCCAGTGATGACATATGGATCCGAGACATGGTCGCTTACTATGGGATAATTTAATTTAATTTAAGAATAATTTATTTCTCACAAAAGGATAAACAGTTATTCACTTACACAATATTTTTTGTCACCAAAATATATTCCTAAACATAGTCGTCTATGTACAAAAACCTCGTTTTATTCAAACTCACTTGTCAAACATGGTTATGATAATTTTTTCCAAAGTATTTTGCCGCTTTCAATGTCTCCACAAGACAGGCATTCCAGGTTTCGAACGCGGTTTTCTTTTCTCTTCAATTAAAGGCTAAAAAACAGTATCACTCCCTATCAGAGCATGAAGTATGGGCAGCATTGTTGCTTTTTATGTAGTTGAAATTGTGTCAAAATCGCAGCATGTTAAGGTTTTATTTTAAATTACTTACCTGTACGAAAATTTTATTTTTAGATACATTTTGTAAATACGAAACTCCTGATTTAATTCTATTACAAGACCAAAAAAGGAACAATGTTGTCCTTATTCTATGCTCTAACAGGGTGTAACACCGTTCCAGCCTCTAATGGAGGAGGAAAGAAAACCGCGTTCGAAACCTGGACTGTTTGTTCTCCAGCAACTCTCGGTTTCAAAACGCTGGCTTGTGGAGACATTGCAAGCGCCAAAAAAGCTTTCGAAAAATTTATCATAACCATGTACTTATGACAAGACAGTTTGAATAAAACGATATTTTTGTATTGTACATAGATTTCTCTGTTTGTGGTATAAAATTATTTTAAATTTAATCATAAAATTTGACCTCGGATACATATAAGCTGACATTATTCAGGTGCCAACAGTGAAGGAAATAAAACAAAAGAATTATTTGTGCTATGTTAGGTACCTTGTATTTTTGTATTTTATCCTGTACAGAAAAAATAAATTAATTATGAATTATGGAATATTCATATCCGCCATTAAAAAAATTACCTTGTGTATCCAGAATTCAAATAAAATTAAATGTATTTCAGAACAGAAGTTACAAATGACACATTTAAAACACATTTTTTATCATCAGTACAACAAAAAAAACCGGCCAAGTGCGAGTCAGACTCGCGTACCGAGGGTTCCGTATAAATTCATAATCACACATGTCTTGAACTCTATATTTTTTATATTTGAGTTGATTGAATGAAAGGTAATTTTCGGTTTACGATTTATGACGTATTAAAAAAAACTACTTTTTTTTTTTTTTATGTGATAAGGAAGGCAAACGAGCAAGTGGGTCACCTGATGGTAAGTGATCACCACTGCCCATAGACACCTGCAACCCCGGAGGGGATTGCAGATGCGTTGCCAACCTAGAGGGCTAAGATGAAATGCCTCTTGTACCTGTAATTTCCTCGGCTGTCTTACTCTCCACACCGGAACACAACAGTGCAAGCACTGCTGCTTAGCGGCAGGATTAGCGAGTAAGATACTATACTATATATATACTACTACTACTATACTTACTAAAGCTCGTTCAAACCATTTTCGGTGGAAGTTTGCATGGTAATGTACATCATATAATTTTTCTACTTTTATCATTCTCTTATTTTAGAAGTAAAAAAATAAGTCATTCTCTTATTTTAGAACACACATTTTACCACTTTGGAAGTGTCTCTCGTGCAAACTATTCGGTTTGGAAAAAAATGATATTAGAAACCTCAATATCATTTTTGAAGACCTATCCATACCATACACGTATATCTTTGATGAAAAAAAAAAATTTGAGTTTCAGTTTTAAGTATGGGCAACCCCCAAAATTTATTGTTATTTTTTTTTCTATTTTTGTGTGAAAATCTTAATGCGGTTCACAGAATACATCTACTTACCAAGTTTCAACAGTATAGTTCTTATAGTTTCGGAAAAAAGTGGCTGTGACATACGGACGGACAGACAGACAGACATGACGAATCCATATGGGTTCCGCTTTTTGCCATTTGGCTACGGAACCCTAAAAAACTAGATGCTTTATCCTATACTATTAAACGAGTTAAGTGTCCCGACGATTTCGAAAACGGCTTGAAACCTTTTGATGAAAATCTAGGATTAGGGGTTAAAAATCACCATAAATCCAGATCTATGAGGGAATTATCTTCGAAAAGATTCATTTAAGGGAGAATTCATTTAATGATCGAAATTACATATAAGGAGAATGCATATGATGCTTAAATTTAACCATCGCTTATGGTACATTGGTAGACTAGCGGTTTTGGTGCGAGCCACTTACGTTTTGCTGCTTTTAGGTCCGGATTCAAATACCACCCATGAGACTTTATAGTTCTTTGTTTTTTTTTTTTTTTTGAGTGTACTTATGTAAATATTATGAAAATAAATAAAAAGACTTAAGAGTGATAAAAAAATACATTTTAACCTCTTTGTATTTTAGAGACAGATGGCGCTGATAACATTTGCAATAAGAAAATCTCTAAAAAGTCACCAAAACTGATTGATATTACTGACTTATAAATGATGAACAACTTTCTAATATTACGTATCATTGAATATTTTTCTATTTTTTTATCAAAAAAAAGGATGATCAGCATGTATTTTTTTCAATAGAATCAAATTATAAAAAAATATTATAGATATTTTCAGAACAAATATGCTTGTCCTTTCGTCCCTTAGAAGGCCACTACCGACTAAAACAACACCCTGCAAAATGTTTCATAGAAAATATATCTTATATGTACTACTAAACAAGTTATCTTAGTTTATAAAAACTCCGATTGAACGAGCGACGCCTCCCAGCTAGTTCAATATAATAAGAAAATTATCAGTATCATTATTTATCTTAGAATGAATTATTTTAAAATTATAATACCCATTTAAATTCAGTCACTGGGACGATATTGGGTTGTTAACTAAGTAACTATGATGGTTATCATCCCAGCGAATGTGTTATTGTCAATCAATCTGATGAGACCTTGAGAGTGAGTGACTGAATTTAAATGTATATTGGAGTAATTTATTATTCTTTAAATGATTATACTGATAATTATGTTATTTTAATTAACAAAACATCAACTTTTCTTAATAAATTTTATCAATTGAAAAACTTTCATCTGTATGGATAAAATAAATTGAAAAAATTAACAAAAAAATTAATCTTTTTTTCTCGACAATGAAAACGAATTTCATGCTGCCACTACACGGAAGTAATAAGGGGGCCATTCCCTATGACATATACATAAAAATTATGGTAATCTGTGATTCCTAAGTTTGATACTCTCCTTAGCTTGCCGCTCTACCGTGACTCCAAATAGCGTAAGACTTGGCTTGCAAAGGCTTTTAAGGCCGTGCCTCCACAAATTTTCGACATCACTTCGTTTCTCCTTGCATGATACGTATCTCCTTGCAGGCTATTGCTAGGCAACGTTGTTATTCAATAAATGTTATGTGACTGAACAGATATTTTATGTTTTTAATATTGGCGACGAGGCCAATTCAATGGATTTAAAGAAATTAAAACGTACAAGAAGCTCAGTACAGTTTATTAAGTACAGAAAATGTGCTCGACACTCGAAGACCCAAGTAAGTATATAGCCCCGCTTGGAGTCGCTCGACAAAACAATAAAGAAATTTCACGAAATACAGAACAACATAGAACTAGAAACCGAAGATGAACATCTTGAGGAAGAAACCTTCTACAGATTCGAGTTTGAGGAGTTGTGTATAGAACTGAAAACTACATTACGAAAACTAAGTATTACTTCACCACTCAAGGGGAAACCTCAGTCCGCTTGAGGCAGACATAAACTCCAAGAGGGACTCCCTACCTACTGATGTTTGGAAAAGAGTTTAGAACTAAGCTACATGCCATGCTAGTCCCATACCTAGACCGGAGCCACGTAGTCAGAGGGCAAGGAGGCATTTCCCTCCTGGAGACAAGGTGGCCAGGAGTTACTCCTCTCTTGCCCAGAAGTTTGAATTCGGCACAATAACCCGAAGTCTGGGTGGAGTACATTATGAAGTCAGAACCAATGGGGTTTCCTGTGGATCCGTCACCTCGACCAGCTGCTGCTGTCTCCCCTGGTGTCCTGATTCGCGGGGGAGACGTGATACATATCTCCTTGCAGGCCAATGCTATGAATGATTGCTATGCGACATTGTTATTCAATAAATGATTTTTTTCTTTTAAAAAGTCTTTTCTTTTATCGCTCTTGGGTCTTGTTATTTACATATTTACTTATGTTCATACTAAATAAAAAAATAAAAAGACAAAAACAATTATGTCTCGTAGGTTACGAACCCGGACCTAAAAGCAATAACGTAAAAAGTTCGTACAAAATTTGCCGCTCACACCTCTGGGTTATGGACTACTTATAGAAGTAAGTCAAAAATAAGCATCATATACGTAAAACTTGTATGTATGTGTGCGTAATTTGAGCCCTTATTCATACGAGATAAACGCAAAACTATAATTGTAAGGGGACAAATATATCGAAATCCTTATTTAATTAACATTATTATGGTTTATTAGCGTACATTGATCTTGTAACTGCTCGCTGTTTTACGTAATATGGTTTAGGGTTATTTATACTATTTTTAAATCGAAAAACCAAGTTATAGTCAGATTAACGCCATCTATCGGATTTTTTCAACCAGGGAGCACTAACGTTTAACCTTAATCTGCAATAACGTGTCCATAACGATGTTGGTTATGGTTTACTTTTAATATATTTAATGACGGTATTTAGCTATTTTAACACTATACAACATATTTTTAACATGCAGCTTTAAGAGCTTTTGAATAAAAACTAATCAGGAATTCAGGATTGCAATATCCGAACTATCTAAATGGGAGCTGTGTTCAAACTATACCGACATATACAGGGTTGAATGTTGGAACGCTACCGGAGGGAAAGTACTCTAAATACTGAAGATAGCAAATTTTACTCAAAAGAAACATTCCTTTATTTTAAAAAAGAAGCAAAACTACATTCAAAGATTTTTCAAAATATCCTTTTCACACCCAGGAATCGAACCGGCTAAAATCCGAAAAAATAGCATTCTGTACTTTTATGGCATTAATCGATAGGGTCAGTAATAAGGATCAAATCTCTCTAACAAATATGGTAAGTTAAATGAAAGGAAAACCATGAAATCTTGTGTTATGAATCATGAATTTTTAATTTATTTTTTCACAGGTCAGTTTTCAGATGTTAGGGCGTCATTGGTTCTTTCTGAAGAGCTAGTTTGGTAAAGGAGTTTCTATTAAAACTAAACGTAAAATTATACATACATGTATAAGCACTTAATAAGGAAAGGTCGGATACCAGCAAAAATCTGATACAATCATAAACCAAGATATCGAAGATACAATACTATTAATTTTTTCGACATGACTGGCAGGTCATGCTAGTTCATCCAAAAAGATCCCTAATTGTGAGAAGAAGAAGAAGAAAGCTAAAGGTCAACAAATAAAAATGTACAAAACATGAGATACAACGATACATTGCTTTGATGGAAGAATATTCGTAAATTACATACGAACTTTGAGGAGCAGAAGCAGTACTTAATGTTGTAAAATAAAAAAAAATAAAGACAGAAAAACCCTAATATTAATAAGGCGTTTTTTTATATTTCTATTTAGAAGAGCGTGTTTTAATCCATAAAACTGAGTTTTGAGTTGAGTCGTTTTATCTTTATGTCAAGTGGTATTGTTTTTGTCTGTTTAGTTTAAACATTGATTACAGTTTTTTTTTTAAATATTTCCACGTGCCTTACTGTTTCGTTACGTTCCACTGAGAAACTGTCCTACAAATTTAATCCTACAAATTTATAATTTGTCTTATTTTCAATGTAAATATAATGTTTTTAAGGTTCTTCTTTTTAATTTATTTATTTGTTTTTATTTAAATTGACATAATCTATTAGTTTAATTAATATTTATTTCACTAACCTAGGCTTAGTTTACTAACCAATTATGGATCTATGTAATCTGAGAAATTCAATAAATAATAATAATAATAAATAAATAAACCGACTATTGATTTCTTAAACATTGGAAGTTAAAACTATTGCTAAATATAGTTTGGTACGAAATAAAAGAGCAAGTCAAAGCAGTAATGTAACTCAGAGGAATTACTGATATTAAGCTCAGCTATATTTCTTAATCTTGTTGATTTTTTATGACATTTACGTAAAAAGAGCCCTGTTCCTTTCACACTTAATAAATAACAATAGCATATCCTGCTTTTTATATACGTTTCATGGAGTAGCAGTCGTTCGCTTATAAAAATGTGTAGGGATAAATAATAATATCGAATATTTTCACATAAGATGTAATAAATATATTTTTAATTTTTTTATACCTTTACGATATTTTATTTTGTTTCACTTTCGCGGTGACATTTTTAGGATTACGTAATAAAAAAAAATCTCACATTTATCTCATTATTTATTATGAACTGATATAATGATGATATTTTAAATTAATTATTTACATATCCTGGTTGTATATTTTCTATAATTCTGTCCCAATAGTAATTATCCTATCGGAACAGAATTACAGAAAATATATAACCAGGATATGGCATTAGCCATAGGGCATAATTAAATGAAAATGAGCCTTAGAATATTGAGAGACTCACTGCAACGACGCATATTCAAATTAAAAACGGTCAAAGTTATGAATGGACATAATTACGCGCATACCCCGAAACTTTTGCAATTTGTATAAACTTCATGCACATTTTGAATAAGAGGGACGTCTGTACCAGCTGATGTACATTTATTCCTTTGCCACGGGTCCACCGGCTCGGTTCGGATGGCTCAATATATCGCCGCCACAACTTCGCAATTAAACCCAGATAAAGCTTCTAAATTGACTGTAAAGGACAATTGCGTCACTTGCTTCTCATTATAATGGGATGCCCATCTAGTAGCTGTAAACTTATCTCAGGTTCTACAGATACAGTATTGTCCTGAGTTGTCTTTAATCCATGACTAAAAACTAGGAAGCTCTTAAAGATTTAGAAAAACATCGCCGATCGCATATTTGTTAATGTTGAGCAGATAAGGGACCTAGGGGTAATATTGGACCAAAGCTACAATTAAATGCCTACGTTAATATTTTAACATAGTCACGAGGGCATTTAAAACTTTGGGATTTCTTATAAGGAATTGTAAGGATTTTAGGAACCCACAAACTAAAATCAATGTATAATGCACTTGTTCGTTCGGGGTTAGAATATTGCAGTGTGGTATGGAACCCGCGATTTTTGTAGCATTTAACATTAAGTTGCAATAAGACTTAGGTGCTACGTAGTTACACTGATAGACTCGCCTATTTTCGTATGTCATCTCTTGAGAGCCGAAGACAACTGCTAGATAGTCTGTTTCTGTGGAAACTGGTGAACGGTGTTCTGGATGCGCCTGATCTCCTGAATCTTATACAGGGTGTAACAGAAAGGTGTAATAATACTTCAAGGCTGGCTTTTACCCATTAAACTGAACAACTTTTGTTCTACAACTTTGTTGAAATCGCAAAGAAATTTTCGGACTTTTCATACAAACTTGGTTCGCCAGCTGATCGATTTGTATGAAAAGTCCAAAAAAAAATTTGCGATTTGAACAAAGTTGTAGAACAAAAGTTGTTCACTTTGATGGGTAAAAGCCAACCTTGAAGTATTATCACACCTTTCTGTTACACCCTGTATAATATATAAACTTTCGTGCTCCTATTCGTATACTCCGTCCAGGCACATATGTTCCTTTTTGTAAACAACGAGCTCGTACGAATCTAGGGCAGTTTTCACCTCTTAGGGCGTCCGCTTCGTTAAGTGGGTGCACAGCGCGGGGACCCGCGCCGTGCTCCGTCGTCGCGGACAAATTTAACCCGTCGCGGGCGCCCGTGACACGGATAACGCAGCGGCGCTCACTGATTTTCTTGAAACAGCTCCGCTCGTGTGCTCCTTCGCACGTACACATGAGCGTACCCCGTAGCCCGCGGGGCGTACTCCGCCGCCCGCGCCGCGTGGGACGGGAGACCCGCCTCACGCAGCGCTGCTCTATGAAATGACATGAAACAGCACCCGGAGCGGACGCCCGCGCCGTGCACCCGCTTAACGCAGCGGACGCCCTTAATAGACTCATGCGAACATATAACACCATTGTCAAGTCTAGTGAGATTGATATTTTTTCAAATAATTTTACCAAATTGAAATTCACATTAGGTCAAAAACTTTAATTTTTTTTTACACTTATGTTACTTTTTTAATATTCATAAGTTTTATATGTATATAAATTGTTACTTTCACTGGTGCGTGTTGTTGTTGCCTATAATAAGATGACGTCTATTTTTTTTTGCTTTACCATGTTTTGATTTTAAAGTGTGATGTACATCCTGTTGGTAACCTAAAAAATAAAATAAAATAAATAATTTCTTAAATAGTATCATCTATAATCTATCTTTTATATTCTTATTCTAACAGCGATCATGTTATGATAAAAAAGCGACAAAACGTGAGTCAGATTAAAGTAGCAAAGGGTACCGTACCCAAAAAATATGTTCAACAAAATTTGTGGAAACTATTTAAACTGAGGCCTCATTAAAAAAAAATAACCCACCATAATTCACACATTTAACCTTCTCTAGAGGTAAGTACACGTATTTCAAGATTGTAAATATATGGACTATTGGCACTATTCGGGTACGGTACCCTTAAAAGTATGTATATTTTGCTGTCTCATTTATTAATTCTAAATTCACGTCTAAAAGACAACAAGTAACAGATAACCTATACGCTTTTGGAGCATGAAAATGTAAAATTATTTTGAAAATTTTTGCTACTCATTAATTTTACGGCCCCGTCGCCTGCACTAGCAATAACTTCGGTAAAGCGGCACCTACAGCCACGTAGTATTTTCGCATGATCGAATATTCCTATCTCCTCTTATTGTATTTTATAAAAATAAAAAGTGATATAAAGGTGCAAACAGGAAGAACTCTTTTAATTTCACAGAAATATTTTTGCGTTGAGATATTTTTTAATCACGGAACATCACTGCTCAATTTCGCTCGGTTGTGGTACCTCTTGGTTACCTCTGTTTTATTTTATATTTTTTGCGTTTGCGCCGGCTGAGGTCAGGGTTATTTAATTAAACGTGTTATGAGATCTAAGAATAACAAAGTCCACTTGGTACAGAAAACAGATGTCTATTTTTTTCAATATTTATGAATATTGTTTGGTAATACCCCTGGAGCGGCTGTGTGAGGTTGGAGCGACGCCAACGTGTTTCGATAAATATTGCCTACCTAACCTTGCATGGATTCATTTAAGTTGACTAAGTGCATCAACATTGTTTTAAACAAATAGTATCAACCTATATAAAAATATATTTAATTGTCAGTCTGCCGAAAACATGATATTAACGTTAAAATGAAGCTTAATAAAGCTAAATAAGGTTAAAGCATATTTACTTACTTAAATTAATATTCACAATATTCTATGTATTGAATAGGAACAGAAGCTCCCTTATAGTACTTACAACAGAATAGTACATTGTAAGGTTGATCCTAGGACGGGTGGAGCAACACTATGTCATAAAGTAGACGTGGACTCAAGAATTGTTAGAACAATAGTATCTATGGTAGGAGCAGATACGTGAATTGGTAGAACGAAGGTATGGTAGACTATGGACATAAGATGTAGTGTAAACAGGTCTCCCACTCGGTGGACCGATGACCTGGTGAAGATCGCGGGAAACCGCTGGATGCAGGCCGCGCACGAGTCGCACGACCGGTCGGCGTACGTATAGAAATCCTTGGGGTGGCCTTTGTTAAGTAGTGGGCATCTTTTGGGTGATGATGATGATAGTAGAGTGACAAGTCTTAGATATTGTTGTATCATGTGGTATATGAAATAATTAAAACGAGATATTCGCATCCTAACATCCTAACCAATATGTTAGGATGTTAGGATGCGAATATCTCGTTTTAATCATTTTTTTTATGGCAGAGGTGGCAAACGAGCAGACGGATCACCTGATGGTAAGCGATTACCGCCGCCCATAGACACCCGCAACACCAGAGGAGTCACAAGTGCGTTGCCGGCCTTTGATATGGGAGTACGCTCTTATCTCGAAGGTTTGAATGTCGTATCGGTCGGGAAATACCACAGGCGACAATTCATTCCACAGTTTGGTTGTGCGAGGCAGAAAGTATCTAGTGAAACGCACAGTTGTGGACTGCCAACCATCTATGTGATGGGGATGAATATATTGTCGCGTAGAACGATGGAGAAAAGAGAAGAGAGATAAAAAATTAGTAAAACGTCCTACGCCGTTCAATCAAATCACATCTCTACATGCCATTCTTTTTTTAGTTTAACTAATACCGTGAAGACAGCGCAAGACCGGTCGTTGTGCAAATCCTTGAGTTAAGAATAGAATAGAATAGAATATTCTTTATTGCAATAAATGTGGTAGATTATGATGTTTACATTTTCTTTATATACTTGTTAGTAACGCACATTTAGTCGTTACCGACATGCAATATTCAAATACATTGAGCAGTATCATTACTAAACAATAATATTAAAATTAAGGTTAAACGTCAGTCGCCCTATTTCATACAAATTTACCTCGGTCAAAACTATACAAATACACACAATATTTTTGATTTTATCTGTCCAACGTAAACTTTACAACCTTTTATTTTCGCCAAATGTATATAATTATATTATTTATTTCTGTAATATCATTAAAAACTGCAGTAAAATATCATAAATTTTACGCATGTAGTGGTGTATAATTCAGCACCACCTTTCTGATATTACAATAACTACAATCTCAATTGGTCTGTTAAGCTTTGTTTAGCCCAGGATTTCGTTTTTAGCGCCATCTTGCATTTCGCTTGAGCATTACCAAAGTAGCAAATTTATTATAAAGACTTTTTAGTCTGAGTAATTTATGCTGGCAAACAACATTTTTTTATATTCAGAAAAAAAGACGCTGTCAGTCTCACGTCAGGGACATCTGAAAGACGAAAATATTGTTCACCCAACAAGGTCTAGTTGTGAGTTTCAGCTCGATATTTGTGATACACAGGCTGATATTTTTACTTATACAGTTTTTACTTATACAGGTAATACATGTAAAAAGATCACTCCTGGAAATTTTAATTATGGGATCCACTCATGAAACTGAACAACTTTTCCGAATGAACCTTAAGAATGCTGAATACTTAAGAAAATTTTTGGACACACCATACAAAATTGGTCGGTTAGCTTACCATATTATATGAAAACTTCATTTTTATGCGAATTTTGTATGAGTTCCTTAAGATAAGCTTTACAGTTTCATAAATAGAACAGCCTGTTAAAGTTTCCGGAAGTTACACCCTGTATAAGGTGCATTCAAAAATTTTTAGACTCATACCATGCCCCATTTAAAATTTTAACCGCATCCGCTTGTCCGCTCGCTTCACATCAGGAGGTCGCGGGTTCGATCCCGGCGGGGTGTAAATTTCTGGATTCGGTTTGGTTGGTGGTAGGGCATTTTCTGAGCCCGTCTGGCATATGCCACCATCTTATCTAAGTCTTGCCGCCAAACATCAACGTCAACAGCATTGATATGTTCCGGCATGAAAGTTTCCCACTGCGTTGGGGAATCTTGGTAAGCCCGCTTTCGTATTCGGCATCATCGTCACTTACCATTAGGTGAGATGATGCACAGGGGCTTACCAATTGAGGGTAAAAAAATAGATGATAGCTAACCAGGCAGGCTCCGAGAATGCTCTACCACCGACCAAACGGAGTCTTACATATTATAGTTAGACTCCGCCAGGAATCGAAACCGCAACCTCCTGATGTGAAGCGAGCGACTAGACAACGGAGGCGGTTTTCCGGGAGTATTATTATTGTCTCGTTTGACAAAAAGTAAGTAAGTAGTTACCAGCAACCACGTGATACAATCCGAACCTAAGATATGTAGATTTTCATACACGGAAAGTAAAATCCCGACAAAACATTCACATATCAAGAAAAAAGTCTTACACGTCAATATTTATAGACTCGACTGTAAAAAGTAATGAATTCCCGCCATGTAGCACCAAGTTTCAGGTTATAGAATATTTTATTTCTCAAAAAAGGATAAACAGTTATTCACTTACACAATATTTTTTGTCACCAAAATATATTCCTAAACATAGTCGTCTATGTACAAAAACCTCGTTTTATTCAAACTCACTTGTCAAACATGGTTATGATAATTTTTTCTAAAGTATTTTGGCGCTTTCAATGTCTCCACAAGACAGGCATTCCAGGCTTCGAACGCAGTTTTCTTTTCTCTTCAATTAAAGGCTAAAAAACAGTATCACTCCCTATCAGAGCATGAAGTATGGGCAGCATTGTTGCTTTTTATGTTCTTGAAATTGTGACAAAATCGCAGCATCTTAAGGTTTTATTTTAAATTACTTACCTATACGAAAATTTTATTTTTAGATATATTTTGTAAATACGAAACTCATGATTTAATTCTATTACAAGACCAAAAAAGGAATAATGTTGTCCTCATTCTATGCTCTAACAGGGTGTAACACCGTTCCAGCCTCTAATGGAGGAGGAAAGAAAACTGCGTTCGAAACCTGGACTGTTTGTTCTCCAGCAACTCTCGGTTTCAAAATGCTGGCTTGTGGAGACATTGCAAGCGCTAAAAAACCTTTCGAAAAATTTATCATAACCATGTACCTATGACAAGACAGTTTGAATAAAACGATATTTTTGTATTGTACATAGATTTCTCTGTTTGTGGTATAAAATTATTTTAAATTGATTTGTTTTAAATATGTTTAAGATCCAGCTAGTGCACCAGCTTAACCGATTGCAGGCGAGAATTATTCTCTAAAAGACACCGACAAATAGAGAATATTCCATCAACGGACGAAAGTTTTCAACAACATCTTCTGAGAGCACTATACCAGGGTGTCCACGTATGGGATCAGACATTAGTGCCCATTCAAAATGTCTCACGTCCGGCTTAGTGAAGGTGGGAAATAGCCACAAATAATCAGTAGATACCGACATGGACTACTGCTGTGACTGCTACCGCTTGTTTAGAGCTAATTCGGTGCAAATGCAGTTCAAATCACATTGTGGCTTTAGATGTAACTGTCAAAAAAACAAATGAAATGCCCCGAATTAAGACTATGCAGTTCACATTTTCAAATGTCAGAGGAATGAGCACTCAGCTAGAACAAAGGTATACTCGTTATTCATTAGTCATGGGGTTTCCGGCCTAATAAAATATAAGCTTCCCTATTCCCAACTAGTTGTTGTGCAAATGAGGTACTTACACATCTGGATTCTAGACAAAGGTATCGCCCGTCCTTTACGATACAGTGCTAAATTGTTTAAGAGGGAACAGGAAATGGACAGTAATATTTTTTCAAAACAAAAATAGTTAAGATAAGATAAGATAAATATACTTTATTGCACACCAAAAGAGTACAAATAACAACGAAAACACATAAAATATTTAAACATTGATATGTAAAGGCGGTCTTATCGCTATCAAAAATAGCAGGTTCGATTTTTGTTAATTTTAATTTTTTTGTCTGACATGGTACAAAATCAATCCAAAACTGAAGGCTGCGTCCTCGGTTCATCCGAAAACTACACCAAATACAAGATTATTGTCACGAATGCATTGCGCCGTGCAACGTTCAAAATTTATTTCTGAAGCTTTTTATTTGGTAAACGCCGTTAGTGTTTATGTTTTTATATTTTTGATTAGTTTGGTTTTCTACCAAAATTTTTTGTTTTTTGTGTGAAAATCTTAATGCGATTCACAGAATACATCTACTTACCAAGTTTCAACAGTATAGTTCTTATAGTTTTGGAAAAAGTGGCTGTGACATACGGACGGACAGACAGACAGACAGACAGACATGACGAATCCATAAGGGTTCCGTTTTTTGCCATTTGGCTACGGAACCCTAAAAAACTAGATGCTTTATCCTATACTATTAAACGAGTTAAGTGTCCCGACGATTTCGAAAACGGCTTGAAACCTTTTGATGAAAATCTAGGATTAGGGGTTAAAAATCACCATAAATCCAGATCTATGAGGGAATTATCTTCGAAAAGATTTATTTAAGGGAGAATTCATCTAATGATCGAAATTACATATAAGGAGAACGCATATGATGCTTATTTTTAACCATCGCTTATAGGTACATTGGTAGACTAGCGGTTTTGGTGCGAGCCACTTACGTTTTGCTGCTTTTAGGTCCGGATTCGAATACCACCCATGAGACTTTATAGTTCTTTGTTTTTTATTTTTTTTATTTTGTGTGAACCTTTGTAAATATTATGAAAATAAATAAAAAGACTTAAGAGTGAAAAAATATATTTTAACCTGTGTATTTTAGAGACAAATAGCGCCATCTTTCGCCATATAAGTTAATTACATACCTGGTGATTGTGCCACTCTGTCCCGTGTTTGAAAATAGGAAATTTTCCACGGCTTTCTCTAAACTCAACATGGCGCTGATAACATTTGCAATAAGAAAATCTCTAAAAAGTCACCAAAATTACTTATATCATAATAAATGATGAACAACTTTCTAATATTACGTATCATTGAATATTTTTCTATTATTTTTATCAAAAAAAAAAGGATGATTTGCATGTATTTTTTTCAATAGAATCAAATATAAAAAAATATTATAGATATTTTCAGAACAAATATTGCTTGTCCTTTCGTCCCTTAGAAGGCCACTACCGACTAAAAAACACCCTGCAAAATGTTTCATAGAAAATATATCTTATATGTACTACTAAACAAGTTATCTTAGTTTATAAAAACTCCGATTGAACGAGCGACGCTCGGTCTCCCAGCTAGTTCAATATAATAAGAAAATTATCAGTATTTATTTTAAAATTATAATACCCATTTAAATTCAGTCACTGGGACGATATTGGGTTGTTAACTAAGTAACTATAATGATTATCATCCCAGCGAATGTGTTATTATCAATCAATCTGATGAGACCGTGAGAGTGAGTGACAGAATTTAAATGTATATTGGAGTAATTTTTATTCTTTAAATGATTATACTGATAATTATGTTATTTTAATTAACAAAACATCAACTTTTCTTAATCAATTTTATCAATTGAAAAACTTTCATCTGTATGGATAAAATAAATTGAAGAAATTAATAAAAAAATGAATCTATTATTCTCGACAATGAAAACGCATTTCATGCTGCCACTTCACGGAAGTAATAAGGGGGCCATTCCCTATGACATATACATAAAAATTATGGTAATCTGTGATTTCTAAGTTTGATACTCTCCTTAGCTTGCGGAGGCGCTACCGTGACTCCAAATAGCGTAAGGCTTGGCTTGCAAAGGCTAGCAAGGCCGTGCCTCCACAAATTTTCGACATCACTTTGTATCTCCTTGCATGATACGTATCTCCTTGCAGGCTATTGCTAGGCAACGTTGTTATTCAATAAATGTTATGTGACTGAACAGATATTTTATGTTTTTAATATTGGCGACGAGGCCAATACAATGGATTTAAAGAAATTAAAACGTACAAGAAGCTCAGTACAGTTTATTAACGCGCACAGAAAATGTACTCGACACTTAAGACCCAAGTAAGTATATAGCCCCGCTTGGAGTCACTCGACAAAACAATAAAGAAATTTCACGAAATACAGAACAACATAGAACTAGAAACCGAAGATGAACATCTTGAGGAAGAAACCTTCTACAGATTCGAGTTTGAGGAGTTGTGTATAGCACTGAAAACTACATTACGAAAAGTAGTATTACTTCACCACTCAAGGGGAAACCTCAGTCCGCTTGAGGCAGACAGAAACTCTAAGAGGGACTCCCTACCTACTGATGTTTGGAAAAGATCTAGTTTAGAACTAAGCTACATGCCATGCTAGTCCCATACCTAGACCGGAGCCATGTAGTCAGAGGACAAGGAGGCATTTCTCTCCTGGAGATAAGGTGGCCAGGAGTTACTCCTCTCTTGCCCAGAAGTTTGAATTCGGCACAATAACCCGACGTCTGGGTGGAGTACATTATGAAGTCTGAACCGATGGGGGACTCCTGTGGATCCGTCACCTCGACCACCTGCTGCTGTCTCCCCTGGTGTCCTGATTCGCGGATGAGATGTGATACATATCTCCTTGCAGGCCAATGCTATGAATGATTGCTATGCGACATTATTCAATAAATGATTTTTTTCTTTTAAAAAATCTTTTCTTTTATCGCTCTTGGGTCTTGTTATTTACATATTTACTTATGTTCATACTAAATAAAAAAATAAAAAGACAAAAACAATAAAGTCTCGTAGGATACGAACCCGGACCTAAAAGCAATAACGTAAAAAGTTCGTACAAAATTTGCTGCTTGCACCTCTGGGTTATAGACTACTTATAGAGGTAAGTCAAAAATAAGCATCATATACGTAAAAAAATTATGTATGTGTGCGTAATTTGAGCCCTTATTCATACGAGATAAACGCAAAACTATAATTGTAAGGGGACAAATATATCGAAATCCTTATTTAATTAACATTATTATGGTTTATTAGCGTACATTGATCTTGTAACTGCTCGCTGTTTTACGTAATATGGTTTAGGGTTATTTATACTATTTTTAAATCGAAAAACCAAGTTATAGTCAGATTAACGCCATCTATCGGATTTTTTCAACCAGGGAGCACTAACGTTTAACCTTAACACCAATACTACAACATGCAAGTCTAAATAATTTGTTATTTTCTAGAATTATATAATTATCAATATCATTTTATGTCAATTTATATCCTACAATTATAAAATAGTTATATTCGCAATGCATTCTCCAATGTCCTTTTACATCTTATTTAAATTGTCTGTTATTTTATTACATTAATATAAATTATATCAGAATTGAAAATATTTACTTTTATTGAGGTACTCCTGAACAGTATAGAAACATTTATCTACAAGCCATTTATGTAATTGTTTTTTAAATATTTGTAATGGCAATGTTTTGAAATCATTATGTAAGTTATTGAATAACTTAACAGCCATTGGGTAGCAACTTGAACTTAACAATGTCGTTTTCATTGTTGAAGGGAACTGCAAATCATTAAGCCGTCTCCTGTTGTAATTTGAGTACGTATCCATATTGGTATTGAATAATTTTGGGTGAGATTTTACAAAAACACACATTTCATAAATGTATAAGCTAGGAAGGCTCAGTATGTTGAGCTTTTGAAAGAGTGGTTTGCAAGTTGTCATGGGCGAAACATCAAAAATAGCACGGATACACTTATTTTGGGAGACAAACGCTCTATTACTCTCGACTGAATTGCCCCAAATAATTAAGCCGTATCTTAAGTTGGAAGCTACATATCCATGATATGCCTGGATTGCAGTTTTTCTTTCTGCTACTTTGGCTAATCTCCAAAGTGCATAAGAAAAACGGTCTAATTTGTCACAAATTTTATAAACGTGTTGCTTCCATGTACAATTGTTATCCAAAACGATCCCTAAGAATTGTGCAACCTTTGCCTCCACTATGTTTTCATCCTTATAAGTTATTTTAAGATCGCAAAAGTTATTACCGCGTTGATTATGAAACTGAATGAACTGTGTCTTGTTAACGTTAACTTTTAGATTATTACTTGTTAGCCATGATACAATATCGTTAACCGTGTTATTTATGTTTGTATTATAATCGTTTAAGTTTTTAGTCAAATTAGGTATTATTATAGATATATCATCCGCGAACAAAGTACAAAAATTTGTCGTGACACAAGGCAGATCATTAATATATAACAGAAATAGAAGAGGTCCCATTATACTTCCTTGAGGAACACCTACACTGTTTGTTAAAAGTTTGGATTTATAGGAACTTTCAAGTTGGTTTTCGTCTAAATACTCTATTTCTACTATTTGAAAACGATTCATTAGGTATGTCTTGAGCCAGCTATTAGCCTGGCCTCTAAGACCGTATGACTGACATTTTGACAGAAGGATAGGATGGGACACAAAATCAAATGCACGGCTCATGTCAAAAAAGCCTTAAGCCTTATTTAGTGGTATAATGTTCTCCTATATCTTTCTATATAAATCACTTTATCAGAAATCCATTCCACTGTTCTGTTTGTGTATGTATATTTATGTTCTTTCATAAAAAAAAACATCTTTAATCACTGGTGGTATTGTTTCATTTTTACCTTAACTAAAGTAATGAAGACGTAACTAACTAGATATATTTTTGAGGCTTATCACTGGATAATAAGTAGTCTTGTTAAGTAATAAATAAGCAAAGTATTTCCTTATTCTTAGTATTTATTTTGCATTGGGCTTTTCATTGCTGGGAAGGGGATAGTGAAAGTAAAAGTTTATTTTTTTTCTCCTTTTATTGGAAAAGTTGGACGTATTTTAGTAACTTCTTGTGAACTTGGTAGGCTTGATCGAGTGCAATATTAAACTAAATTTAGAGCAGACATCAGAGAGGAGATTCTTATTAGGGAGTACAAAAAGCGTTGGTGAAAGCTTTTGTTAAGATAACTAAGGCGCTATCGCTAGGTATAATACATAACACGATTTTTCCAGACGAAATTTAAATTGAATAAAGCACTGGATAGCGTCTTATATTTACCTCACCTTTTCAAGCGAATCCTTTGAGAGGCTGTCGGTCTTTAATAGAAAGAGAGGGTTCTCTGTCAAAAATGGAGAGAATTACTGTAACGATCCTGAACCCCCTCTTCACTGATATATCATTATTTTATTTTATACTAGCTTTTGCCCGCGGCTCTGCCCGCGTGGATGTCGTTATATGACTGTCTCTGAGGGAGCACATCAGTGCGCGAGCAGCAAGGCACTAAAACTGTCCTTGTTGCCTCCTAAACTAACCTCTTTGCAAATTTTCAAAGAAATTAGTAACGTAGTTATAGCAATAAAGCTGCATTTCCACCGGCGAGGCGAGGAGGGAAGAGAATTTTAAATTGTATGGGAAAAAATAAATTCTCTTCTCGCACATCTTTAGTGGAAATAGTCTGGATGGGCGAGGATGGGAGCGACGAGAATTTTAATTGTTTCTTATTTCTACCGGCGAGGCGAGGAGGGAAGAGGATTCTAAATTGTATGGGGAAAAAATAAATTCTCTTCGCGCACATCTTCGGTGGAAATGGACCGACGCGATTTCAATTCTCTTCACTCCACTTCTCGCTGCGCCTCGCCGGTGGAAAAGCAGTTTAAATAGTATTTTTGATAAAATTGCATAATTTTGGGATTCCCGGTTCAATCACTATCGAAGGAACTCGATATTTTTACAGGACAAAATGTAGCCTATGTCACTTCCAACCCCGTCAAATATCTCAGTGAAAAAAATCAGGTCGATTGCTCCGTTGCAACGTAAAAGAAGTACAAACACATTTTCGTTTCTCACCTCTTTAATTAGTAGGTATCCTACGGGAACTATGCATTTTTCTTGAATAAAATAGCCTATTAATTCAGTACTTGCTCTATCTACCTACCAAATTTCATTTATATTCATTCAATAGTTTCGTGTAAGCGGAACCAACAAACAAACAAACATCCATACCTACTTTCGCATTCATAATATTAGTGATTAGTGTGATATATTAGTGAGATTTTTTACATATTTACATGGACGTATGTTCTCGGGACGAAATCCAAGCAGAAACTCGATGATAAGTAATTTGTTTTTGTTGCAATATTCAGAAATTAATACTTAAATAAACATCTAATGTTTATTGTTCGTAAAACCCCATGATCCATTTAGCGCCTTATCCAGTCTCTGTAGTACTTAGAAGTCCAGTTAATGTCTCAAATATTTAGGTGGTCAATTCAGTCGAGCTAGGACTTAAGTTTTGGACCGCATAATAGATTCAGTAACATGTCCGTGTGTCGTGGTGCACGCGTGACGAGTCACACGCCTTAGTCATTACACCCGGCACCCGTCTCGGTTGCTGCCTCATTAGACCGGCTATAATTAGCACTTGATTAATCGATTTCTGATATATTGTATGGTATGTTAAAAAAGTATATCTCGGGTTTGTGTCAATACATTATTGTACTTCGGTACCGAGCTGAGCGCAGTAAAGCGCCTGTTTCGTCTTTTGCGACATTTTTGACTGGATTAAAATAAATCTATCAAGGTGTTAAGTCAAATCTAAGACGCACACATGGAAATTCAAAATTTATCAAAACATTTATGCTGCAGTCTCAGCTAAACAAACAACGTACATAATATGTCCCAAACAGTTACCATGCTATTGGGGTAGTTTGGATTAAAAGAAATTACACAAGCTCCACTAATCCGGACTTGGCCCCCATATGTGGAATATGGCCTTACCTTCCTGAGTTTATAGGAAGAGACCCGTGCCCCATTAGGTTGGGATACTATGAGTTGTTAACTAACATCTGTAAAACTTTTTGGAACATCCTTTAACATTAAAGAGAAGAGATTGCTTATAGCAATAAGATCGTCTATCTGTACAATCCCATAATTATGTATACTAAAGTTATAAGTAGTATTACAAGTGATTACATCAGTTTTGAAAATTAAGTATATCTTGCTCATTATAAAGAATATATAAGGTGCTACTTTATTTGTGCCCGATATTTTAGTCAGTGCTCCTAATCCTGATCCTGATCAACTTTCCCTAAGGAACCCATAGACAAATCGCAAAAAAAATTTTGGACTCTTCATACTAATTTGGCCGCTCCGCTGATCGATTTGTATGAAGAGTCCAAAACTTTTTTTGCTATTTGACTATGGGTTCCTTGGGGAAAGTTGATCAGAATCAGGAGTAGAAGCACTGGCTAAAATATCGGGCACTAATAAAGTAGCATCTTATATTTTTTAGTTTTCTGTGAGTTAAAGATAAGTATTTGCTCTATATTTTTATCTAGATTCGCCTGCAGTTTTGACGTAGAGTTTAAGAGTAAATACAAAATACAAATTAGGTATCGATTATATCTCACACCGCACCTAAGGATAGTTCAATTTTTGTAGTGAATAGTGATGGAATCATATTCAAAACTGAGTTATCGATAAGTAATATTTTATTACACATTAAGTAAGTCAGTAATTTTGAGGGAAGTGCTTTTCGTTGAACTAGGATAACCACATTGATTGACGACATTACACACATGAAGTAATAATTATTTTAGCCTTTCTTCTAAATCTAATTCAATAAAAAAATAAATTTCTTTTTTAACACATTCCCTGCGTTGGCGCTAAAACTAAACTTATTGCCAGTGCGGTACGAGACAAATACTGCCCGTATCTATATTGCCTGTTTTGCGGTACGGCTTCTATTTTGCCCTACCAGGACCTGATTTCCAAGGTCCATACAGACGTGGAAACTCATCATATCAACGTTTTTTTTAAACCAATTGATAGGTTACATCCTCGTGTATACCTAGCTGCGGTAGCATCGGGTTCTGTAAGATATTTCGAAAGATACAGGGTTTGTTTTCAAAATCAGCCATTTACAGCAATATACTTGCCGTATAGCATAGAAGTGATAAAATGCTAGTGATGGGCTTTACTTGTTAAATAGACAACCAAGAAGAAGAATATTATTGTCGATATTCTTTAGTATCGACACAATATAAAAATTTGACGGTATATGAATCAACATAAATCTCTTAACAAGTAACATCAATTTTAAAAATATCTGAGTATCTAAAGTAAATAAAGGGTTAGGTGTATATTTTGCTTGGTTATCTAATCAAGCAGCAACATATTGGACAAACAAACTAATCAACAAAAATGTGTACAAGTTTCTTTCTTGCTTCTGAGTTTTAAAATATCTATATGAAAAAAATATCGATCACAAAATACATCTCACATATGCCCAGCACTCATGCGCATGCAGTGAGGTGCGATATTGGGGGGGTACGGCAAAATAGTTGCCGTACCTCACTTGATGAAAATAATTTCCTCACTGTCCGTTACGGCTACTATTTTGCCGTAATTTTTTTTATAGAAAATTATTATACTCATAGTAACAATATTGAGAATATCACTGTCTCTTTTCCACAAGTACGGGAAAATAGGTAAATCGCCCCCGCACCAGGCGTAAAACAAGGAAAACGAGCTGCCGCACTGTCTGATACCCAGATACGGCAAAATACTTGCGGTAATGCAGGGAATGTGTTAATACTATTTTTTTAGGTGATCTTTCAAACTTTGTTTATTTGGCTCAGCTTTAGAATATGCAACACCACAGATTGAATTGATATTTTTTTTGTAGATAGGGGTTACTTAGAGGTATCGTTTCCCAAATATGTGCGGAGTGCAGTAATTTTTGAGATACGATTTTAGAAAATTTCATATTTTCAGGTGAAAGTGAAACTGTGCAAAAAAGACGCCATGACAGCAACTCGTTTCATTTTATGCATTTATAAACGTCAAAATTGCGCTCACAGATCCGAATCGGAGCACCCCGATTCCACGTAGTCTTGTCTGAGGTTGAGCCAGAAGTTCGCGCAGGAGGTTCTGACGGGGGGGGGGGGGCAAGCGAAGCGACCTCCCGAGTGGAGCGATGTGCGAGAGTGCTAGCGCAGCGAAAGGGGCGACGTAGCGAGTCTTCTGGCGGAGTCCATGCGTTTTTTCATCATTTTTACCGACATAACCTCAAAAAAATAAATTGTATTGGTGTTGCATACACTAAAGCGCTTCTTTTAGGAGTCCCGGAAGATCTCCTGACGCACTGAGTGAACATTATATTACCTCAGTGCGTTGGGAACTTAAATTAACCTAATCGATTTCCAATCGTTTTTATTACGTCATTCAATCAAACTTTAAATAGGAAGCAAGTATGTATTTTTGACTCTGCCATATATAAAGAAACTTAGAAGTTATGACTTCCCGCACTGAACGGGACAGCGCAATTTTAGGCGCCGCACTGAATGAAACCCCCGTAAGAGATGTTTTCAATCTCCTAACGCACTTAAGACAATAGCCAACATTTATTTTCATACTATATTAAAAATAAAAGTTAACGTGTTAAACAAGCGGCAGAATAAAAGTTCTCACATTTGACCCGAATATGTTTACATCAGCCATTAAAATAATCACTTTTTATATGTACATAAATTAATCTTGGCGGCTGATAAAAAAATTTAAGGTAACTCATCAAAAAATTTGCTTGGTAACAAATGAATGGTTTTAATTAATATATTCTAAAAATTATATTATCCCCGATAAAAATATTTAAATTCCAATTAAAATTTGTTCCCTCATATCTCCTAAAATGCTCGTTATTTTCGACAAACAGGGCATCGTTAGAATCGATGTGCTCTTCGGTGGTTTAAAGGTTATATGACTTGACATTAAATTCAACATGGCGACTTATTACGGATTTAAAATGTAACCAAATAAGTTTAAAATATCATGTTTTGTATCAAATCGAATGTCTTATAGAAAGTATTAAAATATCAATATCAAAAGGTTTTAATGTTTGCATTGTTTTGTATAAAACTTCAGTTTCTTTTTTTTATGGCAGAGGTGGCAAACGATCAGACGGATCATCTGATGGTAAGCGATTACCACCGCCCATAGACACCCGCAACACCAGAGGAGTCATAAGCTTTACTCTTTGGTCATAAGTGCGTTGCCGGCCTTTGATATGGGAGTTCGCTCTTTTCTTGAAGGTGTATAGGCTCTTTTCTATTTATTTTATTCTTTATAATATTCCAGTGCCATTGAAGTTGGTTGAATTTTTGTTAAAGGGCTTTTTAAAGATACCTCTTGTTTTTGCTTTCGTATAACCGAAACAAAACTTATCACGATAAACCATCTATACACAGATTCTCAAAGAAAATCTTTTCACTCTATAGGGTAATGGAGTTACCTGAGGTGATGGAAGAAAAATATCCTATCAAGCACAAGATTTTAAAAGTTGTCCAAAGTTTCTCGTGCAATAGGGTGGTTATACTTTTGCAGTGAGTTTTTACAAGCAACTTCCACTACGCTTCTAAGGTTTATTCGGACGCTATCTATTTTAACTCAAAGATTTTTAACACTAGCCTTTTAACCTGCCTCGATCGTCTGTGCGTTGGTGACAGCACGGTTATTGTGTCACACTATGAGATAAAGAGAGAAAAAACCTACTTCTCACAGGTAGTTGAATAGTAAATATTATCCTTTCTATGGAATATAGAGGTTTACCTTTCAATTCAAGCACAATGGTTCTGGACCGCATTGGCAAGAATCCTTTATTTTTTACTCTATTTTTGCTTATCCGAATAATATAGCTAAACTTTTAGATTCAAACAAATAAACAAACATCCATACTTTCGCATTTATAATATTAGTGAGATTAAAAGCAATGCTAAAATTATGGGCCGTATTTAATATGCAATTAGTAAAAGCAAAAAGATGAGAAACGTAAGGACCTATAACGTACTTACATATACAGTACATAAATAACTTCAGCGTGTATAAAAAGGAGAACCCATTAAGACGAACTTTCAAAACTTTTTCAATTTTAAAATACACATCTATCTACCATTTGCCGAATGTCAGGGAGGGAATAAAAAGTCACCTGTATTATACGGCATTTGTTAAGCTGCCGATACACGCTGTATGTGTAGGTAACTGAAAGTATTTTTTTATTATTAAAGTAGAATCAAATATCTATATCTACAAAATCATGCTTTAAAAAAAGTTTTGTCGTATAATTTAACAAATATATAGTATTTTGGTTTGACTGCAACACTGAAAAGCAACAAATGCTGGCGACGACGCAAAGTTTGCGGATAATTGAAGTTTGTTATTTATGACTACAATATAAACAAGGCAACCGCTGAGGTTATTTGTCATACAGAACATAATCGAAGTTCGAACCAGTTGCACTGGATGACTGCCGACAACTTCTGTAAACAAAATTTGTGGCTGAGATGAAAATCAGGATATAATAGATCCATTTCTGGTTGTTTGCGATTTGCCCTTTTTACTATTAAGTATGAAGCTTAATAAATGTTCTTTTTTGAGGCAAAAGGTAAAGTAGATGTTATTTATTTATTACTTGCACTAACGTACTTATAAACAGCAATATTATACGGTGCAAGTTCTTTTTATAGCAAAAATTTACAAAATAAAAAAGGAAAATGACAATTTTAAAAATTGATGGTAAAAGATAAACTGTATTTTTTTTTAGATTATCAAGTCATCTCAACAAAACTTCATAAATAATGTCATGTCAAATTATCATGAGAGTGAGATAGCTGTTATTCTAGGGAAGTACATCAACAGAATTGGTCTTTGGAGAGACCACACTGGTCGCGGAGTTCACCTACTGGCTTACGCTGCGGGCTTCTGTTACACGGGGAACCTGGTCTTTCAGTTCATCGCTGTCTTCATGGCGAAAGATACTCAAAGACTCTTTGAATGTCTCAGTGTACTGACGTTTTGCGCCATGGCAATTCTTAAGTTGGTCTCTTTACAACGGAATCACAAAAACTGGCAGCACCTCATCTTCAGTATTAAAAAAATGGAAACTAAATATTACAATATGAAACACAATGAAACGCATTACAAATCTGATCATGAAGAAATAACGATAGACTTTTCTGAATACATCCATCGATACTCTACCCAGTTTCAATCACTGTCAGTTGTACAATCCAGAATATATCACTCTTCCGTTTCAATTTTTATTTTAATGCCATTTGTTGAGTTTTTCTTCCGGAAAATTCAAGGTCACGACGTAGGTAAGCCTCACGTGCTGCCAATCTGGGCTCCCTGGGACGAGTATTCATTCATTGCGTACTTGGTGTCAATATCCACGGAAGTGATCGCCTGCTATTTTTGCAACTTTGTACATTTAGCGTTTGACATGACAGCGGTTGGACTGATAATATTCGTTTGCGGCCAGTTTACAATACTGCGCGACTACAGCGAACTGATTGGTGGGAGAGGAAAACATTTTGCTCTTTCTAAGAAGCGAGATGAAAGAGCTCACTTTAGGATCGCAATATGCCATCAATCCCAAATTTTCTTAGTGAGGTAAGAACAGAAATAAAACTGTAAGGCTGTCTTGATCACGGTATCCCCTGTGCCAGGTAAGTATACATACCGACATAGCTCACAGAATCGCTATACTGAAGTAGCAGTGGGCGGGGCACATAGCTCGTAGAACAGGTGGCCGTTGGGGCAGTAAAGTTCTCGAGTGGCGACCGCGCACCGGAAAACGCAGTGTGGGCAGGCCTCCCACTCGGTGGACCGATAACCTTGTAAAGGTTGCGGAAAGCGCAGGAGCGGTCGATGGGGAAATCCTTGGGGGAGGCCTTTGTCCAGCAGTGGACATCCTTTGGCTGATGATGAAGGCTGTCTTACAGTGAGAAAGCAGGACTTTCACAAATTTTACAAAAATATAATAGTTTAATTTTTTCAGATTTTTATCGGACTTGAACAAATTATTAAAAAACATTTTGGGGATATACTTCATTGTGGCTACGTTGAGTTTTTGCTCCGTGGGTCTAAGACTAATTTTGGTAAGGTTGAGTTATGTGATATATTTTTTTAAAATTAGGTTTTTGATAAATAAGAGAGCTAGATAACTGATTAGGGGTCGTCCATTAGTCACGCAAGGCTCAAAAGGGGGGAGGGGGTTCAGAAAAATCACGAAATATCACAAGGGGGGGGGGTGTACTGAGATATCACGTGTATTTATTTTTTCGTTAAACGTGCGTAATTAACTTGTCACTTTCTTTATGTCCAATGACTAGTTCAAAAAGCGTAGACCCCTTTTTACATTTTATTTATTTTTAGCCTGCCGCTCCGCCCGCATGCACATAGAAAGTTTTTGTGTGGATCGTTGATGGCGGCGCGCAGTGTGCGAGTTGCAAGCGATTCGACTTGATTTGTCAAATTGCACTGTTTTTGAATTTTAAAATAATGATTTTATCACTATCCATCCCATCAGGCTTTGTTGTGACATAATGAAGGAACTTACTTTCGCTCTTGATCCCAAATGATCGAGAAAATCTTTATATTCATCTTGATCATAGAGATCTCAATGATCTTGATCTCCAGATTACTATATAATAAATTTTATGTAGTCGAGTTTGTAAGTTATTGAAATACAAGAAATATTTATTTGCCCGCCAAAATACTGAATCGCACTGCAAAATAATCAATTTTACTCCATGTGGAATTTAGGCCAAAACTAAAAAAATTGACATCTTTGGGCCCCTGGAGGGTAAATAATGATTAGAAAAATACAAATAATTTTAATGAAAATACTTTACTACTTTTAATACTTTTGCTCAAAAATAATAAAATTCAAAAATTTCATACACGCGATCAACCTTATTTTTTCGTATATTTTAAGGCCAGAAAACCCCCTTATGGACCTCCATCCTTTGTAATCTAAAAGTACGTTCTTTCAGTAAGTAGAAACCAACGGTTCATGTAGCGTCGACGTCCTGGGAATCGACATACTGAGAACAATTCCTTCATTGTAATTTTTACAAAAATGACCATCTCTGATTGGCGTTAACTGACTAGGATCGTTTGTTGTTGAGAAATGGCGATTCTATGTATTATATTCTAGATGGTTGGGGAAGGTGGCCTAAAGCCGGTGGCCCGCCTAAAGCGGGTAAGCACTCGTCGAATGAATCGCTAGTGTCAATTTGTGTGTATGCTGAGATTACCCGAACAGTCCCGAGTTACGATCAGTTCCAATTGGGCGCCGAAATTGTTATATGACGTAACTGCGTGCAATAAAAAAAAGCGGCCAAGTGCGAGTCGGACTCGCCCATCAAGGGTTCCGTAGCAGCAAGTAACATAGTATAAAAGTTCTTGTTGTTCGTTGTAGCTTGAATGAAAGGTAAATTGCGGTTTAAGATTTATGACGTATTAAAAAAAACTACTTACTAGATCTCGTTCAAACCAATTTTCGGTGGAAATTTCATGGTAATGTACATCATATATTTTTTTTAGTTTTATCATTCTCTTATTTTACGAGTCGAGTTACGGGGACGAGGGGGACGGGACACACATTTTACAACTTTGGAAGTGTCTCTCGCGCAAACTATTCAGTTTAGAAAATAATGATATTAGAAACCTCAATATCATTTTTGAAGACCTATCCATAGATACCCCACACGTATGGGTTTGATGAAAAAAAAAATTTTTGAGTTTCAGTTCTAAGTATGGGGAACCCCCAAAATTTATTGTTTTATTTTTATTTTTGTGTAAAAATCTTAATGCGGTTCACAGAATACATCTACTTACCAAGTTTCAACAGAATACTTCTTATAGTTTCGGAAAAAAGTGTCTGTGACATACGGACGGACAGACAGACAGTCATGACGAATCTATAAGGGTTCCGTTTTTTGCCATTTGGCTACGGAACCCTAAAAATGGTCCATTTGTAAAAAAAACTGAAAGTATGTATATTTTGATTAGTCAAAAATTTTTACATTTATCATATTGTTCTTAATTAATATCATATAATTGTGGTAGTATCTAACTTTTGAGCAAGCCAAAAATACCGATGTTTTTGAAGTTAAATATTCCGTTAAATATTTATTAGTTAGAATTCCTTAAATATGAAATGTGCACCTGGGCAAAGCGGTTTTATATATTTTTGTTGTTTTATTTTTAGATTGTGAATAAATACAAGAGGAAGACGGAACAGGCGACAATGCGATGCGATTGGTGTTTTTTTTTTAAATATTGATTTATTTTTTGTTAACATAAGTACTGCCCATATTAAAGTATATTAATGTAATAATCATAAATGTTGCTACATTTACACACACCGGCAAATTTAGCGGAACACAAAAAAAATATCGAATATTCTTTTTGTGCAACATTGCCGGCTGGTTTTAACTTTATTTAAATTTAGAATGAAGTATTTTGAATTGATAAAACAATTGAAAATCAACATATTGGCAATTGTTTCTGTTTTATTTAAACTTATACCAATTTGAGGTAATTTCCGATATTAGTGTTTTTTTGGTGTTTTGGTTTGTTTCTTTAAATTTACGTCCAAATAAATTTTTGTTTGGTTTTATTTTTTCCTTCTTATCTTTCTGAACGTCACGATCTTCAATATGCCCGATATGACCTCAGCTGAAATTGCCAGGGCTCTTGAAATATGAAGAAATGGTCAAACCTGCAGAATGATCGCCAGCATTCTTCATCGACCAGTTTCCACAATTCATCGCAGTATCAAACGACTCAGGGAGACTAATGCTTATGTGAGAAGACCAGATCAAGGGAGAAAACAATGTACTTCCAGCAGGGACGATCGTTTTATACAGCTTGGCATACGTAGAAATCCTCGCCTGACTGCAGTCTGAGCCAGAAACGCCCTTGAGGAAGTTCGAGGTGTAACAGCAAGTGAGCGTACGGAACGAAGAAGAATCAAAGAAGCTGGTTTAAGTTCGTTCGTGCCCGCAAAAGCTCCAAAACTTGAGGTACATCATCGAAGGAACAGACTCACTTTCACTCGGGAACATCGACTTTGGAATGCTGACCAATGAGGTAAAGTATTGTTTACTAATGAGTGCAGAATTCTTTTAAATCAAATTGATGGACGGCAAAGAATATACAGACGCATAGGAGAACGAGACAATCAAGAAAATTTTGAAACTGCAGTGGCATATGGAGGAGGATCAATAATGGTTTGGGGAGGGATATGTTTGGGAGCTCGTACGGACTTGGTGGTGATTGATGGAGGAAATCTGACTGCAGATCGCTATACAACAGACAAATCAGAAGAAAATGTTGTAAAGGGTACAAAGGCTCCCTTTATCGGTGATGACTTCATTTTGATGCAGGATAATGCTCGACCGCACACTGTTCAATCAACTCGAGCATACCTAAATGATGTGAATATGGCTGTGATGGTGTGGCCGAGCACATCTGAGACTTGCTGAAACTGAGGGTTAAATCCAGAACCCCAGCTCCAGTCAATAACGCTGAACTGCGTATTGCCGTAGTCGAGGAATGGCAGAGGCTGCCTCAGGAGACTGTAGATAACATTATCCTCAGCATGCCTAGGCGATTAGAAACTTTGATGAGGGCACGCGGAGGAAACACGCGATATTAATTGCCAATTTTCCATGCAAAAAAAGTTTTTTTAAAGTTTATTTTCCAACTTTTCTTCCTTACATACATTTTTTCTGAATAACTTCAATAATTACATTTTTTGCAAAAAATAATGTTTTTCCTAGAATGTGTATCACACGTAATTACTATTTAATTTCAAAGGTGTAATTTTAAATAAATTTAACTAATTAATACTACTTTAGTAAATATATCCATTATTTTTAAATAAATTGGTCCTTTTTTTGTGTTCCTCTAAATTTGCCGGTGTGTGTATATGATTGAGACTTTTATAGTGCTAAAGATTGTTCAAATAAGTCTGAGATTATTATTTCAAAAAGTAAAAGGAAAATAAAAAAATGTGGTAGACATCTGAGACCTCAATTTGTAAGTGTACTTACAATAAAAAAGTTATTCTATAAATGTAATAAAAGGATTTCTTTCTTTTGCTTTTTTTACCATAATTTACATATTTTAGAAACATTTGTCTCGTTTGTTGTGCTTACCCGCTTTGCCCAAACAGTTTACCTGCTTTTATTTTAGGGCAAAGCGGGGTGGGTTTTTTTTTATTTTATTTTTTTATGGCACAGGTGGCAAACGAGCAGACGGATCACCTGATGGTAAGCGATTACCTCCGCCCATAGACGCCCGCAACACCAGAGGAGTCACAAGTGCGTTGCCGGCCTTTAATATGGGAGTACGCTCTTTTCTTGAAGGTTTGAATGTCGTATTGGTCCGGAAATACGAGGCGACAATTCATTCCACAGTTTGGTTGTGCGAGGCAGAAAGTTTCTAGTGAAATGCACAGTTGTGGACTGCCAACCATCTAAGTGATGGGGATGAAATTTTTGTCGCGTAGAACGATGGCGAAAAGAGGTGGCGGGGATCAAACCGAACAATTCCTCGGAGCACTCCCCATTATGCAAGTGATAGAAAATGCAGAGCGAGGCTACATCTCTACGCGGCGCCAAGGAGTCAATCCGATCTGAAATATCCTGGCAGCCGACGATTCGAGTTGCTCTCCGTTGAATGCGGTCCAGAGAAAGAAGCTGGTACTGGGGTGCCCCTGCCCAGAGATGAGAACAGTATTCCATATGAGGACGAACTTGCGCCTTATAAAGTTGCAGGCGATGGGCCGCAGTAAAATACCGTCCACCACACCAAGCTTCTTCGAGGCTAATTAAGCCTTACCCTCTAGTGGCCACGGAACTGGACTTCACTTGATATGTCGACACCAAGGATTCCGATACTAACTGAGGCATTTATGGGAGTGTCCTCAAAACAAGGTGATACGACAAATGGCATTTTCCTGGCAGTCAACGCGCAAATCTGTGTCTTAGTAGGGTTGAACTGGACCAAATTAAGTCGACCCCATTCTGAGATTTTATTTAAAGCAGTCTCAATTTCCGACACAAGTTTGTTTCGGCTCTCAATGACGTTTTCTCGAGAAATGTTGGCACGGCCGGTATAGAAGGCATCACCTGTACTGTCATCCGCATAACAATAAGTGCTGCTGATTTGCAGCATATCATTGATATGCAGAAGGAACAGTGTAGGCGAAAGCACACAGTCTTGAGGGATACCAGCGTTCACAGACATAGAATCTGAGCATGCACCATCGACTATGACCTTTATGCTTCTGTCTGCAAGAAAACTAGCGACCCATTTGCATAATTCCTCGGGAAGCCCATAAGAAGGAAGCTTCGCAAGAAGTGCTTTATGCCAGACCCGATCGAAGGCCTTCGCTATGTCCAAACTAACCGCCAATGCTTCCCCCTTGGTCGAGATCGCCTGTGCCCAACAATGTGTCAGGTAGACAAGAAAATTCCGGCCCTTACGGAAACCGTACTGTCAGCCACTAAGCAGCTGGCGGTCCTCTAAATACCGAAGGAGCTGGCTGTTGATAATGGACTCCATTATCTTTGAGAATAAGGAGGTTATAGCTATCGGCCTGTAGTTGGACGGATTCGAGCGGTCACCTTTTTTAGGGATCGGGTGCACCAAAGCTAGCTTCCATGAGTTCGGGACTACGCCAGAAGAGTAGGAAAGCCGAAAAAGGCGTGTTAAAACTGGAGCCAACTCTGGAGCACACACCTTCAACACGATAGGAGGGATTCCATCGGGCCCACTCGACTTATGAATGTCGAGGGAAAAAAGTGCTTTACGCACTGAGCGTTGATGGAACCGGATATCCGGCATACAGCTCTTGCACCACGGTATAGTCGGCGGCTTGTTTCCCCCGTCATCCAATGTCGAGTTGGACGCAAAGAGTTTGATGTTTGATTTTTTGGTTGCTTTCTCCTTTGCGTCGTGGGCTAACGAATCAACGCCCGTGTGCAGTGGTGGAAATGAAGGCATGTAGAAATTCCCCTGGAAAGCTTTGGCCAGACATCAGAACGCACGAGTTCCCGAAGGAAGACGCTCTAGTTTCTCGCCAATTCTGCCTATGTGCTCCGACTTCGCCCTGGCAATGTCTCTTTTGAAGGACCTAGAGGCAAAGTTAAACTCCTTTTTTAATGCGCTGGTCTTTTCATCCCGTAACTTCGCTGCATTTGCCCAGGCTTGGTAACATTTCTGCTTCCGGCGAGAAGCCTTTTTGCAGGACCGACCAAACCAAGACTGGGATTTGCCGCCAATGGGGACTACCGAGGATGGAATGAAAAGTTTCATACCCTGCAGCACCACATCAGAAACAGAATCAGCAGCGAAGTTGGGATCATCCAGCGTGAAGCAAACCTGCCCCCAAGGGTAGGACGCGAAGAAGGATCGCATCCCATCTACAATCTACTGACTTGTAGTGCCACACACGACGGTGACAAACAACTCGCGGTCGCGGTGGGCACGTGAGTGGCACCGTACTCTGAATAAGGCAGTGATCCGAAGAGCCGAGTGAGGCGTTAACGGATACTTGGTAGCCGTCCAGATGAGAAGTCAGCAGAAGGTCCAACAGTGAAGGTTCATGGTTTTCCACATCTGGTATTCGCGTGGGCGTAGTAACCAGTTGTGTCAAACCATATGCCAGGGCGAAGGACCATATGGATGGGGTTTTGAAGAGTTTTCAATTTTGGGAAATAAATAATTATACATATATTGCAAAATGATAGGTATTTTGTTTCAAAGTTCGATGACGCTCCGATCGAATAAAATGAAAATGTTGTCATAATAAAACAAAAAATAATATTTTCGGGACCTTAGCTTACCCGCTTTAGGCTACCTTCCCCTAAAGCCCTAAAAGGGTACGCGAGGAAGTATGCATAGCGTAGCTTTACAATAAATTTTCTTATGTCGAACAGATAGTTCTTCTGAAGAACTTACGAATTTTTAAAAACACACCAACTTTAGACGTGTTCGAAGTCGCGGGCACCAGCTAGTTGAACATAAAAGAAGTAACATGTACCCGATAACAATAACTACCTCGCATAGGTATCTATCATCCATCACGTATTGAAATAACAAAAAAAATGTTGCGTTTAATCTACAATGACATTTAAATATTAGCAGGGGTAAATGCATTTATCGTAACAAATAAAAAATTTCGTAATTTTTTTGTGCGAGTCTTTTAGTTTTTTTAACAACATAGGTACATATTTATTTTTTATTTGTTAGTCTTCAAATAACTTTACAATATTATTAAATAAACTCTTTTTGCTTCTTGAGTCTATCATCAGACTCCTCTTCACCAACTGTACATCTAATACACCAACAGGACTCGTCAAACCAGATGAGTCTACTCGTAATCTCGAGGTGCTTACTAGACGTAGAGATTAGACTCATCTGGTGTAAATAATTCAAAAAGTTTACAGACTTCAAAAGTTTACAATCAAACCTACCACTACTACCACTACATTTTCAGGAGACACTGCCAATGATGCAATTAATTTCACTACTGCAGTTTACGTGCGGAATATTAATACAGCTGTTCCTCTTCTGCTACTATGGCAACGCTGTGCAGCAGGAGGTATGTATGAGATTTTGTTAATTTTGGTGAAGACTCAGTACTTACAAGTATAAGGGGATTGTTTAATCGCTGGTGTGAAAATAATAGTGTAGATGTTGCAGGGGTTGTTTGTATCAAGGTTCGGAACCGGTTAACAAATACCGGTTAATTTCGTTCGAATTTCGGTTAACGATTCCGTTCAGGTTAAAACCGGTTTCCAGCTTAACCGGTAAATTTGAATAAAATATCGGTTAATCAGGAAGCGGTTTTCTAACCGAAATAAGAACTAAATTAACCGGTTAAAACCAAACTTAGTCAAGTACAGGCGCGTCGCGCGGGTGTCACTGCCCGAGTCTTCTGCTCACTTTCTCGCACGCTTTCAATTGATTGCACGCGGCAAACATGCCTATAAAGTCGCATATTCTTCAAATTAACCGGTTAATTCCGTTCGAACGAAAAAATATCGGTTTTGGTTAAACCGGTTAAATATACCGGTAACCGAAACCTGAACGAAACCTTAACCGAAATTATTTCGATATAGGGGTCAATGACCGAAACCGGTATTTTCAAAAAACCGGTTTCCGAACCCTGGTTTGTATACAGAGGTCAATATTTAATATAAATTTTTCGTTTAATATTGATAAAAATAATCATGGGATTTTGTCGTTTTAGTGATTTTTATAATACGAGAGCACATTAATTTTAGCCTTTTAGGTTCCAATAGCAAATACTATTGACGTTAGCTATCCTTTTCTTACAAACTCCAAGTCCATTGGGTTAGTGTGTAACGGGGCACCCTTCGGGCCGGCTAGCCTGGATGCCTCGTTGACAATAGAAAGGAGCCTAAAGAGGGATTCTTATAGGATATGGAATGAAAGATCATTTAATACGGTAACAATAATAAAATATGGTTTATTCGGTTCCCACAATAAGTACTTAATTTAACACTGATCGAATCCCTATCTTCTAAGCATCCTACGTGCGGAAGTTAAATCTGCAAAACGCGGTTACTACAGTCCTACGGTTAGCTACCTAAATTAACGGCTACGGTCCTACAGACGTCCCTATCCAGAAATATGAGGGGTTTGTCTTTATTCCAGAACCCCAAGCAACACGACTCGTCCAAACGCACGAGCCGCCTTGCCGGGCGGAGGCTAAAACGTAAACCCTGCTAGGAACTTAGTACGTCCCGACCAAACGCTCGGGCCGCACTTGGTTAAGTCACCAGCAGGTTACAGAGGGAGGAGGAGAGCGGACACAGTCAGGTCACCCCTTCAGCCTTACGGCGCGAGAGCTAACTGACTGTCTCCGGTGCGGAAGTCGCGCGCTGGCTTATATAGGTTCGGACGTTGGTCGCGGGGGTCGGGGCAGCAGCCGGGTCTCCCAGGGCTGCGGCAGGGTGAGCGGGGGTTGTTCACCGGCGACCGGTCCTCGGAGATTGCGGGGAGGCATAGGGTGTCGCGCTCCTCGTAGCGCTTAGGGTTGTGCGTTACAAGTGTAGTCGCTCCTTGTAAATAAGTCTGCTTCGTACTTATTTTAAAAAAAAACATTATTAGGTAACTAACTTTATTCCAGAGCTCCTTGCAAATGGGTGAAGGTCCCTTCGGGGCTGCGATATGGTGTCTGAGTCCACGTGTACGCCGCGAGCTATCCCTCCTAGCCTTCGGCATGATGCAACCAAAGTCTCTCAGTGCGGGCCCTTTCAACACTGTCGACCTGCCGTCTTTTCAAATGGTAATGATCGACATTTTAATTATCTTGGGTATATTCGTGTATGACGTTAGTTTGGCGCATGTAAGTAACTATAAAGCTGTTTCAACCTCCTTCGTGGTCTAGCCACTAGTCTGCTTGCTTCACTTCAGGAGTTCGCAGTTGGTAGTACATTTTCGGAGCCCGCCTGGCTAAGTTCAACCATCTAGTCTAAATCCTACTGCCAAACATCAATGTTAATAGCATTGATGTGTCTCGGTATGAGGATAAGATAGCCAGTTGCCCATTGCGTTGGAAAATCTTGGTAAGCCCACTTCCGTCAGCATTATCATCACTTACCACCAGGTGAGATAATGCCAAGGCTTACTAATAGTAAAAAAAAAATATCGTCATAACTTGAGAGGACTTTTGACTGTTAGTAGCACTATCTTGACCTTTTCAATGCTTGTGTTGAGCTGTTGGTTGCGGTTGATGTTACTAGATGGTAGTGGATGAGCTAGCCATATCGGAGGCCATAAGGCCAAACTATAAAGCCGACTTGAAAATTTCGTACACGGAGGTTAAGGCACAAAGTACTAAATAGTAGACTTACTGTTGTAGCATCTACTGACTTAAAATGAGGCATATTGTCATGTCGACAGTGGCCGCGAAACATAGTACGACACAACTTGATGTTCAGTTTTATGATAGAAAAATTTTGGTCATAGATCTAGCCAGAGTTCTAACACCTTTTACCTAATTATTCATCCTTTTTTTCAGATACTGCGCACTGCGTACAGCTACTGTGCAGTTTTGCAACAGCAATTATAAATCTATTTTTAAACTTAAAAATATTTCACTTTCAATATTTAAAAATTCACTTAAAAAAAAAGTTTATAATTAGTTACAGATAATATAATAAAAGTAGCACTGAACTGCACCGAAAGATGAATATCTTTGTTTTAATCTTCTAAAGACGTTTATGGCCATTACAGCTGAATTGTCCTGTTGCGACAATGATGTGGCGTGAAATGACGTCAAGTGGTTTTCTAAAAATCTGTAGCGTATATACGTTTGTTTATAAATAAAATCTTTTAATTTAAGCCCATTGTAAATGCTTTTAGGGTTTCGTACCTCAAAAGGAAAAAGGACCCCATATAAGATCACTTTGTTTTCCGCCCGTCTGTCTGTTAAGACCCATTTTCTCAGGAACGCGTAGACGTATCAAGTTGAAATTTTTATCAAATACTCAGGCCTGCAATCCCTTGAAGCTATGAAAATCAAACTTCTATGTCAACGCAATCCAGAGATACGGCCGTTTATGGCGCATATTTGGACACTCACATGGGAATCAAAACTTAAAGGGTAAACCACAAAAAAATGTAATGTAAAAAAAATATCGTTTTCGGACTTTTCCTTTTACTTGTGTCATAGGACATTGCTTCCTGCTAAATTTCATGAATCTAGGTATACGGGAAGTACCCTATAGGTTTTGATTCCCATGCGAGTGTCCAAATATGCGACATAAACGGCCGTATCTCTGGATTGCGATGACATATAAGTTTGATTTTTATAGCTGCAAGGGATTGCAGGCCTGAGGATTTGATATAGAGTTCAAAACGTGTGTGGATATGAATTGATACGGAACCCTCGGTGCGCGAGTCCGACGAAACGACGGGCCCAACTAAATTCCCTCCAACACATAAAAAATGACTATATTGTCTATATTTTGAATGAATGATATTTAGGTTTGGATATGTTTGATATAAACTATAAAAACAAGATAATGTGAAAATATGTTAACATAGTTGGTGTACAAACAGGGAGTGATATTGGTCCGCGACTGGAGGTCACTAGATTAAGTCCAATTTAAAAGCTTTTGACTGAAGCAGTGATTTCGACGATATTAAAAAAATATAATTCTCCGTATCAAGATCCAAAATGTCATAATCTCAGTAACCCTTATTTTAACCTAAGTGGTAGACTTGCAAGCGAGTTCCTTCAACTTCCCGCTACGACAGCTGCGGCTGTCCTGAGTAAGGGAAGCAGGGTTGGAGCTGACCCTCGACCGGAGACTGTTGCGGCCCTTTAGAAAATCCTGAAAAAATAGAGGAAATAGTTTCAAAATGTTACATATTATGATATGTTATTGTTATATAGACTGTAAACAGAAACAACTGTTTGGGTAACGGACTATTTCGTATAATGTTGCTAATACTCAATGTTCCATCTGTCTTTATTATAACCTAATATATTTATAACCTGTTGCGTGGTGATGAATGTGGCATAAACCTCACTCTCAGGGCCAGTTAGCATTAGTTAGGGAGCGGGAACGGAGTCGTCGGCATATGAGGCGCACGGGGGCCAATCACGGAAGTGTTCGATTAGAGAGAATCTACTGTATTCGCTTAGTAGGTAGTACAGTTTCGAATATGAACTCTACTTCGTTTTTTTATCCAAAATTGGTAAGCCCTTGGCATCATCTGTACTGAATTAACCGAAAAAGTCACAAAAGGACTATTCAGTCTAGTCACAGTACTTATAATGGCACAAACTTGTTCGATCCGGTAGCCAAACTTAGAATAACTACGATAATTAGGAAATGTAAATGACAGTTGTATTTGATAGTTCGTTGCACCCCTGTCTCATTACCTTAATTTTCCCAAGTTCTTTAATCGTACCACTGGGCACGGGTAGGTTATTAATAAGATTTGGTACACAAATTGAATTGGATTGTAAGTTACCTACACCGCACCCCTACACAAAGTATTTTTTTTTTGTTTGGTTCTTTCCTGCTTTTGCAAGGAAAAGGCAAAGGCTTCTCTGGCCATACAGCCTATTCTTACGTAGTTTGCTCTTCTTTAAATATTTTTCTTCTAAAAATAAAGTATTCTGGGTCAAAAATGTGTATAAAAATTGTCTGTCGTCTTTTTCTATTCTTCAACAAAATGATAGCATTTTTGATGAAGATTACATGGACTTCTTGAGAGAACTCGAAACACAGTCTACACACTTTTATTTCATTATCTTACATATTAGACACTTAAATGGCACTTTATTGAATAATACACTATCAATATTATGCATTAAAAACCACGATATCTATTTTTTTGGATAATAAAAGAAAACTGACAAACTATTGCTACGAGTTCCCGCCAAAAAGTCCCCTACACAAAGTAAATGTGGAGAGGGAACTAGACATTTTGGTGCTGTCAGCTACATTGACAAGACCTTATGAAGTTTTACTTCTCAGTGCTTCTCATAGAGGTTGTTTAATAAAATTTCTCATAGAGATTGTTTAATTTTTTTTGGAATGTCAGTGGATGTAACACAATACTACTTATGTGATTTACGATATGTCACGCTAATAAATGACCACGCTGAATACGTTAAAAACAACCGACTTCAATCGCAACAACTCCAATTTTGATATGTTTTTGTTGATTTTCTCAAAAACCGCTAAATCGATTTCGATAAAATTTATATGGGACCACCTGTGAAGTATAAACAAAAAAAGAATTTTCCAAATCGGTTCAGGCGTCTTCGAGTAATCGGTGAACATACATAAAAAAAAAAAGATTCCGACGAATTGAGAACCTCCTCCTTTTTTTTGAAGTCGGTTAAAACGTTCGTCCATAAGTCACGCTATACTTAGATGCTTAACCAATATTTGTTAAATGATTCGTATAGCTAAGTTTCCATTTGAAGGGTTGCTCAAAGATTAAATTTTTACAAAACTATGCAAGTTTATATTATATTATTAATTAGCAGCAGTTTCAAAAAAATGATAAGGGCATAAAAGGCTTCTGATTTTCGTTATTGATCAAGCGCTTCGTTTTGCTATTACTATGCTTCATAATATAAGAAATCTACAGCCACATCTTAACTCCTTTTTTTTAACGTGGGGAAATCCATCATGGATACCCAGTCACTGCGGGGGCAGCAACTGGGTTATGCCGGGTTCCTATCGGCTAAAACTCCACGGCGGCGTTCCCGCTTCTGGGGTCTGGGAAACCAGCAGAGCCTTTTCATCCAGTCCCCCACCGGTGATTGCCACCCGAAGGCGGCCCCGCTGCGTAAAGGGTAGAAAATCTGCCCACCCGCTCTTGTAGGGTGCACTTAGACGCTGAGCGCACCCTCCAACTGCTTCCTCACAGTGGAAATGACAGTTGTATTTGATAGTTCGTTGCACCCCTGTCTCATTACCTTAATTTTCCCAAGTTCTTTAATCGTACCACTGGGCACGGGTAGGTTATTAATAAGATTTGGTACACAAATTGAATTGGATTGTAAGTTACCTACACCGCACCCCTACACAAAGTATTTTTTTTTTGTTTGGTTCTTTCCTGCTTTTGCAAGGAAAAGGCAAAGGCTTCTCTGGCCATACAGCCTATTCTTACGTAGTTTGCTCTTCTTTAAATATTTTTCTTCTAAAAATAAAGTATTCTGGGTCAAAAATGTGTATAAAAATTGTCTGTCGTCTTTTTCTATTCTTCAACAAAATGATAGCATTTTTGATGAAGATTACATGGACTTCTTGAGAGAACTCGAAACACAGTCTACACACTTTTATTTCATTATCTTACATATTAGACACTTAAATGGCACTTTATTGAATAATACACTATCAATATTATGCATTAAAAACCACGATATCTATTTTTTTGGATAATAAAAGAAAACTGACAAACTATTGCTACGAGTTCCCGCCAAAAAGTCCCCTACACAAAGTAAATGTGGAGAGGGAACTAGACATTTTGGTGCTGTCAGCTACATTGACAAGACCTTATGAAGTTTTACTTCTCAGTGCTTCTCATAGAGGTTGTTTAATAAAATTTCTCATAGAGATTGTTTAATTTTTTTTGGAATGTCAGTGGATGTAACACAATACTACTTATGTGATTTACGATATGTCACGCTAATAAATGACCACGCTGAATACGTTAAAAACAACCGACTTCAATCGCAACAACTCCAATTTTGATATGTTTTTGTTGATTTTCTCAAAAACCGCTAAATCGATTTCGATAAAATTTATATGGGACCACCTGTGAAGTATAAACAAAAAAAGAATTTTCCAAATCGGTTCAGGCGTCTTCGAGTAATCGGTGAACATACATAAAAAAAAAAAGATTCCGACGAATTGAGAACCTCCTCCTTTTTTTTGAAGTCGGTTAAAACGTTCGTCCATAAGTCACGCTATACTTAGATGCTTAACCAATATTTGTTAAATGATTCGTATAGCTAAGTTTCCATTTGAAGGGTTGCTCAAAGATTAAATTTTTACAAAACTATGCAAGTTTATATTATATTATTAATTAGCAGCAGTTTCAAAAAAATGATAAGGGCATAAAAGGCTTCTGATTTTCGTTATTGATCAAGCGCTTCGTTTTGCTATTACTATGCTTCATAATATAAGAAATCTACAGCCACATCTTAACTCCTTTTTTTTAACGTGGGGAAATCCATCATGGATACCCAGTCACTGCGGGGGCAGCAACTGGGTTATGCCGGGTTCCTATCGGCTAAAACTCCACGGCGGCGTTCCCGCTTCTGGGGTCTGGGAAACCAGCAGAGCCTTTTCATCCAGTCCCCCACCGGTGATTGCCACCCGAAGGCGGCCCCGCTGCGTAAAGGGTAGAAAATCTGCCCACCCGCTCTTGTAGGGTGCACTTAGACGCTGAGCGCACCCTCCAACTGCTTCCTCACAGTGGACAGCAGACTCCCCCGGTCTACTGTCCGGAAGCGATGGGGGCCAGGAAACCTAACCCCCTGCGGCGCATAAGATGTTGTGCTCCGCCGCCAACCGACGCCGCGCAGAGATCAAAATCACCCCCCTGGGGCATCGACAAAATCGACGCCCTTGAGCGTCCCTTAATAATCCTCCTGCGCTTCGTCTGGTCTCACGCTTCAAGCCTGTCCGGTATGGGTAACCCTATCCGGCATAGCCTTGAAGGTCATAAGGACCTGAAACCCCCCTACCAACGACAAGGTGGCAACCCCTGTCCCTGTAAGTCTCACTGTGGCCAAGTAGAGCTCAAACGGGTGATAATTTATCAGCTTTGTTTGGTAGTAATTAGTTCATTGGTTACGAGATATTAGAGTTGTAGTGTCAGTAGTGGTAGAATTTTCTCACTGTTGTTTAATAATGTGCTCTTCATTAGGTGTTTTCGCAAGGAAATTATGAGCAGTGCAGTGTTATGGCAGTATAGTATTATTTTTACGATTATTATATGTTTACAACGCATATCGTCCTCACTGCAGGGTCTCTTCCCATAACTCGGAAAGGTTAGGCCATACTCCACACACGGGGGCCAAGTCCGTATTGGTAGAGGTAGTGGGGCTAATGGCCAACCCGTATCAGAAGTTTTCAAGCCGCTTAAAAGGCCTCCGACATGGCTTAACGACTGCCATCCAGTGATAGCAGCCGGCATCAACGGCTTAAAGTGCCTTGCAAAGCACGGAAACGGTCGAGATTAAATGCCACTAACAATCAAACCCATCTAGGGTGTGACCGTGTCTGTAGTCAGTTAACCTGCGTGATCAACGCCACCACGTAAGCCGCACTGAACTACGACCGCACAAAGAGATTAAAGTCAAATTCAAATACTCTTTATTGACTACAAAACAAAGAAGTACATATAAACCAAATGTTCAGTTCGCGACTCCCGATGAGGTAAAGTTTAGATCAAATTATATTGTAACGAAAAATTACTGTAACCAATGTTTACTGTGACCAATCTTTACTTCGATCCCTTTGGAATTAACTAAACTAATTTGCAGATATTAAGAGTCAGGAGAGCCAACCACTACGCCTCCTATTCAGTCAACGATGTTAATGAAGATCGTGAAGGGTTAGTTGTCGGCCCCCCGTCGTGCTGCCACCTTGTCGTTGGTGGAGGGGCTTGCGTGTCCTTACGACCTTCAAGGTTATGCCGGATAGGGTTAACCACCGGACAGGCTTGAAGCGTGGGACCAGACGAAGCGCAGGAGGAGGGTCCAATTAAGGGACGCTCAGGGGCGTCAATTTTATCGATGCCCCGGGGGGGGGGGGGTGCCGCCAGAGATGTCATCTCTGCGTGGCGTCGGTTGGCGGCAGAGCCTACCATCTTATCCGCCGCAGGGGGTCGGGTTTCCTGGCCCCCATCGCTTCCAGACGCTAGACTAGTAGTAAAGTAGTAGTTGGAGGGTACCCTCTGCGTCCGGTAAGCCCTATAAAAGCGAATGGTCGAATTTTTCTGCCCTTCACGCAGCCGGGCCGCCTTCGGGTGGCAGTCGCCGGTGGGGGACTGGACGAAAAGGCTCTGCCGGTTTGCCATTGGTTTTCGCAGTTCCAGCAGCAAACCACCACATAGTGTCTCTAAGTACCCATCACTTTTAGAGTTCCGTAGTAAATAAGTAACCTTTATAAATTCCGTCTCCGTATCCGTCTGTCTGTCTGTCCGTGGCTTAGCTCTGAGACTATTATAGAGAGACTATCTCTAGAGAGCTGTAATTTGGCACGGATATAGAAAGAAATTAATCACGCTGACAAAGTGGTAAAATAAAAATTTGAAAAAATTACCTCCGCTACACGGGAATTGGGGAGGTTTTTTTTTAAATTAGTACATATAATGAAGTGAAAAGAAAAATTAAAGCTCAGCTTAGTAGGCTTTACAAGTTAACAAGAAGTACTACGGAACCCTACACTGCGCGTGGCCCGACACGCACTTCACTTCTATTTTTCCCAAACATTACATTGTTAAAATCACTTATGTAGAATTCCAAATAAAAAAGAAAGGAAAAGAAGACTGAGAAGTAAAAATATCTTACTTTGAAAGCTTGCCGGAACTTGTGTGACATCAGGCTGTACACTATCGGGTTCACAGCAGTGGACAGATACACGTTCACGGCACACACATAGTTTATTATTCGCCATTGCTGAAAAATAGAAATAAAATAAGTCGAATTTATCATAAATTTACGAAACGAAAATTGACAATGAAAATTATATAATAGCATTGATGTGTAAAAGAGACCCCATTTTTTTGAGTTATTGGTATAGAATATGCAAAAAAAACACCCGCGTTTTTTATAACTCGATATTTCTTGACGTTATTACTTTTCTCTAATTTATTGGTTATGAAGCTTTTTCCATCAGGTCGGCTTCACAACTTTTTTTAAATAAGTTGTCACCCAGTACGCATCCATACGCATCTTACGTTCAAACCGCTGAAACCTTTACAGAGAAAAAATGAATTTTCGCGAAGTTAGTTGCGCTTCGTTCGATATAAGGTTGAACAGCTTAGCACAATAAAAAGGTTTTTTTTCTTTTTAATGATAGTGTGGAAATCTTTAAACTTAGTATATTATTTTGGTATATGAGAGTGACAGCACCATGCATCTGTAGTACTCGTATCAAAATTCAAAAGTCATGCAAATACAAAGTCGAAGAACAAATCCCTACCCTGTGTTATTATATTCATTGTTATTACTACACTCAGAATACATAAGTCTTTACCCCAAGTGCACTGCCTAGGGTTTTCGTAAACAAAACAGAACCTAGACATAAGTATACTGAAATATCAGATTAACAATTTGGAACTTTCAGCTTATTTGCCTTTAAACTACGTAAGTAGTAAGTCGTTTGAAAGATAAGTAACACAAATATTTATGGACAAAGTTTCATGTTACGCAGAAAACAAGAAGCCAATGAATAATGCCAATCGCGGAAATTAAATTGTTTTGTTTTTAAAATACATCGTCACTGAAAGAGCTCGAATGCGTGACTTGTAGTGATAATATTATCTCGACAGTACCTTACTAGGTATTTCAGTTTATTTCACTGCATTCACAGCTGTGCACTCAGGACGATTCTCAAACTTACCCGATGTGAGATTTTCATATTTTGGTAAAACTCCGCTAAAAGTAGGTCACTGGGACCTATACATATTTATTTTTCCTCTTTTGTAGAAATACTCTCTTATTTCCATTATTGGAACTAGATAAGTTTGAAAAGCATAATGAACTACTCCTCACTCAATACACGTGCCGCATTAGATAGATAAATAAAAGTTGTTTCCTAAGGACGCAGCACGTGTTAACAGACCTTATGTGTATGACTATTTTCTTAAACTACTATACGGGATGTAACAAAATTGGTGTAGGACCCGTAAACTGGGAATTGTACTTATAGTACTGAACAACTTTTGTTCTACGACTTTGCTCAAATCGCTTCGTTTTGCCATTTTTGTATGGAGAGCCCAAAATTTTTTTTGTATAGTAGCATGAGTAGAATCCCCAGTTAACGTGTCCTACACCAATTTTGTTGACTCAAAATTAAAGTCGAAGCAGAGACAATTCGAAGTAAGCATGAAAGCAGGATGAAAACGTTAAGACGGTTGGAATCGCAACAATACCGGGATAATTGGTAATCCAACCAGCTTTTTGGTGGTTAGATGACGTCATTAGAGTTGCTAGTCGTTAATGAGCGAGAATATTGAGGAACAAAATAAACTTATACAAAGCAGTGGGCCAATGTAGGTGTATTTGTTTTGTGTTTGGCTTTGAGTCTAATACTTACTTCGTAGTAGTCGTCCAACTTATATTTGGGGTCGATCATCATGATTCTCATCCAGAAAAAGGGCGCCCAGCAGAAAAAAAACAGAGCTGCTACTGCCGCTGAAATATAAATTACGGACGTTAAACTGAAAACGATTTTCAGAGCCGTTATCTGCTATTATTTTTTGCTTACTAGCCGTGACTTATCTTGGCAGTCGCTGGAGTAAGTTCAGTAAGGTGATTACATTTGTCTATGACCTTCAAGTAAGAAGTATACTAGTACTATGGTTTTTGGTTATAAATCCATAAAATTTAATAAATTACCAATTAAATGTGTTCCTTAAATTGCAGTTCTGTTTAGGCGCTTGTTTGGTTCAAGTACAGAAAATAGCCCACGATGTTTTAATAAAAAAAAGTTTTATCTAAAAATTCTTTTAAAATGTTTTTTTTTTACTTACCAAGCATTTTGACAGCTTTTACTCTCGTCTGATTGTAGGAAACTGGACTGTTACGTAATTTTGACTGCGTGGACTTTAGCTTCAGAGCAATTATAACGTAAAGTATCGTTATAAGACTCATTGGCGTCACGAAGAATACAAATATCTCAATAACCAACAAAATCTTCAGCTCAATAGCCATATGTATGTAGCAGTATACGTTTTTCTTCCTTTCTAACAAATCTATGTAAAAAAAATCTGGCACACAAAAAGCTACAGCTATTACCCATATAATTGAAACTATTTTGTACACCCTTGTTTTGGTAGCAAGTTTCTGACGTAAAAATGGCTTCATGACGACTAGGTATCGTTCGATAGTAAACGCGGTTATAGTAAGAACACTACAGTTGCTCAAGCAATCCCATAGTATGTAATGGATCCGACAGCCCTCTTCTCCGAAAGGGTAGAAATCTGGAACCCAGAGAAGATATATTTCAATAGGAACGTACAAGACTGTAGTCAGGTCGGTTATGGCGAGGTTGAAGAGGTAACAATTGGTGGGTGTTCTCATAGTTTTCTCTCGCGCAATGACGGCACACGTACAGATGTTCCCCACTATACTTATGACCATAGTTAAAGCTAGGATGACACTCAACGAAATCTTCACAACGTCGGTCTCATCTAAGACGTTTCCATCGTCGTAGAACGCCATCTCCATTGGTCCAAAGAATGCGAAGGAATTATTCTCAAAATCACTGTCATAATTATCTGGTAATCCCATGTTATATGTTTATAATAGGTGGAAATGCAAAAACGTGTAACTGAACCGCATCACCATATGGCACTGGGGCAGGGTGCGCCATGTGCCGAGAACATTTCATGGGCGTTGCAAAGCTTCACAAACAGGATGTTATAGAATTCATACTAGGTAATTACATTTTCCTTCTTCGATTTTTCATGATCATATGTGAGACAGTTATCGATTTGGATTCAACAGCCAACATTGCGTCTGTAGAGTCCCTAGTTAGTTAGTCTATAGCACATAGAATCCTTAATTAAATGTTGGGCTGATGGCTATAAAATAATCCTCGATTATCAGCGTAAACACTCCCCAGGGCCTAATTACTGTATCATTCTAACGCCAATAGAGCAAACACATTTATCACAGAACCGATACCTAACCACCATGAAAAGTGAGTTCTGAAAAAGAGACCACGTTTAGGAAAAAGTAACGTGGGATAGAGATGGAGCGATGATTTAGACTATTTTGCAGGCTATACGCAGATTTCAGACTGATACGCAGGGTCAAACAAACGCCTTAGATTGTGCCTATGTCCAACGCTAGATTTTCAGAGGCTGCAAATACTTAGCAAGCCTTAATTTATTCTTTAGTAAAATATGTAGTCTACCTAAGTGTTTATCCATTTGCTTTATATTGCACAATACTCTTTCCATCGACATAAATGGTACCTATAAGTAAAAATTCGGGACACGCTGTATAAAAAAAGTAATTGAGTGAAAGCCAAACAAGCCGTTCAAATTATCCGCAGCCTTAGAACGTCACCAATGGACATGCCTAATTGAAATTGCAGAGCGCCAGGAGCTGGATGGATTAGTAGTCAGAAAATAACATCCCACCTAAAAATATCACGGATTCATTTCACAAATTCAGTAATGACATTTTTGAAAGAGCTCACTTCTAAACCCCTGAGTTATATTTAGAGGCCGCACCGAAACTCGTTATCAGTACCTAAGTATACTTAAATAACCAAAAAATCCTTCAAAAGAACTGCCACACCTCAGAATACACTGTATTCTGAGTGCCACACGAAGAGTGATAAAAAAAAAATTATGACATATTTATGAGCGTATACAATTAGGTGTGTTAAATCTATTGAACTAAAAAAAATATATTCTTATATTTAAAATCACAATTAAAATTTTGAACAATTTTTGTCAATTAGCTTACTGTTTGCAGAACAAGAAATATGTGATAAGTATGTGAATATGAACAGAGCCAAGATTAGTAATTAATATTTATTTTAAAGATTTATTCTTTTATTGTTTGATTGTTACATTATAAAATATGTAAGTTTACAGTGCTTAATTATAGTCAAAACAATCTATCTATATCAGGCAAACAAAGTTACAAGAGTACACACACAGTATTTTTAACGTATGTGTACTCTTGTAACATTTTATGCCTGTGCCTGATATAGGGAGATTGTTTTGACTATACCTAAGCACTGTAAACTAGCATATTTTATAATGTAACAATCAAACAATAAACGAATTCTATTCTATACTTAAATGAACAAAAAATTCTTTAAAATAACTGCCACACGAAGAGAGACAAAATTAATTTAATGACATATTTATGAGCGTATACAATTTAGGTGTTAAATCTATAGAACTAAATAAAACTATGATTTTTGTAAAATCACAATTAAAATTTTGAACAATTTTGGCCAATTAGCTGACTGATTGTAGAACAAGGAATATGTGTAACAGTACTTTAAGGTAGATTATTTATTCATTAAACTCAACAACTTTTTTCTAACACTTTACAATCGGTCAATCAATCAATCAACAAAAGATATTTGGCTTCATGAGCGGATTAAAGTATGCGTGTGTATTTGTTTATGCGTGAGCGTGGGTGTGTGCATTGTGTGGGAGTGTGGATGTGGATACCTTATTATGGTTATGGTCGGTTCAACTTCATTAAACTGATAAGTTTACTGAATGGTGTGCAAACAAATTAATGGTGTTTGCATTCGACACACGGAGGCGAGCATCAACAGTTAAGGAATGGAAGAGGGTAAACTATATCTAGTACCTTTTTGAGGGCCTCCTGTACAACAAAAACTACTTCATGATAGGTAGGTACATATTTGTATTATGCGTTATATATCTATATCTTTCATGATAATGTTTTTAATTCAAAGTTCGTAACAATACTCCTGAAATTACTTTGAGATATTTATAATTGCAGTGACTAATTTACGTCAAAAATAATGCTAAGGTAAAATTATGGGCGGTATTTACAAATTCAGAGATTTAATTACGAAAGTTGAGTAACATAAGAAGCTATAACACTGGATTGTAAGTATATATAGTAAAAAACTTATGCGTGTAGAAAAAGAGTAACACGATAAAACGAGACTCCTATTTAATCATTTTAATACGGGGTCAACTTTTATTGTTTTTATTCGAATTACCGTTATTCGTGGTTACCACCTAATTATGAAACTGAACAACTTTCCTCAAGTAACTCACAGAAGCGAAATTTTACTAAATACTATATTTTACTTACAATTTTTTTTATCCAAAGTTAATTCATTGGATCTAGTGATCAACATGTATAAGAAGTCAAAATATATTTCGTTCCGATTGTATGCGTGGGATAGCATAGCATCTATATCAATAATCGTCGCATGTCACGGAATAAAATTCGATATACGCTGTAACTAAATGGATTTTTTTTTTATAAAATTAGAATTAGATATATGTATATCAGTGTTTTTCAACCCCCAGGGGAGTCGCGAAGCCTTTCTAAGAAGCGAAGAAAAAGTAGTGTTTGTAGGTCTTACACTGCAATGAAAAAATACGATTTTAGTGAAAATAAGGCATGTTTATTTTTGAACAATTTTTCAAAACGTGGTTCTGTTTTGGAGACGATAATAACTTAATAATTTTCGACTTGAAGAAAATTATAAACGTAGTCTTTCAAATCACTGATATTTTGTATGTTTATGGGCCTAGGGGGGGTCGCAAGAATTTTTTAACTTGTAAGGAGGTCGGGTAATGAAAATGGTTGAAAAACACTGATGTATATAATCATACTTTAAAAAAAGCTTATCGAAAATTTCAACAAACACATTTTGGTTTGACTGCAACACTGAAAGCCACAAATGCCGGCGACGACGCAAAGTTTGCGGATAATTGGAGTTTCTCATTTATGACTACAATATAAATAAGGCAACTGCTGGGGTTCTTTGTTATACAGAACATATTCGAGGTTCGAACCAGTTTAGCTGGAAGACGATGACGACGACGACAAACTTCTATAAAATTAAATGAAGTCTTTGGTTGTTTACACTTTGTAAGTATGAACCTTTATAAATTTTCTTTTGGGAGGCAAAAGGTAATTATGAATAATATAAGCAGTAGTACTATAATACGTTGCAAGAATGTTTTATGTCAAAAACTTACAAAATATAATAATAAAGGAAAATGTAAATTTTAAAAATAGATAGTAAAAAATAAACTGTTCTTTTTAGATTATCAAGACATCTCAACAAAATTTCACAAATAATATCATGTTAAATAATCATGAGAGTGAGATTGCTCTTGTTATGGGGAAATACATCGACAGAGCTGGTCTCTGGAGGGACCACACCGGTCGCGGAGTCCACCTACTGGCTAAAGCAGCGGTCTTCTGTTACATAGCGAACCTGGTTTTTCAGTTCATCGCTCTCTTTATGGCAAAAGATACTCAAAGAATCTTCGAATGTCTCAGTACACTGACGTTTTGCTTAATGGGAATTCTTAAGCTGGCCTCTTTGCAAAGGAACCACAAAAAATGGCAGCGCCTCATCTTCAACATAAAAAAAATTGAAAAGAAATATTATAATCTAAAACACAATGAAATTGATTACGAATCTGATCATGAAGAAAGAACGATACCCTTTTCTGAATACATCCACCGATACACTACCCAGTTTCAATCATTGTCAGTTTTGCTTGCCATAATGTATTACTTGACCCTTTCAATTTATCTTTTAGTGCCATTTGCTGAGTACGTCTTTTGGAAAATTCAAGGTCATGACGTAGGTAACCCTCATGTGTTGCCAATCTGGGCTCCGTGGGACAAGTATTCATTCTTTGCGTACTTGGTGTCAATATCCATGGAAATGGTCGCCTGCGTATTCTGCGTCTTTGTACATTTAGCGTTTGACATGACAGCGGCTGGATTGATGATATTCATTTGCGGCCAGTTCGCAATACTGCGCGACTATAGTGAACTGATTGGTGGGAGAGGAAAAAATTATGCTATTTCTAAGAAGCGAGATGAAAGAGCTCACTTTAGGATCGCGATATGTCATCAAACCCAAATATTCTTAGTGAGGTAAGAGCAGCCTTACAGTGAGAAAGCAGGGCTTCCACGAATATGACAAAAATACAATATTTTTATTTTTTCAGATTTTTGTCTGGCTTGAACATATTATTAAAAAACATTTTGGGAATATATTTCTTTGTGGCTACTTTGACTTTATGCTCCGTCGGTTTAAGGTTGATTTTGGTAAGGTTAAGTTTCGCGATTTTGATTAAAATTAGGATTTTTATAAATAAGAAAGGTAGATAACTGATTATAAAAAAATAACAATATTGGTACCAACAATGTAAAAACTTTTACTCGACTTCCCCTGGAAAAATCAAATTACGATCCAGACTGAGGATAATCCCGAAAAAAAAATATCCGGGACAAATCATACACGGTCATCTGGCCCCAAACTAGGATTGGAGACTGATGTACACAAATACTTTTAAATACATACATATATAAATATAATACACCCAGACTCAGAGCAAACAATTCTGCTCATCACAGAAAAAATTGCTCTGTGTGGGGATCGAACTCACGACTCTCGGATCAGAGGTCAGGATCGCTAACCACTTAGCCACAGAGTCAGTCCCATGTACAAACAGATTCAATATGGTAACATAAATTAAAGTGAGAAATTTCAGGAAATATCTATTTAATTACATCTTAAAAAGAAAAGTAAAAAGTGGTTGTTCGTACGTTAGATAAGTATAATCCCAGACGGAGACGTAGAAACAATTTTAGTAATTTGTAATAGACCTCCTATCTAACATTGAGTTGGCCTATTGACGACTATTGTAGAAATTTTATGTGTTGTTATTATAATTCTTTGTAAACAGTTTACAAACAAACCTACAACTTAAGATACTTTTTCAGGAGACGCTGCCAATGATGCAATTAATTTCACTACTGCAATACACGTGCGGAATACTCACACAGCTGTTCCTCTTCTGCTACTATGGGAACGCTGTGCAGCAGGAGGTATGTATGAATGGGCCGTGCCCGCATGCGTGTAAAACGCATGACAATAAACGAGACCTAAAAAATGTACTGAAACGATAGGTATCGGGCTGCACGCGTGTAGAAACCCGCGTGACTATAAAAGCTCTCTTAATATTGTTATATAAGGTCTAAGAAAATTAGCAGAAAGCGGCTTCTACTCATGAAGCTGAACTATTTTCGACGTTCCTAACTACCAATACCTAATACTAAGTTGACTGATCTGCTGATCGACTTGTTGCCAGACATTTTATAATCACCGGGTATATCGCGGCGACAGAAGTTTTTATCTATGGAGCCATATGAAATCATGTTCATGTACTGCTCTTCTTAATTCTTCGAAGTTTTTAGATTTTTGTCCGGACAAGAAATGCTGCATTAACAGAAACAAACGATAGTCAGTAGGAGCATAATCTGAGCTGTACGCCGGATATGGTAGGACTTCCTATAAGTTCAGTAGCAATATTGTATTTTTAGTGCTTCAAGCGTCACGTGGCCGAGCGTTATCATTTTATCATGGAGTGGTAAGTGGGTCAGTACCATGCCCAGAGAATGTTAGTTTTTTACGTATTACTTTATTTAGTTCTACATTAATTCTATATATTATTTCAAAGTCATCTGAGCTGCGTCTTCTTTTAGCAAAGATTGCAGCTCATCTGTTTCTAGTGATTGAGGCCTACCAGAACACACAAGTACACTGTTCCAAAAAACTGCTACATGATGTCTATCAGAATATATAAAAAAAATTGATTTGATTTGATTCCAAGAGAAATTAGGAAGCAGCCCACAAATTTATTTTTGCTGAGCCTACGTAAATGGCTGATTGACAAATGCCTCTATAATTTATCGGAATTTTTTGACATAAAGTAAATTGTATGTAAAGTTTTATAGTTATTATATTTTATTTATTGTAACGATTTGCATTGTAGAATTGATATGATATGAAAATTTTATTGTGATTTTTATTTAAAGAATATGTTTTCCGTGATTTTCTATGATCATAAATAAGTAATGGTTGACTATGTTGTTCATTAAAGTTAAATATATCTTTGCATGCCAAGATTGGTAAAGTATGAGGAGCTCTGTATTTAATTTTGAAAGATCTGTATACTTATAACCATATTTTATGAAAATAAAATAATTTGAATTTGAATTTGTGAATTTGACGAGGTTAAATCAAAGTCACCGCTTTTAAACCCCAGAAACCACTTTTGACACGTACGCTCGGATACGATGGATTCGCTATAAGTTTTACAAAGAATTTTTGAAGCTTCGCTTGCTGTCTTCTTTTAATTATATATAAATAAAATAAATACAGAGTCGAATATGCAATTTATCAGTCTCCATATTTTAGTAAATGTTTGAACAGTTGAACCGCTGAAATGTTAATAGGTATATCAATGAGGCGATCAGATTACTCATATTATAACATATATTATACGTAATAAACAGATTACTAAATTTTCTACTTTAGATACTATTACTACTACTGTAGATACTTTAGGTAGCTATATGTTCCTGCACGAACTTTTGCAACGACTTAATATTTATATTTTATTTTATTTACCACAAATTTTCTTATTCCATCTCATAAAATGAATATTAAATAGGTAAGTACCAATCCGGTAGTTGACTGCTAGTCATTTGAGTTACTTTTTATGAAATGTTAAAAACGGCATTTTGTTCTAAAAATGTTTGAAATTTTGTACAATAACGTCATTGTTCAATATAAAGTTTGCATACTAATTAGGAAATTCTTATAAATTAAAAATTGAAAATGCGATGAAAATTAAAGTGATTAAGTTTTCCAACAATTTCAATCGTCGTTAAAGAGCTATTTAGTCAATAATATTTTGTAATTTATTTTTCATGCAGTCAACTCCCGGATTTTATCTAAAACCATTTCACATATTCCAAGCCCTACTAGGTTTGGAATATGTGAAATGGATTCTTTGGAAATGCACTCTTCTACGATTTATATGTATTTAAATTATATATATTTTTTATTATAAGGTAATTCACATTATTTTTCCAGAGCTCCTTGCAAATGGGGGAAGGATTGTTCAGGGCTGCGATTTGGTGTCTGAGTCCTCGTGTACGCCGCGAACTTTCTCTCTTAGCCTTCGGCATGTTGAAACCAAGGTCTCTCCGTGCGGGCCCATTCAACACTGTCAACCTGCCGTCTTTTCTACAGGTAATGATCGTCATTTTAATTATCTTGGGAACTTTTGTGTGTGACTGTAGTTCGGCATAACTGATCAGGTCGATCGCGCAGTTTAACTGACTGCAGAGATCGTCATAGCTTGGGAGAACGTGACTGTTAGCTACCTACTATCTCGACTCTCGATTTCAGTGCTTTGTAAGTCAGGTTACTAGACGGCAGTGTTTGAGCCATGTAAGCGGCCTTAGAGGGAATTTGAAAATTGAGGTACACTGAGGTAAGCCACTAGCACTACAACCTCCACGTAGACCGCCTCGGGTTATAGCTGAAAATCAGTGCTTTGCTCTCACACAGGGGCAAAGTTAATTATACTGAGCTATGGACCTATTTTGCATTGCAACACACTCATCAGTTGTTTTGTTTTTATTTTTGTTTAAGTTCAAATTATTTTAGTTTTGTTTTCTTGTTCCTATGTTTTATCATTATTTTTTATTTTTAACAATGCCTTTATTTTTGTTGATTTTCTATTTCTTTTTGCTTTTATTTTGTTTTTATTATTATTTTATTTTAAACCAAATTTTTTGTTTATGCCTATATTTTACTATCGTTCTTTGTAATTTGAGTGTGGTTTCTTGCAAATAAACGTTTACTTACTTACTTACTCCACCAATTCAGTCTTTCTGCCCTTCGGAGACGCGTCCTCAATCCCCCTGCCTGCAGACCCGTGCCCCAGTAGAGGCGAGCCGGCGTTATGAATTATTTCTTATCGGAAATCATTATCATCAGTAGCACGTCGTCGTACTAGTCCACTGCTGGACACAGATCAACCCATTTATAAAATTGGTCATATTTTTGTTCGATTTTATGATGAAAAGCCTTTGGCTTTGGCCAGAGGTCCAATACTATTGTACCTATGTATTCATGAAAAATTTTGTTTTTCAGATACTGCGCGCTGCCTACAGCTACTATGCAGTTATACAAAAGCAATCATAAATCAATTTTTAAACTTAATACACAAACTAGCCACAGAGACAGAGCTTTTTAAAACATACAGGATTCGTGTTTAATTAATGATTATTAAGGTTCTGAACATTTTTTTATAGTTAATTTGCAAAAAATTGGTTCCTCTTAAGATAACTTATATGTGTTATAAAAGTGTATCTTATATGTTTATATTATATGTTGTTTATTTATTTATATTGTACGAGTAGAAAAAAAAACCTCAAACGTCACTCATCACAACTTCCACCATTTGCTTATTGTTTCATTCACGTCACCTAAAGCTTTTGTGTGATTTCATTGTTTCAGCTAAGCGGCGTGAAGCTATCTGGCGAGTTTTATTAAATGAGTCTTTTCTTATTTAATTTTCGTAATTGGACAAGTAGTTTTAATGATATCTGTTATTTAAATATCAACAGCAGCATTAAATAATTGCCGCTTAATAACATCGTTTGAGTATTAATTTCGCAACTTGCAATCAGCATTTATACCTAGGTAAATTTTGCGAAAATATTTAAATATGTTAAGTTAATATTTATAATTAATATGTTAAAGTAGGTGGGTAGATTAGATACTCTACTAATTATGAAACCCTACCTAGGTATGTAGGTGCCGAACTAAAAGAGCTTGGTATTTGGTTAGAGGAAAAGAAACAATCTGCATTAACCTGGGATATTTATTTAACTAAATAAAAGTCTTACATATTAATCTTAGTCAAATTCAAATCACTTTATGTATCTAACACTTTTAGATACATAATCAACTACTACTGCTTTAATTTGCAGCTCAAATAAATTATTAAATATTCATAAATATCAACACTTCATAATATTTACTGTCTGCATAAACTAAAACGACATATATCTAAGTTAAATATCACATCTTTTTGCAAAAAAAAGTTTAAATAGGAATTTTTATTTGATTCTACGAATTATATTATTCCTCTTTGGCAGGGTTAACGACGGTAGCAACTTCTTTCTCTTCTGCGGGAACATCTTTGTCATCCCACCCCCACACGGGATGCGTTCCGTCACCAGTCCTCTTAACCCTTTTCTCGATGACCTCCGTTGAGACAGTCTTTAAATCGTACGCCCATCCGATCAAGCTCATTGCATCGATGAACAGTTTGGTGAAGTTTAGAGTGTAGTGTCCCAATTCGGCGGTTTTGTAGTCCCAAGGGAACGTGTGGTGGTAGTTATGGAAGCCTTCACCGAGAGCGAACAAAGCTACAGGGTTGGTCTCTACAGGGTTGATGTTCTTGTCGTAAGGCTTGGCGCCGTAAAAGTGGGCGAGGGAGTTCACCAACCAGGTCGCGTTCAGCACGAAGATGTACCGGAAAAGGGCGCAGACGAAGTAGGCCGTTGAGAGAGATTCGCCCCATAGCGTTGGGATTACAGATGGCAAGATGAAACACGCAAGTGGCATAAGAATCTGGTAGTGTCTGCAAATAAACAATTACAAAATAGAATAAAAAAAAGGTAATTCATTAAATTAAAGGTAAGGTCTTTGTAAATTTTGTTACATATAAGACAAGAAGTAGTGAGCCATATAGCGAGTGTTGTTAGGTTACATATCCATTAAATGGCATCAAAAATAGTAGCAATTAATTACATTCTGTTGATGTCTTTCATTTGAATTTTATATATGTACATATAATAAATTAAAGATAAGATAAGATAAATACACTTTATTGCACACAAAATACAATTAAAAAAAAAAAAAAAAAAAAAAAAAAAATTAAAAATAATAATAATAATAAATATATTATATATATATTTATTTTAAATTTAATTTTTTATTTTAATTATTATACACAAAGTTCATTCCAATCAAAAAAAAAGCAAAAAGTAAACAAACGTAGTATGCAGATGACATTGACATGTGTTAGTTCCATAGTAAGTTTGTTTACGTTTTGCTTTTTTTGATTGGAATAAACCATATGTATTATCAGTATTATTTACCCAAAAATAAATACTAAAATAAAGGTAATTTCTTAATGACCTATATTGACATTAGCATAAGCGTTTACACTTTAATTAGGTACTTAAGTCAAATTGTTATTAATCTTTCTTCTTGTATTTAAGTCTACACTAATGGCTTATGTATATGTATAAGGACCAATAGTAGATAAATTGGGTCTCTCGTGGTAATGTACCTTGTATTACCTTACGAGTATATTTTACGAAAAACTTTTAGTCTGTCTACTTGGACTGGTCTGGAGCTAGCAAAGACAATATGAGCAAGGGTGGCTATAGTACCATGCGAAGGGGATCTCCTACCAGACTTTGCCATTCATACTTGTGTACCTTTGATGACCTGTATATCGATATCACATTTTCATTTATATAGGGTGTAACAGAAAGGTATGCCAATACTTCAAGGTTGGCTTTTACCCATCAAACTGAACAACTTTTGTTCTACAACTTGGTTGAAATCGCAAAAGATTTTTTGGACTTTTCATACAAACTTGGTTCGCCAGCTGATCGATTTGTATGAAAAGTCCAAAAGAAATTTTGCGATTTCAACAAAGTTGTAGAACAAAAGTTGTTCAGTTTGATGGGTAAAAGCCAACCTTGAAGTATTGTCACACCTTTCTGTTACACCCTGTATAATACGTGGGACAATTCTGGCCATACGGTATAGTTTGTATGTTCAAAAAATCTAAAGTCAAAGTACAACTCGATTGGAAGAATATTAGCACAGAGTTAGATATTAGGTAAGCAAAGGTCCACTCACTTCTTTTGGAACCTCAGGATGGGATCATCCCAAAGGTCGCTCATGTCGATGGTGTGTCCTTTGGCCTTAATCTGCGGGTGTTTGCGTACAAGCAGCCAGCCCACGTGGGAGAAGAAGAATCCTCGTGTCGCGTTGTGGGGGTCCGCATCAGTCTCCGAGTACTTGTGGTGCATGCGGTGATCTCTGGCCCAGTCGATAGCGGGATCCTGTTGACGATTATAGTACTAGATAAACTACACATTAAAACTAAATCATTGGGTCGTTTGGCCATGATCGCTACCGTTGGCAGGCTGGTTGGAAAAAAAATCTAAATGTTTTTATTTAAGTAGATGTTTTGCACATACTTTTAAATCGTCTTTTTGTTCTACTTAGTACAAAGTACCTACCACGCGGAACTTGTACACAACGTTTCGGGAAGTATTTGCGAACCGGGAAGAAAAGTCGAGCACAGAAGAAACTCGCTTCAACACATTTTTAAAAAATAATAGGTACTTAATTACTAATACAATTTTCGTCGTCAATACAGTTATCAGGAAGAGCAAAACATTTCGAAATGTCTTTGTTATTTATATTATATATTATCCTATCCTATAAAAACCTTTTGAGCACACAATTTTTTTAAGTGTGTTATGAATTTGTTTTCAGGCAGATTAGTTACATTTTTTGGAATTTTATTATAAAATCGTGCCCCATAAACAACTTTTTAAATTTGCTCAACTTTGGAAAACATAAGTAGTGTGGTATCAACTTGTAGCGGTAAACGTAACTGACAGTGGGTGTCGCAGATTGCTCGTGTAACTGATGGCTATTGATACAGGAAAGTTTTTGAGTCGCGAGCGCGCACCGGAAGACGTATTTGGCAGCTTTCAAGATTACTAATTGAAAAAACAAATAGCTATATGAAAAACCTTTGTCTTTTTTATACTTTTTTAATTTCGGTAAATGATATCTCAATATTCACAATCAAGATAATTTCATTCACATTTCATTAGTCTATCGGATAATTAGGTACAGTCTCGTACAACTAAAATTATACAGCCAAGCAGTACTAATTAGATGGCACTCCTAATATCTCTATTTCCATCGAAAATGTGGTTTATTATTGACAAAAGAATAGTTTACCATTTTTTGAACATGTAAGTCACACATTTCTCCTAAAATAACATCGAATGTTGAATGTAAATTTCCGATAAGATGTTTGAAAACAATATCACATTATTCAATATCAAACACTTCTGACTCAGTAAGGTTAAGTATTATTCAGGTCGGAAGGTTATACAAAAAGATAGCTCGGGCGCATGCTGTTCACGTGGTGGGGAGTCACGTTCACGTCTTGATAAGGGCGATACCAGCGTCATTCACTAGTGGAACATGCAACAACTTATATTGCCAAAGTCACTTTCAAAGTCACGGAGACGTAATCATTGTTTTGTTACGGATTCCTATGCTGTGATAGAGTATGATGAGTATTTGGGATGGTACACATTTTTTTTTTCTACAAACCTATAAATCATAAGTAAAATAAAATAAACGCTCAATGGGGTCGTGACGTGACAATACTATTGGTGGGGGATACGGGACATGTCTTATGCTACTGAGACTAAAACATTCTCTTAGGTAAGTAGGTATCTGTCTGTACATGAATGCATCAATAAAAAAGCGGCCAAGTGCAAGTCGGACTCGCCCATGAAGGGTTCCGTAGCAGCAAGAAACATAATATAAAAGTTCTTGTAGTTCGTTGTAACTTGAATGAAAGGTAAATTGCGGTTAACAATTTATGACGTATTAAAAAAAACGACTTACTAGATCTCGTCCAAACCGGAAGCTTGCATGGTAATGTACATCATATATTTTTTTTAGTTTTATCATTCTCTTATTTTAGAAGTTACAGGGGTGGGGGCACATTTTACCACTTTGGAAGTGTCTCTCGCGCAAGCTATTCAGTTTAGAAAAAAATTATATTAGAAACCTCAATATCATTTTTGAAGACCTATCCATAGATACACGTATGGGTTTGATGGAAAAAAAAATTTGAGTTTCAGTTCTAAGTATGGGGAACCCCCAAAATTTATTGTTTTTTTTCTATTTTTGTGTGAAAATCTTAATGCGGTTCATAGAATACATCTACTTACCAAGTTTCAACAGTATAGTTCTTATAGTTTCGGAAAAAAGTGGCTGTAACATACGGACAGACAGACAGACAGACATGACGAATCCATAAGGGTTCCGTTTTTTGCCATTTGACTACGGAACCCTAAAAATGGGAAGACTAGATCCTATAGCAACTAAAGATATCCTTTATTTTTCTACAATTGGAGGTAATGCTACCTTCTGGTTAACTAAAATTTTGACACATATCGCGAACAGAATGTCATTGTTTACCACTATTGTGACGTCACCTGACAACCAGCATGGCGGCTGTCGTTTCAGATATTTGAATAACAGATTAAAAAACTTGATTTTGGTAAATCAAAAATAAAATGTTTTTTCTCATTTTATTGTACAGAAATCATACTAAATCGATTACGTATTACAAATACCACAATAAATAAGCAGTTTTAGATTTTTTCTTGTATAGAGTAAAATACCCTATTGTGAAAATTTGCGAAAAAATCCATTCAATTTACAGGTTATTGTTAATTTTTGCAAAAATAAAGTAATTAAGTGGATGTTTTTTTTTTTAATTTGGTTGATAGTATTTGAGATAAGCTATAAAACAACACCAAAAGTTTGACTTGAAGTGTACTGGATTTGAAGCTATTAATGTTTAAACATGACCCATGTGCAGATAAAAAATCCCTTTTGTTAAGCACTAACGGGATTCCTACCGCATTCCATGCACATTATTTAATACCACATGTTAAACAAAAACTTTTCCTAAAAAAAGGTCAACAGTTATCTTTCTTTAATTTGGCCGTAGTTATGCCATAACGATCCAACTGACATGAAGTAACATGTCAGTTAGATTGGTTATGGCATAACTATAGTGTACAAGTTCCGCGTGGTAGGAACTTTGTACTAGGTAGAAAAAAAAGACGATTTAAAAGTAGGTGCAAAACATCTACTTAAATAAAAAAACATTTTTATTTTGACTTTGACTACGGGCATTTGTACACATAGAAAGATAAACGCTCATTTTCGTTTGCGTTCTTTGAAAGTGAAGTTTTCAAGTTTTAAAAATGCCGAATCGGTATTCTTCACAACACATTGCTGACATTCATTTTGTGTATGGTTTATTTATTGTAATGGGAGTGCTAATTCGGCCGTGGAAGTTATTTCGGAAAAGATACAGTATGATGAGCAAAAGCGCCCCTTTGAGTTTCCGGACGAGATCTACACCTATAGAAAAAAGGGTCTTATTGGTAATTACCTGGAAAGCGATAGTGTTGAAGACGGTCAGCATCAGACGCAGGGGCAGCTTAGCCTTATACGACTTGTGGGCCCAGAGCCTGTGCGCACCGGCCGTGATGCCCAGCCCCGAACATAGGTACAAAATCGTAGCTAAGGGACGACAAAACATCAACATTATTGTTTGTCACTGAGAGCGTTACCTAGCGCGTTTTTAATACCATCACGTTTTTTATTATTCCTTTGATTTAAAAACGAAATTGAAAAATGTACGAAGGACTAATAGCGGCTTATTGGGTCGCGTCGATCACGCCAGTTAACTGACTACAGACACTGTCATAATCTGGATTGGAGGGTTTGACTGTTAGTGGCATTTATCTCGACGGTTCCGTGCTCCGCTAAGGTACGGCGTAAGCTGTTGGTGCCGATTGTTTTTATTTTTCTTTACAATGAAAAGAAAACTAATAAGATTTCGTTAACTCATTTTACATCGAGAGTTTACGGGCTATTTGTATTAAGCTACATTTTTGGCAATGTTGAGGAGATTGTTTTAAAAACTTATTTCTTAGAAAAATAATCATTAAAACTAAACGTCTTTGTATCGTATTACCTATATAAATAGATTCTCGATATTTTTAATATTTTAGTATTTTTTTATTTTATTTATAAATTTATCGCACACATTCAAAAGATACACACACATGATTACACATTTTATGTACAATTGGTATGAATAACTCTGTAAGAGTTTTCTTCCTACATAACATATAATTGGTGACGAAGAAACAAGATGTGAAGGTTTTATGCGGAATTTCGTAAGAAAGTAATTTTTAAAGAAACCTCCTAAATGTTTCCAAAATGTCACTTAATACAAATAGCCCGTGAACCCTCGACATGTCAAATTTTATCAGCCTGTGTAACTTTTATGGTAAATCAGTTGATGTAAACGAATTTCTGTATAGTAACTTATACTTGACTTGTCTCGAAACATCCTAGATTGCTGTATTTTTGCAGACATTTTTATATATTTTTTTAATTAACCGTATATAGTCAGGCAAAAATATTCTCAAAGATATAATAAAATATATTACATTAACTATTTTTTTGCCTTTTTGTAAGTATTATATTTTTTTAGACAAGGAGTACATGTCTGTGTTTTACTTACTGAACAGGCGAGTAGTCCACATAGCCTGGGTCAAGAACAAGTAGGCTCCGTACAAGCCTCCCAAGTGTATGCCGCCAAGGATAATGATGTTCCTCCACACGATCTGCAGAGGGACCTTCTCAGCCGAGGGCTCAGGGTTGTTCAGAACCGCTTTGTCTTCGGTTGCAGCGTCCGTCTCGAAGAGAACCCATCCGGACTGCTGTTGGGGCGGCATTTTACTGTAGACAAATAAAATAGATAATACATATTACGATAAAGCAAGGAAAACTTTTATTAAAATAGTTGTGATAATTTAGTATCTCAGTATATTATAGTAAGTATAGTTTTATATCGCAGTATACTTAGATAATTAAAAAAAAATCGTTTCATTACAAAAATCCGGATGACTGGAAAATAGTATGTAAAAACTACCAATCAGACAGACGGTTATTTTTCTAATTAAAATGCAATATATATTTTAATAGAAATATATTTAATCAGGTATAATCACGCCGACTGACTCTAAATTATAGATTTTTGGTAGAGATTTTTGTTAAAGCATCTTTTCAAAAACCGAAACGAATTTTTTGTTAAACTAGGCAACTACTTTGTTTCTACACATATGACACTCTTTAATCACGCTTGATAGTTCCATAATGGTAATTTAATATTAGTCAACGAAACGAGTCTTCGCAGAAATATTGATGAATGCTTGTGTGAAATATTGTTCACATTCATTCGTTCTCACTCTCCCTCTTCCATTGCAATCATGGACTGGTGTACTTCTAATAAAGCGTAAGAGAATTTATTAATCCCTGTGGTTTTATTGAAGACATTATAATTACCATTTCTATATATAGAAATTAACTAACAAAGTATGATACCCTTATCTTTCTACCTACGTATAGCCTAATTGGCTTATCAAACCTATAGGAACGTCGGATCCTTTAGCTAATCGCATCAGTCAAATATGACTAATTGATAAACTATCTGATAACCCACCGGTAGTTACGCGTTTGATTTCTATTAGTCTTTAATTTATAACATGTAATTAAAAGAAATTAAAAATGATTAATGGAAAAATTTGCAACAAAAATGTGTTTTAAGGCACTATAAAAAAAACCTATAAAAATCATTTAACCACGATACTATAACAAAGATATTACAAAAATTTCATACTCTTCACAGCAAAATAAATAATTTGCACTTCAAAAATAATGCTCTCTACAACTAAATGAATGTTCTCACTGTAATAAATCAACTTAGTATTATTTATAACAAGAATGCAGTCGATGGTAATCCGGGGCTCTTAAAAGTGGTAAACTAAAATATCCGTATCCAGTAGTCCGAAATTCCGAGATCGCTTCGTTTGCCCCCCCCCCCCCCCCCTCCGCATTATATCGTGACTTCTGGATGTCTAATTTGGAAACAAATACCACACCTGCTGTTAAAAAAGTTAAAAGTTATAACATTATATATTATAGTGCAAACTATAAATTTTAAAGTTAAGCTATTACAATTAAAGTGAAACCGTTAATTTTAAAGCTTAGTTTGTAAACTAATATTTATAACGTTCATTTATCTATATTCTCATTTAAAATACCTATTATTACCTACATAAGACGAGAGATGCTAGCCAAAGTACTTTTCTATATAATGCTAGTACTTATACTGAATGTTATCGTCAAATACCACTATATTTTCTTTGTAAAATGATTTCCTTGTGATTTAGCAATTACCTTCAAGTGACCAATTGAAGACTATCTAAAGATACGTGCTGTTATTGTTAATAATACATTGTGAAGTGCCCGGCCGTGGCTTTATCAGCGTAAAATACTTTGGATTCGGATGTAAATAGCCCTTCGAAATCGTTGGAAAGTTAATGTTCTATGCAAATTACAAAATTTAACACCTCATTTCAGCCACTTAGGGATCGATATTGAGAAATTCTCCAATGCTCCAATTATTAAGTGTAAGACACAGTATAAGTATTTATTTATACTTACTATAGCTTATTAGCTACGTAGCATTTATGTAAATCTTTAAAGTTCTCGAATCATTGGCCTTCTATCTCTGGTAGATATTCCCAAAGAGCAGTTATCCCAATTAACTCTTCCTGCTCTATAAGCTGACTGATCAATAGCGGTCTCTCTCTGAATTTTGTTACTTCTTTGTATCTTTGTAATCCTATTTCACACAAATGTACCACAATAGCAAATTGTAGTATGAATTAGTTTATAAATTCACACTAAATTGAGGGTCTGATGTGCTTTCAATGCGTGTAGGTATATTGGGGTAATATGCAGGGTCGTACAACCAATACGGTATTTGACTACTAGTCATTTGAATAACTTCTTATCAACTGCCAAAAACTATATTTTGTTCTGAAATTGTTCGTGTTACTGGCATGTGACGTCACAGTCTTTGACGAACTTATTTTCGGATTGTATTGAATATAAAATTTAAAATGAACAAAAATATCAGTCCAGTAATATTTTTCACTATTCTAGGAGAAATGCTTTTTAGTGAATAATATTTCAATAATAATAATATTTCAACAACGCAACACAGAGGACCGAATGAATAAAACCAAGTCGTTATGATTAATTCTCCTAATTTTAATTAACAGGCCTTACAGGAATTCTTCCCTTATAAGAACTTATCCTTACTAATATTGTAAATGCGAAAGTGAGTTTGTTTGTTCTCCTTCCACGTTGCAACGGTGCAACGGATCGATATGTTTTTTTTTTAAACAGAGACAGTCAATGGGATGGAAAGTAACATATGCTACACTTTATCGAATAAATAATATATCGAAGAAAATATCGAATTCAGTCAGGAATTATACGGGGAATCCAAAAATATAGCTTACAGCTCGCGCACTGCAATCCCCCGACGACTGTCATGAAAACAATTCCCACGCGGGCGGAACCACGGGCAAAAGCCAGTAATTTATTTACCGGAAAATAATTGTAATGAAAGTTAATTTTCGTTTGTGAGGAGAGTAGTCGGTTAGCTAATTAGAAATTAATTGTTCTGTCTGCTGTTCTCTGATTGACCGCTCGAGTGGAAAGTTACGTGATATTGTCAAAAGCGGGTGATTATTATCACTGTAATTAATACCGGCTTTTTATATTTTGATTATATATAGAGTGTTCTTCTTTTTATCAAACTGAATAACATTGGTTCTACTACTTTACTGGAATCACAAAACAATAATGAGTTAGAAAGAGAGTGATTAAATACAAATCAATTTGTGCAAATTATAAAAGGAACATTTTTCATACAAATACTAACGAAGACATATTTCATACAAATCGATCATCAAATTGACCAAGTTTGTACGGATTTAACAGTAAGTTAGTTAGTCAATCAAATGAAGTGCATAGTGTTAAACCGTATTGTTTGTAAATAACTGTCTAGTCTATGGTGCAACGTACGCAAACTAAGACCCAGGTTTTATAGTATTCTGAAATATCTCTTTTGTACAGTTTTATGAGTATGAGTACATAAAAGTAATATTACACTATTATTATTATATGCCTATTATTATTTAGTATAATTAAAGTTTCTTTGTTTGTATGTATATCTATTATGTACTGTTATTTATATGTATCCGGCTTCTATATGTGAATATTTGTAATTGGCTCATTTTTTTTTGTATTAATAAGCTGTTTGTCTCTCTAATAAAGTAAAATAAATCACATCTTTCTATTATTGTTGAAAGATATTTTATACAGCATATTAGGAAAACGGTCACATTAGTAGGGCAGGCTTTATCTTTAACTCCATAAAATATAAATACTCGTCAAAATGGGAATCAAGATGAATTTAACAAAAAAATTACAATAAAAAGGATATCGGACATACACACTTACATACACTCGAAAAACATAACCTTTTGTTTGTGCATTCGGATAAACAGGGGCTAATGTTGACCAATCCGGACTTGGCCCCCGTGTGTGGAGTATGGCCTAAACCTTCCCGAGTTATGGGAAGAGACCCGTGCCCCTGCAGTGGGGACGTAATGGGTTGTTAACAATGTTGACCTTATTGACTAACAGCAAAGTCGTCTTAAATAAAATTTTGACTCAAATAACCTCGAACGAGTAAGTAATTAACTAATCATATTTTGCTCCAATGAAAAACAACAATGTAGCTGCCTAATTTTAAACTTCACAGGAACAATTTTTTCAGTTTGTAGAATAAAACTGGAGTCAACAAACAAAAACTTTAAGTAATAATAATAACTTACTTAATAAGGTATATTTTTTGGGTATTTATTGTATTTTCAAATGGACAATGTTTTGCTAGCAATATCTGCATTTTACTGACCCCATTACATACACGCACAGTCTGTGCCCATTATCTTTTCAAAACAAAACAACACTGTACCGCGCTGTAAATGCGTATTATATTATATGACAGTAAGTACCATAAATTATATAACAGTCACACATAACTAAGTAGAGTTATCCTGGATACAGCAAGGGTCCATTTTCCGGCTCACCCTTTTGTTCTCCAAAGTATATAAGGCGCAGCCCACACGTCTCTTCGATGTGGTGGAGTGCGGACGCACCAACTTAGTTACGTTCAAATTGTTACACAACACGTTAAAACACTCAACTTCAATCACAACAAGTAAAGTTTCGAAGTGTTTTTGTTTTACATATTATTTAACAAAAGTACTAAATAGCTTGTAATACAATTTATATGGAATAAAAATCTATCGAATAAAAAAGAATCATTTTACAATCGCCGAAGAAAGTGCGTCACATACAAAATATTCGAATTGTGAATCGCCTCCTTTATTGGATTACTAGTTTATTAAAAAAACGTGTAGAATAGAATGTAGTATTTATTTAAATAAGCTATGTCGCGTTCGCGTCACTTTTGTGTAGCCTCGCTTTAAGTCGCTACTGCAGCGTAGAGACAAAAGCTACGAGTCGTACCGAGGTGACAGGTTACGCAGTTCTGAAAATTACCTGCTTATAGTGGCATTTTTCTAATGGAAAGGGAGGTCGCGTAGTTAACCCTGATTAATTGATCACACACATACATGATGTGACCTGGAATTGTTTGACTGTTAGTGGAACATAATCTCCATCGTTTTCATTTTTCGCAATGTCATTGCTATTATGTGATAAAAGTTGTAAACCCATGTGAAAATTTACGGTTTCAATACGTCTTCAAATGGGTTCTAGCTATAAAAAGTGTCCATCAATTCGGACTTGTCTTCTGTGCATATATGGAATATGGTCTCTCATTTCTGAGATATGGTAAAAAACCAGTGTCACGACAGTGGAGAACCTTTAGATTCAATAAAGAGTTTTTCACCTCTCCAGCACGAAAAGGTAGTTTTGGTTCATAAAAACTCGTAGCAAAATCGCTTTTTGGTGCAAGCGTGATAAAAAGTGATTCGAATTTCAAACACCGCTGGGCGCTGGGCGTTGGGCGCTGGTTTATTCAGAAACTCATTTTGGCCTAGCGATTTAACTCCTAAGCATAAAATGTTGTAAGTTATTTATTGAAATTTATATTTATAAATTGTGCTTTTGCCTTTTAAAGACGTAATATTTAATGCAGACCTTTCTTGCTACTACATAAATATTATAGAAATTTTCATAAAAATATCAAGCAGCTCAGTTTCCGAACGCAACATCTAAATAAAAAATAAATTTTCTTACCTAATAATCTATAAAACTTTTCTCGCTGGTAGAGGTAAAAAGTTGTATGTTTCACACGAGAGCAATAGTTATTTTGTCTCGTGCCTTTCAATCACTCACCGTACTTCGCTAGTTCATGATTTAAAGACAGCACTCGCAGCAAAAAATATTTTTGCTCTCTTATTGAACAAATAACTATTTTCAGTCTGAGTCTAGATTGATAACAAAGTAAAAGCGCAACGAGTATACCCTTAAAATGACATCCAATAATAGGTAATTTTTTTACTACACTAAGCCCTATTCCATAAATAAAGTACCTAGGTGTATAAATAATCAAAAATAAATAATAAACTGAACTGATGCTTATCTTAATGTTTGGGATACTGAGTTATTACTCTATCATTTAATATAATCATTGCCTGATTTATTTTTCAATAAATTTAAAATTATTATAATCCAAGAGAGTAGTCAAACAGTACCTTATTGAAATTATAATGCGATAATCCTACCAACTGAAAAATACACCTCAGTTATACATTGATGAGTCTCGTGAAGTATTTTTATATCGTTGGGATAACAACTTTATCGCAATAAGTCACGAGATCAGAAGTGTAGCCCAGCACAAAACACATTTTAATGGCTAATTAAATGACTCCCTGTTTGTTGAAATCGTTTCAGTAGTTCAGTCTGTTCGAGGAAACATGGATGAAATACAAACCTAGTGACTGGTTATAGAGTTGTTTATCTTTATAGCCGATATTGCAAAACTTTTTAGCGACGATGCTTTTGACTGACAATTAACCCTTGTGTAAAATAATAATATGGGAAACATTGTGTATGCTTGAAATAAACTGTTTCAAACTATTATTATTATTTATTTTAAAAATAATATAAAAAAGTAAGTAATTTAAATTAATTTTGAATTTGATCGATCTGGATTCTATCGGCATTAGAAGATTCGCTGGCTACATAACATGTATTAAATCTTGTAAAGTTTTTCTCTTGTAGCTGATCCTTAAATAACTGCGAGTGAATGATACCTATACTGATAGGAAAAACCTTCAGGTTATAGCTGCAAGAGTCACAGTGAACTTTATCCAGAACCTTTTTTTGGCTTTGACGTTGTCGAGTAAAAGTAAAATCGTGCTTGTGAATGTGATAGTTGGATCGATGTTGGCGCTAACCGCTAAAGTGATGAGATGACGCGGTCATCAGTGGCGTGGCGTGATGTCCGGCGGCCTGGGACGGTCCAATACAATAAATGTATAGTGCGCACAAGCATAACAAGTGACGACTATCACAACATCAGGCGACTCGACATTACGAGATCAAGTTTTCCCGCAAGTACAATATGAACTGTTCAGTTTGTAGGCAGTCAAAAGTTATGTTAAAAACTCTACTAGTCCGACTGCCTAGTAAATTTCTTGCACGCGTGCGAGTTTAAGGCGCTAAGTATCGCCAAATCGCAATATTCAATTCAAATTCTTGAAATAATGCTTAAAGCTATCACCAAAATATATAACATATTTGAAATAATACAAAACATATTGACTTGAACAGAATCATAAAAAACACAAAAACTTTGATAAAAAAAACCTTTTAACCCTGTATTTTGTATTAAATGCAAATTCTTTCGAAAACAAAAGATTTGTTTGTAACGATGCTTCCTCTTTATGCATCGTTGCTCTGTCGCTGGCTATTTCTCTTGTCATTTTTTATTGATTTTTTAATAATCGATCATTATGTTCAAATATTCAAATTTCGAATATCTTTTGGCAGGCGCAGGAACATTGACTCATTTCTATTCTGAATCTCAAACGTTCGACACCGTAACGTCACCTCAGTATTTTACCGCATAACACTTTAAGTTTACCTATCTCCAGTGTAAGTTATCAGTTTCTAAGTGCCTCATACAATCTACAACCAGTTTTAATTGCGACCCCTTAGGGTAAGTTCTTATCACTCCTTTCTCCACCTTTACATATCTCATCTTCTCGTTTTTATACCTATTCTCGTTTTTATAACTTTTGGAGAGTGATGTTTTTCGGATATATTGTTGGCTTTCGGATATATTGAAATGCATTATTGATCGCTCATTAGGGTACCCGTTTTCAACACAAGTGCGACAGGTGCGACAGTGCGTCCTCAATTATTAAAATAGAGAAATGAAAATGGTATCAGCGTTATAAAAAGGCTACAAACTACTTTTTTAAAATATAATAATAACTCTTTAAAATCAAAATAAACACAAATTTTCTACAGATTTTTCCGACTTTTTTCAAAGAATCTAAAAATTTCGCAAATGCGATAAAGTTATTAAAAGACAAAAACACTCTGAAGTTTTAAGTTATCTATCGATGAGCCTATAATGACAAAAATCTATGAATATTAATGGTAGTTTTGTGGTCCTCTAAGAAGGAACTTTTTACAAAAACTGCAAAAAAATATTATCACTGAAATAAAATCATTTTCGATGCGCCAGAAAGTCAGTCATTTTTATCAAGTATTTAAGAGTAAAATACGTAGTGTAATTTATCAAAACGTATAAATGTTATTATAGTCACAATAAATTATATGTATATTTCACTTATTAATAATGTCATCATTTATACAATATTAAGTATGTACTTATTAATTAATTATGTAATTGTATATTATTTTTATGTGTTAATATTCCTTGTAGATATTTATAATTAATACGAGTATGTACTTATATGCCTAAATGGCAGTACTGCTAAATCGTGTGATTGACTATCAGACACCATACCACACTCAAGTATAATGTTATTGTATCTAGGCATCTCTAAATTACAGTAACTTTAAGCTTTTCATAACAGTCATAAAATACGGCAAGTTGTATTGTTTATGATCAGGCAGTTTTTGTCAGGCAGTAAGTAGCTATTTATAGATGGATCAGGTGATTTCCAAATGTTGCAAAAGAAAAATCAAAAGAAAGCTCAATATCAAACGTTTAGTCATACAATAGGTTGACCTGACTTTGATCCCCGAATCATATAAATCTACTTGTACAAATATAAAAAATAAAAAATAAAGTTAATAGGTGTAAATCCCGTTAACTAGGGCTTCTACTGATTAAACTAAACAACTTTTATCGATTTTTCTGCTATCACAAAATAAATTTAGGACTTTGCATATGATCGATTTGCATGACGGGAGCAATAATTTTTATTTTTCAGCAAAATCTTTAGAGATATAAACTATATAAAGCATACACCTAAATGAAATATTTTAAAATGTTTTGTACTTTAATTTTACATACACACTTAATTAGTCATGGTTGAAAGCAGAAAAGACCGAGATTCATTCATAACCCTGACGTAGTCGGGTGGAGGGATATTTAAATTCCAATCCTAACCTAATAAATTAGTTAAATATACTGCTTTGGTCATCATTCATCAAATTAGAGATATTTATGTCAGAAATGTGGTAATACCAGTACGGTGTCATTAATATTGTAAGTAGGGGTTAAGTAAGTATTAACTAGTTGTTAAAGCCCATTTAACGTCCATTAAACTGCGTTTAAATAATAACCAATTAATTTAATTGAGTTAAAAAAAGAGCGCTCTATACATATGTAAATCTGATAGAATTATTAACTTTAAATTGACTTTTTTTTTAAGTGCGTTTGAAATTTTAAGGGGTTACTCAGAATCAAGTGTAGAATACAGGAAAAATATTGGAAAAACCCGATCTTCCATATTTTTTTTCAGTTTCCCATACTAAATGTGAATAGTTAATCAAAAATTTGTATGGGGAAACTGAAAAAAAAATTGAAGATCGGTTTTTTTTTTCAGTATGTTTCCTATATTCTACTTACTTCTGATTTACTTGATTCTGAGTAACCCTTTAAAATTTCTTCCATTAAAAATTATAACTTACAAAAATATTTTTTTTTTCTTTAGTTTTTTAGTGTTGTTAGTTTTTTAATGTACTTAGTTAAGGAATACAATTATTACTAATGTATTCCTTTATCTAATTGACAACATTTCAAACTATTTACCCCCAATTTTTACGAATGATTTATTAAAGTTGTGGAAAAATAAAGTAGACGTAGGTATACGTATATTTTCATTTTCTTAATAAGTATTTACTTATTTAGTGACAAATTAATTGTTGTTTCTTAGGATTTCTTCATTTGGAAGGCTATTCACTAAAAAAATCTGCTTCAAGTTCAGTGCTGAAAAAAGCGATGATTTCAACATTTTCGTATTCAGTAACTATAGGTAGAGCTGAATATTTGATAGCGTCATAAAATATAGACCAAGAGTTGAATGGCAGCTTGCAAGACTGTTAAGGTAAACAAATAGGGGTGCGTCTCATTTTATATAAAAACGGGAGATATATTTTCATTTCAATAACGCTCAAATGCTATAATTATCACGAGATATACCAACAAATGATATAATTTTGTTGAATATAACAATTATAAGCCCTAACGATTACATTATATAAAATCGTTTGATATAACATTTATAATACATATCATTATTATCATATAACATTCTCGAGATATTATGTTCATAAGATATAATAACTTTAGATATAATGCTCCGAGTGAGCAGAGAAATTACCAGGGTTTTATTTTCTACAGGCTTTTTTATGAAAATTCTACTATTCAGAATACATACAAAATTCTCACGGATTCTAAATAGGATGCGGGAGCGAGCGAAGCGAGCTCGGGAATTCGGAGCACCCCAACTCGGATAATTTAGGTTCGTAGACTGTGATGTGGAGGTGCTCGCCTCCCCTCACAGTCACCGTGTTAGGTTTGATTGATAAAATGACCACAGATCGACTGCTTGCGTGCATGTTTGCTTGCGTGCATGTTTGCTTGCCTGCCTTCATGCTTGCTTGCTTTTATGCTTGCATGCATGCTTGCTTGCATGCTTGCTTGCATGCTTGCTTGCTTGCATGCTTGCTTGCTTGCATGCTTGCTTGCATGCTTGCTTGCATGCTTGCTTGCATGCTTGCTTGCATGCTTGCTTGCATGCTTGCTTGCATGCTTGCTTACGTGCTTGCTTGCATCTAGTGCTTTTATACTTGACAAATAAAATTCAATTAATTTAGTATACAAAATTTATTTTATAAAGAGTTCACATTACTTATGTAATATTAACAAGAAAACAACATTTTACACTTCCCGAAACGCTGAGTGTATACAAGTCCCGCGTGGTAGGGACTTTGTACTAGGTAGAAAAAAATGACGATTTAAAAGCATGTGTTAAGCATCTACGAAATAAAAAAAAAAATTGGGTTTGAGTTTTAACATTTAATTAAATTTAAATTAATTATTTTTCAAACTCAAGTTAGAGGCCAAAGCTCTTAAAAACTCGCATTCTGTATATTCTGACTTACAATTCAATATTTTTTAAATTCAGTTTTGTCATCTCCACTGTTATATCTTTTAAATTTATATCTAAGATATGTTATCAATAGTAAGTTAAATGAGTCTTATATCACATGATTGTTATATTGTATGTTTATTATATACAGCGTTTATTATACCTTATGAAATTTTTCTTTTTGAAATTATATCTAGAGTTTATTATATCTGACAATCGTTATATTTAAGAATGTTATATGTTTGGTTTGTATATCTTATAAATGATATATCTTTTGTATTTATAGATTCTATTACTTACCCAATCCATTGGGCAATGGATTCTGCTCATTTTTTAGAATGTTTCGTCATAAAACGAATAAAAATGGTGAGTAATAAAAAATATTCTTGGTTCCTATACTATTCTCGAGTTCGATAAATCATATTTGACGACATCTCACTTCACTTACGAACATAACCTCAATTATTTTGGTATTCACGAACGCAAGATGTGACAGGTGATGTTGGGTGATAGCTGAATTTTCTTTCTGCTCTGGAAGAGCCTACTAAAAAAACTATTGACATTCTGTCTGTTAAAAGTCATTTTGTATTTGAATGTATTGATTTTGCGTACCTATGTTTGGTTCTGTGTGTATTTCAGTGTTATTTCACGTAAATTTTTTTGATTAATTAATGTTTTTTTTTCATATGTATGTATGTATTTACGTAAAAACTACGTAAATTGCAGAAAAACGTAGTACAATAATTGACCACGCTGAATACGTTAAAAACAACCGACTTCAATCGCAACAACTCCAATTTTGCCATGTTTTTGTCGATTTTCGTCGTCGTCGTCGTCGTTCGTCGATCGATAAAATTTATATGGGACTACCTGTAAAGTATACCCTTTTAAACAAAAAAAGAATTTTCCAAATCGGTTCAGGCGTCTTCGAGTAATCGGTGAACATATATAAAAAAAAAAGATTCCGACGAATTAAGAACCTCCTCCTTTTTTGAAGTCGGTTAAAAATATTGTAAAGTAGGTGTGTAAAATCAATACAAATCAAACTGACATGTAAAATGTCAAGTCATAGTCAATAGTTTTTTTTAATATATTAGATAAGTAGACACTGCAAAAAACAAGCATTTCAACCTTAGAAAATTTAAGATACTAAAATTATTTTTTCTCGCAAAATAAGTAATGTTAAAAAAATATACAGGATTTTAAAAAAGTGCGTTTAAAATTTTAAGAGGTTACTCAGAATCAAGTATAGAATCCAGGAAAAACCTTGAAAAATCCGCTCTTCAAATTTTTTTTTCAGTTTTTCATACAAATTCTTGATTCACTATTCAGATTTAGTATGAGAATCTGAAAAAAATATTTGAAGAGCGGATTTTTTGAATATTTTTCCTGGGTTCTATACTTGTTTCTGAGTAACCCCTTAAAATTTCAAACGTACATTTTTAACACTCTGCATATAATATGTGTGCTTTATTCTAGCCTCATCTTTAATAATCAGTCACAAAAGATAAGGGTTAGTTAGGACTTGTATCCCGCCGCTCGAAGCGACGATAAAATTTATTTGGTTATTTTAAGACGTACAGTTCAACCTTTTTTCGTAACTAACATTTCCCAAAATATATGATTTGAACTAACAATAAGATCATGGTGTTTTTACAAGATTTAAGTAACAAAAATGAATTTAAACATTTGGAGGTGGACTTTTATCCGCAGAACTTTCTTTCATCTTTCCTTTATCGCTGAAATCGCCAAAAAATCACAAATCAAAGGGAGCTTCTTCTAACTTTAGTAAATTTAGTTTTTCTCTCGCAAGCAGTAAGTATCACTGTTAAAAATATTTTTATTTTTCCTCATGTGCCACGAAAACAAATGTAAATTCGGAATATCTATTTCTTATTTCAATTCACTCAATTACTAAGTTGAAATACATTCCGAAATTATTCACAAAGTGTAGGTAAATTGTTTAAACTTACATAATTAAAACCAAGCTTCGTTTATATGGAAATTCGAAAATTCGAACTCAATACCGGCGACTCAAAATTCTATTTTTTTTTTAAATCTCACTTACAGATTACATTCTCAGTATTAATAAAAACAATATTGCTCCCAGATAATTTCAATCCAATTTGCTAAAAAACTTACTTTGCGGTTGTGTTATGCTTTGGTGTCGTAATTGTGTGTCTGTCACCAGTCGAATAAATACACACTGTCCCGTTTGGGGCACCGCGAAAGACTGCAAACTTCAGTTGCGCGAAGTGATTTTATATGATTATAGTGGATGATAGCTGTTGGCTAGTCGCGTGCGCAGGTTCAGACGATTTGGCGCTCCCTCGCGACAGCACGCGGTCAAAGTCAACTAGAAATTACGTTTGGCTACTTATGACCTATAGACTTATTATGATAAATTCAATTACGAATAATATACGATAAACATTACCTTGCGAATAACAGAAATGTTTGCTCTGGGTGGAAATCGACCACACGACTCTCGAATCAGTAGTCAGTCGACTTACTAAATTTATTTAAAAAAAACGTGATGAAACATGCGCATCTAGATGTGTACTAAGTACGCGTTGCACACATCCATAGGTGCCTGCAATAACACCGAGGTGACAACACCAGGAAACCGCCGTCATCCCTTGGGGGCAGCACCATCTTCTCTTCTTCCCTTTGTGCTACAGGATAACGGATATAGGGTGTAATAAAAAGGTGTTGTTACAATCCCCTGCTGTGGGGATGATTAGGTCGTGAACTAACAATACTTCAAGGTAGGCTTCCATGCACGACATTTCATACAATTTGATTACCTGTTTCGCTAACTTGTGTGCACGTATTTTTTTGCGATTACATAGAACAAAAGTTGTTCAGTTTGATGAATAGGTTTATCTACCTCTTACACCGCTCGTTCCGCATATCTAAAGAAGAAATGGGAGACTTTCCAGTGTCAATTTTCCAGGCAAGGCCAGCCTTACCCTTCCTTTCCTTTAAATTCTATCTATCCTCTTTTTTGGAAGCATACCTTAAAATTGCTACACCTTTGTTACATTCTCTATGTAAAAAGTGTTATTTTTTACGAATGCCACTACTGATTATGTAGAAAGCAAATTCTTATCTTGTGTTTATCACCCGTTCGAACTTATGCCGGGTGAGATATAGGAATATTTAATTACAGGTTATCACTGCAGCAGCCATTGTTATTGATGCAAATGATAACAACTTAAAATAATAAAATATAGGTAGGTAAGCAAGTGACTGAAACACGTGGTATGGCGGTGAACGTGGCTCCTTGATACGGGGACAAAATAATTTACTTATCATCATATTTTTATTAATATCCAGTTAATTCCAGTTGACATTTATATATCAATATTAGAACCGCGATAACCGCATTTTCTCTAATATACGAGTCATTTCATGAAAAACAGGTAATCGATCTTACGATATGTAAATCGTAATTCCACGAAAGAACGGTTTTAATCCGTAAGATTGTGGAAATGAGGATATTCGTAGGAAAACTAAAGTAATCGAAATAGGTATCTCACAGAATGGCTACCGCACACCGCAAGTCGTAACGTAGGCAGGCCTCCCACTCTGTGGACCGATGTCCTAGTGAAAGTCGCGGGAAGTCGTGGAAATCTTTGGGGAAGGCCTTTGTTCAGCAGTGGACGTCTTTTAGCTGATGATGATGATGAGGAGTCCGTAAGATTGTGTAAATCTTGGGCGCCCGGGAAACGTTTTGATATTCTGTAGCTACTCATTTCATACGATTACCGCTATCTTACGGATTAAAATATACAGTTTCTATTCCGGAAGACCAACTTGTCCAAGCAAATGCCACAGAAAGCTACAAAAGGAAAAAGGGAGAAAAGAGGACATATTGAAACAACACGTTTATGAACGCTCCCTAAAGTATCGAGGAGTTTTCAGAATCTCGTGATATTACACTTATTTATTAAATAAATATTTTAGATTTTAGATTTCAATAAAAGTTAATAAATGGTCGTAGTTATGCCATAACGATACAACTGACTTTAAAGTAAGTAAGGGATAATTTACTTTGGGGAATTATAAATCGAGCCGCAAATATTTTATTTGGCCACGGAACCCAAACTCTAAATTTCATAACTAAGCCACAGGAAAATGAGAAAGCTTCTAATAAACTTATTCGTCTTCTTCACAACGCCAACTAAATATTCCAAAGATAGCGTCAAGCAAAGAACAACAATTATTATTACTTGTCCACCTGATTCATACATCACCAACTAATTTACTAACTCAGCCACGGATTTTACAACTCAGCCACATTTTACGAGATAAAGCTTCAACATGTGTTCCTCAAAAAATATTGTCAAGCTTCAACTAGAACATTTTTATGAGCGATCAATACCTATAGAACGAGTTAAGTATTTATTTAAGTTTCACTACTTTTTAATCGTACTAATTTATAAAATTTGAAGTCAAATTCATTACTTTTTTGGTGTCACATATAAATATTTTAGAAGCCGACTACTTGAATATGAGTTACAAATTTTGATGCTAAATAATAATTTGTATTAACAAAAGCTTAAAAGTGGCTGTTATAGTATTTTTAGATGCCCATTGATGGTGGCTGACTTAGTAATTTAGAGGACAATGTAGATTTTTAGAGGCGAAAAATGCTATTAAATAGAAGCCTGTTTAATTAGCACCCATTTATTTTATGTCAGTTACTTACTTTAAAGAGGGTTGGATCGTTATGGCATAACTACGGCCAAATATGACAGTAGATAAAAAAACAACTTATTACTAAATTGAGTTTTTAACTATTTATTTGCCTTATGGTGCAAAGTCGAAATAAAGTCTATTTTTAGAATCTCAGACTAAAAAAGATTTAAAAGTCTTTGATATTAGCAAAATAATAAATTTATCATTATTTTACGTCGCGCTTCATGCATTTGACGGCGGCTAGTGACTTCACAGTACCGCGTTACTTTTTGTACGAAGCGTTTTCTAGTCGAGCTCCAATATTTGTTTAAACTGCAATACTCAGTGAAAAATAAAATGACCATGAACGACATTTACAGAAAAAAAACCTCAGTGCTTCCTGGTTGAAAAATCCGTAAATTTGAATAGAACCTGGTGTCTTGACTTAAAAAATAGTATAAATAACCCTAAATCATACTACGTAAACGTGAAAGCAGTTACAAGATCAATGTGCGCTAATAAACCAAAATTAAGTCAATTAAATAAAGGCTTAGAACTACGAGTATTTGCCCCCTAACAATTATAGTTTTGCGTTTATCTCGTATACGTATCAAAGAGAATATAATTGGTATGTATACGAGCTCAAACGCACACATAGTGTAAATGATGACGTTTTGTTGTGCCCCAGAGTCATCATATTCGTACTCATTTTCATTATTTTTCATTATGAAAACATACATTTTTTTATTATTTTTTCCCGAAGTATTACAAAAACGAGATAAAGTGAAAAAACGTACAACAAATAAAATAAGTAATTTTACATTTTTCAAAATTTATATAAGTCTGGGGAACAAAGAAAAAAATTGTTGATATCTATGGGTTATTAAGTAAGATGGAAATAGTATTGTTTGTTAACAACCCATAACGTCCCCACTGTAGGGGCACGGGTCTCTTCCCATACATGGGGAAGGTTAGGCCATAGAGTCATTCGGGGTAACTGAGCGCAGTGGGTAATTCATTCATAATTCATTTATAATTCATTTATTCAATTGCTTAAATGTGGTACATACAATAAAGGTCTTACATATATAATTAAAATAGAGCTCACACATTTAGTCTTATAAAACAAGACATGCAATTAGGAAAAATAAAGTTAAATTTTATTTTCTAGAAATTCTTTAACTGAATAAAAGCAGTTTTGGATTAACATTTGTTTTAAACATTTTAAAAATTTTACATTTGGTAGATCCTTGATCTGGTCAGGTAACTTATTATAAATATAAATGCACATGGAATTACAATTTTTTTGACATCTTGTTGCTCTTGGAACAAATTCATGGGCTAGCCTATTTCCTTTCCTTGTGTTTCGAGGAAACATGTCTTTCGCTGTTTTGAAAGTGAGCGCAGTGCGAGTATCTCCTGAAGGAGAGCCAGGGGAGCGGTTGTGTGTTTGGGCGGGAGAGCGGTGCTAGACTGCCCGACTAGTAGCGACCTGTTACAGTAGCGTGCGGTTGACGAATATATATTTTTTCATAAAATACTCTATTTGGTATTTCAATCCGTAGATTTTTGTCTAATGGAAAACAGTAAGACATCAATTTACAACGGTAAGTTGTTTTTTCTTTGAATAAGTACATATTTAAGCTTCATTTATCAATAAAGTTTGAAGTTATATTTGCTTTCAATTTATTTTATGAGCATCCATTCGCAATTTTGAGTTCTGGGGAAAGTGTGCGCATGCTTACACTTACCCCTTCGGCGTTAATTTCATTTGTACGTTGTTGTACGGGATGTAGGGTTTACTAACACTATTTTATAATATTTGTCAGTATCTCATCGCCAAGCCGCGAAATTATATGAGAAAAAGACCTAAACTTGCACCGGTCATCATCAGGTTGATACCTATCTAAATATTAATAATTTCAAGAAAAAAAATTCTAAGTAGCCTTAAGTACAATAAACGACTTGTGTTCTTGAATACTGTGGTTTTTTTTGCATAGATACAAACAATGCCTTACTTACCTCATATGCGTATACTTACCCCGTACCGTTACAGTTATCCTTAACGTGGGTTAAGTGAACGCATTTCGATTTTATGTAATAAAATGCTTATAGAAATAAAACTACTAAGTTTTTTATTCTTATTTTTATTTCAATATAGAGGCTAATGTATGGTTTATCTCAAGAGTATTTTTTGATATATCTAAGTCTTTTATTTTATGCGTGGTGAGCCATTATTTACCAAAGTGCGCACACTTGACCCAAATGACTCTACTCCACACACGGGGGCCAAGTCCGGATTGGTGAAGGTTGTGGGGCTAGTGGCCAACCCCAGTGTCAGAAGTTTTTCAAGCCGCCTATAAGGACTCCGACATGGCTTAACGACTGCCATCTACCGATAGCAGCCGGCACCAACGGCTTAACGTGCCTTGCGAAGCACGGAAACGGTCGAGATAAATACCACTAACAGTCAAACCCATCCTGGTTATGACCGTGTCTGTAGTCAGTTAACCTGCGTGACCGACGCGACCACGCAAGCCGCACTGAGCCACGACCGCTTCGACTTTATTATTATTTTCTTATATTTTATTATTATTTTCCCGATGTATTACAAAAATTTTGTAAAATAACTGAAAATAATGAATTAACAATTATGAGTTTTCTCAACTGTCTGTAAAAGTATGAAAAATAGATACAAATAAGAAAATATCGCGAGTGCAAAAAGAAAGATTGAATGGGGAAGAAAACGCAAAGCTATTTGCAGATGGCGCTACGGACGCTTGACTCATAACAACTTTAAATTAGTTCCGCGTTTTTTATTATCCAGGTGTTATAAATTTGTTTTATTTTTCTTTAAAATTGTTAAATGGAAAATGTATGCGACTTGGACTGGTCCTCAATTAAAGGCGAAGTTGAAAAGTACATAATTGAAAACGTAACTTTTCCCACTTCTTCATCCGAGAATCTTTAGGAAATTAATGATTTCCATTATTATTGCAACCAATCGTTACACAACGCGGCATTTTTTAAATAATATTATGTTTAGTTCACGTAAACAATTTTTTCTATACGTTTTGACAGTTAGTATGTGTCAAGCGATATCAGCGCCTCTATCGGCGAGCTTTGTCAGTTTTCTTCCCCATTAGTTTTGGAGATGCCACATAAGGAGGTATTCTTAACAAGGAGAACCAATGAGTCCATACTTGAGATCTTAGACTAAAAAAGGTTTTCAACAAAGAGTTTATGAAATGCAATATGTTTTTAACAAAATATGATCAAAAAAACAAAAGGAGAATCTCCTTCTTGCAATATTTTTGCACGGCCCTATGACGACTATGTAACATAGAAAGAAAGAAATAGGTATCATCTTCTTGGCCTTTCCGATCACGTGATTTTGGGAATCCGAAATTCAACATTCTAGCAACCGAGGACAAATCGATAAAAAGTAAGATAGCGGCCAAGAACATAACATTTAAAAATCTGCGGCTAAACAAGCTTGTCAGATTGTAGTAACCGTAATTTTCGTAAGGAGGCGCTGAAATATACACCACTACAAGTGTAAACCGCCGTCTATACCTTGTGTATAGAACGGTTAAATGTGCTACACGATAAGAAGACAAGCGTAAAATTTGTAGTATGGTATTTTAAATGATATTACAGATATAAATTATATAATTTCATACATTTTGAGAAAATAATGAGGTGTAACTTTTACGATGGACAGATAAAATCAAAAATATAGTATTGTGTGTATTTGTATAGTTTGACCCAGGTAAATTTGTATGCAATGGGTTGACTGACGTTTAACCTTAACACCCTTTTATTACCTTATGTTTCACAAATAAATATTTTTTTCATTTTAGTATAGAAATTTTGACACAAAAACAATATTATAATAATTATATTTTATTCAAAAATTAACGATATTTTATTCCTATAGTTTACAATTTCGTTAAAGAACAATTTTTACAAGATCAGTCGGAAAATTTCATTAAGTTGATTAACACTGCGTTCCTTGATTACTGAATAGCCGTATTTAATTTTTTCAGTCAACTGGAGCGACCTACCGCTATCACAGTTTACCAGCCAGTCACGTGACGTCGACGTTCCAAAAAGGTCCAGTATGAAATGCGGCTATTTAAAAATGTAATTTGAAATTTCATAACGATTTCATGGTTCGCAGAGGTCACTGACTGCCACTCCAAAGAGATTGTCATCTAAGCTGGATGCTGTTTGAGCCAGTCGGCCACGGCTTTCTGGTGCGTGTCGGCCCAGTAGATGTTGTTTCGTACGTTTTCGAGTGCACGCCTCCGTGCTGCCTCGCCTGCGCCCGCTTCTGGATACTGCTCGAAGAACGCCTCCATCTGTCGATGAAACAGAACGAATGTAAGAAATTAGTTTAATTGTGGATAAATTGTAAGTGAATCTTTATAATTATATTCCTTTTGATCTTCTACGTGTATTTTCAGGTGTTAGTTTACCCACCACCGCCATCTTTTGAATTTAAAAAGAAATGATCTAAAAATAACTTTCTTTTTTTTAATCCTTTGTCAATTGCGGGATCAAAACCATTACGTAAAACGGCACCCAACACTTTAAAATTGATCAAGCCTCTTTAACTCTTAACAGGGTGTTGTTATAATTTTCAATTTCAAGCCCACATGTGTTATAAGCTTAGGCAAGATCAAAGTTAAAGAACAAGAACTGACCTCCTTTAGCTTCAGTTGAGTACTAAACTTGGCCGTGATGCCCGGTATCAACCCGCCCAGGTAGCGGCTGTTGAGGGTAAACCGCGCCACCAGGGCCGGCCATCGCGCCCTCACGTCGTCCCAAACGAGCGCGGTGCCGCTGGGGTTGTTGCTCATGTACAGTAGCACGTTCAAGTAGTCCTGGCTTCGGACGTTCTTCTCGTCCCACGCTAAGAGAAGGTACCTGTGAGATGGCACAAGGGTTTTTGAAAGACTGTAGGATCGTCGAGTAAGTTTAAGCGAAGGTACCTGTGAAATGGCACAAGGGTTTTTGAAAGACTGCTTCGTCGAGTTAAGTTTGAATATTTTATTGCTTTCGTTTAGGCTTTTCGGGAGAAACTTTTTGAAAGTAGAAAGGAAAGGGCGACGTAGTTGTCTACTTTATTGATTTCTATAAGGCTTTTTAGGACAACATTTTTTAGAAACTTCAGGGATCGTAGAAAAGAAAGGGCGACAATTTCTATTAGTTTGGAGCGAATGAAGCTGCTGAATAAACTGTTTTGCGTACATAATACATATTTTTTGTTATTTAATTATTTTTTATTAGCACTAATACGTAGGATATTTTTTTTACCAGCCCCATCTCATTAAGTGATGCCCCATGCCTACTCGGAAATATTTGGCTGCATAATTTTTGTCTCTATTAAATCTCTAGTAAATCACATATACATGGTCTAACATAATGGATGATACTCACTTCCTTAGTAGGCTAACATCAGTAGGCGCCGCCAAAGCTGTGCGGAGCTTGTTCGCTTCATGAGCATCTTCTTCCTTCAAATATATCTGCCACAGCTTTTCCCATTCCTCCAGAGATGCCGACTTCATACCTTAAAAATAAATGTTCTTTTTTAAATTGTATTGAATGGAATGGAGATCCGAATGAATTACCGCAAGATGACAAAAAGCCGAAGCCAAAATTTCACATAGGTGATGCGCTTTGGCGGAGGTAAAATTTCAACAGATAAAATCATACTATCACACACATTAATCAGATAGGCTGATGAATGTATTTTTTCCCTAAGGCCGTGGCCTGGACGCAAGCGACGGCGACAGCGACAGCGACGGCGACAGCGACAACTGTTCACGACGCAAGCGACAAGGTCACTGGGTTTGCGGCGATGTAGTGACGTAACTCTGTCGATGTCGATGAGGAGTGGGGTGCGGAGGGTTGCGGGGTGCGAGGGGAAGCACGCGGTGCGGGACGGGGAGGAGCAGGGTGCGGGGGAGGGTGACTCAGGGGGTGAGGTAAGGCGCAGAGTGCGAGGGGATATCAACTCCCTGAGCGAAGCCGGGCACTCCAGCTAATATCAAACTTTATCATTTTATTATCTGAAACTATTTTTTCTACTCAAACTATCGATAGTTTAAACTGGTTTAGGCTGATGAATGTATTTTTTCCCTAAGGCCGTGGCCTGGACGCAAGCGACGGCGACAGCGACAGCGACGGCGACAGCGACAACTGTTCACGACGCAAGCGACAAGGTCACTGGGTTTGCGGCGATGTAGTGACGTAACTCTGTCGATGTCTGTCTGTCGCGATGTCGTTATTTCGATATTTTCATAATTATTCTTTCTAATATAATAACACTTAACACTGACTCAGAGGTTTGCGCTCCTGACTATTGATCCGAGAGTCGTGGGTTCGATCCCCACCCAATGCAAATATGGAGGGGGAGTGCGGGGGGGAGGAGCGGGGTGCGGGGTTGAGGCGCGGGTTGCGGGGGAGAGGAGCGGGGTGCGGGGACGGTGAGGAGTGGGGTGCGGGGGGGTACGGGGTGCGGGGGCGTTGGGGGAGCGGGGGGAGTAGCGGGTGCGGGGCTGAGGCGCGGGTTGCGGGGGAGAGGAGCGGGGTGCGAGGTACGATGAGGAGTGGGGTGCGGAGGGTTGCGGGGTGCGAGGGGAAGCACGCGGTGCGGGACGGGGAGGAGCAGGGTGCGGGGGAGGGTGAGTCAGGGGGTGAGGTAAGGCGCAGGGTGCGAGGGGATATCAACTCCCTGAGCGAAGCCGGGCACTCCAGCTAATATCAAAGGAGAATGCCACGGAAGTATGAAATGCTCGTACCATATTGCGTCTTGAAAAAACCTTCTGAATTGGATAGGGGATAACATATTTAATTATTATACGAAAAATTACTCTCATAGCTACTGTAACTCCAGAGCTTTTTCACTTTCATTTTATGTTTTGAGGTTATTTTTAAGTACTTTATCTACGCTCAGGCGTACACGAAATTCTTAGTTTTAACCAATCATTTGATAGCTAGTTTTAGTTAATTATGGTATGGTTCAGTGTTGCTAATGAGTAATATAAAGGAGCACCACAAACCGAATGCGGCACTGTACCTATGTATATTGTAATGATGAAGTGCAGTCGACAAATAAAACGAAGTGCTTTAATATAGAAGAACGCTCACGCAAAAGCAACACTCACGCCTCGCACTCGTGCATGCAATTCCTAACGCATGCTTGGGCCTCCACACGTACGCCTCAAGCACACACGTAGGCGCCTGTATCCAGCAGTGGACAGAGCAGGGCTAGCAACCGCTGGCATATTTCAGTAGAAGACTTAAGCCCAGCCAAACCACCTTGTCCGCCTACTACAGGGAGTTGTTGGCCGTGTACATTTTCGGCATTTATTGGAGGCGCAACACTTCATCATATATACCGCCCACAAAACCACTACTGTACGCGTTCTCACAACGTGGCTAAAAGTTGCCTCCCGCACAGCTGAACCAACTGACGATCATCTCGCAGTTTACTACGGAGATCTTGTACGTCAAAGGCGAAGACAACATCGTCGCGGACGCGATTTCCCACGTCGAGTCGATTTCGGTTCTTCTCTCAAATTGGAACCGACGCTAATTCCAGGCACCAATATTACCATCGCGTGCAACGTGTCGACGGGGCGGCCGCGGCCGAACCTGCCGGCGGCGCTGCTGTGCGCCGCGCACGCGCGCCTGCACGCGCTGAGCGACCCCGGCGGCCGTGCCTCCGCGCACTTTGTCGCTGACCGTTATGTGCGCTCCGGCGTGGCGCGCGACTGTCGAACCTGGGCTGTCACTGCCTCCACTGCCAGCGACGCAAGGTGATGCGCCACGTGACCGTACCGCTCGGTGAATTTTCCCTCCCATCTGGGAGATTCAGCCATGTCCACCTCGAAATCGTCAGCCCCCTGCCACACTCTGAGGGCTACACCTATTGTCTCCCGGCAATAGACCGGTTCTCGAGATGGCCCAAAGCATGGCTCACGTCATCCATCACCGCCGAGGATGTTGGCGATACCTTCGTACGCGGCTGGATCGCGCGATTCGTCGTGCCCATCACGGTCACCGTCGATCAAGGCCGCCAGTTTGAGTCAGTGCTATTCAACTGATTCCTCGACCTAGGCGCTACCAAATGCGTACGAACTACCAGCTACCACCCGCAAGCGAATGGCATGGTGGAGCGCTTCGACCGCCATCTGAAGGCTGCACTCATGTGCCACCGAGAAACCTGCCACAGAGCCCTACCTCTTGTGCTTCTTGGTATCAGATTGGCTCTCAAGGAGGACCTCAAATGCTCTGCTGCAGACCTCCTGTATGCTTACAGGGGAACTCCTGGTACCTAGTGCTTTCACACAAAATGTAAGTGAGGACTTCGTGGCACACCTGGCCATGACCGACATGCGCCCGAAGTCGTTCGCTTTTAAGGACCTGGCAGACGCATCTCACATTTTCCTTCGCGACGAACACTGTACACCGGCCCCTATAAAGTCCTCAGTCATTCTCTGAAGACACTTACCTTAGATGTTTCACGTAATAAGGTACAGGTGAGCGTCGATTGGATCGAATGGAAGCCTGCACACATCGCTGCAGACCCCGAGCATGGCGCGGTCTCACCGAGCGCACAGGCGCCCGCGACGCCCCCGGCCTCGCAATGCAACCACATGTCCAGATCCTACGTCTGCCCCACCAACAGCTTACTCTGCACCAAATCCTCCCACCGTCACACGATCAGATCAGGGTTAGATTTAAGGATATTTTCAATTTCAATTTCAATTTCAATTCATTTATTTAAGACCAACTTAGGATCACAATACATATATTGTTAGCATATACTTAAAAATATGTTAGTTATCATATCTATTTCAAAAATTACAAAAATTTAATTTCTTAATTTAGCAAAAACAGGTCCGATTACCGCCACGTGAACACTGCAGCAGTGATTCACGTAACAGCAATCAAACCTGTCCGCTATCATGGCCAGGATAGTGTTGGAGCTGCCGCGCACTCTGCGTACCAGGGACGCGCACCTTTTTCGCATGATGGAGTAGAAACAATCAACACGCGCCTCCGCGAACATTCCCGCGGCACTGCAGAAACGCGGCAACCCCATCAACACCCTGAACGCATTATTATACTGGATTCGAAGGGCGTTGTATGCCTTCTGAGTATAGTTGGCCCACAGGCTGCACGCGTAGAAGGATGCACAGAATGCCCTAAAAAGGGTAAGCTTTACATCCCTCGAGCTTCGAGCGAACCTGCGAGCCAACATGTTTGCTCTTACCGACAACGCCCTATTTTAGATTTGTGACCTAGTTTTAATATATTTTTTAAAATTATTATTTCGTGTTCTCTAGTTTATAGTGTCTTGTATTGTATTCTATCATACAGGTACACTGTATTCCTTTCCGTGAGGCTGGGGTGGAGGGGGGATGTGGCGGCGTACACTATTTGTATGAAAAAAATTTTTGATTTGCGACAAAAGCTGTCCTGTCAATGTCATCCACCTGCCAAAAGATCGTAGTCAGACTGTAATTTGTGATTAACGCTGCTTGAAACTTGACAAAACAATGAAACTATACTATACTAGGTATACTTTTTTAAATATCGTAAAGTGCAGCGGCGTAACATGACGTAACGGGGCGTGTGTGCCATGCCGATTTGCAACGTACTGTGTGGCATATGTGGATTTTAAAAAATGCCGCTCCGCAACGTGACTATGGCCCTACGTTACGTCCAAACAAAAATTCTTGTACGTCTGGCAACCCTGGGACGCACCAATGTGATCAAGAATCAAATCTATAAATCATCGTCTGATAGTCAATCTTACCAGGAATTGAAGAGGGCGCGGGTATAGGAAAATGGTGGTGTAATGCGAAGACATCTCTTAGATTAAGAAGAAGAAATATGTGGATGAAGCATAAAAATCTCGATACAACCATAGTGTAGTTTCGGAACACATTTTATGAATCCAGGGCCGCGTTCCGAGGGTGCACTTGACAGCAACCGCTTTGTACCCTCTCTTTCACACTTAGGCAATTTATATTAGCTATCCTGTTGTCAGATTGAACGTTTGCTGTCAGAGTGTACAAAATGTAGGGGATATATCAAATTAAAATATTTTTTCATACATTTCTTTCCTGCAGTTCGAATAGGTCTAGAAAAAATTAAGTGTGCTTAATAAATTTAATTACGATTTTTGACAAATGTCTGGTTAAGACGCAACATGGTACGAAATCCGGCAATCTCCTTTATCATTTTATTATCTGAAACTATTTTTTCTACTCAAACTATCGATAGTTTAAACTGGTTTATCGATTAAAGAAGAACGTCCCTAAACGCGCGACGTCCTTGAAATGTCGCTCGTCGCTCGTGTGTCGCCGCGCCTGTCGCTGTCGTCCAAAACAGCTCCATACAAATCTATGGAAATGATCAAGTCGCTCGAGTCGCTGTCGCCGTCGCTGTCGCTGTCGCCGTCGCCGTCGCTTGCGTCCAGTCCGCAGCCTAAAAAATCTTTTTCGGGTGTATATACATATACATACGTATCAATCTCAATACCGATTTCGAAAACGACTTGAAACCTTTCGACGAAACTCTAAGATAAGGGGTTAAAAATCACCAGAAATCGATCTATGAGGGAATTATCTTCGAAAATATTCATTTTAGGCAGATTTGAGAGAAATATATGTCACCGGAAAATAGTACAAACCGTAAGTTGATCAACTTTCTAGTTAGTTGATAAACTAACGGAAAATCATACACTACAGTCTCAGTGTATAATTTAACGTATCTATTTCCGTCAATTGATCACCTAGCGACGTCTTTCGGTAAAATGATCCGACGAACGCACGGTGAACGCTGATTGGTTGAAATCCACGTGCTATTACCTCGCTTCCCGCCCGCCGACCGCCGCCATTACCGGCTAACGAAGTAAACAAACCCATCCCGTCTGTGCGTGTTTTAATTAGTTTTGCTGGTAAAAGTAGCAGTTATTGTCGTTCTGATATTGTAATTCTTATTATAACGTTATAAGTGATTCAAAATGAGTGAAACGGAGTCTGCAGAAGTAGAAAATGTAACCGAACAGTCAGTAAACAATCCTAAGTTTGTTAGTCGTGAAGAATTTGATGCAGAGTTACAAATCTATTACAGCGGGCTAAGTGCTGAGAATAAAAAAACTCTGTGGACAAGTGAAAAAATCCAAAATGTTATTCAGTTGATTGAACAACATAATCTATCAAAAATACTTAAAAAACGTGCAAGTGATTCGGAATATTATTACGCAAAAAAATACGACGTTCTGAATGTAGGTAATGAAAAAGTTTTGATATTGAAAAGGAAAACACATTCGGATCCCACAGTCCAAATATGTCCAAGTTCTGAGTTCTACCAGAGAATATATGATGCCCACGTGGAGACTGGGCATGGTCGACGAGACAAAATTATTTATGCCCTAAAAAATAAGTATGTTGTACCAATATGGGCCATAAATATTTTTCTGAAGCTGTGTAAAACCTGTCTCTCGAAGAAAAGTTTTCCCAAGCGTGGCATAGTCGTAAAACCATTGATTTCTGACGACTTTAACAAGAGGGGACAAGTCGACCTTGTAGACTTTCAGTCTTCGCCAGATAAAGAATACAAATGGCTTCTACAATACCAAGACCATTTCACAAAATTTTGCTTTCTGCGACCATTAAAAAGCAAAGAAGCGAAAGAAGTAGCAATCGAAGTACTCAAAATATTCTTGGAAGTTGGTTGTCCCAATATTCTGCAGAGTGATAATGGACGTGAGTTCACGGCAGCGGTATTAAAAGAAATTGTGAGTTTATGGCCATCATGTAAAATTGTTAATGGGAGACCCAGATACCCGCAAAGCCAAGGCAGTATAGAACGCTCTAATCAGGACGTCAAAAATATGATTAGGGCTTGGATGGTTGATAACAATTCTACAAACTGGTCGATTGGGTGTTATTTTGCGCAGTTCCAAAAAAATTCGTCTTACCATTCGACAATAAGGAGAACACCGTTCAAAGCCTTGTTTGGGGATGATCCAAAACTTGGTCTATCTTCCACCCAATTATCTAAAAACATAATCTCAAAACTAGAGACTGAAGAGGACCTAGAGAGTTGTTTTCACGACGCTAACAAGAGAAATGACAATTTACAAGATGCAGAAATACAAACAACTAATGAAAAACAAGACAAAACCAGAAAGGACAATCAAAACCAATCCACTGCACCAAACAAACCAAATGTATTACCGAATACACCTACATCTCCGGTAACGCATAAAGAAATGAATGTCTTAAACTCAGAAATAAATTTGAGCGAAACTGATGACCCTGAAAATTTAAGCACACCTACTGGTAACAGCAAGATTATAATTTTAGAGCAGATCATCATTCCCGGTCCAAAGGCGACACATGATACTCCTGTGATACGTGACAAAGAAAAAGATGATGAAGAAGAAAATCTACCTGTCGTCGGCAAAGAGATCACTATTACTAACCACTGTGATGTAGTTTCTCATGAGAGTACTGACATAGCTGAAAACCCAAATTTTTTTATATGTTACATTTGTGATCAAGAGACATCAGGGACAGCTAAATGTCAGAAATGTAATGGTATGATACACAATATGTGTGGAGTTGCGAATCAAGATGAAGGTTGTAGTTGGCAACTGATCTGCAATTTGTGTGCTAACGAAAATACAATTTTAACAGAGAGAAAAGAATCATACCAAAATTTAAAAAGAGCAGCAGAGAAAATGACAGCCATATCCTCTAAGAAATTTAAAGATATTGATATAGGAACTACAGTGTTAGTCGAAGTGCCAAAAGTGGACAGAGGACCTTTGGACAGCAAAAATATTACTGGCAAAATTATAGATAAAAGAAATGAACTTTACAGGGTGGGCACTCCTTTTGGAATTATTAATGATTGGATACCAAGAAACGCTGTACTCGAGTCACCAAATATGTTATCTGATGATATCCCAGAGGTAAGAATATTAATCAGTAGAGCACAAAGAATTAAGATCCCAGAGTTTTTTTTCAGTCCCGGCATTGCGGATTTTGATTGTCTTTTGTTTTTTATTAAAATTATTTCCTTTCTTTCAGATAACTTTACCACTGAGAACCATAGCGGCTAAGTGTTCGTCATTCGGTGGGCAAGGTATGAAGCAATGCAACTGCAAACACTTTAATAATAAACAATGTGTAACCAACAGGTGTAATTGCAAAAAAGCCAAAGTATTGTGTAATTCTAGATGTCATAAATCTTTGACGTGTAATAATAAGTAAAATACGAATATCTAATACATGTTCATACTAATTTAAATAATTTTTATTCCAATAAAGGTTCTTTAATTCCGATTTGCCTTTTTATTAAGTAGGTAATGTTAGTGTAGATCCTTCGTAACGGTGTGCTTCTACTTCTATAATACAACACTTTTCCTATAGGTAGGTGACCGAATATAAAAAAAATTTCAACTTCCCAAATAATGTCGATCGGATGATTTGAAAATCCGAATATTTCGCTTATAAATTGGGACGTTATGTATAGCTAAATTACCAAAATCTAAATGCCAAGTCTAGATGTTTGTTAACTCTATGAATAAACACTTGCCACCGATGTCATCCACCAATCAGAGGACAGTGTATTATATTACGATTGACTATTTTACGTAAAATCGTACACTACGCAACGATTGGTCAATTCGCGTATGATTTGACGTGAGGAAAATAGAAAGTTCATAAACTCGCCGCATGGCAACGTCAGTTGATCAACTAACTAAAAGTTTATGCGTTAAATTATACACTGAGACTGTAGTGTATGATTTTCCGTTAGTTTATCAACTAACTAGAAATTTGATCAACTTACGGTTTGTACTATTTTCCGGTGACATATACATAGAAGTCGAACGCATATGATGCTTATTTTTAACCCTTGTTTAGAAGTACTTACTGGTCTTGCGGTTTTGGTGCGGGCCACTTACGTTTTGTTGCTTTTAGGATCGGATTGGTATCCCATGACTCTGTTTTTTTGTCTTTTTATTTTTATTTTGTGTGAACTTATGTAAATATGTAAATAAAAAGGCTTACATAAGAGTGATAAAATTTTTTTTTGGGTTTAAACGATTTTTATAGCGCCATCTTTTGTCGTATAAGTGTACATACCTGACGATTGTGCTTATGCCCTGCCTCATGTAATTGGCAATAGGGAATTTTTCACGGCTTTCTCTAAACTCAACCAGATGGCGCTGATCAACAGTTGAAAGAAGAAAATCTCTAAAAAGTCGCCAAAACTGATTGATATTACCGACTAATATAATTATCATAATAAATGATGAAAAACTTTCTAATATTACGTATCATTGTATTTTTATCCAAAAAAAAGATAATTTACAAGTATTTTTTTCAATAGAATCAAATTATAAAAAAATGTTATAGGTATTTTCAGAACAAATATTGTTTGTCCTTTCGTCCCTTAGAACGACACTATCGACTTAAACAACACCCTGCAAAATGTGAAAGAAAATATATCTTATACAGGTTGTTGTTTTGGTCGATAACGAGCTTTTCAGGGGTGATAGTATACATGATACTGATGCTAAAAAAATATAAAAATGGCACCTTAAATTTTTATAAGAAAATCTTAGAAAACAATTAATTATGGTATCCTTGTTTCCGTGCGTAACGTATTTTAACAATGAATGGTTGCGTAGCAAAGAGGCGAGGTGTGCGGGGGTGCGCGAGGGGCCCCGACTGCGGCAGCGCTGCGGGCGCGGGCAGTCTGCTGCATGCCTTCGCGCCGAACCTGCGTTCCTTTTTCTCAGCGAGAGCAAGCGCCTCTGCGCGTGAACTTACCCTACGGCTATGATCAGGAACAGGTCTTTATTCAATAGTCGTGAACTGAGCGATGTAGTAACAACTATTGCAATGTTTTTCGTGTGGTGTAAATCAAGTCGAGTGTCTGATATTTGGAGTTATTTGGAGTGACGTCGCGCCGCCGTAATGTGTTACGCAAGAAAAACATTATTTACAAACTCCGCAAATCGTGTTATACCGAAAAAACATCCCATGCTCAAGATAGAGCCCAAAGTAGACAAGAGTTCAAGGAAGAAGCTATCTTGGAATACTTCTCCCGACAGCCACGTTCATGTGAGTGTCATTGACCTTTCTATAGGAAAATTTGTGAATGAGCCGGCCGTCATTGACTGACTGCGCGAACATGCGTTTTGATAATTTTAGGAAAATTTGTAGGTCATTTTTTCAGTATAATCAATTTATAAAAAAATATATTATAGGTATTTTCAGAACAAGTATTTTTTATACTTTCACCCTTAGAAGGCCGCTGTCGACCAAAACAACACCCTGTATATAAGGTACTACTAAAGAAGTTATCTTACAATTATAATACCTAGTTTATAAACGGTCCGATTGAACGAGCGACGCTCGGTCTCCCAGCTAGTGTCCGTTTATGTGTTACCGCCTGAGATTTGTTACCCTAGATGGACATAAGATACAATTTATGCGGTCAGTTTTTTGTTGATGTTTTTTTATTATTATTGAGTAAGATGACACAAGGCTGACTGCTCACCCGATGGAAGGTGGCATCTGCTGCCTATGAGCATCTACAACCCCAGAAGGGTTATTAGTGCCTTGCTGATCTTGAGGGCTTAGATGGAATGCCTCTTATGCCGGTAATTACGCTATCTATCTCACCCCATCGCCAAAACACAGCACGTTGCTTGGCGGGAGGTATAGAGCGAGTCAACCCCGTCGGACCATGCATAAAAAGGTCCCACTAATAGTAAGATTTATTAGATCGTTTACGAGTTTTAAGACCGAGTAAGTAATTAATTCTCTACGATCTTATAGTATGATCTTCATATTACATACTATAAAGTAGTACAATACAAAATGGTTACCATATTTATAGACGAACTCTCTGAAATCGGGCTCAATTGTCGTGGCGTCAGGCGTGCCGTGCTTGAGCAGCCAGTTGAGAAACATTTCGCGCGCCTGCGCCACCGCTTCCGGGAGCTGCGCGCGCGTCGCTAGCGACAAGATCCTTGTGCGCAGCAAACTGAAAATAAAAAAATACATAATAGAGAGAACACTAAATTCTAAATAATATCTGTATCTTGTCTGTATTAATTAAAGCTGCCTCTATCTAAGCTAGCTCTTAAGATAAAGAAGAAATTACTCTGAAGTTACTCCCTACGTACCACTTACCCTTCTATCACACCGATTTTGGTTTTCTTCCATGTTTGTTTCTTGTACAATGGTAGAATCAAGCGTTGAATGTATTTCTGAAATACAAAAAGGCGCATTTTTAAAATTCTAAGATTTACCTATTTTGATGTGATTGACCTATTGATGTGTGTGCGTGAGTATGTGCGTACATAAGTGCGAGCGTGCTTGCGTGTGTGTGCGTGGGTGCGGGCGTGCTTGCGTGTGTGTGCGTGACTGCGGGGCGTGTGTGTGCGTGAGTGCGGGCGAGCTTGCGTGTATGTGTTCATCCAACTGATTGACTGACACGAATAATGGCTTACCAACAGGTCATCATAAGCCGTCGTATCCCTCATCCTTTCAGCCAAAGTCAGGAGTTCAGAAGCAGCTGTCTCCCAAGGCACGTAGTCCTTTTCCACCATGAGGTAAGTGGTCAGGTCTAGTGGCAAACTATAAGGAACGACGCGCGCCTCCGCCAATGCGAATACGTCATTCAGCAGGTGTGCGCGGTCCGATATCGTGAGCTGAAAGGTTTAAAAACTATGAAAGGAGTACGTACATAACAAGGTATTTTCCACTTGGTCAAATCAGTTACTTTTTCTAATGTCATCATAAACAAGTAATGTGCAAAATTAGCACTATCTATTAACTGAACCCACTCAATTTGATTTCTAACTTGGATAACATAATAGGGTATTTCACCATTTTTTGAAAAGTATCTCAAATTGATCATTAGGTGGGAAAAAGTCAAAAATATTTTTTTTAGAATTTTTTGAAACCTACAAGTACCCCAAAAATACATTTTAAATTACCATTTCCGATGACCGCGCGAAAACGCTAGCCGCCATGATGTTTTAGGTTGTGACGTCATTTCAGCGGTAAACATGACAGTTCTACGTACAATTTAGCTACATTTAGTGAAAATTTACGAAATTAATAGTGAGTTACAATCCCTTATCGCTACCGGTGGTGTGCAGTTTAAAAATACAAATGTTAAACACTAGGCAAGTTATGGATTCAACTGCCAACAGATACAAATACCTATGAAAAACACTTGGATAAAACTTGCAAGAAGAGATCCAAAGTTATTGATTAAAAATAAAATATACCTTTCAATGTAAGTATCCATAATTTATTTCCAATAAGTAAATAGGTACATACAATACTTATTAATTTCGGGGGCGACGACTTCATAAAAATAAAGGTGGGGCTAGGCCGCTAGGCGGAAAAGCCTCGCTGATAATGGCATTGTTGGTGGGGCTTGGGCATCCCCAGGCCCTATGGACTCGGCGCCAATGCCTATTATACAAAACTAAATAGTTATTTGTCTTACTTTACTGTGGTTTTGTAATCTCATACAATGTTTATAGGTTATGTTAGGTACATAAATGAATTTGTTAAATTGTTTACACATACCTACCTTTTTTTACATTGCAGATAGAAACCGGTATGGAAAATTATATGCAATACCTACAAGACAATGGGTACAAAAAATGCAAGTAAATCAGGCTGCATATTGTCCAGATTTGATTGCACAGAACAAGGACATCTTGTAACCAAGATTTACCGAGCTCAGAAGATATTTCTTGTCATGACAGAAAGTCTGAACAGCTATCCTAGCAGTTCAGTCCCAAGATCATTAAGCAGGCCACCATATAGAAGTGAATTTATAAAAGTGTGAATAATATAATGTGTACATAGGTAGTTGTATATTTGTGAATTAATATGTATGGTTCATTCCAATCAAAAAAAAGCAAAAGGTAAACAAACATAGTATGCAGATGACATTGACATGTGTCAGTTCCATAGTAAGTTTGTTTACGTTTTGCTTTTTTTTGATTGGAATGAAGTATAGATAAGTGTCTTGAGTGGAATACATATATTGGTTTACCTGTAAAGAAATTATTTTGTAATTAAATTTTTATTTCTTCTTTCAATGGTCATATTGTTCCTGAGGCAATAGGAGACAATGAGATTCATAACCCTTTCAGTTGTGTGTGTAGGCTACAAAACTTTAAGTAAGTAGCTATACAATTTTATAAGTCACATCCTAAAAGAGGCTTTGAAAATAATTTGTACTGAGCTATTTGACTGACTCGATTTCGTGACTGACTCGGTGGCTAAGTGGTTAGCGATCCTGACCTCTGATCCGAGAGTCGTGGGTTCGATCCCCACACAGGGCCAACTTTTCTGTGATGATCAGAATTGTTTGCTCTGAGTCTGGGCGTATTATATCTATATATGTATGTATTTAGAAAGTATATGTGTATGTATATCAGTCTCTGGTTCCCAAAATGACCTGGGGCCAGATGACCGTGTGTGATTTGTCCCAGATATTATCATTATTTAAAAATATGAAAGTGTGGTGGTTTTCGAGGTACATATTTATATATACCCAGAAATTATGAGATTCCTCGAAAACCATCATACTCATATAGTGCTGTTTAGTAGAATAGCCTAGTACAAATTACACCTATATAGGTATACATCTGTTTCATTACTACTGTTACCACCTGTAGTTAAAACAGCTGATAAATTTTGGAGTGATAAGATAAGAATTGTAAGATTTTTATTTTAGTTTCACTAGCTAATTTGTTAACTTTCCTAAAACCCTAAAATAATGCAACTTGACAAAGCAATGGTATAATTAATTAAACAACTAATTGGCATATATCAGGTAGTGGGAAAGTAGGATAGTCTTATCACAAAAAACTCAAATTATGTAATACACAAGTTTATATAAGGTGCTACTTTATTAGTGCCCGATATTTTAGTCAGTGCTTCTACTTCTGATTCTGATCAACTTTCCCCCAGGGACCCATAGTCAAATCGTAAAAAACATTTTGGACTCTATATACAAATCGATCAGTCGAGCGGCCAAATTAGTATGAAGAGTCCAAAAATTTTTTTGGGATTTGACTATGGGTTCCTTAGGGAAAGTTGATCAGAATCAGGAGTAGAAGCACTGACTAAAATATCGGGCACTAATAAAGTAGCACCTTATCTAAAAACAAACTCTGGGAAAAGCATAGATTACCCACTATAAGTAGGTACTATTTGTTTAGTTTAAAAAATACTAATGTGTTTTACTTACTCTTAGAAATAAGAAAGAAAAATGCAACAGTACCAGACGGATTTTTTATTTAATACAAATGCATATTTCTCTTTCTTCAGGTTTTTGTCTCATAGTCAACAAATCAATAATTTCCTCTATAGTAAAGTAGCTATCGAAGGTCACTGAAGTTATGCAGCCCTATGCATTGCCACCTTAGAACGATGAAGCCTGTGGGTGGTTATCTTCCTATCTATATGCATGTTTGGCATTGAATATCTGTAACATCACAAAAAAATAATAAGAACAATCAGCATTTAATGTTTAATATGGAAGAGGAATAAATAACCCTTAAAAATACTTTATGCGTAACACTTCATGCATACACAGCGTAGAGATTCCTCTAACTTGGTGGACAGGCGACCTGATGAAGGTTACAGGAAGCCGCTGGATATGAGCAACCTAGGACTGCTCAGTGTGGAAATCCTTGGGGGCCTTTGTCCGGCAGACTTCTTTCGGCTGATGGTGATGATGATTAGGCATAACAATTTATTTACCTGTTGAATGATACAGTTGCATCTCGGCCAGCTGCTTTATTTGGTCATTTTGCATTCCAAAAGGATTTCAAAGTAGCCTCTATTTTGAGGCAGCAGGCTGAGCAGGCATCTTATATGTATAGGTAAGAAATGTTTGTTCCCTGAAATGATTTAGCAAAGTATTAACAAGTATCCTTGTGTATTTGTTAAAGTATACTTAAAAAGTAATCTACTTTTCCCAATGACTTTCGAGGCTGATCATCATCGTTGCAACAGGAAGCCAACATTATTATCCTGCACCATCAACAGACACTGTACTGTATCTGTATAGGTTTTTGTTTGATGTTTGATATCACTGTTTTATTATCGTCATATTCAAATAACACCTAAACGCAAAAGCACAGAAATAATACGTTTTTATTTTAATGCTTTGACGTTTGTTGCAGCATTGTAAATACACACATATGTATAAAAGTATGGTACCTATCGCCAGACACGGTCGTTTCATTTCGCGCGCGTATCGAATTTATTTTTGTAACGAATTTTGCACAGTTTTTTCCAGATTTTAATCTAAAACTAAAAATGCGATAAAAATTAAGTTGCAAATAGGTACTTACATGCATATTCGGCAGTCGGGATTAGAAACAAAAACTTTGCCACTTAAATGTAGGTATTTATTCTCGGCAAATTCGTACTTTCTACTTTCACAAAACCGCCTTCCGTCATGAAATTTCAAGTTAATTTACTTGACACAGGTTATCTTTTCATATTTTTGAAATTAGGCGAAAAAACTAAAATTTAGCCACATATTGCGAACAAAATGTCACTGTTTACAGCTATCGTGACGTCACATCGACAACCAGCATGGCGGCTGGCGTTTCAGATATTTGAATAACAGATTAAAAAACTTGATTTTTGTAAATCAAAAATAAAATGTTTTTTCTCATTTTATTATATAGAAATCATCTTTATTCGATTACTTATTACAAATACCACAGTAAATAAGTCGTTCTGGATTTTTTCTTGAATAGAGTGAAATACCCTATTGTATCAAGCATTAATGAGAAATTGCTTTGACCATTTTTGTATGGAGAGACGAAAATGTTTAATCGTTTCTTAATAACATAACAAATGTTGACTTATGTAATCCGAATAAAAGCCAGGATATGTTCACACCCGCCATTAAATATTCTCTTTCTTGCACTTCGTCTCAGCATAATTATGTGTCCAGCCTAAGCCGCGGCAGTTACAATACCTGCGGGGCTTCGTTCTTGAGCTGCACAATGAGAGTCTGCCACATATCCGGCGGATAGTTGACGCGGTAGAAGCCCACTTGGTTGTTGTTTATCTTCACCCAACTGTCATCGGCCCGAAGGGATAAAATCACTGAAACACGCGTATATTTGTGTTCAGTAAACTAGGTAGACATGATAGGATGATGTTTTGGGTGATAGTAGTAGTCTAAATATATGATAATGGTGTCGATTTTTAAATCTTTCAGCCATATCAGTCAATTTCAGTTTCTGTTTCTTTATTTATTTATTTTAGTATCATTATACTATCAAACATGAAAAGGTATTGTGTATTGTATTGGGTACATATTAGAATATTAAAAATTAAAATGTCGACGGCTACAATGCTTTTGCTCAAAATTCCTAAAATTTAAATACCAAATAGTTGCCTAAACTAAATTAAAAATGGTAAAAATCTAAAATTTCGAATGATTATTGGAACGAAGGTCGTAAAACTTAGTATCAAAATGTCAACGTACCAAATATTCAAAATTTAAAAATGCCTAACCATCTAAATATTGATAGTATACAATTTTCTTAAATATAACTATTTCATACATTAAATGTATTTTATTTGTCAAGAATGAGAGTAAGCAGTCGACGAAACCCCTTCGGGGCTCCTATCTGTTGTTCTCATATCAACCTAACACTGCGACTGTGAAGGGAGGCGAGCTAAAGCTCTTTTTTTTTTACCCTCAATTGGTAAGCCCTTGGCATCATCTCACCTGATGTAAGTGACGATAATGCCGAAGATGGAAGCGAGCTTACCAAGATTCCCCAACGCAATGGGGAACTGGCTATCTTATCTTCATGCCGGAACACATCAATGCTGTTAACATTGATGTTTGGCGGCAAGACTTAGATAAGATGGTGGTAGCTAGCCAGGCGGGCTCAGAAAATGCCCTACCACCAACCAAACCGAGTCCTACAAAGTTGGACCCCGCCGGGAATCGAACCCGCGACTCACGCTAAAACTCGCCTCGGGACTCGGGAATTGGGGGGGAGGTAAGTTATAATGTACTTAAGCAGTATCACAAATAACACAGCTGAGATCTAGGATGGTTGTATAAAATAGTTTATTACAAAATGGATGTGTCACCAATGTTGCCTAAAGCAGCATTTGCGGGACTAGTGCAATAGACTTAAAGTGGTTTTCATCTCTGACTATAGATTGTACTTTTCTTTGGCCAGTAGTGTAAGTAAATGGTGTTTGCTTTAACTTACCATTTTCAGCTTTATCTTCAAGCCATACGATATGGTTGTTGGGCCCATTATTTGTCTTGTAAGTGATCGGCACACACCAGCGGTAGCTGCACCAATAGATCCTATTATTCATTCTCATTCCTTTACATTTGTGAAGGTAATTAAAAGTAGGATAACTTCTTTCGGCTTGCATGGGGATCTAATCTTATTACAAGTAGGTTCATCAACATATTATATGCAATGTAATACGGAATGCAATCATCTACCTTATTGTATTGTAATACCAACTTAAGTTGCGATCAGACCTACCTGCCATTTTTCCAACTAGGTATAAATGGAAAACAATCTAGTCTATCATCTTGAAACTGAGCGTGCTCGTGAAACCTCTTAATGTGCACGACTATAAAATAAGATTACTACAGATTACCTTTGCATAATCCCTTTGTTTCACGTTAACAACTTCAGTATAAACGTTTATTGCCTCTTTCTGATTGCCTTAAACAAATTGTTATCTTAATAATGGAGATACATTCGATTTTGAGCGCTACTCACTTGAATTCAGAGTCATTTTTTGTCGGAGTGTCAGGGTCAAGCAGAAAACGCTTCTGAGTGATCACGTATGTGTTAGGTTTGTCGCCTTTCAATACGTTTAACATCGGGTAGCCCTTCTGCCTTGTCCAAGTGTCCATAATGTACCTGAAAAAATATTTTGTTGTTATCAATTAGGATTCACAATTTATCATACATATAAGGCAATTGAAATCGGTTCGAATCTATTGGAAAGTTTGTCACGTTGATGCATTAAAGCCGTAAATTCTGTTAGCGGGACGTAAAATCCGAGGCGAGTCGAATGAGGGCGGAAAACGGAACGCAAGTAACTCCCGTATTTCATTGGCATAGGTTTGTCTTTTCAGATGGCTGTGCCGAGAACCTATTTTTGGATTTGATAAACGAGAAAGTTAACCAATATTTTGTCTGTAACTTGAGGTTTAAAAATATGAACTGAATCTTCCTACATGGGATGTTACAGTTTGTCGTTCAAAATGAGACACGGAAATTCAAAACATTTTCCTAAGATGGGGACAACAAATAATTTCATCAATCAATATAGTAGACCAATTTCGACTGCAATCATAGAGCGACGACGCTCGGATGCTGACGTTACGCGGAAAACACACTGCTCCGGAATCCGCTCCCGTGTGCGCTTTTACGTCACGATTTCCATAGTAAAAAAAACCGCCGTACCGCACACCGAAGCGGATTCCGGAGCAGTGTGTTATCTGCCTTACTTTTGTCTGATGTAGTCATATTTCCACAACCTTACATACGTAATTCAATATTAATCGTGTTACATCGCAGTGCAGAAAATTTGGAAGTATAAATCAATGAATTTTCTATGGACAAAGTAGAGAATTCTAAATTATGAATTCAACTCACCCAATATTTAGAGTGGAACTTTCTACCTTGAAATAGGGTTCTAATGAAGTTAACAAGTCTTGGGTGACAGTGTTGCCAAACTCATATTTTTTGAGATAATCAGAGACCCCTTTGCGGAAATTTTCCTCGCCAATGAAACCTTCTAGCATCCGCAGAATCGACGAACCCTGCAAAAGAAAGGTTAATTTTATTTGCAATTTTTTTATCCGTAATAGATTGATTGATCCCCTTGAAAACGTCTTTGTTATCGCCGTTCAAAATAAATCAAAAACTTTTCCATCCATTTTTCGATCCATTAAGAAATTACCGAAAATATCTAATACGATCTGCTCCGAAAAATAAACACAAAATATCCAAAGATGGCAGCTGATTTGCCAACTTTGTGTGGAGACTTGGAGAGTTTATTGTTTTTACGATATTTCAGCATAGTTTTAGGAAAAAATTCAGTTCCCTGCATAGTATCTTATGACTATTATAAATAATACTTACTTAAAGGTATGTCTAGGATCCTTACCTTGTTGTATGAGATAGCATCGAAAATGGCTGTAATTTGATCGGGAGTAGCCACTGTTTGCACTATGGGATGACTAGACTGTTTAGCATCAGTCACCAAAACCGAATGCAAGGTTTTTATTAAGAACTGATCCAACTGGAAAATTAAGAGTTCAGGTTTAATAATTTAGAACCAGTAACTTTCACATGCTTTTACAAAAAAAAAGGTAGCTTCTAACCATTGTCCATGACGGCTCTATTGCATTTAATGCTTTTACTTGCATGTATGTTGCAAAACCTTCGTTTAGCCAAATTTCATCCCACCACTTCATTGTAACTAAAAAAAAAAATTTAAAAAATCATGAGTAAGACACTGGCCAGCCATTAACATAGATAAAAAAAAATACAAACACCCAACTGTAAAAGTTAAATAACCTGTAAAAAATTTAACCAATTTTCATTAACCATAGCTCTCAACCTGTTTTCGTATTTCATGCGTGTACTCAGGGAACAGGGACCTTATGCCTCCTGCAACTAGTGCACACGTGGAGAACAAAACTCACCATAATTGTGTTTATTTATTTATAAGAAATTGTGTTTTTACTAACATTACATTTAAGAACTTTAGAAACATGTGGTAACACCACCACACACAGGGTCCCGTTGTCTAAATAACTAGATACCGGTCGATTATAAAATGTCTGACAATATTTTAACTGTAGCTTCTACTCATCAAACTAAACAACTTTTCCCAAGAAAGTCATGGTCAAAAAGCAAAAAAAAAATTTTGGACTTCCCAACCAGTTGACAGATTTGTATGAAAAGTCCAAAAATTATTTTGCTTTTTGAGTATGAGTTTCTTAGAGAAAGTTGTTCAGTTTGATGAGTAGAAGCCACAGTGAAAATATTGCCAGATTTTTTATCACCCTGTATAAATAAAATAAACAAGTAAAATAGAACCACCTCTACTAAAGCTGGTTCAAATGAAAATAAAAGCATCTTTATTTTTTTTATTTTTTTATGGCAGAGGTGGCAAATGAGCAGACGGATCACCTGATGGTAAGCGATTACCGCCGCCCATAGACACCCGCAACACCAGAGGAGTCACAAGTGCATTGCCGGCCTTTGATATGGGAGTACGCTCTTTTCTTGAAGGTTTGAATGTCGTATCGGTCCGGAAATACCGCAGGTGACAATTCATTCCACAGTACGAGGCAGAAAGTTTCTAGTGAAACGCACAGTTGTGGACTGCCAACCATCTAAGTGATGGGGACAGTGGCGTAGCTTTGGTTTTCGCCGCCCGGGGCCGATCGAAAATTTGCCACCCCTTTCTATTTTCATTTCTAAATAAAGTCAAATAAAGCAACCAAATTCTGTACAGCTCGCGTCACGTAAAAAGAGCGCTGGCGGGCGTTCCGAGGGCACAACAGTTCACTCTGACAACAGGATAGCATAATATAAATCGCGTAAGTGTGAAAGAGAGGGTACTAAACAGTTGCTGTCAGAGTGCATCCTCGGAACGCCAGCCAGCGCTCTTTTTACGTGACGCGAACTATAATCAATTAAAATACTATTTAAAATATTGTACTTGTCGATGTATATGTCATGTTCGATTGCTAATATAGCTAAATTCGATATCCGTAATACCAAGTAAACCCCGCCGGACATAGAACCTGCAATCTCCTGATATGAAGTGAGGCGCATTATATTCTTCCGTGGGCGAGTGTACACGATGCAATTAATTTAGAAAAAGCGCGAGCGAAGCGAGCGCGAAAATTTTTAACATATCTAAAAATATTAATGTTAAACCAACTAAAACCCTTTTACTTGAAGCGCTCAGTGCCGTTTCTGTTACGGTAGGTACCCCAACTACCAGGGTGCTTGGCGCCCCCATGAGCTCGACGCTTGGCACAGGGCTTCGAGCAAACCCGTACAGCAGCGGCGCACGGTCGCTGTTTTGCACGGGCAGGGCTGGCTTTTGATTGTCACCCCGGCCCCGGGTGGCACGAACCAAGGGCCGGCCTTGCCTGTGTAGAATGGTGACTATACGCTGTTGCTGTACTGGTTTCATTCTTCATACGATAACATTTGTTTTTATGACGTTTTAGGTGGGTCATATAACTTTGAATATTTTTTATCATATATTCCGATCTCTCAATTTGCCGCCCCCACTAAGTAAAAAAAGACGGCGCTCGCCGCCCCTATCCATGTGCCGCCCGGGGCCATGGCAAAAAGAGGCGGCAGGGCTATAAATCGTTTCACCCGTTTGAGAGCTCCGATACCACAGACAAACAGATATATACATAACATAACACACAGGCTTCAACTTAGCCTTTATACAGGGTGACTGGTTGAACGACGGACGTATTTAAGGAGATGATAGGATAATTTACATACTTTTCAACCATAGAAAACAAAAAAATCATACACTCAAAAAACAAAAGTTACATATTTTTTTATAAAACGTAACTATTCTTGTGTTTTCTAACTCTATGCCTAGGTACTTACCACTTTCCCACAGCGTGCACCGAGCTGCTCGTGGTCGCTAAGGCCAATCTCTTGGACAGGCTGATAACACACTGATAATGAAAGGATGGAGTTCGTCTTCATGTAGGATACTTTACCCCAACCACTGGGATACCTGGAAATGCCTTACTGCATTCCGCGTACTTTCACATGGGTAATAATCGAAGTAAATTGCTTTGTGCGGGTTCACTGGATAACGAACGATTCCTTCCTCGTCCTTCATCAGGGTTAGGAACTGGAGGAAGGCCAAGTCTCCTAAGAAGTCCTATGACGGCAACTTATGTACACTAGCTTACATTACATAGCACCACACCATATCCCAGTATCCTCATTAGAGTACTGATAAGCCATTATCACTCACTATCAAGGCACCGAAATCCACGCGACAGCTACGTAAGTAAAACCAGAATGTTCGGGACGAACGGGACGCGTGAACGCACGCCACCCCTACGACGGCCCGCGGGCGACTGACTAGGGCCGGCGCGGCGCGGCGCAGGGCAGAGACGCGGGAGCAGTCGCTCACGCGCATGCGCAGTATTGCGCAGTGGCGAGTCCGCGACGCCGCTACTCGGGGTCGTTGCCCGAGGCCGCGTACACGTGACTTAGTATTTAGTAAAATGTAGAGGTGAACTTTAAAATTATTTTTTTAATGATGAAAATTAAGGTCATGTTTTTTTTACATATTTGGAATGTGTATCAGCTTCTTATTCACCTCCTTAAATGCGTCCGTTGATTTACCAGTCACCCTGTATATGTGTAGCCTGTCATCAAACGCAATTTTTGAAATTTTGATGTTGACCCAGTTAACACAGCAAACTGTTATTACATATAATATTTAGACTACTCGTATTCAGAACGTACTAAGATATTTTTGTATTATGCTCATAAGTATAACATGTAAGAATTTTGTTGCCCGAGATACAGGTTTACCCTAGTTCAGGCACCCATTTATTTGTACTTTGTCTAGTTTTTAGAAACCTATGTAAATTATTTACCTTTTACAAATCAATAAATTATTATCTATTATATACGAGTTCACATCAGCTAGCTTGCTGACTTAAAAAAGTATGTTTGTACTATCCATACCATAACTCTTCATTTGCTGATTACCTTCACATGATGACTCGCCAGGGTAATTTTCCATATCTTTATGTAATCAGCTACCCTAGCATAACGCAACCCATAAACCCATGTAATAAGAGGGTATTATCTGATTCTGTTAAGCTCCAGTAAACAGCACACTTACCCAGGTTTCCAAACCACATGTGAGCGAGCTCATGAGCAATAGTGTTAGCAACACTGATTTTGTTTCTGGAAGAGGCTGTTGTGTCATCTATAAGGAAAGAAGTCTCCCTATATGTGATCAGACCCCAGTGCTCTGTTGCTCCTGACACATAGTCTGGAATTGCAATCATATCTGAAAATATAAATGGGGATTTGTTAGGAATGTTGTTTGTCAGGAAGGATGGAGGTTATAAATAATAATATCCGGGACAAATCACACACGGTCATCTGGCCCCAAACTGGGATTCCCTGTACTATGGGAACCAGAGACTGATATACATACACATATACATTTAAATACATACATATATAGATATAATACACCCAGACACAGAGCAAACAAATATGCTCATCACAGAAATGTTTGCCCTGGGTGGGGATCGAGCCCACGACTCTCGGATCAGTAGTCAGGATCGTTAACCACTGAGCCACAGAGTCAATCCTGGACTGTCCTGGAATGTCCAATTGTCCATAAATAAATCTATTATCTCATTCATATGATGAAAGATACTTATTGGCACTCATCAATATGGCAATATCTCATCTCATCTCATCTTATCTCACTAATATTATAAATACGAAAGTATGGATGTTTGTTTGTTTGTTCCGCTTTCACGCCGAAACTCCTGAACGGATTTGGATGAAATTTGGTAGGTAGATAGATAAAGCACTTGGCTAACACATAGGATACTTTTTATCCCGGAAAACTTAAGGGTTCCCGTAGGAATGCTTAAAAACTCAAACTTCGTCACTAGATATTAACATTTTCTTTCTTTCTGGACACAATTCTGAAGTCCACGTGGACGAAATCGCGGGCGGAAGCTAGTATGGTATATGTCGTTTTATATGGACTAGTAGACTATAGAGGGAGTTCAATAACATAATGTACATACCCAACTTTGGGAGTGGAAAAGGTACTTCATAATATTTAATGTAAAACTCAGTTGCTCTTTTTCCAATATCTTGTGCAAAATCAATTTTGAATATTTCATCTTTCTGAGCAAAAGACCTGAGTTTGAAATTATTTCCAATGCCATTGGCATTGATTTCCGTCTGCTTGTAGTGAAAGTCACACACAACAAAACAAGCTAAGTATGTGGACATAGGAACACTTGTCGCAAAAGTCACTGCTTCTGTACCCTTCTCATTATCCAAAGTCTTTGAAATTTCCTGAAAATATGAATACAGTAATAATTAATTATACCTAACTAAGAAAGTTTTCCTACCAAAATTAATTTCTGTGCTTTTTAAAAGAAAACTTATCTACAATACTTTTCAAGTTTGTAAGACTAATGAAGTTTGAGTTAGAAGTGTTCCTGACACCTGCCTATTGAGCATGACTAGTAATACTAGTAATAGGCATGAAGTACGACAAAAAGTAATATTTTTTTTACAACTTCATGTACTACACAAATGTTGTTTTGCAAAATTAAAAAAAAAAAAAAACCTGTATTGACATATTTTTATATTAATGTTATAATCAGAGATCGAAATTCGGGGGCAATTATACCTAAAGTTAGGGAGCTAGCATAATATGGACATGCCGGTGAAAAATTAACAGAATGTTGAATTAAAGTTTTTTAATAGCACACATAAAATTTTCAATAAGGTCAAAATTCACTACAATCAGATCATTACAAGTAAGAATCCCACGCTTTTTATGATCCCGGGATACTGGGAATTTTTTGTATGAAAATCTATATGTCGCAGTAAGATAGTTAAAGCCGTGATATAGTTATATCCCTAGGGATATAATTATATGCCGGAAAATAGTAATACGTAAGATGTTTAATAACTATCTTACTAGGGATATAACTATAACACGGCATTTAAGTAGTAAGATATATCACTAGATTAGTCTAGTGAAATAGTTGTCTTAAGGATTGAAGGAAGATTATACTACATTATACTTGATTAGATACTTCTTTATTATGTACAAGATTTTAATAATTTCCTTACTTTTTACTGTCATAATTTGTTGATTCTATACTCAAATATAAAAACATTATTTTAAGTACTACCTACTTATCTTCTTCTTCTTAACGTGTAGCACAATTTAACCGTCCTATCCACAAGGTATAGACGGTGGTTGCCTGGTGTTGCACTTAGCATCACCCAAGGTCACGTGTAGTAGGGCATTTAAGATTTACACCTACATACAGACGTGTGCAACGCGACCATAACACACGACTAGAAATCAGATGTGCAGGCTTCCTCACGATGTTACCCTTCGCCGTTAAAGCAGTAGTCGGTATGAAAATGCACGTAAGTTTCGAAAAACTCATTGGTGTACTGGCCAGGATTTGAACCCATGACTTCTGGTTAGGAGGATGAAGTCACTAACCGGAGTACTACTTGTTTGTTTCCTTTGTTTGTGAGATTTTCGTAATAAAAAACTTACTTTATTGGAGCTATTTATTTAAAATGAGTACCAGTTGTGCAAATTAAAGAAAATATACTTATCTTACTAGATTAGTTTAGTAAGATAGTTATATTACTAGATCATGCTCGTATTATAGTTATATCCCTAGTAAGATAGTTATGAGCCGCTGTATATAAGTAAGTCCCGGTATATAATTATATCGTAGGTCGTAGTCGACGGTGCATGCTCAGATTCTATGTCTGTGAATGCTGGTGTCCCTCAAGGCTGTGTGCTTTCGCCTACACTGGTCCTTCTGCATATCAATGATATGCTGCAAATCAGCAGCACTCATTGTTATGCGGATGACAGCACAGGTGATGCCTTCTATACCGGCCGTGCCAACATTTCTCGGGAAAACGTCATCGAGAGCCGAAACAAACTTGTGTCGGAAATTGAGGCCTCTTTAAAGAAAGTCTCAGAATGGGGTCGACTTAATTTGGTCCAATTTAACCCCACTAAGACACAAGTTTGCGCGTTCACTGCCAAGAAAATGCCATTTGTCGTATCACCTCGTTTTGAGGACACTCCCCTAAATGCCTCAGCTAGTATCGGAATTCTTGGAGTCGACATATCGAGTGAAGTCCAGTTCCGTGGTCATCTAAAGGGTAAGGCTAAATTAGCCTCGAAGAAGCTTGGTGTGCTCAATAGATCGAGACGGTATTTCACTGCGGCGCATCGCCTGCAACTTTATAAGACGCAGGTTCGGCCTCATATGGAATACTGTTCTCATCTCTGGGCAGGGGCACCCCAGTACCAGCTTCTCCCTCTGGACCGCATTCAACGGAGAGCAACTCGAATCGTCGACTGCCAGGATATTTCAGATCGGCTTGACTCCCTGGCGCTGCGTAGAGATGTAGCCTCGCTCTGCATTCTCTATCGCATGTACAATGGGGAGTGCTCCGAGGAATTGTTCGGAATGATCCCTGCCGCCTCTTTCCGCCATCGTTCTACGCGACAACATATTCATCCCCATCACATAGATGGTTGGCAGTCCACAACTGTGCGTTTCACTAGAAACTTTCTACCTCGCACAACCAAACTGTGGCATGAATTGTCGCCTGCAGAATTTCCGGACCGATACGACATTCAAACCTTCAAGAAAAGAGCGTACTCCCAAATCAAAGGCCGGCAACGCACTTGTGACTCCTCTGGTAATCACTTACCATCAGGTGATCCGTCTGCTCGTTTGCCACCTCTGCCATAAAAAAAATATATCCCTAGGGATATAACTATATTACGGCTTTGACTATCTTACTGCGACATATATAGGGTGTTAAAAAAAGTGCGTTTGAAATTTTAAGGGGTTACTCAGAATCAAGTATAGAATCCAGGAAAAATATTGAAAAAATCCGCTCATAATTTTTTTATTTTTTTTATTTTTCATACATATTCTTGATTCACTATTCAGATTTAGTATGAGAATCTGAAAAAAAAATTGAAGAGCAGATTTTTACAATATCTTTCCTGGGTTCTATACGTGATTCTGAGTAACCCCTTAAAATTTCTAACGCACTTTTTTAACACCCTGTATATATATATTCAGAAAGGCATATCCATACTATTCTTTCTTGGGAAAAAATGAAATTTCCCCTGAATTTCCAATCACTAGTTATAATAATATCATGTTTTTTTCATATTGTTATACCTAACCAGTTATAATAAGGTGAGTATATAAAAAACAGATATTTGTAAATAAAAAATAATATAAATGTTATATTACTTAGTATAAATGTTATATTTATATTTTGTAAAGTTTTACCTGGAAACATTGATCTTACATTCATGTTAGAGAGTGCCACATGAGACGTCGGTTTCACCAGTGTTATATCATAGGTAGCTTTGAAGTCAGGTTCATCAAAACAGGGGAATGCTTGACGAGCATAAGTGGGCTGAAACTTGCTGGCCACCATAGCTCTGTAAAGAAAATAGAAATGTTAAGGCCAGAGCACTTATTCTTTTTAAAGAGATTATATAATGGCTCAGTCTTCAGTAACTCTTTATCTTGTTGGCTTTATTGTGCACCTATGAGACTACCTGTATTGTACATAAGTACAATGTGCAAATGCAGGGGTGGAAACGGTATGCTCGGCTAAAAATACTGATTTTACTGATGTCTGAACTCGAAATTACTGACCTTTTACTGACGCTTATTGAAGACCATTTGAGGATATTCTCAGTAATAAGAAAAATTCAGTGTATTTGTTTGGCCTACACCATCCCCATATCCACACCATCAGTGTGTCAATACCGTGCATTTTACAGATTTTACCTACATTAGCGGCTTCCTACTTTGACGACGCATGCATCGAGCAATTAATTATAATGAATTATACTTTTAGCTTTGAGTGCGACTGCGACCGAACGTCGCACACAAGATTCGCTAACTTATTATCTGTTATCTCTAAATAAACTATAACTTGAACTTGTGAATCTTTTGCACTCCACTCAGTAACTCACTGTGTATGGTGGCCTCCACACACCACACAAATATAAAACTGAAACTTTTTACTTAAAATTGAAAAACAAACTATCAAATAAACGCATCTATTAAAAAATATATAAACTATCAAATAAATGCATCTATTTAAAAAAATATATATGTTCCTGCTCCTATTTTAAAAATAATTCATTTAGGATTAGGTACCATTATTGTTTTTCATGCGCAAATAGTTTTCGTAGCGGAAAAATCTTAAAACGGCTTGGAAAAACTGACATAACTGACCATTTTCTGAAAAAACTGACTTTTACTGACCAAAGCAAAAAATACTGACTTTTACTGACTTTACTGACTAGCTTCCACCCCTGCAAATGGTAGACATTACAAATTACATCAGTTTTATGAGAGCATCTACCATGTGCTGATTCTTAGTAATCAAAAAGTCGGCCTGCAAAGCGCATGTATGAATATTAATACTTATGATGAGGTTCGATTATTATGTACGAATTAGAAGTAGGTAAATATCATAAAAAATTACATAGAAGCTAGTTTACCCATTGTTCTTTAGACGAGATAAATAGAATCCTACAATATTATGCGTCAAGTCACCACTGAAGTTTATGTCTATTTTATAATTTCCGGGAGCGAGAGTATTATCGAAATATATCAGCAACTGCTCCAGCTGTTTCACCTCCAAGAACTTTGATACATTCACCTCCTCTTCGCCTCTAAAGACTCTTATATCAATGATATCCAAAAAGTTCGAATGTAAGTTCAAATAGTTTTTCTCTTGCTTCACGTTCACATCAATTTTTACGTTGCCAGTAAACTTCCCAGTTTTCAAGTCTGGGTGAAGCAGCAACTTGTAGTTCACCGGACGAACCAGAGAAGACAATCGTTCTGACAAAGTCACTTTCAGCGGTGGATTTTCCATTGTATTTTCAGAACAGCGTATCAATTTAGAACCTGAATACCGGCGGTACACTAAAGCACAAATTTTTGATATGAAAACCGGAGAAATTCTGCTCATCGATCGATGTTATTGAGATTTTTGGTATTATTTTGCTGCTGGAGAGGTGCAGGTTATGTTTGTGTTGTCACTGTCACTGTCACATTGACATTTGCATTTGAGACGTTTTTTTGCTTGACTTGCTTTGGATACAAGATTTCATTTCTTGTATCCGGATCAAATTGACGACGGCGACGCGACGCCGACGGTACGATGATAGAGACACAGATGAAAATGTAGAGGTGTGTTTTGGTAGGGCGATGATAGAGACAGATTATAATGTAGAGACCTACCCCATATAGCAATGACGACGGGATACCCATCCCGTCGTCATTGCCTTCTACAATTTGCCGTTTTTCAATGAAGAAAAGTAACTGTGATGTGTGTATTATCTAGCTTGGGTATTAACTCGGCCGCTTACAAAACTTGTCCGCGGACCAGATCATCATTTGGACGTAGTTTAGCAGAAAGGACTCAATCCAAAAACACGTAATTTAGCAAAATGGACTCTATCCATAAACCTTAAAGTACTTAATCCACTAACAAAGGTTTATGGATTGAGTCCTTTCTGTTAAACTACGTCCATGTTAGAATTCACTAGTGGTCAAATGGTCCCATGTAATTTTAAAATTACAGCCCAAATGATATGGTCCCATTATTGTGAATACATTGATGGATGGATGAATGTAGAGAAGTGTTTTGGTAGAGCGATGATAGTCATGAATGAAAAGCAACAGACGTGATATGGTAGAGCGGTGATAGTGACATGGACAAAATGCAGATCTATACGTGTTTTAGTAGACCGGTGATAGAGACATGAATAAAATGAGGGAGGCGTGTTTTGGTAGAGCGATGATAGGAAGAATGAAAGGCAACAGACGTGATATAATAGTAGCTGTGATAGAGACACAGATGAAAATGTGTAGAGGTGTGTTTTGATAGGGCGATGACAGAGACAGGTTGTAATGTAGAGACATGTTTTAGTAGAGCTATGATAGAGAAAGGGTGTGATGTAGAGACATATTTTGGTAGAGGTTGATATACATACATCATCCCTGACGAAATATAGAAAGTCCTCATGTCATCCATGACTATCATCGCTCTACCGAACCATGTCTCTACATTTGAAAATGAAATTAAATGAAATCAAGTTTACTGTCACAAACAACTTACATGTAATAGTACAGATAAACTTACAAAAAAGTACAATACAAAGACACATTAAATACTTTAGCTACAAATGGACCAGGTTCAGCTGGTACTCTGGTACTGGCAATTTAAAAAAAATGCACAGCGCTTTCACACAGCCATTTCACCCTGTCTCTATCATAGATCTACCAAAACACGTCTCCACATTACAACCTGACCTGTCTCTATCATCGCTCTTTCTAACCAAGTATGTTCATTTCATCCATGACTATATAATCGCTCCACTAAAACACGGTTCTACATTTTATGTATGTCTCTATCATAGCTCTACCAAAACATGTCTCTATCATACATAGCTCTACCAAAACACGTCTCTACATTACAACCTCTCTCTATCATCACTCTTCCTAACCAAGTCTGTCCATTTCAGCCAGGACTCTATCATCGCTCTATCAAAAGACGCTTCTCCATTTTATCCACGTCTGTTCCCTTCCATTAATGATTCTACATGTTATCGCTCTACTAAAACGCGTCTCTACATTTTATCCACGTCTCTTTCATCGGTCTACTAAACTACGTCTCTACATTTTATCCATGTCTCTATCACCGCTCTACCCTATCACGTCTGTTGCCTTTAATTCATGACTCTATCATCGCTCTACCAAACCACTTCTCTACATTTCATCCATCCATCCATCAATGTATTCATAATAATGGGACCATTTGACCCCTAGCAAATTAAAGAATATCATTTGAGCTGCAATTTAAAATTACATGGGACCATTGACCACTAGTGAATTCTAAAATGATGATCTGGTCCGCGGCCGAGTTAATACCCAAGCGCGTTACTTGAGTGGAACTTACTTGCCATTATTGAGAGAGCTAGAATATAATCCAACGATGCCATTATCCAGTCTGCCCTGATAATTGATAGTCAACGAGTAATTCCCTCTCGGCACTGTATTTTGCAGCGTCACGTATAGCAGTTCCCTCTTGTCCTTTACAATTTCCAATCTCACCACTGGCAAATCGTTACTTCTGCTATCTCTAAAGTACACCGACTTTAGGGTCAGATTTTTTATGTGTAACGTTATTTTTTTACAGGGTAGCGTGACCTGAATGTTTATAGTGACGCTTCCATCAAAGGTTTTGTTCACTGCGTTTGGATGAAGTAATAGTTTGTAGTTAGTGGGCTTAATATATCTTGGTAGTCGGTAGTCAATGATCTGTAAGTAAATAATTAGTATTGATGTTAATATAGGTACTTGTTAAGGAGTTTTCTTACCGTCAGCGTAAAAACGTATACTTGATTTTTTCATGAAACTAACCGTAAATTACATAACAGGCAGTAAAAATATTTTTTAATACTTAACACTAAAACGAACCACATTAATTAGGTATTCACCCTATGCGTTTCATAATGATAAAACAACGATTCAAAAAAAATGTGATGGTCACTTGCTATATTAATATGATTTAAGTATTTACAATAAAAGAAAAAAAGAAATACTGTTTTTTAAATTAAAAACCATATTAAGACTAAGAACCAGTTTTTGATGTACCTACTTACAGGGCATTCTCAACTGAATCGTTTATAAAGTGAGCGGTAGGAAGGTATTTCTAGTGTATGGATAAATGAGTTAGGTACTATTCGGCAAGGGTGAACCTTAACAAGGCAGTCAAGTCACAAGACAGTTACTGTGACAAGTTACAAGAAAGATAACTGTTCAGGCACGGGCTGGGCCCTTACCTGACAGTTACCTACATTAATTAAATGAAATGAAACTGTAACACTAACAGTGTCAACACTAAGTATAAATAAAACTAAAAAAACAATTTATGTAAAAATATAATTACTCCTTACAATCCGGTAGTTGACTGCTAGTCATTTGAGTTACTTTTTATCAAATATCAAAAACGGCATTTTGTTCTAAAAATGTTTGAAATTTTGTACGATGACGTCATTGTTCAATATAGTAGTTTGCATACTAATTAGGAAATTCTTATAAATAAAAAATTGTGATGAGAATTAAATTAGAATTAAATTATGGAGAAAATGTGATGAAAATTAAATTGATTAAGATTTTCAACAATTTCAATGAAAGAGCTATTTAGTCAATAATATTTTGTAATTTATTTTTCATGCAGTCAACTCCCGGATTCGTACAAATACAAAATCGTGTTAGGTAGGCGTTTTTTCATGAAAACTTGATTTTAGTTTCATGATATCAGTTCTAATCTTAAGATTGCGTGAATCTTTTTACTATCGAGCGACTGAGGAGCAAGATAAGTATTGTCATGGCAAAAAAAAATCGAACTTGAGATTTTGGTGGGGATCGATTGTCTTGCATGTATAGAGCCCAAAAAATAAAAAATGAAAGTGTGTGTGTGTGTGTGTGTGTGTGTGTGTGTGTGTGTGTGTGTGTGTGTGTGTGTGTGTGTGTGTGTGTCTGTCCCGATCTCTATCTCCAAGACCACTGGACGGATTTGGACGAAATTTGGGTTAGAACAATATTTTGTTAATATCTCCAACCGTTTTTTTTTTTAATAACGCCATTTTTTAGGGTTGCCACCATAGTAAAAAATACTTTTTTTTTCTCAAAAATGCCTAAAAATTTTGATGAAACTTTGTACAGTTCTTTGTTTTTAAATAGCCTACGACAATAGGTAGTTGGTTACTTCAGGAAAAATCGAATTATAGGATTTCCCATACAAACCGAAGTTCTTTGTTACTTTTTCTCAAAAATGACTGTTACTATTTTAATGAAACTTTGTACTTTTCCACAACTTTATACTGCCTTATATAATAGGTAATTCATTGTTCCAGGCAATATCGAAATAAGGTACCTCCCATACAAAACAACATTGTTAATTTGTGAAGTCTACCACTTGCTACTTAATGCTGATTAGGGTTGAAAGATATCAATATAGTATATGCTAGATTAAATTTATGGGATTCGCGAGAAAGTATGCACAGCGTGGCTGTACAATTTATTTCATACTTTCTTATCGAAAAACGGTTTCTGAAACACCATCCATCGATTTTTTTTTAAATTAAAAAAAACTTGCGCCGCAAACACTTACAGGAATACTTTTCTAATTTCTAATTACCTTACCTTAGAGCCATTAGGTACTTTCTGTTCAATTTCTGTATTAGCCTCTATTTGTTTTTGACGACCGCATCTGTGATGTACAGTCGCGAGTGTCACAGTTGAAATCAGCAGAAACAGAGCTGCCATTCCGAAGAAAATCAGCAGCTTATTATTTCTTATCCACACTAATGTTTTGGGTCTCATCTGAAATAACACTGGAAGTCAGCACAGAGAAAATAGGTATAATAATATGTTATTTCTTCTAAAACAGAGAAAATAGGTATAATAATATGTTATTTCTTCTAACACAGAGAAAATAGGTATAATAATATGTTATTTCTTCTAAAAAGTGCGTTTATAATTTTACGGGGTTACTCAAAATCAAATGCAGAATACAGGAAAATATTGAAAAAAAACCTATATTCTACGTTTTTTTTTCAGTTTCCCATACAAATTCTTGATTATTGAAAAAAATAATTGAAGATCGGATTTTTCATTATTTTTTTCTTGTATTCTATACTTGAGTCTGAGTAACCCCTCAAAATCTCAAACGCACTTTTTTAACACCCTGTATAATCATAGAAACATTAAAAGGTGCTCACATAATTTTATTTAGATACGACACGTTTAAAACCTATTTTATCCCCACTGCTGCGGCCCGCGTCTTAGCTCAGGAAGGTTGCTTGCTCCCGTGTATCTAACCTTCCTGAGATATTCCCATAGCTCAGCAAGGTTAGATACACGGGAGCAAGTCCGGATTGTTGGAAATTGTGCAGCTGAGGCTAGTGGCCAGTCTAATTTTGTTACTGAAGTTTGTAAATGTCACGCATTTGTCCTTAACAAACTGCCTTGCCGGCCACGAGGGAAACCTTAATCATTGCAATTTAGACGCAGCCGCAGGGGCGCCAACAATAATACGTCATGAAAACGTCGGGAAAAGATGGGATACACTTTTATTTCTTTATTAACTACCTCACAATCGAAAGCAACCGTCGCCGGAAGCACCAGACATTACCCGCAGAAGGGAGAGGTCGCTTTTAGAGAGGGGCAGGGTAGGTATGTTGTACTGTACTACAGGTAGTACTAAGGTACACAACTGTGACGTCGTCGTCGCCGCGTAACACGTGATAAAATATAATTACAACTATTCGATGTTACAAAAACAATTTAATTAATTGAGAAATCGAGTAAGTTATTATTTTAAATCACAATTTCTATTAAAACAAAGTATTAGATCTCAACCGAAAGGTACTCGTAAAGTCTAAGAAGAGTCAATTTAAGTGGCTAAATAATGTAAACAAATGATATAACGTCATAAAGCTTTTACTAAGTGACCTTTGTGTTTTATTAAAACCTATTTAAATACGAATTTCAGACACTTTACTTTCAATTACGTTGAGATGAGAATGAAGGTGAAGTGCATTGCTCCCACTCATAAAATAAGAGCTACCGACGCAAACGCATTTATAGCTTGATTATACACGTAACGAGTAAAGTGGCGGGGTACTTTCTGCCGAGTGCTCGTTCGGTGTAAACGCATCACCGAGTGTTATAGTACTTATCAAAAGCCTTATAGCAAGGCGAGACAGCCACTTTTTTCGAGCCAGCAAGAGAAATATGTATGGATAGTGCCTGTGATCGAAAAAATAAACGACTGAACGACTGACTCACCGCACCGCAAAGTAAAAAAATAAAATAATCGCCTATACAGGATGGTAAAAAAAGTGTAATCAAGGAATTATATTACCACTATAATATAAATAAGTACCCGTACACGTATAACGAATTCTACGAAGTCAAATATTAAGGGAAATTATAAAATCTTATTTCCATTTCAATGGAGGAACTGGAGGTGAGCGAGGTGGACAAGTGTTTAGTAGAAACAGGATAATAATAGCAAGAGCCAGACTCGTGCCCCTGCAGTAGATAAGATATGGATTTTTAACTATTTAAATCTACCCCTGTGTTAGATGTTAGCGTTTCTGTCAGGGTTTTTTGGGCAGACTGATTAAGTGCCTAATAAATGCCCATTTCTGCCTGGGTTTAATCTGTTAGGACAAGAAAAGGCACAGGCGGATTAAACGTCAACAGCGCCCTAGGCAAGCACCTCATCGGCGGCGCCTCTCTGGTGGCCATGTATTATAACTACCTACCAAAATCTTAATCTGATATAATAATTATAATAATATATTGTATATTGGGTTATAAATTGGTTTTATAAGTAATTTAGTTAGTTTATTCGCAAAATAACTCGTAGGCTAGGACACGTGTACCCTTATTAGCGTTAATAAAAAATGTGATGCGAGTGAAATATAATTCATAGTTTCTGTGCCTTCCTCTTCAGGAAACCTACTATTCAGTTGTGGTCCTAGCAAAATTCGTAGGTGTTGCAAAATCTAATGGTAGCAATATTTATCAATAGATTACTTGAATTTTATTAAGAAGTCGTAGATCAATTCTTTCTACTCCCTTCTTTATCTTCATTAATAACATTTTCCTTGACGCAGAATTGATTGCCTTGTTTGTACTTGCATTTTTAAGATGTTTTAGGTCAATTTTATACCCTCCTTTACGTATGTCTCTATAGTAATGTTATTTACAAAGCAGCCCAATCAATGTATCTCCTTAATTATTAAAAAATGCGAGCGAAGCGAGCGCAATTTATTTTTAATTTATTAAACGAGTATCTCAGATTAGCAGCAGAATTCTTAATCGTTTTTGATAAATTTCACTGTAGTCAGTTTTCTGCATCCAGTAATTACGAATTACAATTCACGAAGTAGTTGAAGAATGGCTCTGCTTTTTAAAAGGCGAGAACGTAGCGAGCGCAAAAAAAATGTCTAAAGAAGGGAAAACAGAACTCTACATGGAATCGCAAAATAATCTGTAATGCTGCAGACGGTGCTTATCTTGAGAAAAGATAAAAGAACAAATAATTTCCGAAAATCAAGCAAATCAAACTCATGTTATGATTTGCGTACACGTACGAATCGCAGGATCAATCCTCGGTAGTCGTTATTTTCGGTCGATTTCAAAGCCACACTATAGCAGGCGTCCGGTGCGGTCGCACCGCTCGCACCACCCTAGAGCCGCTACTATTCACAAAAAATCTGCGTCCAATTCAGCGCTAATAATAGAGATAAGTTCGTAGTTTCGCGGTCATTTCGTATTCAGTAAAGATACTTCAGACTCCTTTATAGCTGAATATTTGACAGACTAAGATTTGAATTGACACTTTGCAAAACTATAAAAGTAAACAAATATTGCAGAAACCATTATAGATTTAATTTTGGTGCAAACTTTGTGTCACATTATTATAAAAAATAACTGTTGTAAAAGTCTATCATCGCGCGCCCCTTTGTTACTTGCGCCCCTAACCACTTGTCTAGTTTGACTTTACGGATAATCCGCCTTTAAAGTCAAAGACAAAAATTATTTATTTATTAAAATAATAATACCTATGCTTAAGTAGTGTCCTAACTGAGTTCATTTCTTTCCTTACATTTCCATACATGTTTTTCGAGAAAATGTTATTTTCTTCCGTTAGGGTTTTATTTAACGGAAATGAAAGTAAGATGACTATGTCAACTGGGTGACAACTATAACTAAAAAAAACCTGATGGTAAGGTTGTTTACCCCTTACAGCTTTTAAAACATTATCTGAGAAGAAAGTAATTATCTCGAGAAATAAAAATGTGGTGTTCTTTTTTTGCATATTCTACATAAAACACACATAAAAATTGGTGATACGAATTTTGAAAAATGTTGTCAATAGTGTCTGTTAGTCATCTGAGTTACTTTTTTTATCAAATGTCAAAAACGACAATTTGTTCCAAAAATGTTTGAAATTGTAAACGATGCAATATAGTAGTTAGCACACCTATACTTATTACGTTTTTTTTTATTAAAAATTTAAGAGAGTAAGTTTTGCTGCCATTTCAATAAAAGAGCTATTTGCTGAATAATACTAATTCTTAATTTACTTTTGATGCAGTCAATTACCCTATGTATGTGTCCACTACTCTTCACGCAGCTGTACACTAATTTAGCTCCTGTCAGCTAGAGGTAGCTTCGGTGTTCGTGACATTTTATACCAACTTTTTCCAGAACTCCGCTCCTTCACTACCGCCGTTTCCATCAAATATCAGTTTCACAACACCACCTTTTTTTAAATTTGTGTAATTAAGTAATTCCATAATTAATGTTTGTTTATTGACGAGTTAATAAGGAGTTAAGTTAAAGTTTTCCTTCATTAATTAGGTACTATACGTATGAGGTATTGTTAAAATATCACATTTATTTAAAAAATAGCTGTGCTTTCTTTTGTTGACACGCAAGTCTTTCTAACTACTTACACAAAAACAAAACAAAAAAAAAAAACGGTCGCAGAACTAGTGTAGCCTACTTTTCTCAGTTTCTTATCGAAGATCAACATCTTTTTTTATGGACGAACTATCCAAAGTATGTTTCTTACAAAATAATAAAATATACTATATAAAGTAAACTACGTTTCTAAACTAATAAATAATACTAATAAACTAAAGTACGTTTCTTACAAAATAATAAAATTTACATAATGACGGCAGTCTTCACGGCTTGGAAAAGGTGTTTCTAAGACTGTGGACATTAATTTCTTCTAACTTTAGCTTATTTCTCTTTATGTGGTTACTGATATTTACTTGCCTATTGGATAACTCTCATGTAAATAATAATATTTTCAATGTTTTACCTCTACTTTAAACTGCACTATAAACACCTTGCAAAGTGTGGTAAAACGAACTGCAATTATAAACGCGATAATCGTGAATAATACCTGCTGCTCACACTTCGTTTCTTGATACTTAATACCTTTTTTAATATTTTACACGGTTATTTCAGATAAAAAGTGCAATATTTTACTTCAAACTGGACTTCATAATTTTTGTATAAGATTCACATTGATCTGTTCACACGCATTTTGTAAGTATGATAGTGATACAAGATGAGTGAAGATAGGAAAATTATTTAAAAAACACCTTCTTACGTGAATATTATGTAAACACTTGCGTAGGAAGCTTACATTAGAATATTAAAGTATCATGGTACTTATATTAAACACTAAACTTGTTTAAAATCATAATAAATGCAACATTAGCAAAGTTTCACTGACCTCGGTTAAATGAACTGACTCCTTTCACTTTTATTAATGGTAGCACTGTTAGATATTAAATGTTACTGTTAATTTCTTGAGAATGATCAAGTTTTTGAGGAGCATTAAGTGCTGCTCCTGCGTTGACTGAATCGCAAATCACAATGGCTTTGGCTGTGCCCGTTTAATGAATCATTTCGTAATTTCGTATCGGCATTAGTTTTCACCTTGTCACAACAACTGTCGCACAATGACGCGAGATCCATCGAAATGAAGTGACCATAATGAACCTCACTTGAACAAACTGAAACTAAATTAGCAATATTAGATTATTTTTTTCAATGTCACGTTGCGTTGTAGTGCAAAAGTACTACGGTTGCAAAATTTCGTTAATATTCAGAATACTTCTGAAAATATCGTTTTAAATTTCTGAAATTTTGTGTTAGTACCTATTTGATTTAAAATAATAAGGAAATTCTTATTATCGCCTTGAATGCGTTCAAAATTATTCGTTAATTATCAACTTTTTCATATTTAATATTTAATACTTAATTCGGCTCCAGACTAGACGGTCTAAGACCATCAGAACAACTTGTTGTTGTACAACTATAATATGTACGGGCAGGTATGGGTATGTCAGATGTGTGGGTTTATACGGTAGCGTTCATAATAAACTGACACTTTAGTTCAGCTACTTGCCAAAAATAAAAAAATAGAGGAAGGTATACCCATGAATGATACCACAATCATTAATCATATTTGGATCAATTCGTTGTTAAGAAAAGAGCCTGAACCGACACACGACACTTATGCTAAGACGAATTGTTGGGTCGTTCCCCTTATAAAGGGCATATCGAACGAATAAACCCCACTTTAACAGTAACTTAAATGTACCTAATCACATTCAACAAAGTTGATTTACTTATGTCACTGACATAAGTACTTATTCTAATTGTGAATTTGAAAGTAGTGGGTCAAAAATCTTTATTAATATTGATAATTAATGCGAAAGTGAGTTTTTAGTTTGTTTGTTTGTCATTCTTTTATGTCACATCCGAGTAAACAATTCACATAATTTATGGCCCAGAGACATATGGTAGGGTGAAAAGTAAAATAGGCTAAAAAGTGAAAAGTGAAATAAGCTAAACTTTATTCTGTAAAAATTTCGAATTCCTTTAGAAATCAACTCGGTAAATCTGTTATTTTATTCCTATACTTACAGGAGTTTATATAGAGAGGGGGAACAACATAAGGATTGTTTCATTTCCGAAAACTCATTTCCGTGCACTCTCAACGACAGTCATAGAAAAGACTTCATGGGCGGAGCCACTGGCAAAAATGTATTCTAGTTGAATATTCCGAATCTTATAAATTTTCCGTAATTTTCCAAGTTTTAGTTACATAAATTCCAAAGGTTTCGTCTGTCTGCCAATTTAAGTTTAGGGTCCAGACTATGATAAAGAAAGAAATGATACTTTGGGTAAACTACTTTAAATATTTTCTTATTATTAAGAACTTACCATAGAGTACTTACATACTTACCTCAGATTTTTTAAAACTTTCTACAGATAAAGATGTTTCTATTTTCGGCTTTTTGGTATGTATGTATATCCAAGATTTTCTCAATAACTACTTACAGATTACAATAAACTTATTTATAGAAAATTTGTAGTTGGAGGAAGAATCTTAGCTATGGTTCTAGGGTCTGTGGTTCTTATGCAAATGAGGCATTACGCAAATGAGTCTGTGAATGCAGTACTTGTTGATGTCTTTTGTACGGTCAACACGTTTTAGTTAAGTTGTGCTAATAAATACGATCTTAAATAAAAATATATAATTGACAATGCTTAACACGATATAAACAACCGACGTTAATCTTAAAAAGTACGATTTTAACCTATTTCAATTCACTTATATGGGACCACTTCGAAATTATTATCTAAAGAGTAAAAATATAATCATCAAAATTATTACACATTTGCAGAAAAACCACTTAACATCCACAAAAAGAACATTAGTCAACTGAGAACCTCCTCCTTTTGATCGAAGTTACTCTTGAAGTAATTAATCTTTTTAATACAGTGTATAAATATGGAACTATTCGAAATCATTATCTTTTGACTAAAAATATAATCATTAAAATGAATGATACCCAATCGGAACCCTCCTTCTTTTGTTCAAAGTCGATTAAAAACAAATAGAATAAATATTTAGAACTACACAGCTTACATCTATTCATACCATAGAACTTCCTTGAAGTAGCTTTAAAACAATTATTTTTAAGTAACGAAAAGAAAATTATTAATTTGTGGTTAACCTACCAGTTGCACTAACACAAAATGGTTTCTATGATTTGCCAATACGTGATAAAACTTAATTTGTGTTTTAATGAGTTTTCATACCATCGAATGTAATACACAGAAAGGAAGTGCGGTGATAAATATGCATCTGTCACTGTGACAAGAGATCCGTTAATTCATAAATAACCAAAATTCCGAAAATTGTGTAATCGATACTTTATTGCGCAATCTTGCATAATAAAACGTAATTTCACCAAAATGGTTATAATCATTTAGGTCGCGTAAGTCTGATGAAACTGAATTAAGCTAAATTAAATTATATCTGAACGTGGCCGAACCGAATTTTCCTGAGCGCCCGTAATTGACAACATTACCATTTTTTTTACACCACCAATTTTTTTTATGTACCTACGTTTCAAGAAGGATTTTCAATAATTATACTTCCACGTTTCTTCTTTATTTTATTTTAAATTATTACATATTTCTCGAGAACAATTTATTTTTTCTGCTAAGGTTTCATAGGCTGGTTGCACTGGGTTATTTTTGGACCCCCCACCAAAACTACACAGTGTCTTCTCCTCATGAATCTGAGCAACTTTCCCCAAATAACCAATGGTCAATTCAAAAAAAAATTTGGGCATTTCCATACAAAATAGGCCGATCACGTGATCAAATTAGTATGAAAGGTCCAAAAATGTTTTTGCGAATTGACCATGGTTACTTGGGGAAAGTTGTTACGTTTCGTTAATAGAAGCCACTGTGAAGTTTTGGTGGGGGGTCCAAAAATAACCCCGTACATACATGTCTTGGGTATATATAAGGGGGGGGGGGGGGCTAACCCGGTTCGGAACCCTTCCCCCCTCTCCTTCAACAACCTTCCTTCTACAAAAATATCACGGAATATTCAACGAATGACACGTAAACGTAAAATTCGCTAGGTTGAATGGCTTTGGAATATTTCCCTACTTTGGAATAAATGAGCAGTTTGCATGTTTTTCTGTTATGTGTACATATAGTTCATTACAAAAATTGTAAAATTTTCGTGCTCGCTGTGCGCGCGCCTTTTTCACAGAGCTCTATATTATTGTTGTTGATATGAAAATTCTTACAAATGCCGCTAATCTGAGGCAATTCTAGTGCTCCTGACTACTGATCCAAGATTCGTGGGTTTGATCCCCACCCAGGGCAAACATTTCTGTGATGAGCAGATTTGTTTGCTCTGTGTCTGGGTGTATTATATCTATATATGTATGTATTTTAAAGGTATATGTGTATGTTTATCAGTCTCTGGTTCTCATAATACAGGGAATCCTAGTCTGGGGCCAGATGACAGTGTGTGATTTGTCCCGGATATTATTCTTCTTATTCTTGTTCTAAGCCTAATTCCTTCTTTAACTATACTTTTGTAATATGGTACTGAGTTTTGACCGCTAGTGGTTAGTCCGCTTGCTTCACATAAGTAGGTCGCGGGTTCGACACTCGGCCAAACTCGGCGGGGTCCAAATTTGTAGGACTCGCTTTGATTCGTGGCAGGAAATTTTCTGAGCCCACATCTGGTTAGCTACCACCGTCTTATTCTAAGTTTTGCCGCCAAACATCAATGTTAACAGCATTGATGTGTTCCAACATGAAGATAAGAGAGTCAGTTCCCTCATTGCGTTGGGGAATCTCGGCAAGTCCGCTTCCATCTTCGGCATCATCATCACTTACCATCAGATGAAATGATGCCAGGGGCTTACCAATCAAAGAAGTAAACATATTATGCCCTATATCCCATTCGTCGCGCTTCTTTTTAAATACCTAGTAAAACATAATTTCTACAGTTGCGTAAACATGTAAGCTTAAAAACACAGTTATAATTAATCTCATTTCCGGAACCAAGGTATGATTTACCTAACACGAAGACTATCGTAAAGTACCTGTTAATACTACACGAAAGTTTTCTGGAACGCTATGATAATTCTCATATTTTTGGACCGTCGGACCCCCTCCATATGAAAGCCATGTATACGTATACGCCCATGTATACGGTGTCCAACTGGGTGGCCACTAATGTAAAAAAATGTAAATACTAAAATAGTACCTATTTTATTTTTGCATTGTCTACATAAAACAATTAAAAACTGGGGATCAAAAATTTGAAATGTTGTCAGTTATCACAATCTTATAGACCGAAACATTTTTTCATGAAATTACTGTTTGGTATTCCTCCGTTAGACCAGAATCTGTTTGATCGTTTAATGAAATTACCCGTATTTTCACGAAATTGCGGTTTACGCGATCTTACAGTAACAAATCTAGTGCTTGTAATCAAGTCTACTTTTAATTTTACATAATCATTTACGTAAATCATTTACACTTGGCACAAAACAGAAATAGTGCCGCACTTTTTATGTCGGAGGCCAAAACCACTTCGGGTCGCTGAATCAGTGAAGTAAAGAAGAATGTAATCATTTATATTCATCAACCATAAGATATGTTTATCACCGCACGGCACGTATGCGGCTTGTCATATAGTTTATACTATAATTTTGTAACTGGGTACCTAGAAGTGAGAAAAGAAAGCGAACATTATTTGTACGTGGAAAAAATATAAAAAGTAACATAATTATATAAAACAGTAGTTATGTACAGGTACTTTATTATATATTAACTTTTTTAAATTAAGGCATAGATTTTACACAACCAATAACAAATTATCAATAAATAAATAAATAATTATTTTTACTTAAGTGTAGTGACGTAGAAACAGACTTATTTAACAAAATTTTACAAATTAATTGTTTTTTTAAGTTTAACACTTACATTTAACTATCCACACCGTCTAACTTAAATAATTTATTTCACGGGTATGAAAGTTCTAAGTGAGCACCCTTCTCTGACCTCATAAAAGTAAATTGTACAGCCACGCTACACATACTTTTCACGTAACCCTCATCGTCTGGCACACACAGGTGATTATTCATAAATGAGAATAATTAGGTACATTACGCTTATGCAGCAGCATAGTGTAGAAGTAAGTGTATTCAAAACAATTATAATAGGTTACAATTACAATATTTACAATTGTAATCAGGATTTGTTAAAGATAGTATTATGATCTTCTTTCGTATTTTTTTCTGAAATAACAACCTGGCTATGTGTAGGTACCTAGAAGGCCATTTAAAGCTATAGACAGTACAGTTAAAGTTTCATTAAAATCGTTAGAGTCATATTTCAGGGAAATATACATATATTTGTTTTTGTTTTGATGATTTCCTAATATGCTGAAACCCTACTACGAGTATAAGTTAGGGATATTTATAAAAGCGCTAGAATCTAAGCTGGACTTATATTTGGACATCAATAAATTTTATGTTTTAAACAAATTATTGATCCAATCGATTTCATCAAAAATCCCCTTCAATCTTTTTTTGTTATGTATGACTGTACCCCTTCGTCTTTCAAAAGTAAAAATTGCAACTTAAAAACAACAGGCGTTTCACATCCCGACTGTACTTGGTACTTATTAATCAGTCTTCATCACTAGTTAAAGTAAGCTCCGTATTCCATGCCTTGACTATTGTAACCGTAATGTACATTGGCCATTTGCTCGTCATGGCGGCCCTTCACGGAGTTATGGTTCTTGAAGGCGTTGAATAGTATCAGCCCCAGGGCCATTTTGCCGACCATCAAGGACTTGAAGAGCATAAACTTGAGCATGCTGAGGAAGAAGGGGACTATAGTAGACTGGATCAGGAACGGCATGATGAACATTGGCAGGATCCGTTGCAACAGTTTCTTTTGTTTGCCTCGACCTGAAAGGTAAATAATGCATTGTCAAAAAAGCTTTTAAGCAGTTCTTCGGTAAATAGGGTAAATACCAAAAGTACCCGAAAAAATTCGACCATGGCTTCTTTTTATGAACTTGAAAAATTTTACTCAAGAAACTTATTCTCAACTTGAAAATATATTAACGTTCTCGTGTTGTTCACTTGTATGGGAACTTTTTTGTGTTTGTATGGGAACGCCAAAAAATATTAACGCGATAATGTTGTTGAGTTTTATGAGTAGAAACCGTACGATATTTTTAGGTACCTATAGTATTTAAGAAACACTATTCTTCAAGGCATAATATAGTAATGTCGTTCACGTGGACTTCGAGTATGTACGTACAGCTCGAATCAGTTCGAAATTTAACTTTCCATAAAATTTACCCCAATTAACCAATTTATCCATGCAGGGATTAGCACTTGAAAATTAATCCTTTCTTCAAGATGTTAAGCAAAGCAATAACCCAAAAATATATTCTTTATAATCATGTAATTGGAATATAATCCATTAATTTTAAAAATAAATTAAGAATGAATTCAAATAATATGAGACAATATAATTCTACATTGCTAGCAACTAGCTCACGACGTTTTAAATGTAAAATGCACGCAACTGAAAAATGTTTATCAATCACGCAAATCATTTATTCCATTAAAGGAGAATGCAACAAACTTTTTATTATTTTACACGCATGATATCTGTTTATAGTCATGATCAACAATATCACGAAAGTTTCTTTTTGTAGGATTTTGTTTTGTATTAACTACCCATAATTGATTTTTTTTTTACTTTTACTTCTTATTTCAACAATGCAAACCATTTACATGTATTTAGAGAAAGCTAATTCAAGTTGCATCTTAATTGCCTAATATTGTTAGAAAATTTTTAAATACTTTAATTGCCTTAACAATGTTTAAGAATGCAAAAAATAACACTGTATATCTAAAAATTTTATGAACGTAAAATTTTACAAAAATATAATAGTAGGTATCTAATGTAACATCAAAAGTACAATCAGTACAAATAATACTTGGGAATTGCTCTAATAAAGACGAAATTCTCTAATACTACCTCTATACTCTATATATGTACTGTCATAGAAGAAGGAGAATATATTATCTGCTATACTAAACATAACATATACAGTGACGCTGTGCATACTTTTTCACGTAATCTTTTATCGTCTGACATAAGCAGGATAACCAGTAGGAAGGAAGATATTTTGCAGTATTATTAAAAAAAAACACATAAAAAATATAAAAAATATATTCTTACGATTACGGCACCAGCTACATGGTCTATTTCATATAAAATAAATATAAATTCCAGTTTCATTTATTTATATTTATAAAATTACGAATTAGTTAATCTTATGGATAATAATATGTCATATACATTTATCCTCTAGCTACTTCTTCTTCTTCTTATCGTGTGGCACATTTAACCGTTCTATCCACAAGGTATAGACGGCGGTTGCCTAGTGTTGCACTTAGCATCACCCGCGGTCACGTGTAGGGCATTTAGATTTACACCTACGGGCGTGTGCAACGCGACCATCATACACATCTAGAAATCAGATGTGCAGGTTTCCTCACGATGTTTTCCTTCACCGTTAAAGCAGTCGGTATGAAAATGCACGTAAGTTTCGAAAAACTCATTGGTGCACTGGCCAGGATTTGAACCCATGACCTCTGGTTAGGAGGTCGAAGTCAATACCGCTTGGCCACCGACGCTTTTTTCTCTAGCTACTGTTATTGATTTATTTTTTTATTAGGTGTACTCTTTTATCAAAAAAAAATACAAACAATCTCTACAATATTAGTGCAGTGGTTACTGATGCATGAACGAGGCACATTGACGCGTAGACTGGTCAGCGTAAGAGCCACTCCACCTGTTGCATTCACTTTCTTTGGTCCCAGCCAGTTGTGCGACATAATAAGCAATTCTTATTCCGTTCATTCGATAAAGCGGATACAAACTGCCTTTATAAGGCTTAGTCCACTGTGCTCCATAGTTTTTTGAAAGATGTATTTTAACGAATCCAAAGGACTGAAGTTGTTTAGCGGTTAGGTGTTGAACCATCTGTTAAACTTATGTTTATAAAAATAATAACCACCAGCTTGATATTATAGAATAGATTTTTATTAATTATGATTTATATTAAGTTTATAAATTGGCTTTTATACATTTACTATTGCGTAGACATGGCATCAACAAAGGAGATCAAATTGATGAAGAGAAACACTGAGTGTTATAATTAGTACTTTTCCTTTTTGAACCAATTACATTTTGTTCTTTGAACGTTTCCAAACGAGCGCATTAGCCTTTGTAACAGTCGCCTATGTAGCAGGGCAATTGGATAATAATTTGGAGGATTTGCGCTCGTTGGACGGCGAGAGGGTACTTTTTGTCTAGCTAGTGGGACATACTGATGAGATATTGGAATGGAATCTGTTTTTATTCAAAAATCTTACCTGAAATATATATACGAAACATTTTGCAATATTAATTAACATCATAACAAATTATTTCTTCATAAATTCTGTTAACGACGTGGCATTCAAAATAAATTTAGTGGGTGGAACATTTTTGTGTAGAAAATCACGTGCGGAACGAATATTTAGGTTGGATTGGAATGGACCTTGTTGCTGCTCTGATTGTTTACGATATCTACCTACCTACGCATTTCTCTCTTGATTGATACTAAATAAATGAAACTGAATATTATTAAATATGATAAAACTACAAGTATAATAGGTATAATAAGTAGTATAATAAGTAGGTATAATATTTCGTTCAGACTTATGTCACCTAAAATCTCATGTTTTATAGTATTTGTTCTCGATGTTTTCCAGTAAAAGTAAGTAAAATAGTTTCGAATCGTTGTCAGATATGAAAGATTACTCATCGTTTCCATTTATGTATGTTTTTTTGACGAAAAGGATTTTGCATAAATATTGTCCTACAGTATATAATATTGTTACTTGTGAGACAAATCTCAAGAAACGGTTTTTAAATTCACAATGGATGTTATTTGCTTACTGAATCATAAGGATCTTCTCTAAATTAATTATAAGTAGTTACGTAAAGGGTACACGTTCGTCGTCGGTTTTTTTTTAAATCAATTTTATTACGATTTGCTGTCTCTGAAAAAGTTAGGGTTGTTTTTGATGTAGAATTAAGATAGTTAACTGATTTTTAAAGCAGAAAATTTAAACTTTTAATAAAAACATTTAATTAAGAATTTTAGTTTACGGTTCGTCCTTTTTTAGTTACATAAGTAAATCACTAACCTGTTTCAACTTCTTTGCTGGTATCGATTTCGAACGACATCAGTCTGCCGGTGCTGTTGCCATCGCGTGGTATCTCCACTGATACACCATCAAAGAGTTCCATCTTCTTGGTGTTGAGGGGTTCATCGTTGACAGGGATAGGATCCTGTTGCTGTGTCGTGGCTGCCTGGCAGGGTATGACAACGAGGGCCAGGATTACTGCGTATGCGCGGAGAGTACGTGGCACGTGCGGTGCGCTCATGATGTCGGCCAATGCGCTCTGTGGCCGCGGCGACGGCAGCGCTGCATCAGCCCCCACCAGATCACTGAAAACTGGATCAATGTGAAGGTCGGTTGAGAATTCGCTTTTGGTATCTCATGCGTGCGTTTCTACTCTACCTGCTTACAGCGATCGATGACCGGTTTGTTGTATCACCAGGTTCGCTTCGTAACAGAACAATATAAACCAATCATTTGATTGCGTGAACTAAATGACTAGTAAGCATTTACTTTACTTACATTAGTTATACTGACTAAACTGGGAGTAAATGTATCATTAAATAAACTTTCTTTTCGTGCGCCGCAGCCGTTTAAGTTTGCTTTAAAATTGTTGAAGTGTTCAACATAATAGATTGCAGTAAATTAACTTAGTGCATGTCGTTTAACTGGGAAAGTGTAAGGAAATTCTAACCCATAAGAGATTTAAAGAAATCCTAAGTTCCATATCCATTTATGTAAGTTCGTTACAGAGTTCCTGCATGATGCAAAACGGCTGGATTTTTTAAATTCGTCTTTGATACTCAGATTGACGTAGATACCTAGTATACTCTACCTTTCTTCCTATCATGTGGCACAATTAAGTTTCTAACTATCCTTAACATCACCCGCGGTGTATGTGTAGGGCAGTTAGATTTAGGTACACCTACGGACGTGTGCAAGCCTCATCACGTCTAATAATCAGATGTGCAGGTTTCCTCACGACGCGATGGTTTCCTTCGCCGTTTAAGCAATTAGTATGAAAATGTATGCGTAAGTTTCGAAAAACTCGTTGGTACATTGGCCAGGATTTAAACCCGAGACCTGTGATTAGGAGATCGGAGCCACAACCGTAGAGCTACCGAAGCTTTTCATCGACTCTACCAAACTTATTTGATATGTTTATGTACTTATTACTATTGTTACAGGTACATAATTCCCAATTATAAACACATAAAACATTTTTCATATACAGGGTGATTGGTAATTCGACGTGATCCTTCAAAGGGTTTATACTAGAGGTCATTTGCAACAAATTAAGTCCTGTTAACCAGGGGTCAAAAATGTATGGTCACTGAGATATTACTGTTTTTAGATTTTTTTGAAATTTTCTACCTTGTTACCAAAAACAATTAATTATGAAAAAACCATTACACCGTTTACATTAAATTAATACTTTTTTAAAAGCTGAGAAATGAGCGCTTACTTTGGAAAAAAATCCTTGCCCAAAACTCACATAGTCTCAAAAACAAACGGTCTTAAGTTGCATAAAAATATTATTTTGTATAAATTTTCCATAAGTAATTGAGTATTACTAGAAAAAAATGTAGTGATCTTGCCATACAAATTAGTGACAAAAGTTCCTTGTTTCATAAGCTTTTTAAAAAGGTACAAAGGTTACCAACTTTTGCACGGGATCGAAAAAAAAAAACAATAAACCAAACAAGTAACACATTTTTTCCATACATATCCTGCACGGTGCCACCCTCTCTTTTACTCGCGTCGTGCGTGAATCATGAACTTCACATGATTCGATAATTTGTAGCAATCTTCGCGACAGTTCGTGCACACGAACTCGCATAGTTTCCAACCAGATGGTTAGTTCGTGCGGACAGAAAGTCACAGTATTCGTTAAATAATAGTTAATATCCTTATTAATGCCTCCGACATGGCTTAACGACTGCCATCTAATGATAGCAGCCGGTGCCAATGGCTTAACGTGCCTTGCGAAGCACAGAAACGGTCGAAATAAATGCCACTAACAGTAAAAACCCATCCCGGTTTTGACCGTGCTTTAGTCAGTTAACCTGCGTGATCGATGAGACCAAGCAAGCCACACTGAGCCACGACCGCTTCTATGTTCGTGCTGAAGAAGCGTTCCAAAACCACGCATATCAAAATGAAAAGTGTTTAAACGTAGTTTTAGTCAATTAACAGGGATATCAACTATTATTTAACAAATACTGTGACTTTTCTGTACGCTTCGTGCGTACAGAAAAGTCACAGTAACCTAACCAGATGGTTGGAAACTGTGCCAGTTCGTATCCACGAACTGTCGCGAATGTTGCTACAAATTATCGAATCATGTTAAGCTCACGAGTCACGCATGACACGAGTAAAAGAGAGGGCGGCACTGTGCAGGATATGTATGGAAAAATGTGTTACTTGTTTGGTTTATTGGATTTTTTCGATCCCGTGCAAAAGTTGATAACCTTTGTACCTTTTTAGAAAGCTTATGAAACAAGGAATTATTGTCACTAATTTGTACGCCAAGTTCACTACATTTTTTTCCAGTAATACTCAATTACTTATGGAAAATTTATACAAAATAATATTTTTATGCAACTTAAGACCGTTTATTTTTGAGACTATGTGAGTTTTGGGCAAGGATTTTTTTTTCAAAGCAAGCGCTCATTTCTCAGCTTTTAAAAAAGTATCAATTTAATGTAAACGGTGTAATTTTTTTTTATAATTAATTGTTTTTGGTAACAAGGTAGAAAATTTCAAAAAATCTAAAAACAGTAATATCTCAATAACCATACATTTTTGACACCTGGTTAACAGGACTTAATTTGTTGCAAATGACCTCTAGTATAACCCTTTTGAAGGATCACGTCGAATTACCAATCACCCTGTATAATCAATGAAGAACTGTAGTTTCTATTCATGCAACTAAATAACTTTCTCCAAAAAACAATAACCAATTCACAAGAAAAACTGCGATGTTTTAGCTAATTATTTAAGGCCTTAAACATATACCAACTCATAATAAAACATTACCTTCTCATTATAAAACATTATCAACTTCTATTCTCTCCATATATAAGTAACTCAAAATAACTTTAAACTTTCCCTAGCAAGCTTATAGTTTGCAGGGTAGGTACCCACCCATGCCAGCTTACGCGAAGACTTTTGCTAAACGGGTTTCCAACCAGTTTTTAGCTAGATCAAAGATTGATCAAAGACCTGTTATCTTTGTAATTTCTACTTTTGTTTGCTATAGTTCTTAAATCAGATTATGTATTTTATACACAATCTAATTTAAAAACTATATTAATTTAAAAATTTAAGAACTATACTGTCTTAGGTATAATAAAACTTAAATAAACTTGAAAATCGATTCACCATCTTAACTGCTTTATGCTAATACCAGCGGTGGTGACTTAGTGCTACTTGCGTGGTCGCAAGAATCACGCAGGTTAACTGACTACAGACACTGTCCTAACCTGGATGGGGTTGAATGTTAGTATATAACATTTATGTTACTGAAGTGGCAGTAGACGGGGCACATAGCCCGTAGAACAGCTGGCTGTTGGGGCATTAAAGTTTTCGAGTGGCGACCGCCGCGGCGGAAGACGCAGTGTATGCAGGCCTCCCACTCGGTGGACCGATGACCTAGTGAACCCGCGGGACGCGGACAGCGCAGGACCGGTCGGTGTGGAAATCCTTGAGGCAGGCCTTTGTCCAGCAGACGTCTTTCGGTTGATGATGATGAACATTTATGTCGACCGTTTCCGTGATTTGCAAGACATGTTAACCGTTTGTGTTGGTTGATATCAATAGATGGCATTCGTTAAGCCATTACAGAAGCCTTAAGGCGGTTTGAACACTTCTGACACTGAGGCTCGCAACCTCCACTAATATGAACTTGGCTTCCGTGTGTGGAGTGGCCTTACCTAGGTTTAGGAAGAGGCTCATGCCCTAGCAGTGGGGACGATATGGGTAGTTAACTACTTGTATTCGATACGTTACTAAATATGGTGTATAAATTTTGGTTACCAGTAATGATCTTCAAAAAACCGGAAAATCTATTTTCAATGGATTGTAATGTTCCTTAATCTTACATGAGCCCTCTAAAATTATATTTTGTCTATAGGCGCTTGAGCCGTTACTTTGGAAGAAAGTATACTTAGGTATTTTGAGGTCACAATGGAATTGATATAATACTTTCAGTTTCTTTTTCATTTTTAGCAACAATAAAAGGTGTCGCACAAAATAATGGTTTCTTTGGTACCATATTATATTATTTATCATAATTTTGGTAAAATAAAATATACATCTATACTTTTAGAAAGCCTTATTTTCTCTAAGAAACCGCTTTGATAGCATTCAATGGAATCTGACTCTTGCTATTTACTATAGGCTGCTGATAAATAAATCAAGGCTTTTTCCGCTTCTGATTTAGGGCCCTTCCACGCTAGTGATTCGATGGGCGATTTCTAGTAACTCACAGCGAGCGCAAAGTGAGCATGCAGCGAGCATGAGCGCAAATTGAGCAGGCGACAAGCATGCTCAGCGATTTGAAAATCACGGGAAGCTCGTAGCGCGTACGCGGCTTTATCCGAACGTATTAAAATAACGGCGATATTGCAGCGTGCTCGCTGCGTGCTCGCTGCGTGCACGCCGCAATCTCACCCCGGCAAAAAATCACTCATCGAATCGTCAGTGTGAAAAGGCCCTAAACCAATAAAAATTCAAATATATCTCCTCAAATAATCATTATGTGAAATTTGGTAACATAGGAAGATATACACGTAACGTTTTCTTAATTTATATTTATAGTCCGTGGAACTCAAGTTTCACTTTAATATGCGTATACTAGTTTCATAATATGATTTGATAATATATTAATGCGAAGCCTTGTTCAATCATGGAACCTGTCGACGATATCGAAATTGAAATCCACCTTGTCGTGAAACATTCCTGGAAAATCACTTTATAACTAATTTGAATATGTTTTGTCTGCCAATAAAATGTGATTTATTGAATTTACTAGAGGAATATCTTTACAATCAGTTGTAGTTAGATTTTTGAAGTAAGTAAGTGTAACCATGTTGTTATTATAAATAGATTTAAAGTTGGGCTAGTTATGTTTCTACACAATTTCTATTCTACGAAATCACAAAACAAATTATTGTTTTTTCATACTGAGCTTGTTTATTTTTTTGTGATTTGTCGATAGGTTCCTTTGAGAAAGATTTTTCAGTTTACCCTGAAGGCCGAAAGATAACATTACTATTAAACCTTATGCCGTGTCACGATCATTACCTTTGAAAATATATTGCGCCTTGTTTTAGTTAATCCCTATATACTATGTGCACACCAGGCAAGAAAAAAACGGTAATCAAAGGAAGAAAGTGTGTGATCAGTTTAGTTGGTCGTCACGAGTATTAGTCTGTAACAATCAATCATGTCAAGAAATAGTGGTTGGAAAGTAACAAAAAAGTCTGATTGTCACAAAAAATTACGAAGAAAAATACGAAGAAAAGTCTAAGAAGTCAAATTCGTCTTTATTATATTACCTATAAGTATTCGGGATTTTATTTTTAGCCACATTGGTTATGCCTTCCCACTAACATATTATAGTTTGGGGGTGTTCGGCATTTAAATCGAAAATAAATATATGTATCATATTATGTGTTTATGTGTATTATATCTACAGAGGTGTAACAAAAAGGTGTGGTAATATTTCAAGGTGGGTTTCTACTCATCAGAACAACTTTTGTTCTACATCTACAACTTTCGCAAAAAAAAAAAAAATGAACTTTTCATATAAACTTGGCTCGCCAGCTGATCGATTTGTATGAAAAGTCCAAATTTTTTTTTTTGCGATTTCAACAAGGTTGTAGAACAAAAGTTATTCAGTTTGATGAGTAGAAGCCCACCTTGAAATATTACCACACCTTTTTTTACATACTGTATACATGTATTTGTATGTATTTAAATGAGTAAAAATATCAGTCTCGGTTTCTATAATAAAGTTAATTCAAATTCATATTTTTATTGCCGTCAATAGTGGAAATAAACGTGGCACAGGAAATCCTGGCACAGCAATATTTAAGGCCAGATGACGTTTATGTCATTTGTTTATTTAGTTATTGTTAAATTGCTTTATTGTTGAATTTTGCGATGATTCTACTAAACAAGGGGCCAGTTAGAACCTAATCTTTTTGTCATTGAAAATATTCCTTGTGTCCATGCAGGCTTCGTGATAATCTCATTAATTTTAAACGAACATATAAATAAAGAGACACCTAGCGCGACATGCTCTGATTGATACTAGGAGTTACTGTCAGATGCTATCACATACCGCGACTTCACTCGATCAGAATAATCGTGTTCCAAAGCATTTGTGAAATCATGCGGACATCACATACCTTCCTATACAGCCAAATGTAAAATTGAAAATAGTGAACTATGTTTGAAATTATATATAAACAAAGAAATATTCGTAGACGCCTTGCCATCTTAAAATGTTATGTATGTTAATGTAATGCTAGATAGCAAAGAATGTATGGTAGTAACCACAGCACTGACGAAGTTATTTGCTATAACGCAAAATGCCAATGATGATAATGAGTATGTCAATTTTTCGTTCAGTTCTTACACACTAGCGCTATTTATGTATTAAGGGTACAAAGGACATTGCCCATCTATGTATGGAAGTTGGACCAAGTGCTGTCCAGAATGAACACATAGTTGATGCTAGTTGGATTTATCCTTTATTGACTGACTGTGTTGATTGTGTTATTTATCGAGTAATAAGCAACTTTATATAACTTTACTTAATTTGTATAACCCTTTGTGCCTAAAGCTTACGGTAAATAATTTATTTGTATATTATTTGGATCTGTGATTAAGTAGTCCTCATCGAAGTGGGGTATTCTTTAACTTTATTTATCCCTTGCCTATTTACCCTTGTGCCATATTAACATGCACTATTTAAATTATTAATTTACTCGTTACCTTTATAGGCCTTAAGAAGGTCCTGTAAATAGGAACTTAGTCAAACTCGTCCCTGCACGTTCCCGGACCAAAAGTGCAAATCATTTTATCCTTTACATATGAAAAGAAAATATAATAAAAAAAGACACAAAAAAATCCAAAAAATTAAAAAGAAAATACATAGGTACCTATATGAAATCAACTGATTTCCCACGTTTTCCGTGTGTTTACCATTTGGCTGCCTCCTGTAATAACATATCTCTTTAAGAAGACATACTACATAGAGTAATTTATTTATTCATTTATTCAGTTTGTTCTTACAGCAATACGTCTGTTTTACTATTAACTTCAAAATTTTAAATGTGGTAGGTCAAAAAATAAGATTATAGTTTTATAATAAATAATGTTAGAGATAGAATAATATGACATGTGCGTATGTGATTAATGATAAAGACTTCCTCAATTTTTGGAGTCATTTAAAAATTGACTAAATCTTATGTGCAATCATAAAACGCACTATAGGTAGCATTTTCATGTTGGTACGCGGAATTGTAATTTTCATGATTGTAGTCATTCATGTGAAGGGTCTCTAGGAATTCCAACTTTTACTTTTACGAACAATAGAGCGTGTGTGCAATAATAAAAACTTAAATATGATGATAAGTTAACACCGTTACTAAAGAAAGTCTTTTTTTTCTCGAAATGTTGGCACTTTCACAACTGCCTGTACAGAATGTACCACGAAGGTGCGGAAAAACTCTAAAATTCAGAGGTCAAAACATTTTTATTATTTTTAATAAGTGGATGTTTTACATGATTTTCGGAAAGCTAATCCGAACTTTTGGGCAATATTCCGGTGTAAACATAATTTGATTGAACCATAAAATAATACATAGCGTAACTTCACTTCCAACTTCATCAATTTGATCGAAAATTGTGTAAAACAAGATAGAATATTCAGTTGTGATATACACCCTTCCAAATTTCTATCACAGTTTTATTGTTTGGAAAACAAAATGCGTATCTCACATAGTCTTAGAAAATTGTCGTGTTACACCCTAAAAATGTATTTCTAGAAAAACTTTTAGAGTGGCGTAAATCACGTTATTACTAAAAATTGGTTATACACCTTTGATATAACATTAAATATAACCTGAATGTTGGCGCAGATCAAATAATACTTCGAAATTATAATTAAAAGAAGAAAAAGTAAGTGAGCGAGTGTTTAGAGATATACTTATTTCGTCAAGACTAATCTAAGCTTTCACATTCTGAAGAAAGATAAGTGCGTTCTTTGTCCAAAGGCTGAAAACCAAACTGAAATAATGAGTGAAATCGAAAAAGAAAAAATGAATACTCATATTTCGGAGAAGAAAGCAACTTTATAAGTTACTTCTTCGCGTATTTTCCCTTTACTTGTGCTATAAGACATTGCTTCCTGCCAAATTTCATGATTCTAGGTATACAGGAAGCACTTACCCTATAGGTTTTGATTCACATGAGAGTGTCCAAATATGCGGCATATACGATCGTATCTCTTGATTGCGTTGATTTTTTCACATCCTCAAGGGATTGCAGGCCTGAGTATTTAATATAGAGTTCAAGAAATGTGTGAATGTGAATTTATATGGAACCCTCGGTGCGCGAGTCCGACTCGCACTTGGCCGGTTTTTTGTGAAACAACTGATTTTATTTCAAATTTTATTCCAATTAATATTTTCATAATATACATCCACTGGAAAAAACAATAAGACATAAAAACAATAACTTAACTATACTTTATTTTCCAAATAATTAAGACAAATTTCCGTACCTGGCCTTTACTCCCAACATTGGGGACAAGTTATTACTAAAACGATTTTTTCACTGGTTGGAAACACCAACATATAAGTGTCTTTTTAGGGGTGTAACTCCAAGCTATCTTTTAAATGAAAGCTCTGATTGACTTGTAAATTTAATAAAGTAAAAGTTCATCCAAATATAAGATTTTTGTTTATTGGTCATAATTTTGTAACTACAAAAGCAAAAAAGTTATTTAAAAAAAAACTTTTTTATTTTTTTATTTTTAGCCATTGCCACAAGTATGTATTTTGGAGTTACGACCTTTGTAGCGGAAACCATCGATATATTTTTGAACTACTAAGTGTATTGTACTGAAAAAAAAATTGGTTGTTATGGATAAACATATACACATAGCAAATCTTAAGCAATGATTACAGTACCCATATATTATAAGAAACACAAGAAATTTGGACATTTTAGCAGATTTTTTCTTAATACTGAATATTACCACACTATATACCACAAATTAAATACTGAAAAGTTTTTGACCTCCACCAATCCGGACTGGGCCTCCGTGTGTAGAGTAAGGAGTAGCCTTTCTTAAATTTGGAAAGAGAGCCGATCTCGACCCCAGTAGTAAGGACGGTATGAGTTATTAAATAGCACATTTTTTATGTAATGTTTAAAAAAACAATAAAATTCGTTCCAATTTCACGGACACACTGTAGTTGTTTGAAAGCGGTTATTAATTTTGTAAAGTTACCTATTCATAGCGTTTCCGTGACAGATACAAAAAGGAACTCCTGTCTGAACGACTAAATATTTCCAGAGGTGAAAGTCACCTAACGAGTGACATTTCAATTTTTGTCGGTAATTAAGGGAAAGGTTATTTTGATGTATATGGTTCGGTTATATTCTTTTTCACAATGAACACGGATGAACATAAATATATTAATTTTAAAGTACCTAAATAGTGTTCTATATCGAAGGGTAAAACAAACATGGTTTGGGGGTAGTAGATAAGTCAGTATACATGTTTGCGATAATATTTCAAGAAACTTAAGCAATCCAGGCAAATATTATTTAATTTATACACTTGTTTTACTACAAAAAAATATATTTATTCATGATGCTGTTATAGGTTTCCAGCGCCTCGCACATATTTTTCCCGTAAAATGCCTCTGAAGTCTTGAAAAGTTCGTAAAACTTCGTCGTACTTTCAGGTCGGTTTACGTGATTAATTAAGTTTTAATTTGATGCCTAATTAATTTTGAAAACTGAAAAGTTTGCTCTCGGCAGCATTTGTTTCAATGTAATAGATTAAGGTTAAACAATTAGTATAAAACAATTGAAAAAAAATGTTAAAAGCGACTCTGAATTTCAGAATAGCGATCTATTCAAGCCATCAACATTTCGGGACCGCAAACTCATTTTAAGTTGCTATCCAGTTATTTTAGCATAAGTCAAGTGCAATGTCTCAGCCATACAAACATAAAAAAAAACGATCACTGCGTTACTCTATACTATAGTGTCATTTTTAGCGGACCAGACACTATCAGTAATAATGACAGTATTTTCAAGTAATGACAATAGACTGACAGTGTAGTGATGGTCTGACGCATACCTAATGATGGAATGTCAATATACTGATGTAAAAATACTGTCATTATTACTGATAGTGTCTGGTCCGCTTTAAGTGACTGCTCAATCAAAAGGAAATGTGTTTGGAGTGTACATTATTTCCTTCTCATTGTAACTTCCAGGAGCCAACACAGCTTGAGGAGTATCGTTATATTCTTATTCTCACCAGATTAGTAAATTATGTGATGCCTTAAGTTTTTTATGTGAAATCATGGCAAGGGCCAACTAAACAACTGACAAAAAAAAACAAAAAGATCTTCACGCGAATGTATAGATAATTTAAAGATTTTTAAAAGAACAGGTATTATGAGCATGTGCTCATGTGACTATGTTCACAGATGTGAAAGTGGAAGAATAGCGCATAAAGTCAGACTCAAACTTAGTGAGTACCGAGGTAATATGTTTATCGGGTAACAATTTTAGGGATATACTTGTACACATGAAGAAGTTCAACATCTCTGGTGTCGATGTTGTGTAAATACATGTAGCTGTAGGTAAGTTTATCCAATCCAATCCAATCCTTCGTTCCCTCAATGCTGAGGATAGTGACCGTCATGGCCGAGAAAAGGCGCAGAGCGCTCTCCAGCTTTATACATGCATATGATTATGTTAAGGTTTTAGGATAATAAAAATGCGAATCTCTTTTCAACATTTTATTTTTTAATCATTTTTTTGTTTTACCTGACTGCCTTTGCAAAATGTTTTTATTTTAGATACAACCATTGCATAGTATATGTATGTACGTACAACTATAGTGTTCTCGGTAACCAAAATGGCTTGATGGATTTTTGAGTGTGAGATGCAGCTAGATTCGTCGTTATATTCAGATAACATAAGATACATTTCACGTTATAAGCCATGACAATAAAATTATGTTCGGCAGGGCGTTTAAAGTATTAAGCAGTCGAGTTTTTAATTTTAAGTTTCATTAAGGTTTAGTATAAGTTATTTACCTAGTTAAAATACATATGAATACTAAAATAGCTTATGTTTAGAACGTCGCCTGTCTTTCGCAAACTAAACCCTTCGAGAGAGACAGACGAAGCATAATAAATAAATAAATTTTACATTAAATGCATAAATTATTTCTAAGAGTACATTTAGGCACTTTTAGTACCCTTGCATCTGTCGTTCTACTAATTAATAAATGCAGGATCGTTTTAATTTTTTAGACGCTGAGGTAGATAAATTACTTTCGAACTCTTACCTACGTGTTTTTTCAAAGTTCGTTGAATGAAAACTGACAAAGAAATTAGTCAAGGAACAAAAGCTTTTTCTCAAATCTTTTCTTCTTTACAATTTTCGCAAATTTCTGTATTTACGTAGGTAGGTAGGTTTAATTTTACGTAGGTTGCGATCGGTCGTTGTAAACTAATAGAATTTAATAATAGATTTTTAAAGTTTTTTGAAGCAGTCCCTAATTAAGGGTAGCTCCTATTGTTCTGTTTTTAACAATTTGCTCCATAATTTTCTTCCGTGGTAAACATTTTGCGCCGACCCCAAATGATTGGGATAAGGGCAGGAGAATGATGATGATGAATTTTCTTCCGTGGTCAACAATAATGTCGCAGTCCTTTTATTATCGGCTTGATCACTAGTCTGATATAAGGGCTTCGTTGTCAGAGCGGGCCCAGGGGGACAGGACGGGAGCCGGCGCGGGCGCTGGCCAGGGGGCGGCCAGGGGCGCCGGAAGCAGCTCAGCCCTTGGGTGCAGATGGAGCAGTGGCGACGGATTGGCCGCCGCGACGAAAAGTCGCGACACCGCCTGCGGAACAAGCATATGAAAGTAAATGAATGAATGATGTTAAATAATATAAAGTAATATTCTTATACGTAGTGAAATTTTACTCTTTTCGTTCTTGTTCACTTAGCTTCTGCTCATGAAACTGAAAAACATTTCCTAAGGAGCCAATACAATTGGAGCAAAAAAAAATAGGACACTTCATACAAAGTTAATCTACACGTTCGATTTGTATGACAACACAAATAGTTATATATAATATTTGCTCATATTGTATAGGCTCGTTGGAAAAAATAAGTAGTATAGCAAACTATATGTATCCTATATTTTATATGTTACTCGAGATTGTGAACAACTTGTAAAGAAAATCTGTTTGTCAAACTTATCCAGATAGGTATCGCAAAACCTTTTAGCTAATGGACGACCTTTGCTGGAGAAAATCCCGACTTTGCAGAATTTTACTGATAGTTCTCTGAGGAAAGCTAATCATTTCCTATCTCAGATATAGATGCAAAGTGGATTTACATACATATGTACAATACTTATAGGTAAATAAAATAAACTATAAATATTACTCATTACTAAATTAAAAGCAACGGTCATATTTTATTTTGAATATGATGAAAATATCAAAAGATTGATTCAACTGTTTCAAACACGCTACATAGAGACACGCGAAAAACATTACTCGGTCGTTGCTTTTGCGCGGTTGGGTAGAAAGCTGATCGATTATTCAACCGTCACAGTCTTGTTTTGGGCTTGTAAGTTGATATTATTATTTCTGATATACCAATGAACTAAAATTTGATTTGTTTTTTGAAGTTTCAATGATGAGGTATTGTGAGGTAAGTAGTAACTTAAAATGAAACTATGAATAAAAAAGATATATCAAATAAAGTTTGATGGCTTAATTAGATTTGTGGCCGCAATTCTATCGAAGCCTCTTCTTGTTTTTGTTACGTTAATCTTTTAACTTTTTTTTTGCATATTTTTGTCTATAATAATGTCTTGGCCATACAAAAGACATCAACGAGGATTTTTTAGTATTTTTTTTACATAACAGCGAAAGTATTGAAAATTCTTTCTTATAAAAATTTTGAGAACATTAGACTAAACCTACAAAAAATTCTTCCTTCGGCCACGGTCTAACTTTTTAGGACTTGGTTTGTGTGGTGGTAACATTTTATGAACCCCTTAATCTTACCTTAGTCTTGCTGCCTAACATAAATATTTACAGCACTGAAGTATCACTTCAATTTGTTCAGTATGTTCGATTAAGTCGAAGAGTGCAAACATAACTATATGACTTAACGGCCAACAGAAGCATATTTTAAAAGTATGGTTATGGTTTAAAAAATATACACACTCCCTCAAACCCACAAACAAGCCCTAAATCAGAATAGTGTGTCAGAATTTAATAAAATTGTGGGAAAAACAAAAATACAATAATGTACCATCACAGCTACCTACCTATGATCCTGTCGCAATTTGTCGCTATTATTTTAACTTTACCAAAACGATTGATATGAAATATTAGCTAGAAAATCGATAGACTCTTACAGTATTCTTGTAGACAAGAAACGTGAATTTTTTGACAGTGTTAATTAATGTCCCTTGCTAAAGAAAATTTTCGAATATATATGTCCAAACCTGACTGACGGCTACAATCAGAAGCATGACTCCGATGGCCAGGTTCTTCACTGAGATGACTGCAAGCGCCATCAACAGCGTGGAGATGACGCCCAGCGTGAACATCACTGGTAGGAAGATGAACGATAGCCTCTTCAGAGCATTGTGACCGAACGTACGGCCGACGTTCAAGTCTGGAACATGACGAGTTAATAGTTAATGAAATCTCTTTTTATAGTACATAAAAATAACTGCATAATTTAATTGCAAAATGTTTTATACCGAGTGAGAAAGCAATGAGAATAAGAGACAAACTACAAACTTAAATAGAGAGACAATTATCTCCGAATACACGCACACTTGTAGTCCTTCTGTCTCGTTCAAACCAACTGCATATACATATGTACCTATACATTTAAAAAAGAACATGCAAAGACTAATATATCCAAGTAAATCGAATAATTAGATAAGCTAGTTATAGTTAATGGTGAAAGTCTAGGAAATATACATATTGTTTTTTACATACTATGAAACTTTTGGGTACAGCCGTCTCAAAATAAAATGTGATCTATAGGCTCGCACTCCCTTCTCTGCCTTTAACTAAGTTAGTAACATACTTCTTATGAAGAAGAAATGAATATACCCAATCATCTGTCTAATTTATATAATCTTTGTGTACTAAGCTATAGAGAAATCAGATGCTAAACTTTTTGAAATCTACCCAAAAACATACAAATAAACAACACATAATCATTACCTTTGCTCAAGAAATCCACTATTCCCGACGTAGACACATCATCCTCGCATCTCACTACAGCCACAAACACTGCCACGTAAACAAGGGACAACAGCGTTAACTTTTGACACATTTTGACGTTAGGAGTACTTCACCGTAGCAGCAATAAAATTAAGTAATTAATCGATCATTTGCCGTCGCTAGCTTGTAAATGACTGATGGGTTCTTAGTCGGTTGGCAGGATATAAAGTGTCCTGCCGAAGACAATGGGCGGCGAGACCAAACGGACGACAAAGGAAAGTGCAGGACAACGTGACCGGTGGAGAAATGTCGCCCCCGATACTGCACAATATAGCAGCCGCAAGTTGGGACCAATATGGAATCCTTAAAGGCTTGATGCTCCCGATGGACAATATGTTAGATCCATATCAGACCTCAACTCCGGTGAAAGTGATAGCTGTTTCTTTTAAAGGAAATCATAACTACTTATTTTGAAAATTTGGTATTGGATTTTGAACGAGAAAAATCGTATTAAATGTAAGCAGCTACAGAGTATTATCTCTGAGTAACTTCTTCTTATGATACTGGACAACTGTCCACAGAGACCTGTGGACAATTAACAAAAAAATACTTAACATACTTGGTCAATTAGCTGACGAAATTAGTGTAAGATGCAATTTTTTTGTGATTTGCCAATACTTTTCCTTGAAAAAAGTTGTTCAGTTTTGTAAGCAGAAGCGACTACGAAGCTTTCAGGGATCATAATAAACAGAGCTGTATGAATTGGTTTAGTAAATTTTTAAACATAATTATCAAATTGGAACTGCACCACTTTTCTGTATTTAGTATTGTTTAGTAGTGTTCTAAGAGCAGCTCATTAAAAAAGTTCACATAACATAATTGTTTCAAATCGAACTCTTAATGTATGTTATTAAAAAGTATATTTTTACCCGACAGCCTAAGCAAAGACTAGTGGTTTTAATAAAGTGACATCAGATGTTTAAAAACAGACTAATGGGTGAAAAGCGAATGGGGTACTTTCAAGTCTCATAAACACCCATTAAATAAACTTTTTCATCTAGACTACTCACATATTGTATATTTTGATGGCATGTAATTTTGTACACCGCAGGTAAAGTCGCTTTCATTAATATGTAGATGCGACAACGATCTTTAATGTAGGTAATACGGTAATATTGTAAACGCTGAGTGTACAAGTTTCCTAGAGGTAGAAACTTTGGACTAAAGAAAGAAATTACGATTTAAAATAATGTGTACAACATACACTTAAATTTAAAAAGCAATTTTGAATTTGTATTTACATTGAAGAGATTAAAGATAAATGCATGCAACGAAATAGATTAACAATATGTGATCACGTAAACTGCTCAATAATTAATATATGCTGATAGCTACATAGTTACTAAGTGTAAGAAATGTGTATTTTGGCCGGCAACGCACTTGTAACTCCTTTGGTGTTGCGGGTGTCTATCCGTTTGCTCGTTTGCCAGCTATGCCATAAAAAAAACTGGCTAGATTTTCTTTTATTTTTGGTAGGGTTCTTTATTTGCGACTTTTATTATGCTTTCTCCTATCTAAACTAGTTTTTGATGGAATAATTATAGTAATAGATGTGTATTAAGAAAACTGGCTAGATTTTCTTTTTTTGTTAGTTTTGTTCATTTGCGACTTTTATTATGCTTTCTCCTATCTAAACTTGTTTGGAATAATTATTTTATATCATATTTTGGATTTAGTACATAATAATAATAAAAAGTTAAAAAAAAAATAGCTAAAGTGAAAATAGTAAGACAGATTAATAAAAAAAATATTGTTACCATATACCAGAGTTGCTTTACATCACATAACAATGAACATAAGCCTTGCTTTGACAACTAGTTATTGATATGTTTGTTTGTTAAAATTTAGATTTTACGCTATAAATTAATTTTAATCCCTGAAGATGTTGACTGTACTTATAGTCTTGTTAACAGCTGTTCTTAACGACACCTAACTGAACGTTGTTTATTAACTCTTGTGCTAAGTAGAGACATTCATAACCGTTTTTAATGAATGTTATTTAGATACTCATAAATTAATCTTAAGTCTAGAAGGTTTTTATTATTATCATCGTCTAAAGACAGAGGTGAACAGAGTGGGAAGGATAGAGAAATATACAAGCCACTGGAAGTACTTCTCTATTGTATTAATTTGCCGATGTCAGCAATATCGTTGTACAAAAGTTGTTCAGTGTGTTTAATAGAAGACCCAGATAATGTGTCTTATATTTTGTTACATTATATAGGGTGACTGTAAATTAGTTCTTGATACCACAGGATATGCATGTGCTCATGATAACAAACAACTTTCCCTAAGGAACCGATAGTCAAATCGCAAAAAAAATTTTGGACTCTTCATACTAATTTGGCCCTTCCGTAGACAGATTTGTATGGAGGGTCCAAAACTTTTTTGAGATTTGACCATGGGTGCCTTAGGGAAAGTTGTTGGTTATCATGAGCACATGCATACCCTTTGGTATCAAGAACTAATTTAAAATCACCCTATATACGTACTAGTACTCGTATTACCTTAGACACAAAGGATCTTTACACTATTCTTTTTTCACTCTCACTGACATTTTCAGATTAAGATAAAAATGTAATATAACTCCTAACCGCTAATTAAAAAACAAATACTAATAAAAACTAAAATTAACTAACACGCAATAATGCTCGCTTTTAATTATACAGATATTCACGATAAACGAGTTTCTCGAGAAGTACGTAGCTACCTAGAGTCAATGTGAATAATTAGTGAAATTATGATCGGTGCATGTAATTATTTGTGTTGGTATCAGTAACCAGCGCACGTTCGCGACAGAGAAACTCGCGTGACCGCAGTCTGTCGTCCATGAAATTGTCTATGCTAATAGCACCCTTCATTTGGTAATACGGACCGTTTCCTGTCAATACGGAATGCAACAAAAAAGCGCTACTTTCGGCACGATTTTTGGCAGAATATTTGGGGCTTTCGCATCCGCAAGCAAGCTCGACCCGACGCGATTACTCGTCGCACATAATGAACGTTTCCGTGAAAACAGAATCGTGGTTCGATTATCCAAAACCAAGGATACTTATCCCGTCCCACTGACTGGCTACAAACTTCTCAATGCCACTCAATAAATTCTTAAAGATAAGATATGTTACTATTTTTCGTTACTTACTAACTATGTTGTAGGGGATTTCAACAAATTTATTTTTATAAGTGTCAAAATAGTGTAGAAAATAAAAAATAAAATAGTATAGCAGTAGTATTTTTTATATCATGTACCTATATGGTACCATTAAGACTGTGCGAAGTAGTAAAAGTTGTCTTAATTTCTATATTATTACTATACTAAATTTTCGTTACTGTTTGTAAAATAGAAAAAAACGTACCTATGTAGGAGCATTATATTGGGTTGGACACGCAGGCAGGACAGTTTTCCTATCTCTGATATAGACAGATAAGTAACATCTCAATTTTCCCAAAATAGATCTGAAGCCTACGTCACTGTTTCCTCAAGGCTGTTTGTTGTCTGTTTACTGTCCCAAAGAAAATGTAACAGGCATGGGTCATCTACACACATAAAGAACGGTTTGAAGTTGTACCGGTAAAATATATTTTTCTTATGAGTTGGTTATTTTTTTGGAAGGATGCATTCGGGTTTGAAGTACTCGAAGTTAAAGACACCAATACTATCTAATTGTTAAGTTGTAGTTTATCTATCAGCATCTAATATGGTCATACACCGAAAAAAGTTTTTGACTACAATACAACAAGAACGTTGTAAACAACCCATTACGTCCCTACTGCAGGGGCACGGGTCTCTTCCCATTATTCGGGAAGGTTAGGCCATACTCCACACACGGGGGCCAAGTCCGGATTGTCGGAGGTTGTGAGGCTAGTGGCCAACCCCAGTGTCAGAAGTTTTCAAGCCGCCTATAAGGCCTCCGACATGACTTAACGACTGCCATCGCTAGATTGCAACCGGAACCAACAGCTTAACGTGCCTTGCGAAGCACGGAAACGGTCGAGATAAATGCCACTAACAGCCAAACCCATCCAGGTAATAACCGTGTCTGTAGTCAGTTAACCTGCGTGATCGATAAGACCACGCAAACAGCACTGAGCCACGACCGCTTCACGAGCACAACAAGAACGTATAGTTGTTTAAAAAATAGTTATTCTAACAAAAAACTAATCATAAGTAATATAATTTTTTGCAGCATGTACTAAGCGATTAGTTATATTGACTTTTAAAATCTAGTTAAAACACAGATTGTAGTGTTTACCACTGCTAGTAAGCATTAATGATGCGATAGTAATGAATACTGGAAAACGGTACTCTTTACAATAAGGTTTGTTTTCATTATAATCGGATTGTAAGGTGAACATGAAATGTTGTACACATACCGATATGTTCTGTTATACCTATTCAATTATTCACAAATTGATTTGTCGTCTCAAATAGAACTAGACAATATCGTACGGATAACGAGATTCTAGTTACATGTACCAGACATTTTTTTCAGTGTAGAAATGTATATGTGAATCAAGGTGCAAAAAATGGAATTTCTACTTTTCCAAACTCTCAATAACAATTCAATGTTAATATTTTTATAGTTTCCACTGAGGTATTCAAGTTCAGTTGTAAAACAAAAGAAAAAGTGTAAAACAGTAAAGCAAAACAGATCGATTTCGCTTTCATACGCATACAATCGCGTGGTGTCAAGTACCGTACGGAGTGGAGTCCCTTCCAAGAGGCAGCGCAGGCACGCGGCGGGCGGTGGCGCGGCGCGCGCGGGCACCGCTCAGTCCAGCGACAGCGATGCGCGCACTCGCCACTGTGGTCGCGCTCGCGTTGTGGTCGTGCAGCACGCACGCGCACGCGCAAGCCCTGCCCCGCGCGCTGTTCACGGCGCTCGGGATCACAGACCGGAGCCCCATCCACCGATTCCTAGCCTGCTCCCAAACCATCGGACTAACAAAATGCCTCAGCACCCTCAGCTTGTACCGCGCAGAGAACGCCCTCGAAAATCTGGAAAACGGACGAGAATTAAAGTCAAATTTAACAGCGGACGTAAAGTCGTTTCACTGGGAGCCCTATCGGGGTGATTCAGATGAGCACCTGTATTCCCAGCTGTGCGACGGGGTCGAGAGGTTGCTGCAACACCGCTCGCTTGCGCTAACGATGATCCCCGGGTATAAGTTCCAATTGGGCTCCAAAGGCAATGGCACGTTGAGCGTCGATGTACTCAAAGGTATGTGCACTAACTCGTAATTATTTTGGTGAGCTTTCAGTGTTTGTTGTGATTTGAGAATCGTCGTACGTACTACTCGTACGCGTCTACTTAATCTTAATGAAACAAGTGGACGAGACAGGTTTATTAAACATTTAAGGTAGCCTTGAGTTTAGAGTTTACGAATTAGATAAGCAATATTGAGTAAAGTACCTTACGTAAAAACTCAATATTTATGATAAAGTCATATACATATTTTGTTTTACTTAAACGAAGTTATAAGATTTTTTTATTTCAAACATGATAAATAAAATATTTTAAAATCTTTAATTCTCTATTCTGTATTAAAGCTTATTCTTAAATAATTAATGATGTGCTTCATCAAAAAAAACATTGTGTTTTATAATGAACATTTAATTTTACAGACGATGAATCCACCGGACGCGGCTCAATGAAGAAACTGCAGAAAGAGTTCTACAACATCTTACCAATCATGATACTTCCCGGCCTCATAATGTCAGCCATTTTGCCATTCGTGCTGCCAGCATTGAAAATGCTGACCGTGGCCGCAGTGATGCTGAACAACATGGCTCTCTCAGGGGCCGTATTCACCCTCCTCAGGAACAACGCTTTCAACGACCATTACGAGAAGAAAGTTATTTATGTGAACGAGGGATACAAAAACGAGAAGTTGTACTCGCCACCTTCTGTTTACTACAAACATATCGATCTACCTATCGAAGGCGGTGATTATCATTTCGCCAGTAGCAACGTTCAAGGAGTAGTAGCGGACCCAGTGTCGTACCCTGTGGGCATGAACGAGTTTCTCATGCAGGGGTACCCATCGAACGACTTTTGGATTGATAATTATTATGGAAACGAGTCGAACAGCGCCGCCGCCGCCGCGTCGGCCGCAGCTGGCGGTGGCGGCGGCGGCGGTGGCGTGGTGAAAGTGACTCCGAGTCCTAACAGCCAAAGAAGAAATCAACGCTTTAAAAGTAGTCATAAATAAGCCATCTCAGAATTCTTGCCGAACTTTATATTTTAAGCATTTTACTAGTCTACACCGAACTTTTAAATTTATTACTTTTGTTATGATTATCTTCTAAGTTAAAAATGTATTTGTTATTTATTAATAAATTATTTAATAAGTTAGGAAGCAGAAAAGTTACTCACCTTTAAAATATTTGTTTTTCCTTTGGAAAATTAAAAAAATAATTCATAAGTTATATTAATTTCGTTTAAAATACTTATTTTATTGTTTCTAATATTCCTGTGGTTATTTATCAGATGTCTTTATTATAAAAAATAATAATATTTTTTCTTTAGAATGTTAAAAAAACAACACAATAATATCCTAGATCTTTTAAAGACCTCTTCCTTTTTCCAAAATAATTGAATAAAAATATACTTCCGGACACATCTACGAGTATCGGCCCACCTAGGATTTCAAGGTTTAAGACCTATAGCTAAAACATGTGAAACTATAGACCATAAGGCTTCCGGAGTTTGAATTTGGAACAAATTAATATAATATATACAGCATACAAAAAAGATTGCAAATGTGCCGGCTTCAAAACTGCACAAAATCTTTTTGCTCAACCTAACAATGCCATTAAAACTTGAAATAAAAGATGGGCCTATATATTATGTGTCCGAAATGTGTATCTAGACTGGTTGACTAAAAATCGACTCCAGATTTGTTGCTCGACTTTTGAAAAAATAACTCATTCTACAAAACTGCTAAACACTAAAAGCAAAAAACTAGAAAACAATCAAAACTAAAATCATAAACAGTAAACACACAATTTTTGAACTTTTGGTTTAGTTTTATTTTGCTAGATTGAGTTAATTTTCCAAAAGTCGTGCATGAAACTTTGAGTCGATTTTTTTGTCCAAGAGTATATAATACTGAACTGATACATAGGGAAAAAATGTTAGAATAAACTCTAGATGACAAGAAAAAACATAAAATATTTCATAGACGCGAAGAAAAGATGCAAATATGGCAGACTACTTTAAATTAAACGAAGCCTCAGAATCACTGGCGACTCTCAGCTGCGAGATGATAAGCTGGCTTAGTCCTGTAGTAACTACATTGCCCCTGTTGCCAGTAGTCTTATCGAATAGTCCTACTAAGTAGTTGAACTAGGTACTGTGGGAATTACCTTCCCGGCCGACTTACTAGACAAACCACTGAGAATTTCTTCCCGGTGGTCTTATCATTAAAACGAATCATTACAAAACTGCATCATCGTAATAAAGTCTAAAACTATTTCGATGAACTCACATGTATTTCATTATTTCATTATCTTAGCGCATACAGATCACCTGGGACGTTAAGACTCTGATAGATACTTACTCTCAGCATTGGTTTTTGATTAGCCATAAAATTGTAGGGTTAAGCCATAAAATTGAAGAAAGAACACGATTAAATGTTTATTGATTTATTTAATAATTACAGCACAAATAAAATAATTACTAATCACTATAAAAATATTGGTTATAAATATTTTCAATACTTTAATTGTCATATAAATAAATCTAACAGCTCAAAAACAAAACGATCAAAATAAAACAGTAAACCATTAAATATATTTACAAAGGTTTGATCGATAGTACCTACTACAGTTTTTATTCGTGGCGGTTGGTCCAATTCGCATTTGGTCGAATAGGGCAGTTGATTGTTAGTAATCGGAATTACTTTTTATCAAAAGTCAAAAACGACAATTTGTTTTTAAAATATTTGAAAGTGTACACGATGGCGTCATGGTGCAATACAGTAGTTACCATACTTATTACGATGTTTTTTAAATTTAAAATTGTAAGTACACGTAATGAAATTCAAAGCGACTAAGTTTTTATGCAATTTCAATACAATAACTATTTGGTAAACAATATTTCATCATTTAATTTTGATGCAGTCAACTACCCTATTGCCAAAAAACATCCAATTCATGATAGATGTTGATGTACAATAAAGCATTTTTATTTACCACCTTACTTTATGGAAACTTAGGTACCTATACTGATTGTATTTGAAAGCTGCACAACCGCTCCAGTTACTAAATTAATTAAATTATAAGTACCTACTTAACTACCTACCACATAATATCTGACTAAAATGCTTCATAATTCTATGACATTGAATTAGAAGTTATTAACGAGTGCCAACATTAGGTAGTTTTCCTCAGAAATACAAATTGAAGTTTTATTCATATTTTAATCAATGATTTAAACAATTCAGTCATAGTCTAGTAGACAAACTTGTATTTTTTTGCAAAATTTTTCAAAACATTTAGATATTTACCTAAATCGTCTAATCGGCTTTATTACGTAAAAAAAAACAATGAGTTTTTTTTCTTGTAGAAATAACACGTCAAATCTAGGTATAAACTGACGCTAATAAGATAAAGAAAACTCATCTAAAACAGGTGTCATTTGTTCGCTCATAATATTATGTAAAAAAAATATTAATGACAGTCATTTGTATAACGTAATATTTGTATCAAAAATTAATTTAAATCTTATTTCTTGAATTGTAAATAGTTAATTTCAGCTCAGGCCGTTTTCACCTGGCTAAATTTGTACTCATTAAACGTCATACTGGGAAGTTCTAATAAGGATCGAATGACGAACAATTCCTCATCTTTGTCACAGATACTCTAACACTAGCTTGTTTTCCTATCTTCACTCTGTCTTCTTGTGTGCTATCTCTGCAAGCTTTCTCTCTTCCTCAGTCATGTCTTCGTCGTCCCAGCCCCAGACGGGGTTCTCAGGGTGTTGGTGGTCGTGGTCGTCCTCCTTAACTGCCACCTGCTGGTCCCAGGGATGCGAGCCGTCGCCGGTCCTTGACACGCGTTTCCGGATCATCTCCACTGAGACGGTCTTCAGGTCATAAGCCAACCCTGGAGACAAAATCATTGGTTAACGTTTTTGGTTTCCTGACTTCAAAGGTTTAGGACTGTTAAAGGATTCGTTTTGGAAATTTGCTATTTCGATTCTGTTCAATTATTATTAAATATTCGTTTGTTTTGTTTATTCTTCTTTCACGTTTCTGCTTCATTCACGGACCAAAAAAAAATTTTGCAAAGAAATAGTAGACGTGTTGGTTGGAAGTGATAGTGTAAAAAATCGAAATCCTTCCGGAATCATACTGAATACCTAAAAATATTTAACTGACAACCCACGGACAAAGACTAGTAATGAAATAGAGTAATATCTGCAAGGTTATTATTTTATCTAATGAGACCAAAATTGTTGCTTTTGACCTCACCTATACATTAGCAACCGGATGTCAGTTAAAAAAAAATATATTGTATATACGTTTATCAGAATTTTTTGTGATTTGTACTAAATATGTGATGAAACCAGCCAAACAATAAAACCAACCAAAACTTTCAAATACAAACAACTGCATTTCAGTCCACCAAAGATAGTAGAATACTTAAAACTAAATAGGTACCCCTCTTCTAAGATCGGGAGTTGAAAATTAAGATTCAGTCATATGTAACGTTGAAGGAAAACGTCGTGAGGAAACCAGCACATTTAATTAGTAGATTATGATGAATATGATGGTCGTTTTGTAGACGTCCGTAGATGTAAAACGAATTTCGTTTACTACAGCACTCTACAACACTCCGCCGTCTATGCCTTGTGACACCACGTATAAAATGTACCTACCACACAATAAGATAATTATATTAGGTGCTTACCTATAAAATTGACGTTTAGTTAAAAAAGTTCAAAGACAAAATTAATATAAAATAATTAAGGTTTTAAAACAACTAATTATTTTCAAAGTACCATTGGACATTTAGAAATAAAATAATGCTTGCTAAATGCACGTTGTCTGAATATTTTGAGAGCACAGTGGTGTAGAAACTGTGAAAATGGAATTTTTCGTCACTGAAAATCGCCATTTTTTCGTTAAAAAAATAATTTATTTATATTTTTGATGGCTATACTTATCCCAGCGTGTTATTTGTTACCATATGTATTTTTGAACATATTGCGCATAATATTTCACGATTTTCAGATAATTTAGATTTTTTTTGGTAGAAAAAATTGACCCAATTGACCTCTAAGAAAACTCCAATACAGCATTTAATGGAACCCTACTCAGTCAGTTTTTACATAAGAGACATGACATCACTAATTCATGAAAGACCTTGAATGTAGCTAGAAAACGATATATAATTTAATGGAAGTAAATTCATTTTTGGGGTAATATTATTCTGTTGAACTTTCAAAACTGAAACGCCATTTTCATAGGTAAGGACCTAATATTTACTTACCCCATTTAGCTGCTAAGTCAATAAGGGCGGTAGACAAGTTAGTGCGGTAGTTTCCCAACTCAGCCGCTTTGTAGTCCCACGGGAAGACGTGGTGATAGTTGTGCCAGCCCTCACCGAAGGCACAGATTGCCACTGTTAGGTTGTCTGTGGCGCCTATGTTTCTGGAAGAGCAAAGGCACAGTGTAACTAACTGCCGGATACAAAGGAAAGGCAAAGAAAATGTAAGGAACGGTTTGTAAAGTTTCAAGGCCAGGGATTTCTTTTTAAGAGGCATAAGGAAAAGCGATTAGGTATCGCCACCTTTAGGTATGGCAATATTAGTGACGTTATCTATGCGCTGCTAATAGTTCTTCAGCAACGCATAGATAACGCATTTAAAGATAGTACAGACAGACCGGCTAGCATGCAGACGGTGCGAACTTCTAACGAAGAAGGTCTCGTTGGCACCCTTTGAGAACGGAACTAAAAAATCTACCTAGATGTAATACAAATTTCTTATTTCCCTGAGGAACTACATCTATCTATTCAATCATAATGGCTATGATGTATGATGTTTCATGTTTCCGAGAAATCCAATTAATAAGTATGGGCAACTTAAAGTTACGGTAAATGCGCTTGGATAAGCTATTACATTACAAAATTAACCAGCAGCTGAGGACCACCTCAGGATACAATAACTTTGATTAATACAGTGCACAAATGATTATCCAAATAAAATAAAATCGATGCCAAATTCAGACGCTTTATATATGAATAGGATGACGAATCTTTTGAAAGTGTAGGAAAAAATCTACCATCACATTAAAACTTTACGGTTCTTTAGGTGATGAAAGTTATAGTTTACTGCATAAATATGAATTTCTGACTTGCAAAAGTTATTCGCGTAAATGAAGTTTCACAACTGCTGTGCTGCGCAACCGTTCTTACAGAATTGTGTTGATTTTGAGCAGATTTTTTATTTTCGATGTCCAAAGTACCAAACAAATTTGTTGTTTCTAATAAGCCCCCAAGTATTTTTCTACAATGACCCCACTGCTACTTTTAGTTCAGCGATTCCATGTCCATGAGTTTAGTTTTCTGATCACCGTCAGTAAATAAAATATTATTACAGTATGGATACTCGCTTGCAGCTCTCTGACAGCGACTTCAAAGCTGTGGGTACGATTTGCTGACGGTTCAAACAGTCGTCACTTATATTAATCTCGCTCGCTTCAACGTGTTAGCTGGTGTTAGAAAGGGACAAATAACTCAAACGATTTGTATGGAGCATCCAGGGTGTGACAAGAATGTAATTCTCACTTGTCATAAGGCTTATTCCCCCAGATGTGCGCGGCCGAGTTCACGAGCCACGTGAAGTGCAGTGTGATGGTGTAGCGGGTGATGGCTGCCATGTACCATGAGGCCCACGGGTTCTCACCCCATGCGTACACAGGCACTGCGGCAGGCAGGATAAAGCACATCAGCGGCACTGCTACCATGTATGTTCTGAGAATAAACAATTGAACTTTAAAATAATTTATATAAAATAACTTACAACAATAGGTACCTAATAGTTTCACGAGGCAAGTGAGACACACAACCACTAAACAAACTTCCCCAAACCAAATACGTTAAAAATCAGGTGATACGTCTGCTCGTTTTCCACCTATCAAATACAAAAATAAAATAAAACTAACAAGACACCACATCGTAGAATCATTATAGGTTACCCAAGGGCTTTTAACTCACTTTATATTTAAACTTACTATCGGTAAGTCTATGGCATCATTTCACCTAAGAGTAAGTGATGAAGTTTCTTAGTCATCATAAAATTATAAGAAACGGAGTATAATGACTAACAATTCTCAAAACCAATTACAAGATCAGGCCAGTTCACACGGACAGCACCCGATCATGAGTATAACGCGAGAGTCAGCCATCGCTAAAATGTCCTACCGTTAGCCGTCAACCAAACTCAGTCCTACAAGGTTGATCCCCGGCGGGAATCGAACCCGCGGTAACCTCATATGAAGCGAATGGACTAGCCACTACAAAATAAAAACTTATACATCTAATATTGTAATATGGATAATTATAAATCGAATTTACACTATATCTGACAGCAGTGGATGCTAAGTAGGTTTATCACACGACGACCGTCTTCTACACATTGGACTAATTTCCTATTGACCACATGACAAATTAAGAGAAAGCAAACTGACCATCACAAGTTCCAACTCATCTCACCGACTAATGAGATCGATGCTCAAATGAAAAAAAATACGCTCAAATTTTTTTTTAAGAGGAAATTGCAATGTTCTTGACAGAAATCCTTGACTTAGTAATGAGCTGTATTATGCAGTATTCCATTACATTTGACGCCATCAATATTTACGAGTATTGTTAATGAAAATCGATTCTAAACTCGTTAACGTGACTATGAAATTACAGAATCATCTAGTTACTATCTATACTTTGATTCAGTAATTCAGCAGTAGCATAATGTCATGATGCTATTTTTTACATGTAAAGTAGGTCGGTTCACACGGAAATTGGCCTTACAAAGATTGTCATTTATACTTTATGTACCTACTTATACCAGTCATAAAAAAAATGATCTATCTGACTAATTGTGTAGCTCAGTGGCAAGCGCTCCTGACGTCGTCAGTCCGATTCCTGACCTAGGCAATAAGTATGTGTTCGTATGTATTTAAGTTTCTGGTTTCCATAATTCAGAAAATCCCAGCATGGGCCCGAGCGTTTCTCCCTTGTATTAAACTCAATGCAAAAATGGTGATAAAAGTCGATCTGATTGAAAGTAGTCTATAAACATTAACTAATCCTATAAATGAAATCTTGGAACCACGCTTGGATTTGTTTCAGACATATAGTGGCAAACAAGTACGGCGCAATACATGAATCGCACTCCATCGTAAAACTAGCCTCTAGCTGGCTTTTCTTGCATTTCAACAGTGACATCTCTAGACGCAATTGTTGCAGTCCTCAGTCATACCTTTATAATAACTTACCAATAGTCCAGCCATTTTATTTTACGATTTATTTTAATAATTTAATTATTCTCCAGCCATTTTATTTTACGATTTATTTGAAGTCATGAGTAGAGATTGATAATTCGACTTCCCTCATCATAACGTCGCGTAGATCCCCACCACTAGGTAATAAAATGGATGAACAGACTTGCGGAGCTTACGTAAAGCTGTGTGTCAAGCTGTATTTCTTGAGCAAAGGAAGTACATACAAATTATTTGAAGCTGGCTTTTACTACACAATATTATCAACTTCCTTCCGTATAGGAAAAATACTATTTGACTCTACCCATTTTTATCCTCTTCTTTTCGGTGAGTCGTAGCCATCTAGTTACTACGTAATGATTATAATAACCAAACTATTAAAAAATAATTACTGGTGGCATTTCAAAATCCATCAAATCGATTTGGCTACATACGGTAAAATGAAACGGACAAGCAAACAATGAATACATTCTTTTTCTTCTTATCGTGTAGCATAATTTGACCATACTTATCACAAAACGATACACAATAGAAATATGTATATAGAACATACAAACAATAACACATACCTATATTCGAGATATAGGCTAATCAATAGCTATGCTTACTTTTTCTGGAACATTACAATGGGGTCCTTCTCGAGGTCGGACATATCGACGTGAGCGCCCTTCTCGAAGACTTCCTTGTGCTTGCGCACCATCAGCCAGCCCATGTGCGAGAAAAAGAATCCGCGCTTCGCGTTGTGTGGATCGGCATCCGTCTCCGTGTACTTATGATGCACTCTGGAAGAGATACATAAACAAACATGAATATAAACAATAATATTTTAGTGTAGTGTAGTGTCGATGTGAAAATCCTTGGGGGAAGCCTTTGTCCATGCAGTGCATGTCTTTTGGCTAATGATGATGGTGTATGTAGTTTGGTGATGGTGTTTAATTTAGGTCCGACCATACAGCCCACGTGACATATTCCGTAGTCTAAAAACAAGACTAGCTAGACAAGATCATCTACCTATGAAACTGAACAACTTTCCCTAGGGAACCTATACTCAATTCACAAAAAAAATTTTGGACTTCCCGTACAAAATTGGCGGTTCAGTTGATTAATTAGTAGATTCCAAATTTGTGTTGTGTATAAAGTTATTTATGAAGCAATAATGACTACGGAATCCTGCATTACAAGTGACCCCACACGCACTTGGGCGATTTTTTTCCTTTTATATGCGAGCACGCGGCAAGCTCTGTGCACCCAGCGGCGCGGCGGTGGCGGTATGTTTCGCTTTCACCTCGCTTTCGTATCACTTTCGCCTCAGTTTGAACACGCTTGCAATCGCTTCTTCACCAAGTTATCGTACCTAGATTTCAGCCTACGTAAGCTTCAGTTTCTGAGCCATCGATATAGAATATGTTGGATATTTAATGGTGGCTATAGAAGCTAACATGATATACTTATGAGACGGATATACTTATTTGTGTTTATGGCAGGAAAATTCCCGCTGCATTTGCTGCAGATAGTTGCCGCTTTTATTGTTATTGCCTCATTATGGACACTATAATATACAACGATTTAAAAGTCACCCTATATAATAGGCACCTCTTATAGGTACACTCTGATCCAAGTATGCGCCAATATTTATTTTGGATCTGGAGAGAAGCTTAAGATAAGTTTATCTGTTATTGCTGTATAACAATCGCCAAATCTCAAGCATAGAAACTACGTTATCTTAAAGTTTTGTTATGAATATTCATTCAATAGTCTACAAACCTAGATTCATTATTCATTATTCTTCCGTTACCAAGGCGAAATGGCTGGTACACCAAAAAGGCTATGTTTTGCTATGAGAAAATATTGGACATAAAAACAGATTCATTGTATTTACAACGCAACGTCAGCATTCTACAATCAAACTGAGTTGCTGAAGTAGTAAATAATGGACTATGACTGCGTTTCTTTTCTCAATTGGTAAGCCCCTTGCATCATTTCACCTGATGGTGAGTGATGATGATACCGAAGATGGAAGCGGGCTTACCAAGATTCTCCAAAGCAATGGGGAACTGGCTGGGAATCTTCATGCCGGAATACATTAATGCTGTTAACATTGATGTTTGGCGGCAAGACTTAGAAAGGATGGTGGTAGCTAGCCAGGCGGGCTCAGAAAATGTCCTACCATCAACCAAACTGAGTCCTACAAAGTTGGACCCCGCCGAGAACCGAAACCGCGACGCGACCGAGCGCACAAGCCACTATGCTCGGAGGCGGTCAAAAACGTCCAGTCTCTAGGAGGAAATTAAGTAACATCATTTTTTTTAATAGATGCTATGTTTTGTGCTAACTTACTCCTATGGGTGTGACATAGAAAGTGAGGAAATACTTTATTTAAGGTAGTCATCTACTTGTGAAAATAATCAACTTTTGTTGTAGAGCTTACTTAGCTAAAACGACAGCCTTACCAGTCAGCTGAACGATTTGTATTAAAAATCCTTTTTTTTTTTTGACAAATCAACAATTTTGTAGAAAAGAGTAAAGTTAATCACTTTCATGAGTAGTGTAGCTTACAGTGCTTTCTTATAACATAACCTGAAATTAAAGCTTTAAGTATCTACGTTGGGAATCTGTAATTTATTAGAGTTTGTGATGGTTATCACATCTATAGAAAATAGTTTTTCGTGTTACTGAGTCAACAAAAAGCTTAGGAATGTCAAACGCAAGATATTCCAATAATTTAATATGACTTTTTTTTATTAAAAAAACTCATCAAAACGTTTCAGTGCGCGACTGTAATGTAAATTTTTACACCTTTTTTACACCGTCGTTTATTTAATGAGACAATGAGTAGTTAAGTTACCCCATTTTTAATAAGCTAAGTTTAGGCTAAGTTAGTAGTTATCATAATAAAATATCAGTCAACAAATATAAAGTTTAACAAAATAATCTGAAACCAAACTGTGGCTTCTTTTAATGAAACTGAACTAGTTCTTAAAGTTACTCATAGTCAATTCACACAAAAGTATTTTCTTGGATCTCGACCAGTTAATTACCCAACTTAGATTGGAAAGACTATTGGTTCCATTATGTTCATTCTCCTGAGTAGAAGCCCCAGTTTAAATATAATATAGTTTCAGTTGATTTTGTTGGATCAATACTGACTAAAGACTAGCTTACCTATGATCCCGCACCCACTCGTAGATGTGGTTCTGGAAAGCCATGGTCTGCAGGATAGCGAGCATCAGTCGCAACGGCCAGCGCGCCTTGTACGCCCGATGCGCCCATAGCCGGTGCGCGCCCGCAGTTACACCCATTCCCGACATCACTGAGAATAGCACCGCTGGGGATAAAATACGAAATATTAGTTTAGATAGATGGATAAATAGACAGGTAACACGTTTATTTATTACTACAAATACACTTTCCATCAGGTGGGCTGTCATCCTTTTGCTATCTTATACAATAAAAAAAAAACATTTTATAACGTCAGTACAGAAATTAATACACTTTTTTTACACCGTCGTTACGTTTTGTCACTATCATTTATCGTGCGACATAATTTAATTATGCTATATCACAAGGGATAGACTGCGGTGTCCTGGTGTTGCACTTAGTGTCATCCGCGGTCACATGTGAGGCATTTAGATCTTAGCATCTCGGCATTCATGTGGTCCACTGGTCACCTACAGGCGTGTGCAACGCGGCCTACGAGATATATAGATTTCCTCGCGATGCTTTCCTTCAACAAAAGTTACAAAAACTCATTAGCACGATATACATACTGTCTAAGATTTGAACCCTTGGTTAGGAGATCCGATTATAAAAGGATTATAAGTAGATATCAACCCGACTGACTCGGTGGCTAAGTGGTTAGCGATCCTAACCTCTGATCCGAGAGTCGTGGGTTCGATCCCCACACAGGGCAAACTTTTCTGAGATGAGCAGAATTGTTTGTTCTGAGTCTGGGTGTATTAATATCTATATATGTATGTATTTAAACGTATATGTGTATGTATATCAGTCTCTGGTTCCCAAGATACAGGGAATCCTAGTTTGGGGCCAGATGACCGTGTGTGATTTGTTCTGGATATTATTATTATTATAAGATATGGAAAAGTCATTGTTTTTATTTTTCACTTCCTAGTTTTGATTGTATTTATTAGTACATATCAAATGAAATGTTTCGGGCATACAAAAGACATCAAAGACTACTGCATTGCTCGTTGATGTCTATTGTGCGTAATACAGAAAATCACACCCCGGGCACTTCATACAAATTTCGCGCCATTGTTTACTACATAGACATTCATGTTTGTACATATATAAATGTGTGGGTGATATGTACTAGGGTTGAATCGAGATTCAATAATAAGCCTCATTGTCTTTATTGTTAGCTAGACTTTTACAAATAAAGTGAAGGCTGTATACACTAGACAAGGTTGTATAGCCTTAGATGCCTTTAACTCTTTCCTTAAAAAATAAAATTGTCTTTGGTTATTATACTGTGCTTTAGTGTGCTTTGGTTTGCCAAATGTTTGCCAACCCCTTGACAAATGGTCACACATCGGTCACACAGGGGGGGGTAAGGTAGCAGGCGGCAGGGAGTGTCAATACTGTTTAATGTCCTTATACTGTGGTATGACTGACCTAAATTTAAGAACTATACACCAAACTCAGCTAAGATTATTCCTCTAGCTACAAGCTTTCTATCAAAAAGGTTATGCTCCTATCAGATCAATAATTTTCGGGAAATCGCAGACACACATATAAATACGTACATACGGCTGAAAACAACAAAATCATTTATTAACCACCACAAAAAAAATCCTCATAAGAAAGTAAAATATGTATTTTTGTACGTACTTCGTAAACAGTAAAAGTGTTAAACATAGAAGGACCTCGATTATACGAACTGATTGGCTGACATGTAACTTTAGAAAACAGAAATATTTCTTGTACTTATTTCTTGTAGAATTCCGTCATTCTTCCGCGTGTGTTTTTGGTCAACACTTCCTGTGATATGAAGACCGCTAACGAAATGTGGTAGCGGTTGTCGTTGATGACTACGAAGATTTTATTATTGTAGAATTGTGTGTCCCATTTGTTTATTTTTGTGGGTAATCAAATTTTATTACAGCCGTAACCTAAAGTAGGAAGGCTTGCTAATGTGAGTACATACACGGAGACAAGTTCATATTATTAAGAGTAATAAAGGCCGATGATAAGGAAAAAAGTCTGTACATTTTAGGAGTGTACTGCCATGAACTCAAGCCAACAATTTTATTTCGAATTCGTTGTCACCACGTCCTTAGCGTTATGTGTTTTTTACACTCTTTTACTACAAAAAACAATGCAACTTACAAAGTTAGGTCAAATCTTGGCAGCTTTTTATAAATTTGAAATTGCTTTAATGTACACAAGTTTTCATAAACTTTTTCGTTGTTTTTCCGTTTAGCTGTTTCAACGAACTCACAATAGGTTGTCCACAAGGCACTGCCATAGGGCAAGAAATCTCTGCTCCTGTTGTTGAGCAAAAGCACTCTATTCAGAAGCAATTCTTCAAGTTCAAAGAGAAAAGTAAGTAATACCGATTCTTGAAAAATAAATGCGGTATATTTTTTTTTTACTAAACTCAATCTACAGTTGATTTGTGAAATATATTTAAATATGGTGTTCATTTTTCAAAAAGCTAAAAATATCAAACGTTTATAAAAAATATTTTGTGTCTCTGCAAAATATTAAGACTATTTTTCAAATTCGACATTCATATTTTGCATTAAAGATCTGTTTGCCAACAGTGTCATACATGTGTAACATTGTTGATTAACTCATTTAAAATTTTGTGTTAAAAATAAATTACTTGTAACCAATGTTATATACACAAGATGAGACCGTGCAACAGATCAGTTGAGACTTGGGACTATGCTACAATCAGACTCGGGCCTATGTCATCATCATCATCATATTAGTGTCGATTCGGTTTTCACGAATAAACTTATTTGACAGAATTAAACTTAATTTAAGTGTTCTGTCTTTTATTTCTATATCGAAAAGACAACGACAGGACGCTTGCATTAAGTTTAGTCCTGTCAAATAAGTTTAATCGTAAATACCGAATCGACACCATTATCAGCTTAAAGCCGGGTATTCATTAGGCAACATTTGTTAATAAACTGTTTATGAACTTGATCATCGTGTTTATAAACAAGTTTACTGTAAACACTGTTTACATGTTCTCCACTCAGAGTGGGGAACACGGCAATATGTTTCTGAAACAATGTTTCATCACTTTTGTTTATAAACTGTTTACAGAGGTGATGAAGCATTGCTTATAAACTGTTTATATACAGTGTTTATTAACAAATGTTGCCTAATGCATACCCGGCTTAAAGAGGCCTACTGCTGAACATAGACTTATACTTAGCCCTTAGCACAGTTTTGAGCCAATAGCATCCAACAGATCAGTAGTACGCTTGGAGGAGGTCGTCGATCCCCCGGTCCGTGGCCACCTCTTAAGTACAATTTTTCCCAATCTGTTATCAGTTCTATGAGCTATATGACCTGTCCACAGCCACGTCAACTAATTAATTGTATAAGTTATGTCGGTGACCAGTTCTTTTACGATTTTCCGCTCGGATTTCGAACTTTGGCACATAGACGTGGTAGATTTATTTTTGGTAACGTGCAGGACACTTAGTATCACAAATTGATGCAGTACATACTTACCAAACAGGATGGTAGGCCACATCACGCGGCCGATGATGGCCAGGTAGATGCCGTAGACAGCTGCGCCGTGTAGGTACACGAAAGCCAATACGTTTCTCCATACTATTTGCCACCTGGAATTTATAAAGACTATGCTGAACCAACAAATATATTTATCTAGATCTTAAGCTCTTTAGCTATGAACTGTGTCACAGCTGATCACATTCATCTACAGTCTCTACAGATTAGAGGTTGTAAGTTGCGCACAATTTGTCATAAATTATGCAGATAATAGAACATAAAAGTTAAGAGACAAATCTTATGAATAACAAAGAATTTGTGAGTGCGAACGTGTGTGTTGAAACAAAATATTTCATAATCGTCCTTTATTATAATTGATATTCAAAATCATTTATTTCTCGAAGTAGGTACATAAAGCACACTTATTTTGCTGGAGAAATAATTCAAATATCCTTAATTGATATTTCTCTCAAACGTATAAGTGCTGTGTATTATATTTTTTTCAAATTGACATTCTGGTAATTCACACACGTCGTTATTTTATAATAGTAGGGTTATAATAATACTGCCCCACAAATTACTTATTTACTTTACTAACACCTCGAGAAAGGGATGTCTAGATTATTTTTTACTGTTTTAAAAAAAAAAAATTACGATGTTTTCGTAAATACAATAAATGCATCGGCAATTGTTAGTAATGTTTATTTTCCTTATATCCGTCTCGAAGTGGTAAATCGATGTTATTACATGGTTATCTAAGTCATAACTATACTGATACCGAATGATTCAAATATAAGTGCACAGTTTACTTAATTACCGAAGAAGTTTTATACCGTCGCTCCGGGGAGGGAGGGGGGATCGGGATGCATGTCTGTGCTAATTACTTACTCATTTAACCCTCTCTACCCTTTGCCTAATATTTTATTGGGAAATCTTGTATAAAAATGTAAAAGCATAAAGCATTACAATCATACTCATAACCATATCACCTCGCACTTACTCGTAATCTCGCCTCTTTCCTCTTGCCACGTTCATTGTGAGTGTGGGTTCATCATCGTCTATGTTTTTTGTGACAAAAGAGTTCGCCAACAGCAAAGTGGAGCTGGGCATTTCGGTGCGTTTGCTCTGGAAAAGAAAATAAATTGCCGGTCATTATAACGAAAGCATTTACATGTGATATAAGACCTACTAACCGCCTTTGTAGATGCACGATAGTATAGAGAGACATGCCCCTAATGTGAGACTAGTTTAAATACTTACATGAAAACGCTGACTATCATTTTTGTAAAAATCTTTATTCTTTCTTAAAGTGTTCGATAAATAAAGCATTGATACCATTTTTAAATTATCGAAAAAAAAGGAAACGTAACATACTAAAATGTAGATATTGCGTTAAAAAACGTTTCATCAATATCTCTAAAAGTTTCACAATGGTCTTGCCAAATTCACAGTGGTCGTTTCCTCGATTTTAAATAAAAAAAATAATTTTAAGTAAGTATAACGAATTATTCTTGCGGATAGACAAGTACCTAAGAATTATTTAAAAGATTAAAAGTAAAATGAAATAAAAATAAAATTTCAATTGTACGATTTCAAAAGAATCAGCGTAAAATATTACTTTGTCTAAAAACCAAAGGAAAACTTTTATTCAATCTTAAAAGTAATTGTCTACGAGTTAACAAATAAAATCGGTAGACTGATGACCTAGTGAAGGTCGCGGGAAGCCGCTGGATGTGGGCAGCGCAAGACCGATGGATGTGAAAATCCTTGAGGGAGGCCTTAGTTCAGCAGTGGACGGACGTCTTTTGGCTGATGATGATTACAAATAAAAAAAAATAGAAAGACATCGTGTCTCTAAAAAAAACGTGTCTCTTCTTTCCTTTTATTACCTTATTTCAATTAAAATAAGACAGATAACCTAGAACCCTTCAGAACTAATCGATTGGTAAATGTATATAATGGTAGGTACCATATAACATTGTATGATATATATGTCGCAGGGACATGATAAAATCAGAGTTTTGATCAAATTCCTAAGGGATTTGTTTAAATCCCGGGAAATGTTAAAATATTAACACGATTTTGTCATTTCCCTAAACAAATCTAGTTCTATTCTATAGTTCTATAGTATTTAAAAGGTTTATTTGGTACAACATATATTAAATGACACTAAAATCTTCAAAATCAACACTAGAACTTTACTTATTTTGTACAGATACACAAAAATAAACAAACATAACAGTACATAAGCATACAGTGCCTAATAACAAATTGATTTTGTGTGTCTGTGTGTGTTTATGTATTTTTCAAAATGTTTTGTTCATTCAATACAAAATAAGTAAATTTCTAGTGTTGATTTTTAAGAATTTAGTGTAATTTAATGTATGTTGTACCAAATAAACTGTTTAAACACTACATAATAATTATTTTCATCATTTCACTAAATCAGTTTAGGGATTTGTTCAAATCACTAGATTTATTTAAGGAAATGACAAAATCGTGTTATTATTTTAACGTTTCTGAGATTTGATCAAATCCCTTAGGAATTTGATCAAATCTCTGATTTTATCCCTGCGACATATACATTTATATAACTCAGAGGTCTGAATACCTACGTAATTTTATTGCAAAGAAGGACAGAACAGGTATATTTATTTGTTGCTACCAAGTAGTAAAACTTTATTGTTTATTAGTAGGACAAGATTAAATTATCTAGCTATTGTTCATATTGTTCAGTAACGACCCAATAACCTCATCCATAGTATATGTTTCTTATATGTCCAGAACCTGTAGAGATTAGATAGCATAAAACATGTTTTCATTTATTTAAATAGAGATTTGAAAATCTTTAATATCTATAAAATACTTTTTTTTGTTATGAGCATTAATCACTGAGATATTGCAGTATTTTTTTTTTACCTATACAATTCAGCATTTCCGAAACACACTTTCGAACTCTAAGAAAAAACATTAAAAATAAATGCATTGTACTGGATTTCTCACAGTTTTAATTGATTTTAATGACATCTAAAATTTATGCTAGCTCCCCACTATATGCACACATCTTTATCCATTGAGTTTAATTGTACCATCCATTTGAAGTCTTCATGAGGTGAAAGGAAAATATAGTGTATTAATAATCTTATTTTTAAAGGTTTTTTCTACCCATTAAAGCCCGTTCTGCATCAAGCAGTAACTGTCTGTGGTGAGCTTTAACTCTTAGAAAAAAGCTTTCTCAAATTGTAATAAACAGTTCTGAACTAACGTTCATCTATGCGCGTGAGATCTCGCACGACCACACGCTTAATACCTTTATGATTACCGTCAATAGCCGCCAAACAAAATAAAAATAAAGAAATAAATACACAGCTGTGTTCAACAGCACAAGGAAATCTTTGTAAAAATGGCATATTGATAAATAAATAAAAAAAATATCGCACACTAGGATTCCCTGTATTATAAGAATCAGGGACTAATAAACAAACACATATATATATTATTAGTACCCGATATTTTAGTCAGTGCTTCTACTCCTCATTCTGATTAACTTTCCTCAAGGAACCCATAGTCAAATCGCAAAAAAATTTTGGACTCTTCATACAAATCGAACAGCCGAGGCCGAGCGGCCAAATTAGTATGAAGAGTCCAAAATCTTTTTTGCGATTAATCAGGATTAGAAGCACTGACTAAAATATCGGGCACTAATAAAGTAGCATCCAATTTTCTTCTGAATTAGACACATGATAGAAAGTAGTCTAAAGATGTTTTTTAGGTGATTTCTTTCCAACAAATCAGTTATAATTTTTTTAGTACCGATTAATATCGTAATTAGCGGAACGATGAATGAAAACTTGCTCAACTAGCCCCGTCTGACCCTACTGGTTAAAAAAAGAAAGTACCAGTGTGACGTGTGTAGCAAAGCCCTATTTCACAGCGTCACATTGACCGAGAGTATACATTCCATCTTTGATCCGAGTTTCGTGTCAAACAAAAACTAATCTATTACTTGTCCTACAGATATATTGAGGTTATGGAAAGTGTTTTATTGACCTCATTATTTAATATTAGTACCTACTATTTATTATTTTTTTATTCTTTTAGTGTGCAATAGAGTATATTTGAAATTGTAAGGGGTTACTCAGAATCAAGTACAGAATACAGGAAAAATATTTATCTTATCTTAAATATTTACAAAGTAACTTTTTATTCGTTGAAAACCGTCAAACGGCAACTGAACAACTTTCCCTATGAAACCTTACGATCGATCAAAATAAAAAAACCTTTTTAATTTTCAATAGGTAGTTGGACAGTCGATGTGCAAAATATGTATGATATGCACAATTTTTATCCAATAACAACATTAAATTTCTTGAAATGGTTAAAAAAATCTTGTTAAGATTGATAAGCCTTTAAGGCTTGTAAGTGTTAGAGGAATCGTATGACTAAAAGGGTTTGCGAGTTCTGCGAGTCTTAACAGTCTTACATACTGTCCCCCTATTGCCACATAGTCCACTGAAATTTCTTACACAACCAGCCCAAGCATACCCTCTGAACACATCCCCTCTCCCTCATGCGAGATTAAATCAAATAAATCGAATAAGTAAGTATTTTTAAAGAAAATATGATTTGTATCTTGTTATTTCCCCTAATGAAAGCTTTCATTGCTTATTCGGTTTGACATTACAACCGACTCACCCTGAATGGCGCCGACGACGACGACGCTTCTATTTTAGTTTGCCCAATTTTGGATCAAAATTACGTCTCTGGCTTGTAGAGCACTCATTGTATATTTATAGTTTTTATTTATTTATTTGAAAGTGGTCAATGAACAAAATTTTACAAAAATATTATTATTAAAATATATTAGATGTAAAAGCGACGTGTAGCATTTTTTACCAATAAAGACAAATAAAGATGTCCATGTCATGCTGAAATAAAGACTTTTTTGTCTGAGAAAAATCTTTTTACCGAAAAAGATGAATATCAAACGATTCTTATACGCTGATATTACCTATAAATAAGCGGTCATGGCTCCGTGCGGCTTGCGTAGTCGCGTCGATCACGCGGGTTAATTGACTACAGACACGGCCATAACCTGGATGGGTTTGACTGTTAGTGACATTTATATTGACCGTTTCCGTGCTTCGCAAAGCACGTTAAGCCGTTGGTGTCGGCTGCTATCGGTAGATGGCAGTCGTTAAGCCATGTCGGAGGCATTATAGGCGGCTTGAAAACTTCAACACTGGGGTTGGCCACTAGCTCCACAGCCTCCACCAATCCGGACTTGGCCCCCGAATGTGGAGTATGGCCTAACCTTCCCAAGTTATGGGAAGAGACCTGTGCCACAGATTAGATAATAGTCCTGTGCCCCTGCAGTGGGGACGTAATGGGTTGTTAACGAACCTATAGTTAACGTAGATATAATGTGGTGGAAACAGAAAGTGGAGAAAACTAAGTAGCTCAGCTCTTGATGCCATTATAAATATGAGTTTCTGATTTCAAAGACTTCATTTTGATTTTGCTACCATTTGATTATTTAGGTTAAAAATGACAAATTACCACTTTATTCTATTCTGTGAGCTATGTTGGTTACTATAGTTCTCCTGCGTATTTCCTCATTTCTGATTTGATCACGTAGAGAAACTCCGAGCATAGCACGTTCCATCGCCCTTAGGGTGACCTTAAACCTTCACGGTAAGAATGATTTCTGTCATTCAAGAAAATACAGTTTCATCGGGGCACCATGAAATATTTTTTTCAAGGGAGAATATAAGTTTCTTGAAATGTCATATTTTTACCGAAACTTACGTTATAAAATATATTATATATATTATCGACGAAACTTCGAGAAAGAGATCAGTCTCTTTCTCAAGACTGATGCAATCGCCGTATATTTTAATGCCGAGTCCTTTCCAGTCCAGAAGCTTGAAAATATCTTTCAGGGCAGCGGTGAATCTTTTCGGAGATATAACGCCTTCCTATTTCTTCCCTCGCTGCAGCCGGATTCAAATATGGCACCACTGGCAAACGCAGGTGGCATTTTCTTACAAGGACTTTAACTTCAATTTTGTTTCTTCTTCTGATTCTGAACACTTTGACAGTCAATTCGGCACCATTGGAGACTCTAGCACAACCCAGGTCTCGATCGAATCAGATCACTTTCTTATAGTCCACAGTAAAACGCCGAGAATATTGGCCGATTATACTCTTCGGTGGTATCTGCCGCAGCGTATGCATGTGATATTTGGTACTGAAACCTTTTCGGAAACCGGCTTGTTCGGGAGACTGGAAGTCGTTAAATCTGGGTGCGAGACGACCCGTAATGACTCTCGAAAATAGCATGTAAATGAATACTCAAATGTTTGTGTTTAAAACAAAAGAAATAAAACCTAAGCATAATTCAAATACATACTTGAATGGGGTCTGGAGAGAGTGTTCGTACCATACTTGATGCGGAGAAAGGCTTCGCCCGTTGTATTGTTGCGATTCTATGAATATTGTCCCTCCGTAGATACAAGAAAGCTCGTTTTATTGTGGTGCTAAAACGGATACAAGACTTATGGCTGTACCTACTTTCACATCGTAAATAAATGCGTCGTGTTAATGACTTGTATAGTATGTACTGATTACTTTACTTACATAGTAACAAAGTGACATATAGCTGTCATAGGTAAAGATTTTTAGGCAGATCAAGTCTACGAAAATAACACATGTGAGTTTTCGTAAACTAATTCATGAAATTGACAAAAGTTATAGTAAAATCCACTATAATAATCGAAAACAATGAATGCGTATGTTTTTTTAATTCATCAATAAGTTCGTTAATAAGTACATAACAAAAACCTATTATTGTGGGCTCTACTAGGACTGTCACGCTATTTAGCCAAGTAGTTAAAATTGTACAGGTGGGCATTAAGGCCAAACATATTCTTTTTCCCACGTTATAATGATGGGAACGTCAAAATTATCTTTATCAACAAATATAGACTATAGACGGGAAAACATCGACAGACAATTCATCAAAACCTACGATTATCTTTTAAATAATTTTATGTAGAAATAAGTACTTAAATAGTGACGCTGTCCAATTGAGTTTATGTAATTAGTAGTCGTCTATTATAGACATTAAGGCACTACGTAAGTTGTGAACCTCAAGAGACCGAATATTTCTTGTCAATCACACATAAGCTCTCTTGTCAATCACAGAAGCTCAATTAACGATCCATTTAAATGTGTCTCCGGAAATACAGTTGGCCTATCTTGGCTCTATAATTTCCTTCGTTTTTAAGCATTAAACACAAAACTATCATATGAACAGGGTAAAATTCAATAAACTTATCTTTTATTTTTTCTTTTATAAGAGTTATTATTTAAGTAAATAATTACTTAAACATAATATTAAACTCGTAGAAAAATTACAACAAGTTTGTATGTTACAGAGGATTTTAGATAGATTTTTGTATCTTTTGGGAAAGTTGACCGGAAAACGCTAGACGAAACGCTGTCTTTATCAACAATGAAGCACTATCACTTTTTTGCGTTGCGTTTGCCCCGCCTATTTTATTCTTTTCATTCCTCGCCGTAACAGTCATAGCGAATGTACAAACTTACATTTTCACTTCCTCTTAAAAGTAAATACAGAATAGATTGCGAACGAGACCTGTTCTACGTTGCGCTTGACCTCAAAGTAAGTCAAAGTCAAAACGTTGAAGAAAAGTGAAGACTAAGAGTGAATCTGTGATACTTTCTCCGCAGAGGTGCGCCCGCGCAGTGCCGCCGCGACGCAAGTGGCGTGGCGGTTCTGGCCGAGCGAGGCGTGACGATGCAGTGTTGACGCTGCATTAGACAATGCCTACCTCTGTCTGTCATGCTTATGTCTAACCATACAGGTACCTGTGCCATCTAGGTCAAACAATGAATTGAATGGACAAATTTTATGGCTTGCTAGGATTTTCGCATGGATTTTGTCTTGACATACATTTTTTACAGGAATTGATACTAATTTCTTTGAGTTTCGTTTACTCAAAAAGTAGACTTTCATTTACTTTACAATAAAATCTATAATACGTCATATAGGTAGACATTCACATGGAACAAATTTTTTTACTCTCCTAAGACATAATTAGCTACTTACTGATTATGAATATTTATTGCTGATTTGTATTAAACAATGACAAGCCTATGTAAGTCAAATAAGAAGACGATTCTCAAAAAACTATCCACAGCCTCAGAATACAGAACAAGTATTCTGAGTCCACAGCATGGTTATCCAATTTATTTATCTCTCATTTGATTGTATATGTATATTGATACGGCCCGTTTCTTGGAAATTACTTTTGACAAACATCCTAACGAAGATTTTACTATGGTTGGATCGTTTCTGTCAATTATAAAACGAACGTGAAGCACAATTAATTACGACATATTTTTTTTTTTTTATATAGGTGTTATCAACAATTCTGTCATCTTAAAATTGTTTTTTTTATTTTTTTCATTTCTTAGGCCTTTTTTATTTCGGATTTTGTTATTAATGCAATATATTATTTATTACAATAAAGTATAAAATTTAAATTTTCAATTCGATTAAAAGTTAAAGTAAAACGCTGAAACTGTTGTTTTGTCTGCCAGCAAAGCTACAATTATATAGCTTAATTCATTAGAATTAAATGATATTTAACAAAATATTAAATAAAGACACATTAGCCTAGTCAAAGTCAGATTTATGACAAGGGGGCCCTAGCCCCACATTATCAACCTTTACGAAAACGGACTTGGCCACCTTGTATGAAGTATAACACACGCTTCCCTTATTTTTCCCCTTTTTTTCCCTGCCTTAGGGGAGAAACCTGTGCCCTAGCAATAAGGACGTTATTCGATGTTAACGAGCTGTGTGTTTTGTCAATTAAGTAATTAAAAAATACCTGATTTTTAATTTGATTTGTAGTAAAGAAGCTAGTTTCATAGCGGAATACATAAACCAGTCTACATTTTCGGTTCCTAATTCAGATATTTTTTTAATCCACATATATTTTTTTTCTAAATCGACCACGTAACTCACGACTTCAGTTCATCAAAAAAAAATGTCCGATTAAATATAACATTTCATTTTGTCATTTTTATTACCATATTCTTTCATAACATTCCACTGTTTTTTAAAAAAATTTTTGGTTTTTAGACTTTTACTTGATCTATATAAGACATTGCTTCCTGCCAAATTTCATGATTCTAGGTATACGGGTATAGGTTTTGATTCCCATGAGAGTGTCCAAATATGCGGCATAAACGGCCGTATCTCTTGATTGCGTTGGCATAGAAGTTTGATTTTTTCACAGCTTCAAGGGATTGCAGACCTGAGAATTTGATATACAGATATGTGTTAAGATAAGTTTATACGGAACCCTCGGTGCGCGAGTCCGACTCGCACTTGTTTGTATTATGCTCATAAGTATGTGTTAAGAATTTTGTTGCCTGAGATACAGGTTTAGCCTAGTTCAGGCATTTATTTGTACTTAGTTAAATTTTTAGAAAACTATGTAAATTATTTACCTTTTACAAATGAATAAATTATTATTGTATTATTCTTAAAGCGGATCTTAGTCGAGTACAGATTAGAAAACAAAAATGGTTTTGGAGTACTTTGGATGGAGCTTTATCTTTCATGTCCGTAGGTGTACTCATAAATACTTATTATGTATTTGCCTGGAGACAAATGAGAAATTCACAATAAGCAATACATATGCAAAACAAGCATTTGCTCCGCGAGCTATGTTCAGGCGCAGCTATTCACTCACATTTGTTTTATTACTTTCAAATAGTCGATTGTCTCAACGTTTAAGAGGAAATTTCAAGAAATTTGCCACTAGAATACTTTAAATTTATCATAAAAATTATCAAAAATCTTACATCTGTTAATTTATTTTAAATAATGTTTCACAAACACGTTAAGTATGTATTTAGTTAGAATTTCTGTTCGCACCAATTTATCCAAAAATAAAACAAAAAACATCAATAAGTAGTTATAGGGGACTTATTAAATAACAGTGATTGAAATTAAACTGAGCACTCTTTCATAAGGAGCCAATAAACAAATGCAAAATATATTGGTATTCTTATTCTTATACCAGGGACCGCAGAAGTAGTCCAGCACGAGGGGGGCAAACTTTTTGCAACAAAGTGACGCGAACATAGTACTCCATCACGGGGGGTGGGGCAATTTTTTTTGAATCTAAGTGGCGCAAAAATAGGTACTCCATCGCGGGGGGGGCGCAACCTTTTTTGAAACAATGCTACACGCAAAGCGGTGGCGGAGAAAGTCTATCTTTCTTTCTTTCCTTCCTCCCTCATTCTCACATGCAAGCATTTAGTCTCGAAGAAGAAGCTCTTTTTTGGAGGGGGCGCGGCCCCCCTGGTTCATTTTAGGGGGACATTTGGCCCCCTCTGCCCCCCACTTCCGCGGTCGCTGTCTTATACTTAACTCAGCTTATTTGAATTTTTTAAAGACTCTCTAAAATATATTTTTTGTATATTTAGTATAAATTATTGGTCGTTTACTTTTTTATCCACAATCGTAAAGCTCTTGGCTGTAAGCAATGATGAATTCATGCACAGAAACGAAGGTACAATAATGAAGTTAGGGTCCTAGGTCACCCTACCTCATAAACATAGATTGCATTATGGCTTCCTGTATTACGTAAAAAGGTAGATTTTAATTTAAAGTTAGAGTTTAAATTGAAGTTAGGGTTGTTAGTTCAATTAGATTAGTAGATTTTCAATTGAAGTTAGAGTTTAACCGCCTCCGTATCCTAGTGGCTAGTCCGCTCGCTTCACACCAGGAGGTCGCGGGTTCGATTCCCGGCGGGGTCTTACTTTGTAGGACTCGGTTTGATTGGTGGTAGGGCATTTTCTGAGCCTTATAGTAGCCTATAGGGTACTTCCCGTATACCTAGAATCATGAAATTTGGCAGGAAGCAGTGTCTTATAGCCCAAGTAAAGGGAAAAGTCCGAAAACAAAAAAAAAATTGTTACATCACAATTTGTTTGTGATGTAACTAAAATTTATTGGTTTTCGGACATTTTTCTTTACTTGGGCTATAAGCATTTTCACAGCTTCAAGGGAACGCAGGCCTGAGTATTTGATATAGAGTTCAAGATATGTATGAATATGAATTTATAACGTATATACAGGTATACGAGAAAGATAATGACTAGAAAAACGTACCTATGAAACGCGTGTAATTTCATTACCCTTCCGATCGAATCTCGTGTATTGTTCTGAGAAATATCTAAAGTATCTTCTGTTAAGGGTCGATACTCTTTACTGGTTTCGGCGTTACGTAAAAAAAATATTGTAAAAATTTATGATTTGCAATAAAATTGATACCTATCGCTAGGCAAGGCAATGAAGTTAACGTTAGTTAACAATCTATATTGCCCCTACTGCTGGGGTACGACTCTCTTCCTGTACCTCAGGAATATTAGGCCATACTTCAAAGATGGGGGCCAAATCCGGATTGGTGGCGATTATGGGACTAGTGACCAACCTCATATAAGGTCTCTGACACAGCTTAATCCAGTGATATCAACCGTGGCTTGCGAAGCACGAAAACGTTCAAGAAGATAATTGCCTCTTATTTAGAGTAAAAGTCAAACCCATCGACGTTGTGACCGCGTCTGTAATCAGTTAACCTGCGTGATCGATGCGATCACGTAAGCCATACTGAGTCACACTCGCTCAATAATATCAGTATAATGTAAACAAGAAAGATTAAGGTAAAATGTTTACTGCCTTGTTCAGTTTGAAAAAAAATAACAAATTGACGCAAAATTGTTATTCTGTCATTATTTATGAATTCCTCTAGAATTTCACCGCATTTTCCTTTACTATATCATGCTTCGTATTTTAGGCTATCGATAGGTTCGCTTAGGTTAGGGCAGTTTTGGAGGGCGCCAACCCTAAAGAATCAACATTGTTTTCATATATTTACAACTTGTTCGTCCTAGAAACATGCGGTCGTAAAGCGCACTCAGTCAACACAAAGAGGTCGGTACCGAGCAATGCAACATCACTTATATTCATTCGGTACCCTAGAAAACGCTTAAGTTACGAATATCAGCAGTTTCTTTTGGTTATTTATTAACCCCGAATGCAAAAGAGGAGTTGTTATAAATTTGAAACTTATGTGTTCTGTGGCATTTTAGCTCCCAAATAAATAGATTGAATGTATTTTTTTTTAAATTAGAAGCAGATTTTATCGCGTTGTTTCACAATAAATTAAATGGTTTTTGTCTTATTTACTGACTCTGGAAATCAATATTGATTATCTCCACGCGTTGCAGCGTAAATTCGTACCTATTATCAAAGCTTTTTTATCTAGGCTTCGAGGAACATATCGCGAGAAAAAGGCGCTTTTATACCAAAATGAAATTTTTTTTAACAGTAATGACGTAAAGCTTATTGTTTAACACTTCATGCTTACATGGTGTGACAAAATAAGTATAGCACCCCCGGTAACTAGGGCTTCTACTTGAATCAACATTTTTTGTACTAGGAATTTGCAAATCTCATACAAACTGAATTTCGGACTCTGATACAAACTGATCAGCTGTTTGTCGAATTTTGTATGGAGAGTTCAAAAAAATTATCAGTATTATGAGTGGAAGCCCTGATCAATAGTTCCTACACATACATATTTTGTTATACCCTGTATAAATAGCTAATAGTTCATCTGCGTATAAATAATTTCAATAAGTACATGCGCGTGTGGTCTAAAGTAGCGCGTGATGAAGACACAAAAAAACAATAATAGGCCATCTAAAATACCACAAAGAGAAATGAGTGCATTGGGCAGTTAAGAAGTCATTTAATTGATGTGATTATTAACATACTTTATATAGAAAAAATGGCCCAAAAAGTGCATTCTAATACAAGAGCTAACCACAACTCACGACCTCTTGTGGTTACGCGAGGATTCTAAAAATGTCTTCTCCTATAAGACACGACTTTATTTCATTTTACGTGAGAGCAAGCCTTCTTGATACTTTAAAAGCTTGTTAATGATATGTAATAATTAATCTTATATCTCGACAACTTTCTATAGGGGTTTTGTGGGTTGGTAAATTAATAAAGAAAAAATGTTTGAGGAAAAATAACTAAATCTGAATTATTTTCCGATGAAATCATTTCGAACAAACTGTCATCCAACATCTTATTCTAATACTAGTTTCCCGCCCGCTTTATGGTGCGATGTATTTTTGTTACACCCTGGTCATAGGTGTATCTACGGGTCAGTTAAGTATATAGAAGACGTAATGTAATTTGTATTTTGTTTTGTTTTATTTTTATTTTTTATATAATTCATAATATAGAAGCGGTCTTGGCTCAGTATTAGTTTGCTTGGTCGCATAATCAGACAGATTAACTGACGACAGACATGGTCATAACCTAAGTAGGTTTATTGTTAGTGGCGTTTCTCTCGACCGGTGTGAAAACCTCCTAAAGTATGGGAAGAGATCATCAGTGCTCTAACTGTAAGGACGATATGGTTTGTCAACGATCATAGAAGGTGTTCATGTAAGGATTAGAGTGCGCACGATACACGCTTTTTTAAACTGTAAAAAAATCAAGACTGATAGGACGTTGTATCAAAGTTGACTCCGTCTGCAGTGAGTACCGAGCGAGCGCTGCGCTTGCGTCCCTTTGCGGTTGCATTTCATTGATTGTCTGCTGTTGCGTAACTACAGGGCCTTGACAGAGTTCGAAGTATGCTTGTTTGTTTCCATTAGATTTTAAATCATTTTTACAATAAAATAAGTAGGGGAGGGATGTCCCTCAGCATACTATTCTACTAAAAACTTCGCGGTTAACGACACGTTAACAGATTCATTGAAACGATCTCTGTTCCTGTTAATACAGTTATATTTGGGATTGTGTTGATATAGTGTGTAATTTGTGCCGGAATATCATTATTTGTAAAGAATTTGATATATTGTCGCGATTGTGATTTTCGGAAATGAATGATTCTACATTTCAGTTGTAGGAAACATTAAAGAAGAAACAAAGGAACCGAAGATAACATTCTCACCTCTGTCTATCTTAAGTATTCATAAGGCATGTTGTTGGTTTCTTTTCTTTAAATCGCAGTCGATGGCCTACATTATAGTTTGAAAGAAAGCCACCGGGTAAAATGTTAACAATGAGCTGTTAAATATAATATACCGTAAGTATTTATAAAGTACCGCAAGTACCCTTTCTAGTATTTTGATGGAACTATGTAAATGAATTGATTTGTAACAAAAAGGAAAACAGTCAAAAAATAAACGAAACTGTCAAAGAAATAGGAGTGTCTAGGCATGAATATTGTTATTGGTAACAATCACAAACCAATTAATAATGAACGAGTATATCATTATTACTATAAGCAAGCAATAGAACATTTATATATAACTGCTCATCTTTCTCGCGAAAAAAATCGACTCTATATACAAAAATAGGTAGGTGATAAATATGTATGAAAAGTTCAAAAATCTTTTAGCGGTTTAAGCAAAGTCGTAGATCAAAAGGGTTCACAACGGATTCCAATCCCCAGTTAACTCGTCCTACACCAATTTTGTTATACCCTGTATAGGCATTGTATGTGGTACATTATTTTCAGTTACATAAAAACTGTTACTGTTGAACAGTTACGTGATAATAATATCATGATATAGTAATAATATGATGATAATATCATCACGTAATCAGAGATTAAGAATCATATAAATGACGGATTCAAACGTGCTATGGATTTAATTTGTGTTCTGCGCAAAACAAAGAATTGATATGAGTACCTAAGCGTACATTATTCTATATCATTCTATTATATTATATCAATTATTTAAAGAAAATTAAAAAATATATAAAACATGACCTTAAAAAGAACTTGAGAATTGACAGCATATAAAATTGTATCCAATGTTAATTTGGCGATCAAAACGAATGTAACGAAATAACGCACTCCAAGATACATCAATCGGATATGGCTACAGACGGTTACAACGCAATCCACAATTATACATACAGTCGAAAAATAAAACCCTCCGATTTGACAGTTAGATAAAAAAACCGGCCAAGTGCCAGTCGGACTCGCGCATGAAGGGTACCATCGCGATAGTAGAAGAAACTCCAAAAAACATGTCTCTTGTAAGGGGATCCCCATCCATTTTGAAATATATTTTTTTAGCGACTATAGCAATACAAACTCTGTAAGCATTTCAAGCGTCTGCCTGTTGCTATTATTAAGATCAGCCAATAAACGCCAAAGATACACGTTTCTAGCAGCTCCCTTTAATTTTGATTTATTTTTATTATTTACTATTATGGCGGTAACAGAAATACACACTCTGTACGGACGGACGGACGAATGGACAGCGGAGGCTTAGTAATAGGATCCCGTTGGCCTCTGGGTATGGAACTCTAAAAATGACGCGAAAACTCTGAACTTTTCTTACCACGCTGTGTTAGGGTACCTAATTAAATTTAATGAAACAGTTTCATTTCGCAGCAAAAGAACTTAATGCTCTGTTGATGAATTGTACGCCCTAACCTAAATGATTATTTCTACCTTCTATCTAACTTTCTTACGTTAAGTTTACTTTCACTAGACGATGATAAGTACAAATGTCATCTTTTTTTCGTAGTGGTTAATGCTCTTGACATCTTCGCCGTGGCTCTTGGGTTCGATATCCATACAGAATACTCTATACTGAGATATTAATCCTATTAATATTATAAATGTAAAAGTTAGGATGTTTGAATGTTTATGTATGTATATCAAAGTTTGGTTCACATAGTACAGGGAATCCTAGCTTGGAGCCCGAATACTGTGTGTTATTTGTATCGAAATTCATTTAAATATCTAAGGTTGGTAAACACACTTACTCCTATATTCGTTGATAACTGGTCCTATCTATTCATTAGTCGCAAAAATGTAATTATAAGAGATGCGCCGAATGTGGGTTCAACCGAATACGAATATTCGGCCAAATATTCGGTCCAAAATGTACCGAACCGAACATTCGGCCGAATTATTCGGTTCATTTATTACGCAGTAAATAGTCTACGAGTTTAAGCCCCCTTATTCTACTAATATTAACACAAACCGTAGCTATTGGAAGAGGTTGATAAGTTCTTCGGGCAATTATACACGACCACACGCTTTTCTATCAGTAATTTGGCTAAAGGCCCGAGAGCCAAATTGACCCGACACTATACTGAAGATATCCCGGACGTCAGCCTTTGCGAGATTAGAATACCTCTCAAACAGCTCAAGAACAACAAGGCACCGGGTGATGATGGAGCTGAGCTTCTAAGCAGGTGGAAAACCGGTACCTCAAGCTCTTCAGAAGCTGTTTAATTCCGTCATGCTCCAAGGAACAAGGGGAACGCCTACAGCATGGCACAGGAGTGTGGTGGTGCTCTTCTTCAAAAAGGGCGATAAGACACTGCTGAAGAAGTATAGACCCATCTCACTTCTGAGCCATGTCCACAAGCTGTTTTCAAGAGTCATTACAAATCGTCTCCCATGCAGGTTTAACGACTTCCAGCCTTCCGAACAAGCCGGTTTCCGAAAAGGCTTCAGTACTATAGACCACATACATACGCTGCGGCAGATTATACAGAAGACGGAAGAGTATAATCGACCACTATGCTTGGCATTTGTGGACTATGAGAAAGCCTTTGATTCGATCGAGACCTGGGCTGTGTCACAGTTTTTCCAACGGTGCCAAATCGACTATCCATACATCAAAGTATTGAACTGTTTGTATGAAAACGCCACCATGTCGGTCCGCCTCGAGGATCAGAATTCGAAACATATCATATCATCTAATTGAGAGTAAAAAAAACTCCGAAACCGCTGCTCTGGAAGGCGTTTTCAAGCTTCTGGACTGGAGATCACTCGGCATTAACATCAACGGCGAGTACATCACTCAACTTCGACTCGCTGACGATATCTTGGTCATAGCTGAGACCTTGAAACACCTAGGCACAATACTCGATGGACTCAGTAGGGCCTCCCAACAAGTGGATCTTAAAATTAATATGGACAAGACGAAAATTTGAGTTTTTCTTTACATACCGAATTATTTGGCAAATTAACCGGATATTCGGCCGAATACGAACGTAAAAAAAATTCGCCGAATATGCCGAATACGGATATTCTACCTTCTATTCTACCTTGAACATTCGGCGCATCTTTAGTAATTATATTAAAATTATAAACCTAAAACTTTTGACACTATTTATAATTTTTAAACTTAAACAAACCCATCATAGAGATATAAAAAAAAAAAAAAAAAAAACTTACTTTATCCGGTATTTAGAGCACAAATCCACAATATCAACCACACATCGCCTGTATACCGGTAACAGTTGAATGAAAGTGTTCAGTAGTTACGGAGATGACGGAGGCGCCCGTGACACTGACAGCCGCACCGCGAGAGAGGCATGAGCCAAGCTTTGCGCGGCGCCGGCGCACACCTCTTACTTATAGCTTCGACATCCCATGTCACACTTTCCCCACCAGCATCTTCTTAGAAAACTCAAATTTCACTTTGGTTACTGAAAATTCATTATAAAATATGTTCCGTTGTAAAATTTATATACAATACTTTACGATAATTAAAATTATAAACAGCGTTGTAAATCTCAAGGTAGACGTACTGATGAGATATTATGGATGGTAGGAAATTAAAGTTTCCTTTTATCTTAATTCCTCAAAATGTTTTGGACATCCTGTAAATGTTAAATAGCATCTTGTGAACAGCTGGGGTTCGAAAAATAGGTAGATTTTTTTCTGAAACTAACTGGTTAATTTTTAAAATAATAGGTTCAACGAATGCAAGTAATCTCGAGTTAAGTACTTTTATCGAGATGTGGAAAATAATTCTGAAATGTTTGTAATAGTGAGCTATGACGTAATAATTTAATATAGTCGTTTCCATACTCATTACGGATTACGACAAGTATGAATGAAAATCGAAGCGAGTAAGCTTTTTTGTGATTTCCAAAAAGGAGGTTTATAATTTATTTTTTATGCAGACATCTTTTATTCTCAACATATAGGTTTATTCAATTCGTTTCATACGATAAAGTTCATTTTAAAAAAACTTTGCAGTACAGTGCGACAAAATAGATTAAAAATTAAATATTCGATAACTAAATTGTTTCATTTCCTGAAGGCACCATCAAATTATCTGTCATTTACTGTACCTATCGACATTTATATTTAATACGGCGTACTTTCAATAAAGAAGAATAAAAATTTAATACTTCATTCATACTTTTCATATTTCATACTTTTAAAATAGCTTCGAATCAGTGTCTGATGTACCTAACTTAGTGTTTAATTATTTATACAGAATGATAAAAAAAAATCTGGCAATATTTTAACTGTGGCTTCTACTCATCAAACTAAAAAAATTCCCAAGAAACTCATACTCAAAAAACAAAAAAAATTTTTGACTCTACACATAAATCCGTCAGCTGGTTGATGAATTTGTATGGCAAGTAAAGTTTTTTTTTTACTTTTTGACTATGACTTTCTTGGGGAAAGTTTTTCAGTTTGATGAGTAGAACCCACAGTTAAAATATTGCCAGAAATTTAACAATATAATCACCGCACCGGTATGACTAACCTTAGTTAAGTTTAAGGAATAAGTTTTCAATATTTAACAATCCGTGCCACATAAAAAGGGATTTTCTGATATTTCAGTTTAGACTGGAATTGAAATTATTAATAAAAGATGCCTGATTAAGTACTTAGTGTCTTAAGTTTCTACTAACAGATCTGTATATGGACCATATTATGTAGTCTGAAATATATGAATTATTATTTCGGAATATAAAATTGGGCTACTCTGCACACTTGGCGCTAGGTCAAATGGCAGGAGCTACTCCAGCAGAAGTACAGTCGGCTGGAGGTCAGTGCGACTAGGAGAGAAAGCGTCGGACAATCCGGGCATTGTCGAGGAGGACCGCCTTTTGCATAGCCGCTATTATCGGTCTGCCTCGAAGTCCCAGCTGCCTAAGGTTACGATCCAGGTCAGCTGGAATCAAACCATATTATTATTATTTAATTTTGAAGGCCAAATTCAATCAGCTAGTAGCTTATGTCGATGGAGATAAAAGACTCTCCTTTTACGGCTTAAAAATTAAGACTTTCAAAAGAGGTATGGAACGGAATGAGAATAAAACAAGAGTTTTAATTATTTTATGCTCTATGTTTTCTTAATTTCTTCACATTTTTTAACATGTTACGTGGTGATTTAAGATAGAAAAAAAACCGGCCAATGTGAATGTGCCTGATGTGAAGTGAGCAGACTAGCCAACGAAGGCAGTTAAGAATTATTTAGAATACCTAAGTCTATTTAAAAAAACTTTTGGTGGCTATGCATCTTCTTGTTATTTCATTTTACGAGGCTACAAAATATTGGAAGCTAATCTATGTTGTTCGGTATACAAAATTAATGTTAAATTGTTGAACAATTCTCAGTAAGAACCAATATTTCTGAGATGAAAAACTTACCTCGTTATTGTAAACATCTGAATTACCAGTTTCATTCAACCAAACTAGGTCCTACAAAGTTGGACCCCGCCGGGAATGCAACCTGCATTCTGCTGAAATGAAATAGGTGGCTGCGCCACTAAGCTACGGAGACGGTTTAACCTGATTCATTATCATTACATGAAGAGTTGTTTTTTTCTAGTGTATGAATGTTTGTGTGTATGTTTTCATTTCTACGGCCTCTAGTCAAAACCGCTTAATGGATTTTACAAGGTGTTATTTCTTGATTCTGAGATGGACATAGAATACATTTTTAGTCAGTATAGGGTTTATTTTTTTAATTAATTGGCTATACATACATATAAGTGTATCAATTTAAAAGACATAGTCAGAACTGCGTATTATCGTATTTACCGTATGCTCGTTATAAAAGTATGCCTTGTTACATTTTAACTAGGTAAGTATTTAGTTAGACAGTTTAACTCTGGTGCGTTGCTTTCACTCCCCTAATTGTTGATGAGACTGCGCTAGCGGAGGTTATACACCTCGCGGAAACGGTAATTCTAAGAAAATTCATGTTTTGAAAACAAAATTTTCATAAAATAAGAGTAACCTTGCTACATACAAATATATTTTTATCTTTCGTTTGAAAAATGGGTGGTTAAAACTAATTTTTAACTTTATCCCATCCCATGAATATGACACTCAGGGTATTTAAATCTAGAGTTATCTCGGACTCCAAAATCCACCAAACTTGTAATTTTTAAGATTTTCTTAATCTCCAACTTCTTAACGAAGTAGAGACCCGTTCCAAGAGCAGACCGATAAAAAACATAAGGACAAAGAACAGCAAATGTAAGGAATTGGAACTCCAGAACCAACTCCAGAGTTGATCGTTCAACAACGTAACTAGGTCCAGATTTCAAAGCCTTAGTGGCAGTTTAGCCAGAACAAATGTTAAACCCCCTGTCCGTAGTCATACGCTCACCATAAAATGAAATGAATATTATTTTTTTTAAAAGAGAATTACTCCGAGGTGGTGTAAATTGTATTAAAAACGCTTGAATACATTTTTTGAAAATAAAAAACAGCAAAATTTTAGTAGTTACCACTGAAGTCGGTTGAGTTTAACGTGTATTTAAAAAATATCCGTCAAAATTTTAACTATGGCCTCTACTCATCAAACTGAACAACTTTCCCCAAGAAAGCAAAGTTCATCAATTAGCTGACGGATTAGTATGAATAGTCCAAAAATTTTTGATGGGTAGAACCAGAGTTAAAATATTGTCGGTCATTTTTTTATCAACCTGTATATGGATATAACATATCAGGTCCTAACCGAAACTGGAGGCTCAATCTGTTTTCCTATTTGAAGACATGCCTGAACCTGCTTTTATTTTTTATATCGCTATGCGATCTACCCGATGCCCGATATTATCCATTGAGATCTTCATAAGTACCATTCGAGTCTACAGTACTTATTTAACATGGAAAATGATGGAATTAGGTAACAAGGGGTTGATATGTGGTAGAAGTATCAGTGTAAAAGCAGCTATCCTCAACAAAGAAGATAAATAGCCTTTACTGAAGGTACTGTAGAGACTATATAGGTTAGGAGTTAGGTCTGCATAGGTTTGTATAAAAAGTAAATACGACGTTGATTTGAATATGTGAAATGATGGAATAGAAAACAAATGTATTGACAGACTTTAAGTTGATACCTCGCCCCGAGTACATGTGAATATTCAAATAAAATATATGAAAAACATCAAATTGTTTGTATCGATCCCTACAGTACCTAATGAAAAGCCCATACTGCGTGGCCTTGACCGAGCTATTGTTTGTTCCGTTCCTCAGATAGCCAAAACAAAAACGCATGAGGAAATTCCACGAAGGCAGGAACAAACATGAAGAAAACATATCACTTGACGGCTAAAAACTTAAACAGACTTTACCTGTTTTTTTATACAGTTTATTGTATGACATTTAAGTAGAGTCACATTTATTTTAGGAATAGTTACTTATGTAAGTTTTTTCTTTGAGGCAGTGCAGTGACAAAGTACTACAATATACAGGGTGTAAAGAATAGGTACAGGAACAGTTTACTGAGACTTCTATTACACAGAATAACTTTTGTAATACGACTTGGCTGAAATGGCAAAAATGGGTATGATTTTATCAATCTACAAATAAATACATGTCGGATGAAAGGAGAACACCCAAACTCCATAGAAAATTGCCCAAGGCCCGGCGCAGAAGAGAAGTATCTCAGTTATTTCTGTATTTGGTATATCCTCGTAAGGCCCAAGCTAAATTTCAGCAGGTAGTCATTGCGGCCCAATGACAATTTTTTTTTTTTATGGTAGAGGTGGCAAACGAGCAGACGAGTCACCTGCGACCGAGACGAGTGAGCGTACGCTCTTGAGGACATTATTTGACTTATACAATTCAACAGAAGCTCATAGATGAGACAGTGCAGTGCTAAGGGGTGCTATTCCGTAAGCTCTCGCTAACCTCTCGCTAACTCGATTTTAAATTTGGAAGCGATTGGAGTTGTCAAATTTAAAATTTCGAATGCTAAAATCGCTTATGAGAGGGGTTTGCGATAGAATGAATAATTTGATTGAGTAGTTCATAGTTTATAAAAACACCAAAAAGAAAAGTTGCAAGTTTAAAACACTTCTTGGTAAATTTGAACATATTGCAACTTTTTTGGTTCATATCACCAAAAAGGAAAGTTGCAAGGAGTCCACTTTGAAATTAATAAAAAGTTTAAATATAATTCTTGGTAAATTTCAACATAGGTACTCTTTCCTACATATCTCTTTGGTACAACTTTAACTACTATAACATTCTGCCCTCATAAGAAAGAAGGTCGTAAAGTATATGGAGTTTCCGTACATTTTGCGGTCTTCTTTCTGAGACGGATATCACACACTGGTGCGAAAATCGGGCGCGAGTCTGGAGCAACGAAATTCGCATGCGGCAGCGTTCCGGACTACCGGACGGTTTCCGTCCGAATTTCGTCCGAAGCTGCGGTGCACGACGATGTTCGTTATGCGTTCATTTAATATTCGAAGGTTTATGTATGTATACATTTTTGACTCGGGTACTTGTTTTATTTCGTGAACAACCCCCCTCGCGCGCCCCGACCTCCCCACCGCGATACAAACACCCCTCCCCCGCCCCGCGCCCCGCACTCCCAGCCCCCGCGCCACGCAACCCCCTCTCCCCCGCGCATTGCAACACACCCCGCGCGTCGCAACCCCCTTCCCCCCCAAAACACCCTCTCGTACCCAGCAACATCCACCCTGTGCCCCGCAACGCCACACCGCGCGCCGCATATCCCCTCCCTGCCGCACCCCGCAACTCCCTCCGCTCGGCCTCGCAACACTCGCGCCACGCAACTTCCTCCCCCCGCGCTGCACCCCCTCACCCCTTCCCCCAGTCGCACCCACTCCCGCCGCACCTTACCCCTACGCCTTCCCCTACGTTTCAATAAATCCTTAGTTTTATGTTTAATTGAGAATGTTGTCAGACTCACACTTTTCTATACAAAAATCCGGATGGTACTGCGGAGCAGTGTGGCATACCATGCGAATCGCACCGCATCTCCGTCCGGGAGCGCGGATCCGTCGTGCGAATCGCACATCCGGATGGAGATGCGGCGTCAGTGTGTTTTTTGTATACAACTAAACATTTTACAGTACAAAGTATACAAAACATATGCATATTCAAACGTATGCATTTATTACAGCTTTCTAGTACTAATAGTCTCTGAGCTAAGCCGCGGACACAGACAGACGGAAATGGCGAAACTATAAGGGTTCCTTGTTGACTATTGAACCCTAAAAAAACCATCATACACAATTTATATGTCTCTTGAATAAAACCAATTTTTTTTTAAATATGATTATACTTTATTATTTTTACCTATTTATAGGAACTGTAGCAATGCAAAATCTGTGAGCATTTGAAGCGTACACCTTGCCATTCCTAAGATCGAGCAAAAAACGTCAAAAAAACACGTTTCAAGTAGGGGAGCCCTTTTTTATTTTTATTTGTCCTTATAGCGGCAACAGAAATACACATTGTGAAATTTCTGTCTACCTATTACGGGTCATGACATACAGCCCGGACAGACAGATTACTAATAGGGTCACGTTGACATTTAATAATAAAACAATATTTTCCAAAAACATTTGGGTACAGAACCCTAAAAATTGACGATTTGAAACAAAATAATTTAAATTTTTGAATTCTTGTTTGTTCTGCGTTTGAATTGTATGAATATTATGTTAGAAAAATCTTTTTAGTTTAAAAAAAGGTTATTTTAAAAAGATGTACTATGTTTGTATGAAGGTATTGTAATTAAAAAATAAAAAAATATTATTACTATTAGTTATATTACAAAAATTTGACATGACAGTCATATGGTTTTACATTCCACCTTATGATGGATTTGCCTTTATTAACATTAATACAAACTGTATCACGCTTCTATTACAGAAAAAACTGTTGTGTTCAGTCAGAGTTGTTCTCAGTATGTCGATTCGCACGGTGTCTATGTGGATTTACTGCCAAGCCCATAACGTCGATTACCCATCACGTTGACTCAATTTAAATATTATGTACATTCCTCAGCCAATGTTATGATTTTATGGTTCACACAGCACATTACTTAGAAAAATGTGCATATGGCTTACAGGCTTATTCCCTTTTAATTGATACCATGCTTGGCACACTCAGCAGCTGCTGTCCTTTCTTCATATCTGGGACATGGTAGAAACTCAAGTAAAGTTACCATACTGTTATTACTTAGCTCATACTTGGAATTCCTGAAACAACAATAAATCTCTAAAATGTTGGTAACTACTAGCAATTCTTTAAAGTTTAAAAACTTACTGTCAATGGGTACTTACTCAGAATAGTGTGTTATTGTAGGTCAATGTATAGCCAAAGCGACATACAGTGGTGATAATGTTCTACTAATATGCACAAATCAGTGGAATAATCTCGCTTTTTTGTAAGTAGGTAGTTATGAACTTCTAGAGAAGATTGGATCAATAGCGTCTTGGTCCATATTCCGTTTTTCATCCTCAAGATCTTTGCCCATCATCACCACCCTCCTATTTTCACTTCAGTAATGTTTGTCCTTTAGGTATGCTCAAAACTCTTACAAGTAAAATCCGCTACAATTCAATTAGGATATACTTGAGAGGTCTGTCAAGACTTCTCTTCTGAGGAGTTATCGCCTATCATGCTCCTACAAAATCTTTTAGTAAATGATATTGAACAATGTTAAAGTGCGTCCTTTTGTAAAATTCGATTCAAACAAACTAACAAAACTTATACTTTGTTTACATTTTCAAGATTTTTAAATTTTGGCGTCATTCGGTCGCACTGCGTTTTTATGTTTAATAATTTAATCTTATGATAGAGAATGAGCGAGAAAAAGAGTGAGCTTACATATATGAAAACATATTTTTCGTCTACTCTACGTCAGCAAATGTTGTACAAAAAAAACGCATCAATGATGGCATAACAAACGTCGATATTGCCATTTAATCTAAAAAGTGTGGCCGCTGTTTTTAACTTCCATTTTGGTAATATTTGGTACTTACAGAGACTTCTAAATAAAATAAAGGCAATTTATGAGTCTGTTGTTTACAGTTAACATTAAATAACGTGTATATGAACGTATTATAAGTTAAAATTCTAATTCAATAAACATTAGTAGCTATTTGCCAGTTAGCGATGAGTTAGCGGAACCTCCGGGAGTAGCCGCTTTGTCTGACACTCGCTATCGCTTTGGACTGTCATTGGACTGCCAAAAAATGAGATGTATCCATTCATGCATTCATTCAATCGCAAACTTTTGTATAGGTTTTGTTCTTACGGAATACGAATTTTTGACCACTCGCTATCGTAAACCGTGAGTTAACGATTGCGATTTGGTCCCTTACAGAATACGACCCCTGATGATAAGCGATTACCGCCGCCCATAGACACCGCAACACCAGAGGAGTCACAAGTGCGTTGCCGTTTTTTTTTTTACTTTAGAGTAAAAGCGTTTAGTTTTAGCGTTAGCGTTTGAACTCAAATGTTTTTCATTAAGAAATGGAGCCAATATTTAAATCATAATACGAGTTCGAAAATCAGTTTATAGGTAGATCAATCTGAACTACTACTAAACCTATGTCCTAAAATAGGACGTTGGGCCTTACGAGTTTAAGTAAAATAATGATCGATTGATTGATTGATATACTCATATATTGATATATATTGATATATTGATTGATATATTATAATAATGTTTGATACTTAGGTGTGTTTTCCGCCAGAAGTGACAAAGAAAAAAAATGCTTTTAAAATATTTTCAGGCATAAATTGAAATTACATTTCGTTGAACATATCGATTCCAATATGTTTCAAAATGGTAGCAAATCACATTTTTTAACTAACTTCAAAAAAGGAGGCGGTTCTCAATTCGACTAAATGTTGTTTTTTTTGTATGTTTATTACGCGATTTCTCCGCCAATTATTAATCGATTTTGACGATTCTTTTTTTGTTTGGTAGGTAATACTTCAGAGGTGGTCCCATATAAATTTTATCAAAAACCAAAAACATAGCAAAATTGTAGTTGTTACCATTGAAGTCGGTTTTTTAACGGTTCAGCGTTGTCGATAATATAAGAATTATACTGATCTTATATAATATTTTTAGTGAAAATATGTATATAAAAGTGTGTTTGTTTTGTAACACTAGCTTTCTGTTTTTAACGCACATGATTCAGGAATAAAACAATCCCCACTAGCAAAATGTAGTCCTATATTTACTCTTATTTCACTCCTAAATCCTCTTAAAAGCCTGAGTTTGGGCACTCCTTATAAGCGCGTCTAGTTTTAAATCCACTCTATATCAGTCTTACTGAATGCCGTTCATACTGATAGTAATTATCCGAAAGTAACTTAAAAGCCTAAATAGGCTTTTATTGGTCATACGTAAGTAACTTATAAGCCTGTATAGGCTTATATTGATCATACGTAAGAAGCTTCTAAGCCTATTAACCTTTTAAGCTTATATATAACCTTATAAGCCTATGTAACATGGCGCTAATATTTTAAAACATGGCGCTTGCGCTAGTCTTTTTGATCGCTAATATAAGTCAAAATGTTTTTACAATAGTTTGATAAAGCGCTTACGAAATGCTGATTTTTAAAAATGGCGGCAAGTACTGTGTTAGCTAATAAAAAATAAAACATGAATACTTTATACTCACATTTAGTAATGCGCATCAAAATTTTTGCTATATATGGGGTTCAGTTTACAGTAAATAAAATTCCCCATACAAATGTTTATTATAAACACTATAAACACACATTTATGTCACTAATGAATAATACGACATAGAACTTATCTTATTTTCAATATTGTTTTCCACTTTATATGCACGACACACGCATGTTTATTTTAGCTTTATGCGGGATAAGTACATTTTAGACCCATAAAAGCATTACTAAGCGCATAGTAAGCAAGTTTGATTTTAAGTAAAACCATAATAAGAACATTTAGGCTTAGAAGCTTTTTACGTATGATCAATATAAGCCTATACAGGCTTATAAGTTACTTACATATGACCAATAAAAGTCTATTTACGCTTATAAGTTACTTTCGGATAATTACTATCAGTATGAACGGCATTCAGTAAGACTCATATAGACTGGATTTAAAACTAAACGCGCTTATAAGGAGTGCCCAAACCCAGGCTATTAAGAGTAGAAAAAAGGAAGTCTTGAGATAAATATAGGATACATTTTGCTAGTTAGGATATTATTATAGCATTAATCATTTATATTTTTTAAATGTGTTTTCATATTTTTTTTTCTTCTTCTCATAATTCTTCTCTTCATAGACAATTGCAGAGCATATGGTGACATACCTGCACTGAAGGCAACTAAAGTTCAATTTCTAAAAAGTATAGAATAAAATAAAATTGAATAAAATAACTGTAACATTTATAAGTTACATTATTTTGAATAAAACCTATACTCCGTTTCAGATAGCAATAGACATAAGAAGGACGAAGAAGCAGAGGTAGTAAACATTCGGCCACAGATTTCAAATGTCGCTCTGATGAAAATGTATTTCTTTGTGCCACACATATTCTACAAGTAATGGTACTACAGAGAGGAACATTATATGCAAGTTCTGCAGAGCAACAATCTTCGTGCGGCGGTGGCGACGGCATGGGCCATATTAAAAATCGGTCGCAGCCGCAGTTCAGTCTGCTGAGTTAATGTTTTAATTATTTCCGTTTTAGAGTAGTCTCAACGTTATTTTTGTGACGGGGAAATAGCTATGATTCCGATTCACTGATAAGCGGTCATAAGAAGAGGAGCCAACAGCTAAAACTAGCCCAAAGGTCACTCTCACTCACTAATATTGAATCACTATCACAAGGATCCGCGCAGAGAGCTATCGAAAATATTTTTTCAATCCACTTGACGTTTGATGACATGCGATAAAATTGATTTAAAATCACTTGTTGGGCCGCGTTTAGAACCTGCCCTCTGACAGCAACCGTTTCGGACCCTCTCTTTCACACTTACGCGATTTATATTATGCTATCCTGTTGTTAGAGTGAACGGTTGCTGTCAGAGTGCAGATTCTGAACGCGGCCTTGTATGTAAGCTTTTTACTGTAGGAAAGGCGGTTTCTATGATTTCGCCAATGACAATACCAATAGATATAGAGCGTTTCAACAAATAAAGGAAAATATTCCAAGAAAAAAGAAAAAAACTGAAAGTTTATTTGGATAAATAATATTATTCAAATTACGTGCCGTGTTACGCATACCTCTGCTTCTTTAGGTCTTTTATAGGTGATACTTTTTTGACATCGAATTAAATTATACTTTTAAAATTGTTTTATTTATGTCTTACTGTAATGTAAGATGTCTTGCATAATAAATAGTTGTTTTTGAATTGTTTTAATATTTTTCAATATGTTTTTGTTTAAGTAACATCATTAACTCAGTAACATGTCCAAAAACGTAAATTATTTGTAAAAGTGAGCACCTTAAAAACCTTTTTTTCGTTCTGTCTATTCCTATTTGAAACGGAGATTAGCCCGTCTAACTATGTAGAATTTTTAAACAAAGCTCATAAACGCACCTCTCTAAGTAAAAATATGGACCATCAAAAACTCCTTAACTTAAACCCTTAGTAAGTTAAAACCCTTAGTAAGTTAAGTTAAAACTTTTTAACGTTTCCCTTGGTCTTTAGCTTATCGAGCTTCTACTGTATTACATGTTTTAAACTATGCCTCAAAATTAAGATAGCAAATTTTTACGTTAGCCACTTCTTGCGGCAAAGACACATATAAATTTCTTTTCCTAATAAAATACACAAAACTCTGAGATATCTTTCTTTTGCGCCGGTCCTTGGGCTTTTTTGGGTGTTCACGTTTGTCTTTAAAATAATACATTTGTCATCAGAATTAAATTACCAAACAAGTAGTATTAAATAGTGATCATAATTAAAAGTTTGTTTTCAGTAGTATTTATTTATAACGGTTAACTACCTATTATTTATTAATTTTAAGGTTTATTTGGTGATTCTTTGAAAATCGTTCTGAATATTTGATGGCAAATATATTTGCCCGACACTGATATTATGAAATATTATGAATATAAATATGTATTACATTTTGGTGACAAATATATTTTTTGTGACCGAAAATATTGCAGTAAAAATTTTTTTTGGACTCTCCTAACGAAACGGCAAATCAGCAGATCAATTTGTACCAAGATTCCTTGTTTATGTTTATTTTACAAATTCGTAAAACATTGGCATATGACAGCAGCCCCGTTTGTCAATCTACTGCCGTTTCCTAACGCAACTGATCTAAATATCTAAGTTAAGTCGTGTAATTAAACGAAAACATTATAATATTGTTTGTTTGTTTGTTTGTAAACTCTTTATTGATAAAATAATAATAATTTGATAATATTATGTAAATACATAGAATATATTTGTGTTTCTTATTACCTTTTTCGTTGTTTAAGTAATCTTTTCTTTTATTGCATTACTCCAGTACATCTCATAGTTTATTTCTTGCCTTAAGGTTGCCTGGAAGAAATTGCTACCTAGCAATAAGGTTGCCTATTGTTGTCACCAATTTTCTTTTGTCTTTGTTTTTGTAAAATTATGTTTTCTTATGATGCAATAAAGTATATTGAATTGAATTAATACCTATCTATAATAAGTAAATTAAGTATTTATTTATATTAAGGAGTTTGTCACAATATTTCTTTATAATTAATTTTTTATAAAAATTATGTCGAAAAGACCAATATGGAGTCCCGATACGAATTACATAGTAGGATAATCGTAAAATTATTAGACATGATAACAATAAGCATTCACTGTAATTCATTTAATCTCTCTCTCTTATCGTGTGGCATAATTTAACCGTCCTATCCACAAGGTATAGGCGGCGGTTGCCTGGTGTTGCACTTACGTAGCATCACCCGCGGTCACGTGTAGGGCATTTTTAGATTTACACCTACGGACGTGTGCATCGCGACCATTCATCTAATAATATTAAAGTAATTTTATTGTAACTTTTGTTGTGTTACCAATTCAAATTATCTTGTCTTTTCTGCATTTTAAGGGAAATACGACTTTACCATTACACACTCTATGTATAATATAACATAAAGACAGAAATAAGAATTAGTTTTATTTACAGTATGGCCTAACCTTCCCGAGGTATGGGATGAGGTCTGTGCCCCACTAGTGGGACGATATGTCAACAAAGCAACATACATTATATTTTTTGTATTAATTCGCTCTTTAAAAACGAAATAAGTAAGCCTCGAAACGTGACTGCTTCTGCCTTACAAAAAATACTGCACCAAAATTTGTTTACTTCATTGCCATAACTTCACCCGTAGGCGTTTAGTGAACGTGTATCAGTTAATGTTTAGAACGCTTCGTTTAGATCAGTGTTTTTCAACCTGGGGGTCGCGACCCCCGGTGACATTAATATAATAACTAAATCATTTTCTAATTGAAGAAAATTATGCGCCAATATAAACGTAGTCTTTCAAATCACTAACATTTTGCATGTTTATGGCTCTAGGGGGGTCGCGAGAATGTTTTAACTTATACAGGAGTCGGGTATTAAAAAAGGTTGAAAAACACTGGTTTAGATGATATTTTATGATAAGCGTTTTGCGAACCCAGGTTGAAATTAAAAACTTCACTAATTCAGTACGTTCAGTTCGAAAGTATTCGTAAGTGTCCTCTTGTTAATGCTAAAGAGCATTTACAAAGGTAGGTGTATACGGGGTAACATTTTATTCGCTTAAACAGAGGAAATGGTGGCCACATCAGAACTGTTTTATTATTTTTTTAATTATAAAAATGAAAAACTATGGTTTAACTATTCCTTAGTCCAATAGTTTCAACAAAACTTAAAAACTAGCAGGAACAAACTCAAATAAAATTAGGTTTGGCCTCCATTGCATACATGCCTATGTATATTATGATAGAACTGATACTTAATGTCAATAGTCGTTTGACCAGCATTCATAATACCAACACCATATGATATGACCAATGACTTATTCGACCAATGGCTCAAAATACCATCAGCTGAAAAAGACTTATTTGAGACAGCTTATTTGAGCAATGGATTAAAATCCCAACAAATGCCTTTAACTTGGGATTTTGATGGGGATCAAATTTATGGCACTTATAGAATCTCATGGACCGTAATAGGTAGACAGTTGATATTTTCACAGAGTGTGTATTTCTGTTGCCGCTATAACAAGAAATAATAATAATTAAAATTAAATAAAAATTAAAGGAGGCTCCCCTACTGAAAGTGTTTTTTTTTTGGCGTTTCTGCTCGATCTTAAAATGGGAATAGGTAGACGCTTATTTAATATACCTAATACGAAGTTCCTAGCGCTTTGAACTCGTATACCCATACATTCCGCGTTTCGAAGAGTTTGCGGAGAGAGAAGAAACGTCGGGTCCAAAATAATTTCCCTCCAACACATTTTTTCAAAAATAAGTCTTACACGCTATTACATAATTCGGGTAACATATTGTAGTTACGTTAAGTTGCATACCATTATAAAAAAAGTGAAAGGATCGACAAAAAAAATGTTTATTACATATCTAATTACAAACAGGTAATTAATTATTAATGACCAAACACCAATGTCAAGAGCAGGCCAGTCCACACAGACAGCACCCAAACACGAGTATGACGCGAGAGTCAGCCATCGCTCCCCTCAACCTATTTGAGGGTAGGGAACGCTTCGGAAAAGCGATAATTTCAGTACAATGAAAAAATAACTGTTTTGTAAAGCCACTTGTGTCTGTCTGGTACCTAACATGAATGTTAAGAGATTCAACTGTTTAAACCTTATGCAAACGGAGTAGTTACATAGTTTAAGCACCACCTACTGTAATGCCATTGTTTGTTCAAATCTTCACGCATACGCACATCATACGCACGACAGCCTCTATTATTACTTTACTTTGTATTTTAGCATACCTACTTAAGTTATTTACACTCTACTGACTTTATACAATTGACTACTTACATATTAACAAACCGTATCGTCGCCACTTCTGAAACACATAAGCCTCTTCCCGTAATTTAATTATTTAGTAGGTAATTCACTGCTTATAATTTTCTTATAGTTTATTTATTTTTATTGACTGTTGGAGAGTTGGATTTTTAAGCATTAATCTGCAACCTATCCTATCGTTATCAACCCATATCGTCCCCACTGTTGGTTGAGTGAGACATTCGTGCCTTGCGAATCACGGAAACAGTCGAGATCAAGCCCCAGTAACAGTAAAACCTATCTGGTTATGGCCGTGTCCGTAGTCAATTAACCTGCGTGATCGATGCGACCACGCAAACCGCACTGAGCCACAACCGCTTCGCAAGAACCTGTCTGGGAGATGGAAAACTCCAAAAAGCAGCCGAAGAGCCCTTCTCTGTTAGGTGCAAATAGGATTCAACCTAGAAATGCGGCACTGTCCCGCAGCAGCCGACCTGGCTCCACAGGTATAGGCTTTTCTGTGGCATCAGCTAGCGAATCCGATAATCCTGAGCAACCCCGTATTTAATTATTTACTTATAATTCAGAGTACAGTTTGTGTAGAGAGATCACTCCGCTCACACGGGAAGTGCCAGTAAATGGTACCTAAAAAAGCACGTTACTGCATTGAATCCTCGGTAACAGACGTAGAGAGAGGACCTTAATGAAAATTTAATACTCTAATATTTATCTATTGAAGATTCTATATTCTAACATTCACAAAAAAATGTGCGCCGAATTCAACTGCCCAAAAACGAAATCTATATTTCGCGTTCATTGCATCGTTTTCATGTTAAGTTATTTTTACATTGGATAGTAATTTAACAGAATCATATAATACCTATACACTCTAGACATAAATTAAGTCAAATTAAGTCAAATCTGAAACTGAAATTAACGTGACTGCTGAAATTACAGAATCAACCTACAGTCTAGAAACGTTTTTAGGTGAATACACTTAAACAACTTTATCGGCGAATATCTTTGAAACAGTAGACCTAATTAAAAAAGTTCTTAGATAACACAACCTTCAAAGACATCAGGCATTTAAATTACCATAATCGAATATTACTTTGAAGAAAATAATATTTTTAAAACTTACTTTTTACACTACATTTTTAGGGTTCCGTACCTCAGAAGTAAAAAATGAAAAATTATAGGATCACTTATGTGTCTGTCTGTCTGTCTCTCACAGACAATTTGCTCCGAATCTGCTGGACCAATTAAGTTGAAACTTGGGTCACATATAGATTTCTGTGACTCAAACACGGACGTCTAACCCAAATAAATTCATTAAGTAAGGGGGGCAAATTAGAAAATAAAAAAAGTTTGCAAACTACACCATGTCAAATGAAAGAGCTTGTTCTAAGTATATGAAAGAAATATATATATATTTATAATTTTAAACAAATATATAAAAAAATATTCATGAAAATAGACGAAATTTGAAGGGAGAATCACCTTCCCTCCCAAACTATGCAGCCAAAAATTTTGCAAAAATACAGAAAGTAGTTCTTTACCTATCTATAAGAAATCTGTATCGATAACCGATGTATGGGAAAAAAAAATTGGACTGTAAAGTTACTGTCTTTCAATCCGACTTAACTTTTCCTTAGAGCAATGTTCTTTTTTTACCCTCAATTGCAATTTTTAGGGTTCCGTAGCCAAATGGCAAAAAACGGAACCCTTATGGATTCGTCATGTCTGTCTGTATGTCTGTCTGTCTGTCTGTCCGTCCGTATGTCGCAGCCACTTTTTTCCGAAACTATAAGAACTATACTGTTGAAACTTGGTAAGTAGATGTATTCTGTGAACCGCATTAAGATTTTCACACAAAATTAGAAAAAAAAACAATACATTTTGGGGGTTCCCCATACTTAGAACTGAAACTCAAAATTTTTTTTTTCATCAAACCTATACGTGTGGGGATCTATGGATAGGTCTTCAAAAATGATATTGAGGTTTCTATTTTTTTTTTTTAAACCGAATAGTAGAGACACTTCCCTTACTTCTAAAATAAGAGAATGATAAAACTAGAAAAAATATATGATGTACATTACCATGCAAACTTCCACCGAAAATTGGTTTGAACGAGATCTAGTAAGTAGTTTTTTTTAATACGTCATAAATCGTAAACCGAAAATTACCTTTCATTCAATCAACTCAAATATAAAAAATACTAGCTTGTGCCCGCGGCTTCGCTCGCGTAGACTAAAAAGCGGTTACACTATCCTATTATAATGTATAAAATATTGAAATAGTAAAGTCAGTTTATTCATCCGGGATTAATCTCAAAAATAACTGAACCGAGAGGCGAGTATGCATCGAAGGGGGCCATCTAGGGAGTTGGAGAAGACTTCAAAAAGGGAAGGAAATAAACTGTCCGCGGAGCGGATATTATAAGAATTTCAGAGCAGAAAGGTTTTGTCGAAGGGTAGCGATTTGAGAAACTAAGGAGCAACAGAAACAGAGCCGGGATGTTTTCTGGAGATTTTAGAAGTTATGTAGAAGATTTGACATGTTGACTTTCTGACACATTGACTTTTTCCCATTTTGTTGCGACGGTTCGACATTTTGATATTTTGACATTTAACATTTTGATATTTTGACTTTTCGATGTTTTACCATTTTGTTCCGTAGGTGTAAATCTTAAATGCCCTACACGTGACCAACGGTGATGCTAAGTGCAACTAGCATATAACTTGTGGATAAGACAGTTAAATTGTGCCACACGATAAGAGAGAGACCATTTTGTTATTTATTAAAATCACCCATAGGTTTGGCCTGCGCATTGATATTACCTTTTTCAACCCTCAATTTCACCCCGTTTTGCAAACCCCTTAAATTAATGGATATCTCCGTTATATAAGTAACGCCTTTGCAAAATTTCAAGTGTCTATACCTAGGAGATTGGCCTGTGCGTTGATATTACATATATCAACCCCCTGTGGCACTCCCTTAGGGGGTGAATTTCGAAGAAACCTTTCTTAATAGATACCTGCGTTATATGAATAACCTGTTTCAGACCCATAGGTTGGGCCTGTGCATTGACATTACCCATTTCAACCCTCACTTTCACCCCCTCTCGGAAACAACATAAAAATATATTTTAAACACGTTTTATCAATTGTTTTTAAGAGTAATAGTAGAGAATTTCAAGTTGAAACGCGCATAAAATTAGACTTTTCCCATACAAACTTCCACCCCCATTTTAACCCCTTCAAGGGGTGAATTTTAAAAAGCCCTTCCTTAGCGAATGCTTCCGTTCTATAAAGAAACTCTGTGCAAAATTTCAAGTTTCTAGACCCAGGGGTTTGGCCTGTACTTTACCATACAAACTTCCAGCCCCATTTTAATATTTCCTCTCAGGGGGTGAATTTTGAAAAAACCCTTCCTTAGTGGATGCCTTCGTTCTATAAGGAAACTCTCTGTAAAAATTCAAATTTTTAGACCCAGGAGTTTGGCCCGTACTTTCCCATACAAACTGCCATCCCCAGGGGGTGAATTTTGAAAAACCCTTCTTTAGTGGCTGCTTCCGTTCTATAAGAAAACTCTGTGCAAAATTTCACGTTTCTAGACCCAGGGGTTGGGCCTGTGCGATGAGGGTGAATTTTGAAAAATCCTTTCTTAGTGCACCCCTAAACCTTATAAGGAACCAAATTGCCAAATTTGGAATCTCTAAACCCAGGGGTTGGGTCTGTGCGTTGATTTATCTACTTTAGAGCCCCGTTTCACCCCCTTAGAGGGTGAATATTGAAAAACCTTTCTCAGTGCACCCCTAGACCTCATAAGGAACCTACTCGCCAAATTTGGAATCTCTAAACCCAGGGGATTGGCATGTGCGTTGATCTATCTACTTAGGACCCCCGTTTCACCCCTTAAGAGGGTGAATTTTGAAAAATCCTTTCTTAGTGCACCCCTACACCTCATAAGGAAACCCTGTGCAAAATTTCAAGGTTTAGCCTGTGCGTTGATCTATCTACTTTGAATCTCAGTTTCAACCCCTTTGAGGGTGAATTTTTAAAAATCCTTTCTTAGTGCACCCCTAGACCTCATAAGAAACCTATTTGCTAAATTTGGTATGTCTAGACCCAGGGGTTTGTCCTGTGCGTTGATCTATCTACTTTGGACCCCCGTTTCATCCCCTTAGAGGGTGAGTTTTAAAAAAATCCTTTCTTATTGCACCCCTAGACCGTATAAGGAACCTACTTATCAAATTTGGAATCTCTAGACCCTGGGGTTTGGCCTGTGCGTTGATGTATCTACTTTGGACTCCCGTTTCATCCCCTTAGAGGGTGAGATTTGAAAAATACTTTCTTAGTGCAGCCCTAGACCTCATAAGAAACCTATTTGGCAAATTTGGAATCTCTGGACCCAGGGGTCTGGCCTCTGCATTGATTTATTTACTTTGAACCCCCATTTCACCCCCCTTAGAGGATGAGTTTTGAAAAATCCTTTCTTGGTGCAGCTCTAGACCTTAAAAGAAACTTATTTGCCAAATTTGGAATCTCTAGATCCAGGGGTTTGGTCTGTGCATTAATTTATCTACTTTGGACCCCCGTTTCACCCCCTTAGAGGGTGAAATTTGAAAAACCCTTCCTTAATGCTCGCCTCCGTCCTATAAGGTAACTCTGTGCAAAATTTCAAGTTCCTAGACCCAGTGGTTTGGACTGTGCGTTGATATATCAGTCAGTCAGTCAGTTTCCTCTAAGTTCAAGACATGTGTGTTTATGAAACCGACTCGCACTTGGCCGGTTTTTCTTTTATAGTTTGTTTGTCCGTACCCCCCGCCCGGAGCAGGAGTCACCTTGCTCTTGTCCAGTTTTTTCTTTATTGCTCCTCTGTAGGGACGATATGGGTTGTTAACAAACGAAGTATTTTTTCCGTATACACTCAGCATTGTAAAGCCTGTCAAACCTACTCATATTTTTTTTATATTTATTTATTTAGTCACATTAAATACATCATCGTTACAGGGTTAATTCGATAACGTAGCAAAATTTACAAAACAAACACATGAAATTAAAAACAAGTACATAAATGATACATAACTACTCTTTCAGATTCCACCAATGAACAATTGAATAAGTCGACTTTTTCCGTCACTGCGTTTATTAAAACTTTTGCTCTTAAAAGTGGCGAAAACTTTAAAATATTTGTCCGTGCTGTCGGTAGCACCAACAAGCTATCGACATTTTGATAAGATAATATCCATGGTGTACTAATAAATGACGAATTATTATTTATTTTTATTATCTCTGTGTCTGGGTGTATTACATATATCTATATATGAATGTACACTGAAAAAAAAATCTGGTACATGTAACTAGAATCTCGTTATCCATACGATATTGTCTACTTCTATTTGTGACGACAAAATTCTTTGTCGTCATTATTATAATAATCTGGTTAAATCAATTTGTGAATATAACAGAACATATCGGTATGTGTACAACATTTCATGTTCACCTTACAATCCGATTATAATGACAACAAACCTTATTGTAAAGAGTACCGTTTTCCAGTATTCATTACTATCGCATCATTTATGCTTACTATGCAGTGGTAAACACTACAATCTATGTTTTAACTAGATTTAAAAAGTAAATATTACTAATCGCTTAGTAAGTACATGCTGCAAAAAATTATATTACTTATAACTAGTTGTTTGTTAGAATAACTATTTTTAAAACAACTATACGTTCTTGTTGTATTATCAAAAACTTTTTTCGGTGTATGTATTTAAAATTTTAAACATATAATGTGTATGTATATCAGTGTCTGGTTCCCTTAGTACAGGGAACCCTAGTTTGGGGCCAGATGACTGTGTGTGATTTGTCCCGGATATTTATTTATTTATTACCTATGAGTATTTCCATTCGACTTTATCGATAATATAGGTAGATGGCACATAGACGTTTTTTCTTCTTCTTTCTCCACAAACACTTCCCGAAAAGATTAGGTATACGAATTCCAAGTGGTTATACTTCGTATTAGACTATAGGGTATTCTGTGGTATTGGGTAGACCTTCGAAAAGTGTACAATGCTTCCTGCTTCGAATAAACAAACATACTCGTATGTATTTTGAATTTGAATTTGACTGAGAAGGCCCTGAGCGCGTAGTCGGCAAAATAGCTGCACTGATATCATACGTCTTTATTCCGATTTTTTATCAGTAAATGTGCGCCATATGTGAGCACATCTATGACCTGATGTTCTGAGCGCACGACAGTCTCAGTCGGCCGATGTTTTAGTTACCTATTTTAACAACCGTTATCCTTAGCACTGGGTTTACCGACTGCAACAGGTTATTTGTAAAATTATGTTTTTACTACGGCACCACCGGTGCACTCTGTCATTTTAATTTCAAGACATCTTACGATACGTTAGTTTTCATAGATACCCATCATTTAATTAATTTTTTTATATTTGGATTTGAATAGAATATGCATAATATAAAATAAAATTTTTATTTGCAAAGAACATACGTAAATACAGATGCTATGCTTACTATATAAGTAGTTTCAATATCATCTACCACTATAAAACATCGAAGCAAATTACATTCAAATCGGAGTTTTTTTTTTGTTTTTTTTTCATGGACGTTTGGTTCGATATCATTTTTATGAAGTTAAATAAGAAGTAACGCTATCTTCCTCTACAACGGCAAAATTTATGTAGGTATTTTTTTATGGCATAATAGATCGATTCTGTACCCTCGGTGAAAAACGCTATAAGTCGACTTATAGCACTTTTTGTGTTTTTAGACATTTAAAACCAGTGTAAAATAATCAATTTTTCTGTCTAATCCACGTAGCTCTAACTGCTTTAAATCCGGAGATATTTTTCGTGCACAATAATACAAGTCGACTTGTATCATACAATAGTATTTAAAGCCTTGCGTATAATGATATATATTGACAAACACACATTCAATTTAACATAAGTTACTTAAATTATATGTGTCAAATAATACAAATTTAGTTGAATCATCATACCCATAGATAGTATATTGATAAAAGATTGTGCATGATGATACAACTACAAATGTATTATCGTTCACGACTCAATCTTCAAATAACTCTAATGTGAATAATGATACATTTCTATATAGTACACTTGAAACTAGATAAACATCGTAAAAATTTTGTGTAATCTGATATATATCTAAATATATTATTTTTCACGAGAATACTTTTAAACTATTACGTTCGTGTCTAGCAATACAACTCACCTATATCAAAAATGTTACCACTTCCTGATAAGTAATACAAACAATATTTTGGTGACAAGTGATACAAGTTGTCTTGATACTATCTTTTTCTTATATATAAGATTCAGACAGACGCAAAAGAGACAATTATGGATAGTGCACTTTCGCGGTGTCATTAGATGAGATTAGTGCCACTTAACACCTCATGTGGAGAGCACCTGTAACTTGTTTGGAAAAAATATCGCACTAGATACGTAACCTGTATCATTTGACGCGAAACTTTTCCACAGTGGTTTGAGTTATTATTAATGTATCATATAGAGCACAGCCGACTTGTATTATTATACACAAGTTTATTAAGATTATCTTAGTTATATGAATGGATAACTAAAATAGCTTGATTATATCATAAAACATGTGAAAATATGGCTGTTTGCTGCTTGTTAATTTGTTAGCTTGTTGAAAAAATTACTACGTCCTTTATATATTATATTATAATCGTCCAAATTCAAATACCTATCGAAATTACATTGCAATCGGTATATTAAAAATATGAATTTTATTTATTTGTTTCTTGGACTTTTACTGAAATAAAGGGACGTAGATGGATAACTTAAGCAGCCTGAATGTGAGTAGAGCACCGCTACTCGTGACAAAAAAAATCGATTCTGGACCAACACATACGGCCACACATCTGACACGTAAACTGAAGCTGCGGGTCTGATAAGACACGATTGAGCCTTGTCGGCAAGGTCCTACAACCAGGCGTTTTTGAGTGCTTTTCAGCCTTAAGATATAGTTTTTCACCACTTATTGCGGTTGGATGCAAGATTCTTCCATTTGTTGCCGTCGATCTTAAACGCAATCATGTCCCATTTAGTACAGTATTTAAATCGTAGCAAAGGTCGTCCTACCTTTCGTTTCGCGAAAGAAGAGTTCATTTGATGCACATAGCCTAGCCTCCGCAGACATCGCTGTTTGAGTATAGCGGTGATGCTAGGCAACTGCGTGATCTCCAGCACCCCCTCGTTTGCTACCATGTCCTTTCATATTATGCCTAGGTTGCTCCGAAGACATCACAGGTGGAAGATATTCAGTCGCCGCTTCTACCTGGCATACGTTGTCCACTTCTCAGCTCTGTACAAGAGTATACTCAAGACGCCTGATTGAGAAACGATCATCTTGGATTTTACTGTAAGCTGTTTTTCAATCCATACTCTTGTATTAAGCTCACTAAACATCGTGTCCGCCTCACTGAAGCGAGTGTCAATCTCTCCATCAATAGAGAGATTGCTTTACACAGATCACCCCAAGTAACAGAATTTATCTACTACTGTTCGAGAATTACGGTCTTCTTTGCAATAACTGACAATGAGAAGTGGGATCATGCATGAGTAAATAAGTGCAGGAGAACTTGGAGCTCTTAGATAGTTTTCGCCACGTAGACTACGTCGTAAGTAAAGAGCAAGGGGTTAACATGTAAGTCATCATGATTACAGTGAGCTTTAAGAAGCAGGGAGAAAAAATTACTATAATAGGGTTGGTGCTAAAACGCTCTGACGCTGACGAACTCTGCGCATGTTAAAAGGCTCAAAGGTTTGACCATTAAATATTATTATACCTTTCACATAATCACGACAGGATTGATCCAATTTCATCAACTTTTGGGGAAATCCTATTTTCTCGAGTGCGCAAAAGAGTATCCCTGCTAACCGTGTCAAAAGCTATATTCAAGTCAACAAATGCGATTATACGTGGCGTTTTATGTTTTGCTCACGACAGTTTTCCTTGTGTTGGCAGATCATCAGGAGATCTTTAAAAACGGAAACTGTATTGGGCCTCAGGATACACACGCTCGACAAGACTTTGCAACTCTTAAAAATAGTTTGTCGATGATGCTAAGAAGGGAAATATCGCTATAGTTGTTGCAATCGCCACAGTTACCCTTTCATTTGTATAAGGTGACAATATTTTCGAAATAAACCTTAGTGTTTAACTTGCCATTTGAAATGACGGTTACAGTCGGTGATGATTCAGCCGTCAAGTTCTTTTAAAGAAACTGCCTTTTTCAGCACAGGGCCGAGAACCGTTTTGATCCCCGTGGAAACACCACAAAAGTTACCGGCAACTGCGCAGTCTTGAAAGATTTTGCATAGGTTTGTCCAATAAGCATAAGAGAGTTGGCGACAAGTTGCCGTAGGAATGACTGCAGCACAGTGTGTATAGCTTCACAAAGATCAATGCAGTTATTTAATGCAGCTTGGCGCTTCGAGTCACTAAAATATTTTTGGAGCGCCAGTCCAGTGGTTTCACCCAGTGGTATCCGAAAATCTCAACAGCTGTTTTGGTGAACAAATCTTTTATGGTATCTCATTCCAATCCCGGTTCACCGGTGTCTCAGTTGGCTATTTTCTGTCTCACAAAGGTACTAAAAGTATCCGAGACTGAACTGATTTGATTGAAGATAATAATATAGTAAGGATATTATTTTACTGCCTTATCGATTTATAACATTTGACACGACCCACAACTTTAAACTGTAACAAAACAAGTTGAAATATATTACTAAACACAAAACTTTATATGATATTTTTTGTGTTTTTTAATACATCACCGTTAATTATGTAATTTATTGTATTTAATCTACTACGAAGTAAAGATGCTACTTTTTTGTGTAAATTTTGTTCTGGAACTTTTGTGATTTATTAGTAAAAATATATTTAAATGCTATTTTAATACGTAGGTATATCATTTTTCACCAATAACAATAAAATCAATAGTTGTAGTGTAAAATAATATAATTGTTCTTATATCACATTACACATGTACATTCTGATGTGGCGAAAAATATAAGTCACTTCTTTTCCTATTTGCTCCTAATGTATTAAATGTAATGCTACTCTTCATACATCATAGTAAAGACGCCTAAAATAAGTACCTGGAACATTTTCTACATTATAAATAAAATTAAAAACAAAAAAGTTATACGCAAGTAAAGGTGCCAAAACTTTAAAGCCGTTTTTCTCAAAACTGGGATTTCGGACTTATAGCGTTTTTCACCGAGGGTACAGGATTGAACCAAATCTCAATGAAAGTTTCCCAGCACACTGTATTCATCAGATGTTAATAGTGTTCATATTTTAATATCTAGTCTCAACCAAAACATCAAGAGAAACTTCCTTGAATAGAGAACTATAGAATTGTCAAGATACTAATCTCTTTTTTTTAAACTTCTTACTGCTACTATTCTGTTGTGGTTATAATATGTGAACTATGGAGTCGACGGCTGAACGACGGTCGAGAGTCGACACATCAACAGAAAACCAGTGATCGCTTCAGAGCCATGCAGCTGAACTGGGGCACTCTAGTTAAAACAAGCTAAAATGTATTTGAATATAGTAAGCTGCGTTTTCCTTTCCTCGTTTTTTTTTACTTTCAATATAAATTCAAATATCAATATGGCAAAAAATCGAAGGCTAAATTTTCTTTTCCAGTAAATCTATGCTTTCTCGAAAACAGATATCAATACACGCCATTGGTCCAAAAATGTCTTAATATAAGAAAACAGATCTGACTTTGACATTATTTGTATTTCTGGCCAATTTTATGTTTATTGCATATGACTACACTCTAAATTGACGCAGGACAAGACGAAAATGAAATACAGAAGTCGTAATGGCGCATGACGCCGAGCCCGTCAATGTCGATTTGAGAGCTCATGCTTTAAGTCCGCTATTTTGGTTTAAGACAATACCACTTGCCGCCATAACTTGAATTTAGTTTAATTTATAATCGCTATAACAAGAAAAAATATATATTGTTTGGGATTTAAATATCGATAAACGAAACATTTTTTTTTTTGGATGGCATATGTATCAACCGTAAAATGACCTCTCCTTTATATGTATCATATTAACAACTACCTTTTTGTTGATAGTATGTTTTCTCTTAAAAGGCGGTCTCCATATTTTCACTCATAACCAAATATCTAAGAGTATGTTAAACGTAAGAAAAAATTACACACAGGAAATAAATAAACTTAAGGAGATTGTAAATAAACTTAACCATTAAAAGGAAATAAGCAAAGTAAAGAGGATATCTGCGGGTGCTTAAAAACTTAGGGTGACGATTAGAGTCATCTCCGACATTAGTTTCATTGATGACATGTGTTTCGTTTTGCACTTCGCAATAGTTTGAGAATAAACAACGACCATGTTATCTTTTACTCTCATATAGTATAAAATATAGCAGTTGTTATAACATGATGTAAATAGAAACAAAAAGTTCCAATCACTTCAACTCGCTGTTGTTAGATGATCACATGAATTAACTGTTTATTAGATCCTCTATCCTCGAATTGGTATATTAATTCAATACTTCTCACGATCCCTCAGAAGCTAATGACTTTCCCATTTGTACGTTTGTTGTTGTTTTCTTTTTTCTTTTCCTCAAAAATTTTATTTCGCCCAAACAAAGTTATTATTCGAGAAAACAGTTCTGGTTGATTTGTCACTTGTTTCTCACAATCAGTGTTTTATAACCGTTATACTTCACTAGTAGCTACGTAATTCATTGTAAAGTTTTCGTTTTTTTTTACTTCCGTCCAGTAGTGGTTGTCTTAGATGACATATACTGTGTGCGTTTATGACTTCGCCAAAACTACGGCAGTTAGATAATAAGCGCTTAAAAATGATAATGCCAAATTAAATAAGTAATTCCACAGTGAGGACAGTATTCTGTCTTGGCAGCAAGGTCAATTGCATCTGAATAATTTTATTTTATTATTTATGTTATGGTTCTACAAATTGATTGTTTTACAAAAAATATAATAGTGAATGTATATCGGCAACACGTACTTTTGACTAAGATATGAAACTTACAATAAAATTATTTTGATTTTACAAAACTATTAAAATAATCCATTGACATCATTTGAGTAACGCTAATTCAACAGAAACCCGTTAGCTTTTATCCGGGCACCAAATTCCTACGTATGCGTGTGTGTCCAAATGAATGTGTGTTCAAATTAAGTCATATTTCATTGTTTGTGTTTTTAACTGTTCAAATTTGAGGTATAAAGAATATGTGGTCATGCCTCGTTCCATTGGATCATAAATAACTGCTGTCAGTTTTCCTTCATTAGAGATTATTAAAGCGTCAATAATTAGAGTTATATAGAAATAAAATAATATTTAAGTTTGTTGTGGATATTATTATTCCGATTTTCGTGTTCTTCTATAATTAACGGTCACTGGGTCTTGTTTATGGATGTGGATGTACTTAATAAAGCGATATTATTATAATGCTTCAGTCAGAAAATAGTGTTCGCCAAGTACGTAAAGAATGACTTAATCGTAAAGCTGGAATTACAGACTTACGTTTATCAAATTGTCGTAGTTTGCTACTCTGATCAAGAGAAGCTGTAGTTATGTTGCAATCACTCTTTGGAGTTACTATGTACTAATTTGTTACATTTTTCAGTTTAGTCTTCATTAATTTGAAATTAAAATCTCACTTTGAATTTTTGATCTGGAAGTACTCTAAGTACATATCTCGTACGTATTCACAATATTACCATAACTATCTTCAGTCTGTACTCTGAGACAAATAATGGATTCGGAATTGAAACTGAAATATACGTAAAATAAATCTAAACGTACTTCATTGTATCTGCTCGTGGTGGGGATCTACGCGACGTTATGATAAGGGAAGTCGAATTGTCAAACGATTGTCTCTACTAATGACTTCAAATAAATTATTGTGAAATAAAATGGCCGGACAATTATTAAATTATTTAACTAAATCGTAAAATAAAACGGACTATTGGTAAGTTATTATAAAGATATGAATGATGACTACAACAGTAATAAATTGTTAATTATAATGAGAATGTTGTTAGACAGACCACTGTACAACTGAAAAACATAGATACTGACATACTGTGTCGTACATACTGACATGACAATATTTCTAAAACAGAAGATTTTGTAAACGTGAGCAAGATCTCGTAATAGCAATACAGTGTCAACCACGTGCCGGCAGGCGGCAGCGGCACAGCGCCGCCGCCGCCGCCGCCGCCCGCCACCCGCTGACGTAAGTGCTGTGTACACGATGAAGTCATAATCCAGAGGCAAGGGCAGTCAACAATATCTTTTGTCATAGCAAAAAATTGAACTTGAAATGATGGGAATTGATTTTCTTGCACTAATACAATTAATTTACCAAAAACAAAAAGAAGTGTGTGTAAAGTACACTCAATATTATACATACGTATAAACAAACATAGGTACACTTATGGGTCCGTCTGATGATCTAGCTTCAAAACTACTACACGAATTTGTGGGATGGGGCAATATTTTTTTAATATATCCAGCCATTTTTAGGGTCCCGTAGTCAACAAGGAGCCCTTACAGTTTCGCCATGTCCATCTGTCTGTCTGTCCGCGGCTTAGCTCAGATACTGTTAGTACTAGAGAGCTGTAATTTGGCACGGATATGCATATTAATCACGCCGACAAAGTGTCATAATAAAATCTTGAAAAAACTTTTTTTTTTAATGTACCTCCCCTATACGTGAAGTGGGGATGAGTATTTTTTTTCTTGACTATCCCATGGTATGGGGTGTCGTTAGATAGGTCTTTCAAAAAATATTGTTTTCGAAATGTGAAAAATTCACGGCAGTAGTATATACAGGATGTTAAAAAAGTGCGTTTGAAATTTTAAGGGGTTACTCTGAAATTCAAAATTCAAAATATTTTATATTTAAGTAGATGCTGTACGCATACTTTTAAATCGTCTTTTTTTCTACCTAGTACAAAGTTCCTTCAAGTTCCTGAATCGAGTATAGAATAGAATACAAGAAAATTATTGAAAAATCCGATCTACAATCATTTTTTCAGTTTCCAATATTATTCAGATTTAGTATGGGAATCCGAAAAAAAAAATTTGATTAGATTTGTTCAATATTTTTCCTGTATTCTATACTTGACTCTGAATAATCCTTAAAGGAGAATGCCACGGAAGTATGAAACGCTCGTACCATATTGCGTCTTGAAAAAACCTTCTGAATTGGATAGGGGATAAAATATTTAATTATTATACGAAAAATTACTCTCATAGCTACTGTAACTCCAGAGCTTTTTCACTTTCATTTTATGTTTTGAGGTTATTTTTAAGTACTTTATCTACGCTCAGGCGTACACGAAATTCTTAGTTTTAACCAATCATTTGATAGCTAGTTTTAGTTAATTATGGTGAAGTGTTGCTAACGAGTAATATAAAGGAGCACCACAAACCGAACGCGGCACTTTACCTATATATATTGTAATGATGAAGTGCAGTCGACAAATAAAACGAAGTGCTTTAATATAGAAGAACGCTCACGCAAAAGCATCACTCACGCCTCGCACTCGTGCATGCAATTCCTAACGCATGCTTGGGCCTCCACACGTACGCCTCAAGCACACACGTAGGCACCTGTATCCAGCAGTGGACAGAGCAGGGCTAGCAACCGCTGGCATTTTTCAGTAGAAGACTTAAGCCCAGCCAAACCACCTGGCCCGCCTACTACAGGGAGTTGTTGGCCGTGTACATTTTCGGCATATATTGGAGGCGCAACACTTCATCATATATACCGACCACAAACCACTACTGTATGCGTTCTCACAACGTCGCTAAAAGTTGCCTCCCGCACAGCTGAACCAACTGACGATCATCTCGCAGTTTACTACGGAGATCGAGTACGTCAAAGGCGAAGACAACAACGTCGCGGACGCGATTTCCCACGTCGAGTCGATTTCGGTTCTTCTCTCAAATTGGAACCGACGCTAATTCCAGGCACCAATATTACCATCGCGTGCAACGTGTCGACGGGGCGGCCGCGGCCGAACCTGCCGGCGGCGCTGCTGCGCGCCGCGCACGCGCGTCTGCACGCGCTGAGCGACCCCGGCGGCCGCGCCTCCGCGCACTTCGTCGCTGACCGTTATGTGTGCTCCGGCGTGGCGCGCGACTGTCGAACCTGGGCTGTCACTGCCTCCACTGCCAGCGACGCAAGGTGATGCGCCAGGTGACCGTACCGCTCGGTGAATTTTCCCTCCCATCTGGGAGATTCAGCCATGTCCACCTCGAAATCGTCAGCCCCCTGCCGCACTCTGAGGGCTACACCTATTGTCTCCCGGCAATAGACCGGTTCTCGAGATGGCCCAAAGCGTGGCTCACGTCATCCATCACCGTCAAGGATGTTGGCGATACCTTCGTATGCGGCTGGATCGCGCGATTCGTCGTGCCCATCACGGTCAACGTCGATCAAGGCCGCCAGTTTGAGTCAGCGCTATTCAACTGATTCCTAGACCTAGGCGCTACCAAATGCGTACGAACTACCAGCTACCACCCGCAAGCGAATGGCATGGTGGAGCGCTTCGACCGCTATCTGAAGGCTGCACTCATGTGCCACCGAGAAACCTGCCACAGAGCCCTACCTCTTGTGCTTCTTGGTATCAGATTGGCTCTCAAGGAGGACCTCAAATGCTCTGCTGCAGACCTCCTGTATGCTTACAGCTCCTGGTACCTAGTGCTTTCACACAAAATGTAAGTGAGGACTTTGTGGCACACCTGGCCATGACCGACATGCGTCCCGAAGTCGTTCGCTTTTAAGGACCTGGCAGACGCATCTCACATTTTCCTTCGCGACGAACACTGTACATCGGCCCCTATAAAGTCCTCAGTCATTCTCTGAAGACCTTAGATGTTTCACGTAATAAGGTACAGGTGAGCGTCGATTGGATCGAATGGAAGCCTGCACACATCGCTGCATACCCCGAGCGAGGCGCGGTCTCACCGAGCGCACAGGCGCCCGCGACGCCCCCGGCCTCGCAATGCAACCACATGTCCAGGTCCTACGTCTGCCCCACCAACAGCTCACTCTGCACCAAATCCTCCCACCGTCACACGATCAGGTCAGGGTTAGATTTAAGGATATTTTAGATTTGAGACCTAGTTTTAATATATTTTTTTAAAATTATTATTTCGTGTTCTCTAGTTTATAGTGTCTTGTATTTTATTCTATCATACAGCTACACTGTATTCCTTTCCGTGAGGGTGGGGAGGAGGGGGGATGTGGCGGCATACACTATTTGTATGAAAAAAATGACAGATTTGCGACAAAAGCTGTCCTGTCAATGTCATCCACCTGCCAAAAGATCGTAGTCAGACTATAATTTGTGATTAACACTGCTTGAAACTTGACACAACAATGAAACTATACTATACTAGGTATACTTTTTTAAATATCGTAAAGTGCAGCGGCGTAACATGACGTAACGGGGCGTGTGTGCGATGCCGATTTGCAACGTACTGTGTGGCATATGTGGATTTTAAAAAATGCCGCTCCGCAACGTGACTATGGCCCTACGTTACGTCCAAACAAAAATTCTTGTACGTCTGGCAACCCTGGGACGCACCAATGTGATCAAGAATCAAATCTATAAAACATCGTCTGATAGTCAATCTTACCAGGAATTGAAGAAGAGGGCGCGGGTATAGGAAAATGGTGGTGTAATGCGAAGACATCTCTTAGATTAAGAAGAAGAAATATGTGGATGAAGCATAAAAATCTCGATACAACCATAGTGTAGTTTCGGAACACATTTTATGAATCCAGGGCCGCGTTCCGAGGGTATACTTGACAGCAACCGCTTTGTACCCTCTCTTTCACACTTAGGCAATTTATATTATGCTATCCTGTTGTCAGAGTGAACGTTTGCTGTCAGAGTGTACAAAATGTAGGGGATATATCAAATTAAAATCTTTTCTCATACATTTCTTTCCTGCAGTTCGAATAGGTCTAGAAAAAATTAAGTGTGCTTAATAAATTTAATTACGATTTTTGACAAATGTCTGGTTAAGACGCAACATGGTACGAAATCCGGCAATCTCCTTTCAAACGCACTTTTTATAACATCTTAGGTATATAACGAAATTAATAGGAAAACTATCACAGTAAGTAGGCTTTACAAGTTAACAGAAGTACTACGGAACCCTACATTGCACGTGGCCCGATACGCACTTGACCACTTTTTTTAACGTTAAGTTTACAATTGCCACCATAGAATAACAACCTTTATCTTTTTTTCTAAAAATAACGATTAACTTTGCACAGTACTAAATTTTTAAACGGTATATTTTTACACCAGCCAGATAGGTAGTTTGGTTAACTTTAGTTACTCCGGGAAAAACTGATTGAAGTATTGTTGTGCAACAAATATTTCTTCGCTATTTTTTCTCCAAAAATGGTTCTTACGATTTCATTTAAACTTTGTACGTTACTATAGTTTTATACAAATTACTTTACTTAGTAGGTTAATATTTTCGGGACAAATTGGAATTTATGGGGAGTACCCCATAAAACCCAGATTATTTGTACTTTTTCTTAGGTCCGACTAACAGCCTTTTGCTAGTGATTATGAATGTGTATTTGTGTTCATCAATCACAATTCTGTGTATACTAGTTATTATAAATACATATTTGTCATAACGATAACTTATACCAGTATTTGTGTAGTTGTATCCCAAACTATTGAGAAGTCCTCACAGTAGATCTCACTCTCTCACAGATATTCCTATCCTCCTGACTCTCGTCCTATCACTCGGACAGCTCAATTTATTGAGTTGGACGATACCTTACCTATCAGATAAACCATGTCGATACTTCTGGGTTCAAAGGGCGTATGCGCCTAAGGTCTATGGGGAAGAAAACTGACAAAGCTCGCCGATAGAGGCGCTGATATCGCTTGACTCATACTAACTGTCAAAACGTATAGAAAAAATTATTTACGTGAACTAAATATAAGATTATTAAAAAAATGCCGCATTGTGTGGCGATTGGTTGCAATAATAATGGAAATCATTAATTTCCTAAAGATTCTCGGATGAAGAAGACGTGGGAAAAGTTACGTTTTCAATTATGTACTTTTCAACTTCGCCTTTAATTGAGGAACAGTCCAAGTCGCATACATTTTCCATTTAACAATTTTACAGAAAGAAAAATAATGTACTCGTATAACACCTCGATACTAAAAAACGCGGAACTAATTGAAAGTTGTTATGAGTCAAGCGTACGTAGCGCCATCTGCAAGTAGTTTTGCGTTTTTTTTCCCATTTAGCGTTTACGCCCTTTGAGCCCAGAAGTATCGATGTAAATACGAGTACGTTCCTATCATTCAAAATAATACTATCTCTTAATTCCGGAAAATCAAAGGGATCCCGAAGAAAATACAAAAAATTTTAAAGAAAGAGAGAGGCCTTTACTTTTACAATAGGCATGTCCCTATCATAGGACTTAATGTCCCGGACAATCGTAAGGATCAAGGGTGGGATCAAGCGAGGGATCCCTGGGGAACAATCGAGGGATCCCTGGGGATCAAGGGAGGGATCGAGGGAGGGATCCCTGGAAATCAAGCGAGGGATCGTAGGAGGGATCACTGGGGATCAAGCAAGGGATCGAAGGAGGGATCCCTGGGGTCAAGGAAGGGATCGAGGAAGGGATCCCTGGGGATCAAGGGAGGGATCTCTGGGGATCGAGGTAGGGATCTCGGGGGACCAAGGGGGTCGACACGCTATTCAATCTTTAAACTAAGTTGGGTTGGTTAGGTTGCTTTAACAGACAACGCGCGAGCTGAGCTAGCTAAGCGAGCGTGCCGCGGCAGCGGCCGGCGAAGCGCTAGAGCCAACGTCGCTTGTTGATCCCTCCCTTGATCCCCCGGGATTCCTCCCTTGATCCCTCGCTTAATACCCCGTGATCCCTCCCTTGACCCCCGGGATCCCTCCATTGACCCCCTGGGATCCCCTCTTGATCCCCCGTGATCCTTCCCTTGATCCCTCCGAGTCTATGGGTGTAAACTTTTGTGAATTTTTCTAAGTATTTTTTCCTCAGTGCCCCGTTTCCTTTATATTGACCGATTAGTACCTAACCTAAGCAATTTTACTAAAATTTTCAGTATTGAGTTTGTATACAGGATCATGTTTTGGACCTCTCGCCAAGACTTAGCAATCCAAATAAACTTAATGGTCAATTTAAACTATGTATAGGTATGCCTCTCATGCTTACCGGTGGAGTGGATTTAAAACCATAACACCTTTCAGTCAAAAATTGTACAAGAGGATTTGGCAACAAGCGATGACAATTAAACGAACTTAAGACACTCCCTGTTTTTGGTATCGCGTTGACAAATTAGTGGATGGTTTAATCGACGTTAGCAAGAAACTTGGTGACAGCTACTGGCTGGGTGCGTGGGTGCCGCCCTGCCGCCCGTCCCTCTGGTGACGCACGCAACCTCGCAAGATGTCCCGGCCTTGTAACTGGAACCGATCACTATTCAAAGCTAGAGATGCTTATACATCACACATCACAAAGAGTAAAGAAAGTGTCAAATAAAATAAAACTGTCAAATTCAGTTTTACTGCTTCTACTTAATAGGTATTTTAGTTCACATCACAAAAGATATGTCATGACCAGGGATCAGGATTTATACTGTGTTTTTTCAAAGTCCTGCCACAGATAGGTACGGACTGTCGAAGCTGCATTAATGCCAAAAATATCTTGATACGTACATAAACTGACACATTAATCATCAGGTACCTACGTAGACATTGATAGTATACCTACGTGCAGAGAAACATATCGTTTTTTTTTCGAATATGTATACTTTCATATTTTTCGCGTAATTTGTATCAGTATTTCAGTCATGGCTCGATCATGTCTATCTCGAGTGATTCATAAATTAACCACATGATGAATGGTGACATCACTATAATCGTAGGAGGAAAAATACTAAAAACCTTCCTGTTCTCGAACAGAATACGAAATCCAAGAGAATCATGTAAAATCATATATTTAAGTTAATGTATATCAACCTACATAAAAACCTGATGGCGCAACTTTCTAAAATTCCCTTCCTAATCAACTTCTAAGTCCATTTCTCCAAAAATCTCTCGTGACTACCGGCCATAAGGCGGTGCGTGTACGGTAATAGTGTCGTAAGCCACATTAGTCAGGGAAGGTAGTTTTATGCAGCGATGTTTGGACGGCCCCGACCCCATCCAATGATGGCTGGGCATTGGGCAATAGTGCCAGTCTACCATAGAGCGTCGCGCGCGCCGGTTCCGCTCGCCTCTATATCGGAAACGAAATCGTGACTAATATCACAGCTGATAATATCAACCATTATGTCTGCCTAGACGCAACAGTTGTCAATACAAATGGTGACAGTTGTCAATAAACACGTTGACACTGAATATGTGAAGCAGTGTATCTAATTGTGATTTGAACAAGGTATGTATTTTTGGGAAAAATAAGTGTGACAATGTTTGACAGATTTGACCTACTTACTAACATTGATGTTTTGGAATAAAGACCGAGACGAATTAGGAGCTCGCTCTGAGAAAATATTCAGTTAGCAGGTGTTAGGTAGGAGCCAGATCGAGCGTTTTTGTTTACATTAGGTCAAGGGCATGTAATGTGATGTATAATGTAATGAAATGAAGCACGTGGGCGTAGACTGTGACCGGTCAAAAGCAGCAAGCTTTCACCATTGACAGAATAGAACATCTTTAATATACGACGTCTAACGCCTACGTAAACATGTTCTACCTATTTTAAATACTTCTTTATTTTCTTCAATAAGTTTATATCCATAACTCAGTTGACGGATTCGGTGCTGGTGTAATAGGTAGTTAGCGCTACTGAATTCTTCGCCAAAGGTCGTAGGTTCAATCCCAGTTTTGATACAAAAATTAAAATAGCTAAATAGCTAATCAATGTTTATAATAATAATATGTAATTCATTTATTCAAGTAACTTACAAAGATAAGATAAAATAAGATAAGATAATATGTTAGTAAATATGAAGTTTTTCGAAATCAACTTAAATGTCAGAAAAAAGCTGATTAGTTCCAAGAGTGCTCCTAAGGCTACTCTTTAACAGTAGAACCCGCAGATAATGGGTTCTACACTAATGTATCCTTTGCGTTTTAAAATTATAAATAATTATTATCTAGCTACACTGGTCAATGGTGACCTCACAAACGTAACTCAGTTTCAATTTATTTATTCATAAAAATGTCAGCTTACAGAATAATCCAAGTCACTAACATTTCATAAACTACAGTCAATAAAATTTAAAATCATTAAATCAGTTTTATAACAACAAGTAATATAAAAATAAAATAAAATTATACATGGAAAAATAATTATAAATTCATCAATAATTAATTATCTAAAACTTACAGCTTAAATACATGTTTTTTTTTTTTATGGCAGAGGTGGCAAACGAGCAGACGGATCACCTGATGGTAAGCGATTACCGCCGCCCATAGACACCCGCAACACCAGAGGAGTCACAAGTGCATCAATACATGTCAATGTCCTTTATTAATTTAGGTATAATGTCATATAAATGATGTATGTCATGTACATAAATAGTACGTCGGTATGCTCGAGCCGCGAGTGCATGTCATTGATCAAGTGAATCGCCCGAGCAGTTGGAGCATTGTGACCGCTCTGCGTCCTCAAGCCTGGCCCCGGCCGGAGAGCGAACAGAGAAGGTCGCAGATGATTCAAGATTCTTGAATTCTCTCTTACGTAGTGCAAACCTCGAAACTTCTTTCCTCCCACGTATTCTATAAGGATCGAAGCATTTCTAGAAACATCAGGGATGTGTTACGTAATATGTGGACATGGACGACCCCTTTTGATACATCACTAATATAAACCGGCTTCAACAAATCAAAACTAGCTACACCACTCACCTTCTATCTCATCTATCTCCATTACTAATATGGAGACGACATCTTCAGTTTTAGAAAATACCACATATTTTAATCAAGCGTGTTTTAAATACATACATAATGTGCGTTTTATTATTATCATCTGTAGCCAAAACAGCTTAAATTAAATACCTACCAACCTGGAACCATAGAATACTACTTAGAACTAACCACCAATGACATGCTATCGACGATTTGACAAGGTTGTAGGTATATACGAACAACACAAATGAAATCGTTTCAAATACCTACCTAGTCATTTTGAAAATAGCAACATTAAATACCTACCTAGTTTGGTTAAATGTGGTTTTTAGGGTACCGTAGCCAAATAGCAAAAAACGTTGCAAAAAATGAAAGGTAAATTGCGGTTTACGATATTTATTTATGACGTATTAAAAAAAAACTACTTACTAGATCTCATTCAAACCAATTTTCGGTGGAAGTTTGCATAGTAGTACATCATATATTTTTTTTAGTTTTATCATTCTCTTATTTTAGAAGTTACGGGGGGGGGGGGGGAGGACACACATTTTACCACTTTGGAAGTGTCTCTCGCGCAAACTATTCAGTTTAGAAAAAAATTATATTAGAAACCTCAATATCATTTTTGAAGACCTATCCATAGATCCCCACACGGAATTGATGAAAAAAAAATATTGAGTTTCAGTTTTAAGTATTTTAACCCCAAAATTTATTGTTTTTTTTCTATTTTTGTGTGAAAATCTTAATGCGGTTCACAGAATACATCTACTTACCAAGTTTCAACAGTATAGTTCTTATAGTTTCGGAAAAAAGTAGCTGTGACATACGGACGGACAGACAGACAGACAGACAGACATGACGAATCCATAAGGGTTCCGTTTTTTGCCATTTGGCTGCGGATCCCTAAAATTATAGAGTTCAAGACATGTGTGATTATGAATTTATACGGAACGCTCGGTGCGCGAGTCCGACTCGCACTTTGCCGGTTTTTTTAATGATAACAGGTTCAAATATTGATTGATTCTGTCATCTTTGCTATATTAATCAAACCGGTATTCTTTGCGAAATAGGTATCTAAAGCAGCAAAGCCACTGCCATCAATGATTAAAATACCTAGATTTAGAAAGCCTAAGTGACTCTTTGGGAAGATCAATAACAATGTATGGTTCATTCCAATCAAAAAAAAGCAAAACGTAAACAAACTTACTATGGAACTGACACATGTCAATGTCATCTGCATACTACGTTTGTTTACCTTATGCTTTTTTTTGATTGGAATGAACTATAGTCGCTTATTAATGGACCATCAGTTTTTCCACATTTTTACGTACCTAATACATGTTCGTTTGTTCGCGATTTTATCAAAACACTAGACTGATTGAAGTGAAACGTTTTCTTAGAAAGCTTTTCTTCTTTTCCTTTGAAATCAAAAACACAAAAATAAAATTAGGAAAGCGACGTCAACGGAGTCGCGACACTAATGGAGCTTTTTTAATCCAAGCTTTTTTGTGCAAATATAACCTATACTAGGAATACAAATGCAGCAACAGCCAAATACACATTTTCCTAAAGCGTATTTTAACTGGGCTACCATTCTCTATGTAAGTTCCAGCTTATTGGCAAACTCTGTATGAGTAGATTCTACCTAGGTGAATAAATTAAGAGATTAGCAAACCGATTCATTGCCTATTAAACAAAATTTAAATTCTTATAACTCTACCTGGTTAAAACTTATAAAAAGGTTTTCTTTAAATGTTCTTTGACGTTCGCTCTGTTTCTCGGAAACGTTCAATGTCTGGAACTTCGATTTATCCGTATTTTTCAAACAGTTCTTTTTTCGCATGATTATATTACATTTTTAACATCAGAAACCTCGGACGGAGCAAATTTTTCTCTTAATATATTTTGGTTGAGGTGTTCTACTATTTTGGAAATTTTTCAACATCGTAGTTTAATCCGTTATGTCATGCCAAGCTGCTAAGCATCTATTTTGCGCACAGTTCACCTCATAAAGTGAAATCTAGAAGTGATTGCGTAGCTAGAGGTGCGTTCTTTTTAACCGACTTCAAAAAAGGAGGAAGTTCTCAATTCGTCTTTTTTTTTATGTATGTACACCGATTACTCGAAGACGCCTGAACCGATTTAGAAATCTCTTTTTTTGTTTAATTGGTATACTTCACAGGTGGTCCCATGTAAATTTTATCGAAATCGATTCAGCGGTTTTTGAGAAAATCAACAAAAACATAGCAAAATTGGAGTTCTTGCGATTGAAGTCGGTTGTTTTTAACGTATTCAGCGTGGTCAATTATTAATAAATTGTGCTATGAACATGCTACGAAGTGCTTCTAAGACTGATTACAAAGACTGAAAGAAGAAGATGTAGTAGATTAAATTTATGTCTTTAATATAATTCTTTATTTAATCATGTTGTTGCTATAGTTGACGAAGATGAGCAAATGAGAAAAAACAGACATCCTATTTGCTCGTGAATATATCGATAAGTAACGAACGTCAAAACTTCCATTAAAATTGCGGTATATTAGTGTAAAATAAATCAGCAAATACATCATAAATTATGTGTTTGTATTACGAGTTTATGTGTGTATTAATGGTGCATTGCTGTATTGTTACCAATTGTAATTAATGTCACACTATATCATAATGTTCATAATATCATATATATATCGTATATATAGAATAGTATAGAATTAGAAACGTTTAAAATGTTTTTATGCATGTTGTGGGCCACCCACGGGCTAAGACCGCTGCACAATAGACCTCTGTTATAAGACCTAAGACCTACTTTTTTGTATTTAATCACCGAATAAATGTATTTTCTTTCTTTCTTTCTTTACTCGTAAGAAACGTCAAACCACAATATTCAATTCCAGTTATTGAAAACCTGCATGAAGCTATCACTATGAAAAAATATATAATGTTATTTAAATAATGCAAAACAAATTAATTTGAACATAATCATAACAAAGATGGTGATTTAAACTTAAAAGCCGACCTGCTCAGAATTAGTCGTCCTACAGCCTTAAAAGATTTAATACAATATTTTGCCTCGCCTAGGTGTAAACCATATTGTGTCAATAAGCCTGTCCCGCAGCCTTGGTTCAGCGTAACGTTGTCGTATTCAGCGAAGCTTATGTTAACATTAGTAGTAACCAGCTGCCTCTTTCTACCTACTCAATAAATTAGTTAACCATCATTGATGTATTTGTTTACAGATATTAAGACTTAATAAATCCTAAGTGATATTATAAATGTGAAAATGTAATCGTTTGTTTCCTCTGGCCTCTCCAACGTCTCAGTCAATCGTAAAAAAATGTGAACAGAGCCCTGAGACATTTGGAAGGAAGGCTATCTTTTATCCCGTTTTTTTGCGAGCGGTTATGCCATTGTGAAGTTCAGTCATCCCACCAGCTAGATTGTACCATAATTTGTTGTTGCATTGTAGTCAGATTTGCATAGGTAAGCAAAATTTCAGATCAATCGGATATTGATCGGGAAGTGAGTTAAAGTTTGACTCAAACTACATAACAATTTGACTTAATACACAAGAGCGTCGTCACTACTGACTGAGGCACGGGTCTCGCCCCATCATAGCTCCGGAAGGTTAGCCATACATCATAATAATATGCGGGGGCAAACTCCGGATTGAACAGTGCAAAGAAGTCGCTAAATAGCAAAGGCCCTATTCTCCCTTATCGGTGTTTTATTTATGTGATAGGCGGCAAACTGGCAGACGGATCACCTGATGGAATGCGATTACCGCCGCCCATAGAAACCCGCAACACCAGAGGAATCACAAATGCGTTGCCGGCCGGGATTTCTAGGGATAAACGTCAGTGACCTAGTGCCCGTAGGACATTTAGATATATGTACACCTATGCGGAGTCATGTACATCGCAACCTTCGTACACATATAGTCATCAGATGTGCAGGTGCCCTTCCCCACGTTGTTTAAGCAATCGGTATCGAAAAACAATAAATGCTATATTAGTCACAATTCGAAACCAAGACCTTATATAAGGAAAGCCGAGTAGCTGCCGTGGGGCCCAGAAAATTGTTGACTAATTTAATAAACAAGTAATGAATAGGTATTCAAGCAAAACTTTTGTTATTTTAAAAAGCTTTGTGTGTCATTCTAGTGTCATACAATGGCTATTGATTTAGGATTTTTTTTCGTGTCCTAGATAAGTACTTCGGTGTTCAAATAAACTTGCACTTATAAATCCTAACAACTATAGTATAAAATCTTGACTAATGGAATTTTGATTCAGTTCTTCACTTCATCGCCAAATTATTCCTCACCCTCGACAACACCACTATGTTATTTTATTACTCCTAACCTTCTTTTCACAGCGACCTTCAAAGGTCACATTATACAGGCGCTATGGGTAAATGTTGAACTTTACCATTAACACATTTGGCCGCTACTACTTGGTGATAGATACCAAAATTATGAAAATGAAACTGTTGCCGATAGTATTTATGATTCACTATTTATCAACGTAGCAACCCAGCAAACAATTACTACTTAAGTTTATATCGCTAAACAATACCATACCATGGAAATAAGGTAGCATACATTATGATTCGTCAATCATGATCATTCATTAGCACCTGTTTAGAAGCAAATTAGAGGCTGTTTTTTTGTAATTATTGAATGTATTAGTAACTAAATATATTGAAAGTCAAAAGTTAGACTTTTGACTTTCAATATATAATTTAAGGTACTTGCATAGATTATATATATATATATATATATATAAGATCACATCATAGTTTTTCATTTATAGAAAAAGAGCAGCGTATGTTAACCCCCGCCCCCCCCAGTGGCGGACTAACAGGGGGGCGGAAGGGGCGGCCCGCCCCGGGCCTCCGGTCTTGGGGGGCCCCCAAATGCCTCCGCGTTCCCCTGATCAAATCCTAAACAAGACTTTAAAAATGTGCTTAGTACTATCAACAAAGCCTGTGCCTGACCAATTTAAAAACCTTTTTGCTTGCACAAGGCGAACTAAGCTAGCCCCAAACTAAACGTCTTGAATGAGTATTTAATGACCGAACGAACCAGGATTGTAGACTATGCTGTAGTTTTTGGCATAAAAAATGCAATGACATGGACATCAACATCGAGAAACGAGGAAGAAGGAAGGTAAAAAGAACGATGCCGGGTGAATCAGCTCATGATGCTGGATTATCAATTCAAGAAGAAATACGTCGGTCAATGTATGAATGCATAGACTGATTTATACAAGACTTGTCTACACGATACGGGGCCATGAAACAAATCAATAATATTTTCCAAATGATTGAAACAAAGTTTATGTTAGAAGCTTCAGATGACGCTCTGGCTGTAGCAGTTGACAATTTGATACAAGGTGAATTTGACAAGGAACAAGTTTCCCAAGAAATAAAAAGGTACTGCAGGCATGTAAGAGGCACCGATACAAGTATGGACGTTGCTGCCAAATAAAATGGGTTTTCAGTGAATCGTTACCCTGTATATCGCTTATACTTCAATACTTCTTGACCATTTGCATGCGAGAGGAGTTTTTCGAAACTCAAACTAATTAAAAATTATCTTCGATCTACAATGGGTCAAGAGCGACTGGTTATAATCTAGCCGTGCTTTCAATAGAAAGAAAAATTTCCAAATAAATTGATTTCACAGAAGTTATTGAGGAGTTCAGTAAATTGAAGGCACGAAAATACATATAACACGCTTCAAAAAGTAAAAAACTATCTTTGATTTATTTTATCTATTTTTTTTGTCGATCGATTCGTATTTTATTTTCCTCACCCATATCCATTCCATATTGTAGGTATGTATGTTTATTTAGCCTAAATAATTTAATTCGAATTTAAATTTCACTTGCCATAATTTAATGAAATAAACATAAACACTTATTTATACATACAAATGTGAACTGAATAAAAAGTTTGCAAAACTAAATTTTTTTAAAGCTCGGGGGCCTCATTCCACTTTGTCGCCCCGGGCCTCTGACGGGCTTAGTCCGCCACTGCCCCCCCCCCCCATATATTAATTTAAATTAATATAAACTACATTATATTGAACTTGAATTCTCCAAGATATTTAAGTATATATGTATACCCAAGAACATTAATATGAAAATGATGACGAAATGTAATTATCTGATCTTATCAATTCAACGGCAAAGATAGTTCGGCGCAATATGAAAACGAATAAGTGCCTACATACTATTTACCTACTCCATGATAGCTGGTTAGGTTAACTTTTCTCCTACAGTTATACAGAGTGTTTTTAAGGGTTCCGTACCTGAAAAGGAAAAAAGGGACCCTTATAGGATCATTTCGTTGTACGTCTGTCTGTCTATCTATCAAGACCCTTTTTCTCAGGAACGCGTGGAGGTACAGAGTTGAAATATATATCAAATACTCAAGCCTAAAATCCCTTGAAGCTGTGACAAAAATCAAACTTCTGTGCCAACGCAATCAAGAGATACGGCGTTTATGCCACATCTCTTGATTGCATAAGCATATATAGAAGTTTGATTTTTTCACAGCTTCAAGGGATTGCAGGCCTGAGAATTTGATATAAAGTTCAAGACCTGTGTGATTATGAATTTATACGGAACCCTCGGTGCGCGAGTCAGAATCGTACTTAGCCGGTTTTTTTAACCGACAAGTACATGCTACTCAAAAAGCTGGAAACATTCTCAACTTACAAAGTTTTTAAATCGACCGATCAGTTTTTGGCTTCGAAGGTTTCTAAATGTTTATATTAACATTGTACTTTTAACGGTTGTTTGTATAAAATAAATTCCAAGTACTTATTTCAACATTAAGTATTATTCGAGAGTTTCTCAATTTCATGGGTTTTGTTGTAAACATAAAAACAGATAGACCGTTGCGCTCGAGTGGCGACAGACAACGACAGATAGACCTACGACGACGACGCTGCGCTCTCTGCTGCGATACTTTGTAATTTGTATGTTATTATAATAATAATAATATCTGGGACAAATCACACACGGTCATCTGGTCCCAAACTAGGATTCCCTGTATCTTGGGAACCAGAGACTGATATACATACACATATACTTTTAAATACATACATATATAGATATAATACACCCAGACTCAGAGCAAACAATTCTGATCATCATAGAAAAGTTTGCCCTGTGTGGGGATCGAACCCACGACTCTCGGATCAGAGGTCAGGATCGCTAACCACTTAGCCACCGTGTCAGTCAAGTTATTATTATGAGAAACTCCTGGATATTAAATATTCTATTCACAAATATACATGTAATACAATTCGAAATAGGTAGCGGTGTAATCTTTTCAAAGGTCATTCTTCTGTCTACCTAATACGAGGTTCCTACCATTCATAACTCACATACCCGCCGTTTGGGGAAGTGTTTGCGGAGTGAGAAGAAATGACGGGTCCAAAGAAATACTACTTTACATGTTTGATAACATTCAACTCACAACTCATTTATTTAATATAATGTTACTCTACATAAGTCGAGAGATAAGTATTATACAATGTAAGGTGAAGTTAGTGAAATTGTGAGGTACAAGGTTTCCAGCAATTATGGTCGCGTTGGAAATGCTGATTATTTTGTTGCATACTGAAAGGGTCGATCGCATCGACGAAGACGACGTTATTTTTCAAAGAAGCAACTTTTGAGCAAGTGTTAGAAAATCTATTTAGCACCGGAAGGTGGTTGCATAAGCTTTTCTTTGTCAAAAGCTCACAGGCCGTCCCCTCGTTCCGCGTACGAGTGTACATACAAATACTAAAAGTGGTTCCTGTAGTCTGCTTGGAATTTGGAAAACACTTTAGAATGTCGAATTCAGTATGTGATAAGTATTTACATTTGCCCATCGGTGGGACAGTTAAAAAAACTATAAAACCTTTAGTAATGTAAAAATGGTATACCTTTGTCACTGTAAGATCACGTAAACCGTAATTTCATTTTGACGATTATCCGGCTTTTCGTTAAATTAGCTTCTCGTAGGTAATATTTCGGTGACACAATGAAATGAAATGTAAGGATTATTGGCGTATGCGTAATTTCGCGAAATAACAGATTATGCGATCTTACGGTGACGTTTTGACATTCTTTTATTCATTAAATACTGACTATAAGCTTATCAATGATAATTTTGATGATATGTGATATACACACCTGAACAAACACAAATATTTAGAAAGTAATTGGAGGAGTTTTATCTTATCTATTCTCATAAAAACGACTACAGTAATATCACCGCTACATACATAAACATATTTGAAATATTTTTTTTTTTTTTTGTTTGGTTCTTTCCTGCTTTTGCAAGGAAAAGGCAAAGGCTTCTCTGGCCATACAGCCTATTCTTACGTAGTTTGCTTTTCTCTAAATATTTTTCTATTTCATTTGAGTTCTCATTTATCAATTTCTGTCGTCTTTAACTTTTTCTCTATTCTTCAACAAAATGATAGCACTTTTGATGAAGATTTCATGGACTTCTTGAGAGCACTCGAAACACAGTCTACACACTTTTATTTCATTATCCTACATATTAGACACTTAAATGGCACTTTATTGAACAATACACTATCAATATTATGCATTAAAAACCACGATATCTATTTTTTCGGATAATAAAACAAAAATGACAAACTCTTGCCGCGAGTTCCCGCCAAAAAGTCTATTTGAAATAAAAAAAACCTGATAAATTCTTTGTGCGTTCTCGTTCAAAATTATTTAAGCAGCTGAAACTTATAAAAAAAAGCGGCCAAAGGCGAGTCGGACTCGACCATGAAGGGTTCCGTAGCAGCAAGTAACATAATATAAAAGTTCTTGTAGTTCGTTGTAGGTAAATTAATTACGGTTTACGATTTATGATGTAAATAAAAAAAAACTACTTACTAGACCTCGTTCAAACTAATTTTCGGTGAAAGTTTGCATGGTAATGTACATCATATATTTTTTTTAGTTTTATCATTCTCTTATTTTAGAAGTTACGGGGGGGACACACATTTTACCACTTTGGAAATGCAAACTATTCAATTTAGAAAAAAACCGGCCAAGTGCGAGTCGGACTCGCGCACCGAGGGTTCCGTATAAATTCATAATCACACATGTCTTGAACTCAATATTTTTTTATATTTGAGTTGATTGAATGAAAGTTAATTTGCGGTTTACGATTTATGACGTATTAAAAAAACTACTTACTAGATCTCGTTCAAACCAATTTTCGGTGGAAGTTTGCATGATAATGTACATCATATATTTTTTCTAGTTTTATCATTCTCTTATTTCACATTTCACCACTTTGGAAGTGTCTCTCGCGCAAACTGTTCGGTTTAGAAAAAAAATACATTAGAAACCTCAATATCATTTTTGAAGATCTATCCATAGATACCCCACACGTATAGGTTTAATGAAAAAAAAAATTGAGTTTCAGTTCCAAGTATGGGGAACCCCCAAAAATTTATTGTTTTTTTCTATTTTTGTGTGAAAATCTTAATGCAGTTCACAGAATAAGGTAAGTGACCCAAATAAGGCCTACCTTATTTTTATCTTGACGTAATTAGTAGGTTTTTAAGAAAAACTCACTCATCTTTCGAAATATTAATCTTTATTTATTAAACTTTAAAATAAATATAGTTTGTGACGCGCACCGCATTACACCCGGCCGGCCAGCAACGAGCTCAGCGGCAGCGCCCCGCGCCGCGCAACCCCGCGCCCCGCACCGCCACCGCCGAGACCCTGCAGCCGCCGCTCAGCAAGAGACCAGTGGATGCCAGCAACCCCGCGCGTCTCACCCCTAGGGTCCGGCTCTATATAAGCGCGCCTCGCTCTCGCTCGGGCGGCACTTCTCTCGAAGCTCTCACGCTGATACTTTGGCTAAAGGAGTGGACAGACAAGTGCCGCACCCGCCGCGTTCCTCCCTCTCGTAGATTCGCTTACCGTACCGTTCCGCTATTCCGTATATCATAGTCTAGCTTTCTAGCTCTTTGGATAGATTTGGTGATCAGGATCACCAACCGGGCTGTACCTGGCAGAGAGTGGCTCGATGCGGAAGTCGAGCAACCTCTCCAGGTTTAACTTCGCTTAGAGCAATAGATCTTGGGACCGGGACTGCTCGGGGTCGCCGAGTTACACCCGCTCCTAAGCCGCGTGCCGTTCCAGGCTAGCTTCACTAGCCAGTCGCCGACTTAAGGCGGCATCCTCAGAGGATTCGGGTAGGATCCGCTCAGCTAGGGCTGTAGGGACGTCTCCTAGGTACCTGGCACCGTCAGCCAAACTCCCGGGTAGGCCGTTTAGTCTAGGGTTCTTCCCGCGCGTGGTGGCAAACCACCGAATCGTGTAGCATAGGATGAGTGACTAGTTATAAGGGTTTTGAAAGCTAAATAAAGACACTCGTGTCAGTTATAACTTTAATTAATCTTTAATTTGCTCCTCCTGGCTAGGTTTCCCGAAGGAAATAGAGTCAGTGCACAGGCACCACCCTATTCCAATGTCAACGTGGTGGTCAGGCTAGCCGGCCCGAAGAACACCACGTTACATTTGGCGCCCAACGTTAAAACTACGGTTAAATCTACGCTTAGGTCGTATTCCGAAGCCAACGTCCACAAGTAGGTCGTATTTGCGTTCAGTTAAAGAAATAAACCGTATTCCGTCCGTCCGTCCGTTTCATGTCTACTTCGTGGATTTATAAACTCGTAAAAACCGAACTTGTAGAAGAGGCTCAAAATAGAGGCTTAGAGACAGAGGGTTTAACCGTGGAACAATTAAGAAAATTGATAGTCAGTAGCATTATGCCGCCGCCGAAAGATTCTGATTTATCAGACGAAATGGATACAAGTCCAAAACTAAATACGTCATTAAAAGACGTCTCAAAAATAATCAGTCATTGGGATATAATTTTCACGGGAAATAATAACCCAGTAGAATTTTTGGAGAGGTTAGAGGAACTCATTTATAGCAATGGGGTAGACCGCGAAACATTGTTAAAATTGTTACCTCGTTTCTTTAAATCCAGCGCTCTGCTATGGTTCAGAAACAACCACGCGACCTGGAGAACATGGGGACAGTTCATTGACGATTTCAAGTTATGCTATCTCCCATTAGACTATGAGTCAAATTTATTAGAAGAAATAATCGCCCGCAAACAAAGATACTCTGAAAGTTTTATCACGTATCTTACAAACATACAAACTTTAATTAGAAGATACGGAAACTTATCAGAAGACCGCCAGTTAGATAGAATTTACGAAAATATGCATCCAAATTATAAATTTTACATAAAACGAGCCGAATTCAAAAACATAAAAGAATTAATTCACTTAACCCGCGAATTCGAAAGAATTTCAGATCAAAAAAGTAAACAGATTAATGAATGGAAGCGAGTATCCGTACCGTTAGACGAGTCATATAATAAATCAAACACCTGTCGTAGGCAATTTGATAACAAAAGAACGATATCGCCGCCGTCTCAGCCCGGGACGAGTAGCGGTAATCACCGGCATTCGCTAAACAGTAGTTACGTAAATAGGCCTAAGTTCATAGGTAATTATAATCCGGAAACTTGTTGCTGGAGTTGTGGAAAGACGGGTCACTCTTCGCGAGATTGTAACAACCAAAAGAAAATATTTTGTAGTAAATGTGGGAAATTAGGCGTAATGAGCCGCGAGTGTTGTAAAAATCAGAAAAAGAGAGAATCTCTGGGAAAGTCATGTACGACTTGTTCTATAAGTATCGATTCGCGAAAAGATAAACGCTCATTCACCGAAATCGAAATTTTTGGAAAAAAATATAAGGCCCTATTAGACACCGGTTCCACAAACTCGTATATAAACGCGGAAATATATAAAGATTGTTTAGACAAGTTAATAACCAGAAAAGACTCCGAACATAAAGTCATGATGGCAGACGGTTCCATAGTCAGTGTCGAACAAAGTTTAACCTTAGACATAACTATAAACGGGAGAACGTTCAGACATCAATGTTATCTTTTGTCAAACGCCGCCTACGCAATTATCGGAGTAGATATATTGAGTAAAGCCGGAATAAAAATCGTATTCGAACAACGAAACACCGAAAATCAAAAATCCGAAGAAAATAAGTCCGAAATAAAAGAACTTTGTAGTTCTACCGAATTAACATCAGAACAAAAAGAAGAACTCGAAAGTTTATTAGAATCCGAATTCGAAAAATGTGAAAAAAGTCCGAAAGGCAATACTTGGTTACAACATAAAATAAAATTGAAACACAATGAACCGGTCAAGCAAAAATACTACCCGCGAAATCCTAAAATGCAAGAAAAAATTAACGAACACGTCGATAAAATGTTAGAGGAGGGCGTGGTCGAGAAATCGAATAGTCCGTACAGCTCGCCTATAGTACTTGCGAGAAAAGACAACGGCGAATATAGGTTTTGTATAGACTTCAGAAAAATAAACCAAATATCAGAAAAAGACGCATACCCGCTTCCGCAAATAGATGACACTCTAGACAAGTTAAATAAAGGGTGTTACTTTTCTAAATTAGATTTAAAAAACGGTTACTGGAACGTCAAACTTCACGAAGACAGTAAACCGGCCACCGCATTCACCGTCCCAGGCAGGGGACTCTTCCAGTTCACCGTCATGCCGTTCGGGTTGCATTCGAGCGGTGCGACTTTTCAGCGGCTGTTAGATATGGTAATAGGACCAGATCTCGAACCATACGCATACGCATATCTCGATGATATTATATTGTGTAGTTCAACATTTAATGAACACCTAGTTCACCTGAAAGAAATATTCCGCAGAATCCGAGAGGCAGGGCTTCGTATTAACCGAAAAAAATGCGAGTTCTGTAAACCCGAAATAGAATACCTAGGTCACGTCGTTACGAGGGACGGCATCAAAATGAACGAAGGCAAAATTAAGGCTATTAAGGAATTAAAAGCACCGTCAGACGTAAAAACCGTACGCCGTCTCATTGGCATGACCTCCTGGTATCGAAAGTTTATACCCGATTATGCTAAAATAATGTCACCCATTTCGCAGCTTTTGAAAAAAGACCAAAAATTCGTATGGGGGACCGAGCAAGAAAGGGCTTTTCAAAATATAAAGAATATTTTGATGAAAGACCTTATTTTAACCCGTCCAGACTTTTCGTTACCATTTACCCTACAAACCGACGCAAGCGACGTTGGTTTAGGCGTGGTTTTAACCCAGGAAGTCGACGGCCAACATAAGGTAGTTACGTACGCGAGTAGGAAATTAAATCCAGCAGAAACTAGATACTCAACTACGGAAAAAGAATGCCTCGCGGTAGTATGGGGCATCGAAAAAATGAAGGGATTCCTTGAAGGATACCATTTTACCGTCATAACGGACCATCAATCTTTAAAATGGCTAAACTCGTTACGCAAGCCGTCCGGCAGGCTCGCACGGTGGGCATTAGACTTACAGCAATATGATTACGACATCGTTTATCGCAGCGGTAAACAAAATCAGGTCGCCGACGAACTGTCTAGGAACCCCGTCTGCGCGATAGCCGATGTACCCGATAAACCCCGCGCAAACTGGTACGAGTCCAAGTTAAACGAAATCCGTAATAACCCAAATAAATACAAAGAGTTTTGTATACGCGACGGAAAACTTTATAAGAAAATAGAAAACAACGCGTACGGCGTGAAATTAGAATCATTCTCCGAATGGAAATTGTGCGTTCCGTCCTCAGATAGAGAGGAAATCCTAAAAGAAAATCATGATGTACCTACAGCGGGACACCTAGGTACGTCAAAAACACTGAACAGAATAGCACAGCGCTATCACTGGCCCGGCATGTATAGGGACGTCGCGAAATATGTTAAAAGTTGCATAATATGCCAAACTCATAAACCGCCGCAAGAAAAAAAATCCGGCATTATGCATATAAAAAACGCCGAAGAACCGTGGCAGATCGTATCTACCGACCTTATAGGCCCGTTACCCCGTTCATCAAAAGGCTACCAATGGATTATAGTATTCCATGATAAGTTCTCCAAGTGGACGGAAATAAAACCGCTGAGAACCGCAACTTCGAGTAGCATAATAAACGCGTTAAAAGAATGCATAGTTATGCGATACGGATCGCCGCAAATACTTTTATCAGATAACGGTCGTCAATTCATTAGCAAGCAATTTAAAGACGAGTTATTAAAATACGGAATAGAACATAGGTTAACAGCATCGTATAGCCCGCAAGCCAACCCGACCGAAAGGGTAAACCGAACTTTAGAAACTATGATTTCGTCGTATATAGATACGAACCATAAAAAATGGGACCAGTATCTATCAGAATTAAACTTCGCGATCAATACGTCCAAAAGTGATTCCACTAAATACACACCCGCCTTTATTATGTTTGGTAAAGAGTTAAGAATGCCCGGCGACAAAAACCAGTTCCATACCCCGACATTAAACGCGCGCTGTAAGTTAGATGAACTTTACACGTTAGTTAGAAGGAACCAAAACAAAGCTTCCGAAAATCAAAAACAACATTATGATAAGAACAGAAAACAGTGGAAACCCGAAATAAACGATTTAATCTTAAAGAAAAAACATTGTTTATCCGACGCAAACAAAAACTTTTGCGCTAAGTTAGCCCCGAAATATGTAGGTCCATACATAATCACCCAAGAGAAATCACCGGTAATTTTCTTGGTCAAAGACCCCGATAACCCAAAAAAATTGTTCACCGTTCATGTTAAAGACATAAAAAAATACAATAACGCGATGTTATGAGGGAGGATACATAAGTACAAACAAAACTTAATACCTAACTTTAGTACCAATACTAGTTTGAATTCACGCGCGGGCCGTAAGATATTTTTTTTAGTTATAGCAGAAAATTTTCATAAGGTACCAAAGTTCGATTCCCGTTCGAGGTAAATAATATCTCAGAATAAGGCGCCGTATCAGAATACGGACGCGCGAAACAAGTCCACAGTACAACTCGCAATACAGCGTATTCGAATAGGACCGCCGCCGGTAAATAAAAAAAATATTTTTTTGATGCACCCGCAACTAACAATTGCTCGGATACATCGGAGCTCAGTCAGTAGTACGTTAAGCATATGAACCGCAAGGTGCGTAATAAATACGTAAATTAATAAATATAAGTCCGAGGTGCGTTTAGAGTGTAGAAAGCTCAGTTTTACTTTATTACTTTTTCATTAGTGATATTAAACAGTTACTTTATGGTAAAATAATTGTCCGAATTTAATTATGTATGCATGTACTAGCAAAATCCTGTTGTAAGTCTCGTTGATGTCTTTTGTATGAAAGAGTTTTACTTCGTAGCACGTTCGTAGTAGTATGTTATAAATAAGACATCTATAACCGTAATACTGTACTTTGCAGTGATTTTACAAGTGATAACAATACCGTCCGTGATCCGTACTATACCAAATTTTGTTCCCCATAACATTTTTTTAGAGGTTTTGGGGAAACATATTTTTTTTTTCCGTGTATACTTTTTGGTGATTTTTACAGGTAAAAATCTTCCGAAGAGGGAGGGGAATGTGACGCGCACCGCATTACACCCGGCCGGCCAGCAACGAGCTCAGCGGCAGCGCCCCGCGCCGCGCAACCCCGCGCCCCGCACCGCCACCGCCGAGACCCTGCAGCCGCCGCTCAGCAAGAGACCAGTGGATGCCAGCAACCCCGCGCGTCTCACCCCTAGGGTCCGGCTCTATATAAGCGCGCCTCGCTCTCGCTCGGGCGGCACTTCTCTCGAAGCTCTCACGCTGATACTTTGGCTAAAGGAGTGGACAGACAAGTGCCGCACCCGCCGCGTTCCTCCCTCTCGTAGATTCGCTTACCGTACCGTTCCGCTATTCCGTATATCATAGTCTAGCTTTCTAGCTCTTTGGATAGATTTGGTGATCAGGATCACCAACCGGGCTGTACCTGGCAGAGAGTGGCTCGATGCGGAAGTCGAGCAACCTCTCCAGGTTTAACTTCGCTTAGAGCAATAGATCTTGGGACCGGGACTGCTCGGGGTCGCCGAGTTACACCCGCTCCTAAGCCGCGTGCCGTTCCAGGCTAGCTTCACTAGCCAGTCGCCGACTTAAGGCGGCATCCTCAGAGGATTCGGGTAGGATCCGCTCAGCTAGGGCTGTAGGGACGTCTCCTAGGTACCTGGCACCGTCAGCCAAACTCCCGGGTAGGCCGTTTAGTCTAGGGTTCTTCCCGCGCGTGGTGGCAAACCACCGAATCGTGTAGCATAGGATGAGTGACTAGTTATAAGGGTTTTGAAAGCTAAATAAAGACACTCGTGTCAGTTATAACTTTAATTAATCTTTAATTTGCTCCTCCTGGCTAGGTTTCCCGAAGGAAATAGAGTCAGTGCACAGGCACCACCCTATTCCAATGTCAACGTGGTGGTCAGGCTAGCCGGCCCGAAGAACACCACGTTACAAGTTGAAACGTTAAAAAAAACAAAAATCAGACTTCTGTGAATCAAAATATTAAAAAAGTCATTTGGGCCTTATTGGGAGATGGCCGCAATAAGGCCTTTCATACTAAAAGAAAGAAAAAACAATCATTAAACTTCAGTTACTAAAATATATCAACGTAATATTATCTAAATTTAGTAAGATCCTTTAGTAATCATATTTGGGCGTTGTAATCAGTCTTGATAATCGTCTCGACATATTATCCTTCCTTTCTTCATTTTCTTCAAGCAATCTCCTGAACAGTAAATATTTTATCAGCAGGGGTTAAGCCAACACACAGCTCATGATACCTTCCAGATATTACAAGCAAGACATTGCTGCATGTCATCCATTCGATATTATTTGCACTTATATTATTTTGATAGGCCTTATTTGGACATGTCGTATGTGTAAGAAAAAAAAATATTACAGAAAATACACTGAAAAAATCGCGTATAAATTCTTATGTAGGGGTTACTAAACTTTTAAACTAAATAACACACAAAAAAAATCTCGGCATGCGTGCAAAAATATCAAAATACTTACATCATTACCTGTAGAAATTTTATAAAACAAGCGTATTCTCCGCGTCCCGACTGTTTTCGACTACTTGTTCCGACATACTCGTGGTAAGCGGCGCTCGCTATTCTTGTATGTGTCAGATACATCCTTAGGCACACCACTGTAAACTTTCGCGGTTATTTGAAATGTCTAAGTGGGAAATTTGAAACCTAGGCCTTATTGGGGCAAAGGCTTTATTTGGGTCTCTTACCTTACATCTACTTACCAAGTTTCAACAGTATAGTTCTTAAAGTTTCGGAAAAAAGTGGCTGTGACATACGGATAGACAGACAGACAGACAGACAGACAGACAGACAGACAGACAGACATGACGAATCCATAAGGGTTCCGTTTTTTGCCATTTGGCTACGGAACCCTAAAAAGAACCGGTCTGCTTAATTATGTAAAATTTGATGAATAACCGAAAGGTGCAGTTTTCATTACATGCTTAACATAAATTCATTACCCTCTTTCTGGTTGACAACTTCGACTGTTAGAGCCAGGTTACACGCTCAGTCTGGCATCATTCTGGTCCATCAGTCTGGTCAGAATGATCGTGTAACCCACTGTCTGCCGTCAGTCTAGATTAACTGTGTACCGTGAAAATCATCCATCATTCTGGCGTCAGTCAAGACTGATCGACCAGACTGATGCCAGACTGAGCGTGTAACCTTGCTCTCATATACAGAGCCCGCTTCTTACAAATCTGAGTTATTTGCCTACTACTAGGTACCACCCTTTCTAACATGTAGGACCGAGCAGATTACCGAGTGACACCTGTATAGATGTACCGTCACCCGTCACCCATCACCAGATCGTACCGACAGGGGGGTTTTTTTATGTAATAGGCGGCAAACGAGCAGAAGGATCACCTGATGGTAAGCGATTACCGCGGTTACAGCGGGTAATGCTAATGACGCCTTCACAAAGCGGCAGGGACTATCCATACTGTATGTTTGTGTGTGTTTGACTGACTCGATGGCTCAGTGGTTAGTGCTCTTGACTATGATACGAGAGTCGTGGGTTCGATCCCCACCCGAAATTATTTACGAAAATATCATATACGTTAGTATATGATATAAACTTGTTCTTCAAAAATAGTGACAGACATAACCGTAATTTGAGAAGTAAAAATAATCTTGATATAGCTTTCTCGAGACTTAGTAAGGTGAAAAAATCATTTGTGGGGCAGTGTGTACGCTTTTATAACAAAATTCCGAATGACGTATGTGAACTACCAGAATATAAATTTAAGAAACATATAAAACGCTGTATTTGTTCAAGAGGATACTATAAGACTGTAGATTATTATAATGATAATGACATTTGGAATATTCCTCCAGAAAAATGATATGACATTTATAAGAGTGCTTAATGTACCTACGTAAAGAAATAAATGATTTTGAATTTTGAATTTTGACCCAGAGCAAACATATCTGTGATGAGCAGATTTGTTTGCTATGTGTCTGGGTGTATCATGTCTATGTATGTATGCTCTATATATGTATTTAAATGTATATGTGTGTCTATATCAGTCTCTCGTTCCCATAATACAGGGAATCCAATATTGGAGCCAGATGACCGTGTGTAATTTGTCTCAGATATTTATTATTTATTTATTTACTATTTAATATACTGTGGCATGGGATAAGGCGAACGGAGTAGCTTCTATTTCAGCACTAACTTTCAGTTAGGTAGTATGAAAAGCCTTTTTTCCAAATAGAGTATCGGTTCCCTGGGGTACTCAGTTTCATAAGTTGGATCACAGTTAATTTATTTTTTTAGGTATTCTAGAATACATACCATATAACCGAAACAATATAACCGAACCTTACGTTTAATATTAATATCATAAATAGACAATCCTTTAACACTATTTGAAAATAACTAGCCTAAAATTAAGTCCTCGCTATTTGTTGCACACAGGGTGTAACAAAATTGGTATAGGACCCGTTAACTGCGGATTTTACTCATTGTACTAAACAACTTTTGTCCTACGACTTTGCTCAAATCGCAAGAAAAATTTGGACTCTCCATACAAAAATGGCAAAACAGATGATTAATTTGTATGAAAGGTCCAAAACTTTTTTTGTGATTTGAGCATAACGAAGTAAACGAAGAACGAAGTAAAAATTTCAGTTTTCAGCTATTCCTCCGGGAACCCTCGAGTTTAATCCTATGTGTTAGCTGAGTGCTTTATTTATCTACCTACCAAATTTTATCAAAATTCGTTCAGTAGTTTCGGCGTGAAAGTGGAACAAACAAACATCCATACTGAGTACTGCGCCATCGCGCTGCCTTAACATTTTATTTATCTCTGGATCCAATTCTAAAGTCCACGTAGACGAAGTCGCGGGCAGAAGTAATACAGTAATATAGTAGCTACTAGATGGCACGGCTACCCTGTTTACTTTTAGGTGCACGGGACTGTATGTACTAAATCAAGGTGCTGCTTCGATTTTTTTATATGATTTATCTTGTCCCTTTCATCGAAGCCACCCATTCGTTCCAATGTTTATCACGTATTTCTGACAAACTGCGTAAAGATCTGTTTTCGGGTTCTGTATAACGTACAGGTGGAGAAAAATCTTCTCATAGATCTTATCAACTACTTCTTCCAATCGGAGTTTTATCGAGTAAACTATAGTGTCCAAATATTTGTTGTACACTTCTTATTACAAGCAGTGAGTCATTATAAATCATTGATTACAAGATAAAATTATTTAATTACAACTAAATTGGTGGCCAGGTAATCGGCCCGGTAATACTAGACAGTTTTCATTATAAAACTGTCTTATTCTAACTGCGTCTTATTTAGTTTGTAAATTAACGTTATCATTATAAAATATGATTAAAATTATTAAATACAGACCAGTACACTTTGTTCAAATATAGGAAAAGTTTTTTTAATGCAAGGTGCCCATTTGCGAGACATAACAATAAAGGTATTGTGTGTGTATTATCAGCTTTTATCGGGAATATTTGTCAAGCCAAAAGTACGATACATGTATAAATGTATATTATCAAATAATCATGATCATCGAATGCATTAGTCATGTCCCGTACCGACTTATTGTCCACGATGAAGATAACGGCTTGTTTACACCTATACCACCACCACGTTATCTGTGGGTCGCCGACTAATATTATGCCACCTGAACACCCGCCGGCTGGGCGGATTGGGGTAAGATAATACAATGATCACGTTATCATATCAAATATAAACTTATATACTACTTACTTACTTTAATCAGGGCTGTCCATAAAAGGATTTAGGTAGTTAAACAAATATTTAGGATAACCACCGCGAGACGGAGAACACACATACTTGACCCGTTTTTATTCATTGTTGTTTTACGTTTGAATTTTCAATATAATCACATTTCTATAATAGAGTGAAAACAAAAAAAATAAAAAAATATTCAGCCAAAGGGAAAGATGGACGAATCCTTAAAATTACCCTTTCCGAAAAAAATATTTTTAACAAAGGGGCTTTTAGAAATAATTCTGGGAACAGTTCAGGACTTCAGCTACCTTCTTTAATTATTTAGCTATACTAGCACCTATTAGAAAAAAAATCGATCAGTTATTGCGTAACTAGAGCCGAGTTCGTCTCCTAAATAAGTGCTCAGTGTCATGTTTAGCGAGCCGACTACAAAGACTACGAAGTTCAACTCTTTGTATTTAAAACATAATAAAACTGTCATATTTTCCCTTAAATATGATTGTTCAATAAGTTATTTATTTACTTCAGATACATAGTGAGAATGGTAGTGAATTTAAAAAAAAGCTCAAAAAGAAAAGATATCGAGGTAAAGGGCTGAGATTGTTATGTTTATGATGTGTTTATGAGACTAGGTGTCGTGCAGTTTCCTGGAGCATGTCACAAAATTTTGTGACAAGCACTTCCGGTAGCTCCCGTCCATTAGCCTCAAGTTCACCTTATCGCTTTATTCAGTCGATTAGTTTTAAACGTTTGTATGAATGCCAAAATTTCTGACGTTCCTTACACTCCGGCTGCGTAGGAGTAACCTGCTAGCTCATTATGGAATGTGGTTAACTTGTTATTAAAGAAAACTTAATTATTTTCCGCATATAATATAGGGGATTGTTTCGGTCGATAACAATCTTTCAGGGTTAATAATTTACGTGATACCATGATAAAAAATATATAAATCTACCATAATAAAATTTGACTTCTTATATAAATCGGTCAATTTTTTTACTACATCATACAGATTTGAGTGCATTTGATGATGTAGATGTAGTTTTTTGCAACGATGTTTGTACTCAGTATAGGGTAATTTGAATTTGTATGACAGATATCTAGTGAACTTATTCTGTATTTTTTCAATTTGTTGCGTATAGCAATCATAGCAGGGATTCCATATCTGGGAAGCATATTCTAAACGACTGCGAACATATCCAAAATATAAAATTTTTATTGTTTTCATATTTTTGAAACATTTAGATGCTGGCATAATAAAACCTAATAAAACCTTTATAAGCTTTATCAACTATACTGTTGATATGCTCGTCGAATAGTAATTTTTGGTCATGGATAACTCCAAGGTCTCTACTAGATTTTAAACAGACAAGGTTCTGACCTTTCAATTGATAAATGTTTTCAAAATACTCAAAATTCAAAATTTTCTATACTCTCAATTTGTGGATGGATTCTATATAACAAAATGGATTTTTAATTGGAATATATAAAGTGTCAATCATCCAAATTGTAACGAAACCAGTCAAATAGTTTTTGAATATTGAGACATTTAAGAAATTCATTTTTTGCTAACCCTGCCCGGAATTCAGAATGTTACTCCGTCTAATTCTCTTCTCGCTCATCTTTGGTGGAAATAGTCTTCTTCTTAGAGATTTCAATACTCTCCTCGTCGCCGGTGGAAAAGCAGCTTAATGCAGTTTAATCGTAATTGTATCTAAAATCTGTTTAATCAGTTTTTGAGTGATGCGGCAACCCAGCAACAGACAGTCTGTCATTCCTCATACATATAGACAGGCAGTTATAAAAAAAACGGAAAAAATGTTTGTTCTCTGTAGCAATAGACATGTCACCACGTAAGACTCAGTCCAAGCTCGATCCGTGACAAAATAATTGAACCTGATTGAACGTAATGTTAGTCATTAATTAATGCGGGCTCCATAGCGGTGTGGTTACGTTAATTGAATGATTCCGATTTTTACTTGTTTTTATTACTTTTCACCGCTTTCAACTACATTTTAAATTAATCTATTCAACTAAATAAATTATATATTATGATATATAATGACTTCTTATATTTGTTCCCAATATATATGTAATTTCATAAAACTGAAATTATTAATGTTTCCGATTTCTGTTTTAGAATCTAATACAATTAGTTCACTGCTATCCTATACTATTAAACGAGTTAAGTGTCCCGACGATTTCGAAAACGGCTTGAAGCCTTTTGACGAAAATCTAGGATTAGGGGTTAAAAATCACCAGAAATCGATATATGAGGGAATTATCTTCGAAAAATCTCATTTAAGGGAGATATGAGCGAAATTACATAAAAGAAGAACGCATATATGATCCTTATTTTTAACTACAGATTGTAAGTACTTCAATAGACTGTCGGTTTTGGTGCGAACCACTTACATTTTGCTGCTTTTAGGTCCGGATTCGAATCCCACCCATGAGACGTTATAGTTTTTTTGTTTAGAAACAAATAGCGCCATCTTTCGCCATATAAGTGAATTACATACCTGATGACTGTGCCGCCATGCCCCGTGTTTGACAATAGGGATTTTTCTACGGCTTTTACTAAACTCAACTAGATGGCACTGATAACATTTGCAATAAGAAAATCTCGTAAAAAGTCGCCAAAACTGATTGATGTTACTGACTAATATCATAATAAATGATGAATAACATTCTAATATTACGTATCATTGAATATTTTTCTGTTTTTTTTAATCAAAAAAAAGAGGATAATTTGCATGTATTTTTTTCAATAGAATCAAATTATAAAAAAATATTATAAGTAGATATTTTCAGAACAAATATTGCTTGTCCTTTCGTCCATTATAAGGCCACTGTCGACTAAAAAAATACCCTGCAAAATGTTTCATAGAAAATATATCTTATATGTACTACTAAACAAGTTATCTTAGTTTATAAAAACTCTGATTGAACGAGCGACGCTCGGTCTCCCGGCTATAAACTATTATAGTTTATAAAGAGTTTAAATATATTAAACATAACACAGATTGTAAGATACATATTACGGTGCTTGATCTGGCTTTTGGCTTATTTAGAATTCATATTCAAACAACACTGTTTTACCGAAGAGTTGTTTTTTTATATCCGGGACAAATCACACACGGTCATCTGGCCCCAAACTAGGATTCCCTGTATCTTGGGAACCAGAGACTGATATACTTACACAAATACATTTAAATACATACATATATAGATATTATACACCCAGACTCAGAGCAAACAATTCTGCTCATCACAGAAAAGTTTGCCCTGTGTGGGGATCGAACCCACGACTCACGGATCAGAGGTCAGGATTCATAATATCTATTACCAGCGACAGAATTTAACATTAACGGTAGAGCAGCATGTAAGCTACCCCGGTAACAGAAAACCAGTCTTTCTTGATATTATTAAACCTATTATTAAACATACTTTTCCTTTTTGCAGAAACTCGAAGACTCAACGAAAGATGGCGCCAGCACAACAAAACATTGCAATATGCGACCGACCAGATTCCAAAATCAAAATGAGACTCGTCTCACAACAGTGTGAAAGTGAAGACGTATCAGAACATTGTACGAACAACAATTTAGTCAGCAGTGCAGGTGAAGTGAAAAGTGACTCGGACTTTGACATACAAAAATATGAAGCGTTGGATTTTAAAGCACAAATTAGGTGGCCGGACCTTATAGTGCAAGTTTCTTTACATTTAGTGTCATTTTACGGATTGTACCTGATATTGTTTAACCATGTTATGATATACACTATTCTTTTTGGTAAGTACTCATAGATTATCACAACTTCTATTAACCTATTTTAAGACGTTTAGGCCTATAAGAAGCCGCTGGATGATTGATGATTTCGAAATCGTGATGAGTGGAAATCTATGGTGGAGCATTGTTCAATACTGCGCAGCTTAAAAATTAATTAATTATCAAAAACATATTAATTTTGTAGTCTGCTTAAAAAGTCAAAAACATTCTACTAATCTAAGCCTCAGAATACTATGAATCCTGGGTTGGTCTGCGTACGCTGCACGATGTAAAGCTGTTTACAAACGATACCATTTGGCACCGTGAATTTCATTTGATTGACCTTCGTTTATCGTACAGTCAGATTTAACAATAGCAGCATAGTATGATCAAATTACGTCGATCAACCATAATATGTCACTGTAACGTTAATCTAATAATGAAATAAGTGACACTGTGTTGTGCAAATAGCTCAAAAACATTAAAACATGGTTCATTCAACATTTAATAAAATGACAAATCATGTTGCCATAACCTTAAAAATTTCGAAAAACACTATGCTTGTACGATGAAACTATTTATTATAAATAATTTGTAATTAAATATTGAATAAAGCATGTTTTAAACTGAGTCAATATAGTCAGTCATATTTTTCTTAAAAACCCTGTATTATTTTAGATTTTCCATGTACTGTACAATCTCCAGGCCTAGGATGAGAAGTTTCCTTCTATTCACTTTTAATTTAACTTCAGTAAGTTAATTCAATTACTGTAATGTAATTGGTGGTACTATAACTGTTAACTGCCCTCATTTTTTGTCACGTGCCACTCCTTTGCCATCATTGATATATTACTTCATGATATGAGTCATGCACGACACTAATGTTGGGCATGTGGGATATAATTATGTCGAATTGGGTAAATAATGAAATGACTGGCCATATCTTCGAGGAGCTCCTATAAAACAGACTTAATAGAGCTTCACTAAGCTCCTTTATATGGTACTAGCTTCCGGCCGCGACTTCGTCTGCGTGGACTTCAGAATTGGGTCCAGAGAGAAGTAAATTGTAAGGTGGCGCAATCTAGTGAAGAAGTAGAAACTTTGAGTTTTTAAGCATTGTTCCGGGAACCCTTAGATTTTCCGGGATAAAAAGTATCCTATGTGTTAGCCGAGTGCTTTATCTAAGTATCTACCTACCAAATTTCATCTAAATCCATGCAGTAGTTTCAGCGTGAAAGTGGAACAAACAAACATCCATACTTTCTCACTCTCTGAGATGGTAACACCAGAAACCTATTTTTTTTTCAGATTTTCTAAACGATATTCCATAATCTAGACAAATTCTACGATCTCGCTAAGACATTAACATCTTATCTTATTTATTAAACGAGTTATCTTGTAAGTAGGGTTTGCAATCCGGATATCCGTTTTATCCGGATATCCGTCAATTTTACTATCCGGATTATTTGTAGCAAATTATCCGAATATCCGGATAATATAAAACCTGTTTAGAATGCGATTACAGAAGCATATTTTTAATCGAATTACGTCTACTAACGCTCGTTCGGGGGTCTTGATAGAAGATACTTTAGAATTTTAGTGAAAATGTTATACTCTTAGCTAAATTCTAGGCCAGCACGATTTAGTTAGGATTGTTATCGACTCGATAAGAAGAAGAAGACTTTTAGTAAAAAAGATTTATAATTATATGTATAGATAAACATAATATTGTTTACCTAAACCACTAATCAGTTCTGTGTTTAGCAAATACAAAATACACCAATGAAAAAAACGTATCTGTGATTTTCTTCAGGATTTAGAAAACAACATAGATTAACTCCCAATTTCATCATTTTATTTATCTCTTCTGAGCGATTGAAATAATTTAAGAAGTTTTTAGGACAGTCATAGGCCACCATAAGTCTCTCCATCAGCAATGTGTCTGCTTGTAAAAGTTGTAATCTCGTAAAAACCCAAGAAACCGTACTGAAGCCGTCTTTCCCGGGCGTCAAATTGTACGAGGATTGAAGTGGCTCTTAAACAGCTCAAGAACAACAATGCGCTAGCTGATGATGGATCACGACTGAGCTTTTAAAAGCAGGTAGAAAACCGATACTACAAAATCTTCAGAAATTGTTAAATTCTGTTATGATTGAGGGACGAACGCTTACGTTATGGCACAAAATGGTGATGAGCTTCTTTAATAAAATGCAATAAGAACCTGCTGGCAAACTATAACACCATCATATTTCTACAGTCATGTCAACATGAGTAAACGTTACTCTATTAATTCTTGCTATGCATGCAAGAGATGCATCCATCGAGCATTTGTTATGGTTAGGTCAAAGTCGAAGCCACCAGAGCACACAGCTGGTCTCCCATGCAACGGACAGATCAGTTGAAGACTGTGCTGGGAATTCTCCTTAATAAATGTCCGAGGACAGCTGCTGCGGTGCGAGAGGAATGACGACGTGTTTTCCGACGGGCCACTTAAGCTACGCAATGTTGACGACGAACACTCTGTCATGAGTGAACTGATCAAGATAGAAGATCTGTTTTTTATAAGCTGTCTTGAAGAGTCATTGCGAACCCTTTCGCAAGTACGTATAACGACTTCCATCCACCCAAAAAAGCCGGTTTCCAAAAAGATTTTAGTATCGTTTATATACAGGGAAAAAAGTTCAATACTTGATTCTTGATTTTCGAGACATTTGAATGAATTTTATCTATAGCGCCGTCTTTCGCCGTATAAGTGAATTACATACCTGATGATTGTGCCGCCCTGCCCCATTTTGCAATAGGAAATTTTCCACGGCTTTCTCTTAACTCAACTAGATGGCGCTGATAACATTTGCAATAAGAAAATCTCAAAAAAATTGCCAAAACTGATTGATATTACTGACTAATATCATATTAAATGATTAATAACTTTCTAATATTACGTATTATTGAATATTTTTCTGTTTTTTTTTATCAAAACACACACGCACGCACGCACGCACGCACGCACGCACACACACACACACACACACACACACACACACACACACACACACACACACACACACACACACACACACACACACACACAAAAAATATTTTATTTTTTATTTAAATTATTTTATTTATTACCAGTTTTTCGAGCGCCTTTAGCATAAATGACGATAGGCTTACGGGTCTAGAAGACCTCGATTCATCATAGCTATCTTTTCCTGGCTTTGGTAGATAGACGACCTTAACTCTCCTCCAGATTTTGGGTATATATCCGAAGGCAATACAAGATTTGTATAGCCTGCATAAGTGATTGTTCATCACCCCCAGTCCCTTTTGCAGTAAGATTGGATAGACGCCATCTGGCCCTGGTGATTTCAAAGGTTGGAAACTACCAATGGACCACGCTCTCTTCTGTTCATTTACTACCTTCTTTGCTATGTCACAGTCCTTTTTTTACTTTTTTAACTTATTTGAAACCCAAGAAAAGTAGTAAAAACATCGAAATCTCGAGAATTTTGCGTTCGGCCTTGACGTAACCGCCGCGACGGTACCCACACTGATCTGAACTTAAAATGAGTGGCGTTACGGTCGATAATATTATCATGCATCAACCTCCTCAGATTGAGTATACGTCGCGCCTTAAAGAAGTTACTTCTTGTTCGCTGACAAGCTGTAAATAGCTACTCGTGGTTGCTACTTATAACATTGAACAACCCAACGAGCGTATACAATCGGATAAAAAAAAAACAATAATTTCCATACGAATAATATTATTCAATGGGGTAATATTATTCGTATGGAAATTATTTGCATATTTTGTCTGGAAAGTCAAAAATTTTTAACTCTGATCATATTGGTTTCTTTGTAAAGATTGTTCAGCTTCATGATAAGTGTCTACTAACATTTGCAGTTTGTTAGCGAATAAAAACTCAATATTACTAATTAAACTGGAAAATAAAATATCTTGGATTACCTTTAAATTTTATAAAACGTTTATTATTTGAATTGAATACTTTTCACGATATTTAAATTCTAAGAATATTTATTTATTATTATTTTATGACAACTTATTTGATACACATATTTGATAAATTACATTTTAATAAGTACATATGTGGGAGGAAGTAGGAAAATGAAATCAGCAAAACAGGTATTAAATGATAAATAATAATACACGGAGCCGTAAATGACGAAAAGCCTCGTCGTAAATCATAAAATTTGCGCCATAATCAAAAAGAGCCACCATAAAATCATAAAGTCTTCTTACAGCCTACGTAACTCTAAAGGAATAGTATGTAAATATCTCATGAAACACGTATTTTATCTATCCATTGTAGTCATTATTTCTAATCAGCTCGGTCAGTCGAACACACGCCACTTTTTAACTTAAGTCATTAATTTGCCATTGCTTTTGTAGTGGTCTGACTAATACCACTAGGACGCAGTTAAAGTACCATTTACTAGATAGCTCGAATAGGGTGTGGTAAATCTATTATGTCCCTGTCTTGAGGTGTGTCGTCTGCAAGCCTGCAGGTCAAAGGCCTTACGTTGTCTCTGACCCAGGTCATATTCATAAACTAGGTTTAATTGGACTTACTTGGACTTGGAGTTTATGATTGTGACTGTATTTAAAGTAACCATATAGGTGCTCAATATGAGTAGGTAGTTGTCGGCTAGTCATCTGAGTAACTTCAAAAACTATAATTTGCTCTAAACATGTTTGAAGCTATGACAAAGTAAGTTAGTATAGTCGTTTCCATACTCATTAGTAAACTTTTATAAATTAAAAAATGCACACATAATGACATTCCAAGAAGGGAACGGGGTGAAGGGTTGACTGGGTTGAAGGCTTCTAGGTGGTAGTCGCGTGTCGGTCTACAGCCGAACCAACAACAATCAATCACCTATGAAGTTACACAAGCTACAATTATTAGGCTTGAAATAAAGTTCGGGACTTACTTCGCTCCCCAGTTTTACTTACTACGGTTCCGTAAACCCTACGCTACGGGGAACCCTTACAAAATCGCTCTATTCATCTGTGCGCCACTAGCACTCACAGGGTATAACTTTTACATTTTCGAACGAAATCGACTAAAATTTAAAATTTCCTTGAATTCAAGTTTCTTAAAATATAAACAGGCATAACCCAGTCAATAAAGACCAGTCAAATTATGCTGAGATTATAATTATGCCGGGTCAAAGATCAGAGCAAAAGGAAAAAAATATTTGGTAAAAGGTTGTATGTAAGTACAAAACTGTATAATTGTATTGTTTTTCCCTACATTTGCCTTTCAATCTCATACTTTGTGTCTGTATTAGTATTTGGATGACCATTATTTCGTACATGGAGCTCCAATATTCTCCAGATGATCTGATGGTCCCTGCCTTATCAGGAGGCTGACATCTATTAAACTTTACGCTATAGAAAATCCATACCATTAAAGTGGAGACGTAATGAGGTTTTTTATTGTTGATTTATTCCAGCAATAGCAACAATATACACGTCGGGTTTCGGCATCACCGCGGGGGTTCACCGACTGTGGTCGCACCGCGCCTACCGCGCCAAGCTGCCCCTGCGCATCCTACTCGCGGTGCTCTTCACCATCACTGGCCAGGTAAACACGATATAGCCACAATACTATCTTACTAGTTGTATCACGTTAAGCAAATAGATTTATCATAATTTCATTTTTATCATTGTTAAAATATGGGCGTGCGACTGTAGAGTTGTACGCTTGTTAACATAGTCACTAATCGATGTTTGTGTAGGTGGTACGAGTATTTCACTGTAGAGTTTTACCTATTAATTACTATCGATAGGACATATTTAAGTGAATTGAAGTATTCTTAACACTCTCGATCTCTTTCTTTCGAGGTCGGTCGGTACCACAATATTTTCAAAAATAAATTTATCATAAAAATAAACAGTATTAGTATTAATTAATTTCAGATTACATATTTTTAAATTACCATACTTTTGATTACAAACAGGTTAGTTTTTCAAAAAATGGAAGACAATGTTACCCATTTTAGAACGTTTCTGCACCATATATTTATTACTTCATTGCAATCAGCCAAGTTTTCCAATTAGTAAGAGAAGATTTAGTCGGAAAGCGGACCCTGTCTCAAGTCGGGATAACACTATAATAATAAAAAATGCAATGTGGTATCTGGGGCAACGTTGTTATTACGATATTTTTTACAGTAAAACACCCCGCGCGTAAAACGAAACATTATGAAAATTCAGCAGAAATTTATTGAAATATCCTCGTTCCAATTTCAGATGACGGAATTTATATATTTCATTTATTAAAGATTGCCGGAAAAGCCTTGCTCAAAACAATAATCTTGATAAGCCCGATTCCATCTGCGGCATCATCATCACTTACCATCAGGTGAGATAATACCTACCAAGAGCTTAAAAATTTTGAATAATAAATAATAATTGTTTGGGCGCAACACTAGCAACACCGGAAGGGGGTGTTGAGGAGCGGGGAGCGGGCGATTCGGCCATATTATCAGATAACTACTCAAGACGTATACATGTTTTTACTGAAAAAACCCTTTTTAAATAATTTGTAATCAGATATAGCGTTATCCAGCCCGAACATGGTGACCCCGACGTGATTAAAAACGAAGTGAAAAAAGCGTTATGTTATGTTTTAATATACATAATGAGTCTCATATAATAATATTCTCAAAACAACCAAATAAAACTTGAACATATTAATTGTTTTAACATTTTAGCCTAATCTAAACTCCATCAGGTGTTCGAGCGTTTATTTTATCCACACCTCCCCAATTGGTAAGCACTCTCGTGCGTTCTGCTTGCCTAAAATAAGTTCCTACAGCTACCTACCTAAAACTATATCAAGGTTTTGTAGGTACTGAGATTTTAGAGAACTTTAGTTTTTACCAAGCTGTGCTTATAAATTTAAATGAATTAATGGAATTAGAGACAACCGATTACTTCTGAATAATGACTAGTTAATCGGCTTTTTCTTGTCGCGATTCTTTTCAGAAACAATTATTAATTCAATGAATCCAATTACCTATCAACGCTAGATAGGTATTCTACGCTACGTGAAGGTGGGTACAGACTACAGATTTATTTTCAACTAACTATTATAGCTTCAGATGAATATTCTATGTCACGCCACGGCTAATATGCCATAAAAATGTATTATAAAAAAGTGAGTAGATACCCTTAAATATTGGTAAAATCAGTTATGTATAAACCAACAAAATAAAATAATAAAAAATATAGATATATTTGATACAAAATACTCGGTGTTCATACCAAGTTCAAACTATGGATACAAATTATTTTTATCTCTATTATTTTTTTAATGGCTTAGTCTTATGTCAAAAAAAAAACATAAAACCCTACCGCACGTTTCCTCTCAACAAGTTTCACCAATCACACTGGCCGTAAAAATATGTTCAATTTATACGACTTACTATAAAGTATTGACAACTAGACTCAATCGCAAGCAGTCAATTGACATATTGATCCGGCCTTGGATGGAAACCTCTGGCGCTGCACACACCATGGTTCATTGAATTGACCACTCCGCCTCGATAACACGTCGGCTTCTAATTGTAAAATTTAAAAAAAATACGTCGAAGTTTTCATAGCAACATTTTAAGTACCGTCGTTTGACGTTTTCATTTATTGATTGATACATTGTTTCGATTATTTGTACATCTAAGTCGTAATCTCTTTAATCGTCAATATGTTTATTACGATAATAACCAATTTAATAACAATCAATCGTAATTATTAGGTCCTTACCTATGAAATTGGCGTTTCAGTTTTGAGAGTTCAACAGAATAATATTACCCCAAAAATGAATATACTTTCATTAAATTATATATCATTTGCTAGCTACATTCAAGGTCTTTCATGAATTAGTAATGTCACGTCTCTTATGTAAAAACTGACTGAGTAGGGTTCCATTAAATACTGTATTGGAGTTTTCTTAGAGGTCAATTGGGTCAATTTTTTCTACCAAAAAAAATCAAAATTATCTGAAAATCGTGAAATCTTATGCGCAATATGTTCAAAATACATATGGTAACGAATAACACGCTGGGATTAGTGTAGCCTTCAAAAATAAAATAAAAGTTTTTTTTAACGAAAACATGGCGATTTTTGGTGACGAAAAAATCCATTTTCACTGTTTCTACACCACTGTGCTCTCAAAATATTCAGACAACGTGCATTTAGCAAGCATTATTTTATTTCTAAATGTCCAATGGTACTTTGAAACTAATTAGTTGTTTTAAAACCTTAATTATTTTACATTAATTTTGTCTTTGAACTTTTTTAACGTAATATTAGGTAAGCACCTAATATTATTAATCTATATTTTTAACAACCCATTACGTCCCCACTGCAGGGGCACGGGTCTCTTCCCATAACTTGGGAAGGTTAGGCCATACTACCATTGGTGGAGGTTATGGGGCTAGTGGCCAACCCCAGTGTCAGAAGTTTTTAAGCCGCCTATAAGGCCTCCTACATGGCTTAACGACTGCCATCTAGCGATAGCAGCCGGCACCAACGGCTTAACGTGCCTTGCGAAGCATGGAAACGGTCGAGATAAATATCACTAACAGCCAAACCCATCCAGCTTATGACCGTGGATGTAGTCAGTTAACCTGCGTGATCGATGCGACCACGCAAGCTGCACTGAGCCACGAACGCTTCTATATTACATTAATCTATATTACAGTATGTTTAATACTAATCAAATTATAATCCTCTGAATTCATAGCCATAGTATGTTGGTTTATCGGCCATTCTCATCTCAAGGGAGCAACGGAAAGACGTGATTTTTAGCGCAGGAAAAGTTGACATTGAAGTGGCACAAGTTCAGTAATCCTCTCGGGAAACGAAGTACAAAAATACTTGTTGATCTCACACACTAAAACTACTAAATAAAATTTACTGAAACTCATAAATCTAAATTATAAAGGGTTATAAAACCCTGGAGCTACTGACGTCCTCCCTCAATTACAGGCGACAAACAGTAGAAGTGACAGTAGGCGGAAAAAAAGTAAGATCTGAAGCTGATGACGTCACTATAGGCATTCCTCAAGGTTCAGCCTTTGGAAATACCCTATTCTTATTATTTATTAACGATTTGCCGTCGTCAATAACAGAAGGTATGCTTGTGCTAATCGCTGACGACACCACCGTTGTAGTTAATGCTTCCAACATATGAAGAATTGAATATTAAAATAAATAACACTTATAGAGAACTTCACGAGTGGTTCTCAGCCAATGGCCTAATATTAAATAGCACAAAGTCGAACGTCGTATTGTTCAGCGGAAGGCCAGTACCTACACCTGTCCAAATAATCAGTCCGGTACCTTTAAGTGACAAATGCCGTTACTTAAGCTTTGTCCTGGACTCCAATCTGACCTGGAAACAGCACGTACAGGTACTTTGCGACAGACCGAGTGGTGCAGCGTATGCCTTACGGAAATTGCGTCCACTTGTATCCCCCAAGATCTTGAGGCAGGTTTACTTCGCTCACTTCCACTCGATAATGTCATATGGCATTATCCTGTGGGGTGACTCGACGGACTCGGATCGCGTGTTTGTCCTGCAAAAGAGAGCGATTCGGACATTACTAGGTACAAAATCAAGGGATACTTGGGAGGGAGGGAGGGAGCAGTTTAAAAAGCTACGAATAATGCCACTCTACTCACTGTATCTGTACGAGCTGCTAATGTTCGTCCGCCGTAATATCTCGACTTTCGACCGACGCACTACTGGAGGTAGACATTTGCGCAACACTGGGAGGTTGCAGTGCAGGTAGTCCCGCGACGAACAGCTCTCGCCACCAAAAACCCTTGCGTTGTCGGTCCGACATTATATACCCTATATATAGGGTGTAACAGAAAGGTGTGATAATACTTCAAAGTGGGCTTTTACCCATCAAACTGAACAACTTTTGTTCTACAAATTTGTTGAAATCGCAAAGAAATTTTCGGACTTTTCATACAAACTTGGTTCGCCAGCTGATCAATTTGTATGAAAAGTCCAATAAAAAAGTTTGCGATTTGAACAAAGTTGTAGAACAAAAGTTGTTCAGTTTGATGGGTAAAAGCCCACCTTGAAGTATTATCACACCTTTCTGTTACACCCTGTATAGACTACCCGCAGTCATCAAAGATGAGGAAAATGACGAAACATTTAGTCGCCGACTGAGAAACCTTTTGTTGGATAATGAATTTCATTCAGTAAATGAATATATTAATAAAATATTTTAATTTATTATACGCATTCCTGATCTTTACCATTGTGTAATAGTGACATATATTTTTTTTTGTATTTATCCATTTGTATTATTCAGTTTTTAATTTTAATTATTTTGACGATCACATTATACTTTGACATTTTTAATAAGCTATTATTGTAATTTGAAATTGATAATGTGAAATAAATGAATCTAATCTAATCTAATCTATAGTATTGTCGTGAACAAAATGCTCGAGGGAAATCTAATCTGAATTGTTTCCAGTCTCATAATCTGCTTAGTTAGTAAATAACTATTCTAAAGCAATTTCTATAAGTCAGTCGTAAAATCTGGAAGAAGCTCGATAGATGTTTCCAATCAACAAGGATTTTCTTTGTATAGAACCCTGACGGTTCCTTTGTCAATTAAACTTTCCTTGATTATAAAGGAGTTTTGAAGAAAGATGAAAAAAATCCAAAAGATTTATGGCTGGAAGTAGGTATTTTATACGTAATATAAAATTATTATTCATTTTTTTTTATTATTGAAAACTTAATTCAGTTCTTTATTAATAGATATTGTAAATGAATCACATACATATAAGTCAAACATCAAAATCCATAAATCAATTTACACAAAAAAAATAGACACAAAAAGCCCACCCCAAGCCATACCTGACATTATTTTTATTATTCCTACCAGAGATAATATTATATAATAAACTCTATTTATTATTCCCCCATTTCCCTCTGGAAATGTCGAAAAAAAAATTGTGTAGTTTTTACAAATGATACTGAACATGTTCACAAAAAAAGGATGTTAAACTTTGTAGCTTTGTAGATACATAGTTGGCCTATTACCTGTTCAAAAAACATTTAAGCTTATTATTACTATAGAACACTACATGTAACTGACTCAGTGGCTCAGTGGATAGCTCTTCTGACTCCTAATCGTTGGTTCGCGGGTTAGATTTTCACCCACGGCAAATATTTATGTGATGGGCAGATTTATTTCCTGTTTGTAATAAATCTGCCCATCACATAAATATTTGCCGTGGAAGTTTGTTGTTTTGGGTGTATTTCATCTATTATACGTTATTAATCCATTTCGTCCCCACTGTTAGGACACGAGCCTCTTCCCATACTTCGGGAAGCTTTGACCATAAATCACGGGGCCAATTCCGAACTAGTGAAGGCTGTGAGGCTAGTTGTCAGGAAATCCCAAGCAACTAAAGTTTTTAAGCCGTGATTGTATAATAGCAGCCGGCATTATGTCTTTGCGAAGCACATAAACATTCGAGATAAGTATTACTAACAGTCAAAGCCATACAAGTTTAAACCATCTCTGTAGTGAGTTAACCTGCGTGATAGATGGGATAACGTAGTCTGTACTGAGCCACGACTACTTCTATGTTAAATCTATATTTTTGTGTATGTCTACCTATCTATCAGCCGAAAGACGTCCACTGCTGGACAAAGGCCTCCCCCAAGGATTTCCACACCCACCGGTCCTGTGCGGCTCGCATCTAGCGGCTTCCTGCAACCTTTACCAGGTCGTCGGTCCACCGAGTCGGGGGCCTGCCCACACTGCGCCTTCCGGTGCGCGGTCGCCATTCGAGAACTTTACTGCCCCAACGGCCATCTGTTCTACGAGCTATGTGCCCTGCCCACTGCCACTTAAGTCTAGCGATTCTGAGAGCTATGTCGGTAACTTTAGTTCTCCTACGTATCTCCTCATTTCTGATTCGATCACGTAGGGAAACACCAAGCATAGCACGCTCCATCGCCCTTTGGGTGACTTTGAGCCTTCTTACTATGCTTGGCGTTTGTGGACTATGAGAAAGCCTTTGATTCGATCGAGACCTGGGCTGTGTTGCAGTCTCTCCAACGGTGCCAAATTGATTATCGATACATCGAAGTGTTGAAGTGCTTGTATGAAAACGCCACCATGTCAGTCCACCTCCAGGATCAGAATTCGAAACCTATCCGGCTGCAGCGTGGGGTGAGACAGGGAGACGTTATATCTCCGAAACTGTTCACCGCTGCACTGGAAGACGTTTTCAAGCTTCTGGACTGGAGAGGACTCGGCATTAACATCAATGGCGAGTACATCACTCACCTTCGATTTGCTGACGATATCGTGATCATGGCTGAGACCTTGGAAGACCTAGGCGCGATGCTCGAAGGTCTTAGTAGAGTCTCCCAACAAGTGGGTCTTAAAATGAACATGGATAAGACGAAAATCATGTCAAACGTCCGTGTTACACCCACTCCTCTGAAGGTTGGAGACTCTACACTCGAAGTTGTTGACGAATATGTATACCTGGGACAAACAGTCCAGTTAGGTAGGTCCAACTTCGAGAAAGAGATCAATCGTCGAATCCAACTCGGCTGGGCAGCGTTCGGGAAGCTTCGCAATATCTTTACGTCCAAAATACCGCAGTCCCTCAAGACTAAAGTCTTTGACCAGTGTGTGTTGCCAGTGATGACATATGGATCCGAGACATGGTCGCTTGTGTATGTATTTAAACTCATATGAATGTACTCGTATACGAGTGTAACAGTCTCCTACTATACAGGGAATATATTCTAAGTGGGATAGATTTTTTAATTTAATTGGTCATAAATCATGTTTTTTTTTATCCACAATTGGTAAGCCCTTGGCATTATCTCACCTAGTGGTAGGTGACGATGTCGCCGAAGATGGAAGCGGGCTTACCAAGATTCTCCAACGCAATGCGGAACTGACTATTTTATCTCCATTCCGGAACACATCATTACTAAAATATTAAATTGATGATGATGTTGATAATCTGTTAGTATGTTTAATGTAAAAAAAAAGATGATTATGATGGGATGATGGTGCAATTACCCTTATATCTGATTGTTCTCAGCGAGACATTTACACATGGGCGTTGGACCACCGCGTACACCACAAGTACTCGGAGACGGTAGCGGACCCACATGACGTGCGACGGGGTTTCTGGTTCGCACACGTGGGCTGGCTGGTGCTCACCCCGCACCCTGCCGTCGAGGACCGGCGAGCTGCTCTGAGGAAGACCTCGCTGGACCTGATTGAAGACCCAGTTGTTAAGATACAGAAACAGTAAGTTCTATGGCTGGTTCGAAAGTTTTATTTATGAAGTATACGTAGGTCGCTGATGCTGATCCCTCATTCTAAGATCAAGGTAGATCTAATGAGATTTACAATATTTATTTTACATTATTAATTTCATAGTAAGTAAGGAATTAAAGGCTTAAGGCTTAGTTGCTAAGTTGATACCTACTTGTAAGTTACACTTAGACGTCAAGCGTGGCCGCAAATCGATCAGCTGATTCACCAACTTTTTAAGGGAATCCCAATTTATTTTTCAAAGCCTTTAGAACAAAAACTTTCCAGTATAATGAAGTGCCCCTTTGTTATAATCTGTATAGAATTCTGATACCGCATTTTTGACCATCCATCTTTTAAAACGAACGGCTTTTTGTTTTTGTGAACTTACTTTATCCATTAAAAGACATACAATTATCGTATTTAAAAATAAGTTAAAATATATAAATATAATCTTTATTATTATCTTTTTTTCAGAATATTCATTCCAATGTTCTTCTTATTGAACATCTTCTTGCCCGTGTGGATTCCTATGCACTTTTGGGGAGAGTCGCTAGTAAATGCATTTGTGGTGAGCTTCGTCATGAGGTTTACCATCACCCTGAACATCGCCTACTGTGTCAACAGCTTCGCACACCTCTGGGGCAACAAGCCTTACGACAGGTAACCAACTGTATTATCGTCTTCTTGCTTTTTGTAATTAACGAAAGCGGTCAAGTGCGTGTCGGGCCACGCGCAGTATGTATAGGGTTCCGCAGTACTTCGACAGACACTGCTTCAAGGGGAAAACCTCCCGTCTTACAAAATTGACTACTACTCGTTTATTTGTAAAGCCTACTCAGCTGTGACCTCTTCTTTTTAACTTCGTTATACACGGTTAATTTGAATTAGTATACAGGAACCAACTTTTCTTACTCAGTAATCGATGGCAATTACATTTCAATTGGTGGTTCATGATTATGATAAACCTTTTTTTATTTATTTAGGATTTAAGTTTAAACCGAAATTATCGTCACCCTATGCTTAACTGACATTCTTTGTCTTAACTGACGTATGCACCTTGAGAAATGTAAGATGACCATACAATTAGTGTATTTTTTTTTACACTTTATTGTTAATTAAATAATTCAGGAATAAAGTAATTACTTTAGCACACGCATAGCAGATTTAATTTTGCCCAGGCATTAAGAAAAATTTGTTTGTGTATACTAATTGCCTAAATACTAAATATACTACTGCTGTGAATTTTTTCACATTTCTAGAAACAACCGTTTAGCTGACAGGGGCGGGGACAAAAATTTGTACTTTAAAGCTTAATATTTCGAAAACGGATCCCTGAATCGAAAAATGGTTTTTGCAAACCCACAAAATTATTGAAAGACCTATCAAACGACACCCCACACTGTGGGATAGTCGAGAAAAAAAATCATCCCTACTTCACGTGGAGAGGAACCCTGAAAACAATTTTTTATCATGATTTTATTTTCCCACTTTGTCAGCGTGATTAATATTCATATCCGTGCCAAATTACAACTTTCTAGTACTAATAGTCTCTGAGCTAAGCCGCGGATAGACACATCATTACAAAAATATTAACATTGATGATGATGTTAATAATTTATTAGTATGTTTAATTTAAAAATATATATATGATGGGATAATGCTACAGACATACGGACATGGCGAAACTATAAGGGTTCCTTGTTGACTACAGAACCCTAAAAAAATGGCATATTTTTATATAGCTCTTTTTAAATATTGCAGTCGTTTTATTGAATTTTTTTAAATAATTTTGTGTTGATACAATTCGTTTAATTTATTATTTTTTTCGTTAATTATTTTTATATGTTAACGATTCTTAGTAAGCCTCGTTTAATGTTTAATAATTTTCGCAGTTAAGTCTCATATTAGTTTGATAAAACATGGATCATTTTGTCAGTGGTTATTTGTTCATAGATTTTGATGACTGCTTTGTGAAAAATTATCTAAATTTATAGAAGACTTTAAAATAATCAAATGATAACTAAAATAATTAAATTTTAATTTCGATCCTCCATAATATTCTGGTTATGATTAAGATTACCGAATTTAATGTAGTTTGATATTACCCGTATGTATGTCCTTCATATTTTGCCGAAAAATCATGCGTCATCTTATCATGCGTATTGCATATTAATCTAGTTTTTTTTTATCAGGTTTATGAAACCAGTGGAGAATGCAATGGTAAGCCTGGCAGCCCTAGGCGAGGGCTGGCACAACTACCATCACGTGTTCCCGTGGGACTACCGCACCTCCGAGTTGGGTCGAATCAACATCTCCACAAACTTCATCGACACTTTCGCCAAGATCGGCTGGGCTTATGACCGTAAGTGACGTTCCGTTTGTCACTTCTCATCAACATCAACCGCTACGTCTATTACGGTATTTCTATTGTCATATAGTTTGACCACTCCGGGGTGAGATCCGGTGATGGCTGCTTAGTGCCAAGTCACAGTCGCACTTTTATGTTGTAGTAATATCGTAGGTAGGTCATTATAACAAGACAGTTTATTGAACGTTTGTGATGCACCTTACTGTGGGATAAATCGTCTGTTCCTATAAAATAAACTTTCCAAGTACTTTATTTGATAAAAATTACGTAATTATTATAAAACTATCAGATATTTTTTGTAAAAATAAATTTTACACTTCTGTTTATAAAAATAATTACACATTTGTATGAAATACTTTTTTTAGGGAGAGGGATTATTTACGCCACCTAGCTTAGTCTTTACTTAGCTTAGCAATTGTACGTCTGCCTAAACTATCAGATGAGCCTTATCATGAACATGTTTATTATTTATTATCCATTTATTTTCAGGCAACTTAGTAACTAATTACAGGCCATAGTACATAAAAACTTATACAATTAAAATGGCATAAATACTATAAATAAATACAATTATAAGTTATTCTACTTTAAATCTAAGTTGGCACTTTTCTTTGTGTTGTTGCGCTTCCGATGCTCGCAGTGTTGGAGTCCAGAAACCGCCAAAACACCACGCCTTTCGGCCAGAAATCTTCTTATTTTATGAAAAATGATTTATAATTGATTTTTTCAGTGAAAGCTGCGACTTCAGAGATGATTATCAGCAGAGCAAAGAGAAGCGGCGACGGAACCTTTGGAGAAGTTGAAGAACCAGAGCCCAAGACTTCAAGCGTCCTTGGATAATTTTTTATTTGTACAAATACAATATTTAAAGATCGATGTCTTCTTTTGGTATCCTTATATGGAACCATTCCCAAATGTTGCTAAATAATTTGTTTATATATGCTGACTACCGACAGCTAATAGGTACCGACTGATCCCATGCAAAATGATGGCTAGGGTACAAAATGTGGTACACTTCAGTCATATCTTCCATGGCTATCTATCCCAATATCACAAGCGGTAGTAACACCTAGGTATACATCAGCTGTATGCCTAAAAAAATTACAAAAACTGTACATGAGATGTCACTATGACTAAGGAAATATATAAATGCTACCGAAGTCTTTCCATTAAATCGTATGAATCTCTTGGCGATGAATTTCCATTAAATCTTTTAAATAATTAGATCTTTAATCATGAGCGAACCTTTGACTATTACGTTTTCACCAAGCAGATTATGGATCTTATAAGTCATAAAACAAAAACCTATCAATCACTCGAACCTTAACGTTTAATAAGTTAATAAGATCTTGTAATATGCACTTTCATGCAAATAAAAAAATTATGTCAATTAATGACATTATTTTTTTATTTACATGAAAGTGCATATTACAAGATCTTATTAAACTAATTAGTATCAATACAGACAACCAAAAATGTAAATAAAAAATACTTTTTAATAATACAATTGAAAACAATATAAAATACTATTTATGTCATTTAAGGAGGTATCAGATATAAAAATAAAAATTAAATACATAAATTTTAATGCAAAAATAAATATCATTTTATAGTGTGTATTATATCAAAAGTAAGTCAAGTCTATAAACGTTGACATACCGCGGCATCCCCAGCCATTTTGACGTGTGTTTTGTGATTTATTATTTATTTATTTAGGACACAGACAGTCTTATACTCTACTATATACTAATAAATTGTACAAAATGACCACAAGATGAAGATTATACAGAACACAAAAATATACAAAGTTAATTGAGCTTATAAATGAAATACTTAACAATAGCACAACATAATATCTGTAGGTTAATGAATTACTTATTTTTAATATATTAACACATACATAAAGAGTTTAAAAACAAACAATTCATAATTTTGAATGAATTAAGTACATATGCTTTAATTTTAACTTTTGTTGAATTTTTTGTACACATTACGTTTGTTACGTTTATGATAACCGGAACCCCAGATTAAAAAAACGCATGACCTGAACCGTATGTATTCCTACACACCTTCCTCCTATTGGTCTACAACTTTACTGATCATAATTATTGTTACTGTGATATTTTATATTGATATGTACTTTACCTATAAAAAACAAATAACTATACAGCGCTGATCCAAAATCTGCTTGGTGTGGGTATAAAAAATACTCTTTAAACCACCTTCCCATATTAACCATAGCGAACTAAAATCCCATTAACTTCTTTGCTATTCCAAAGCCTAAGCTATCATCGGTATTTATTAACAAATAAAACAAAAGTGATAGTCCTTATCCTAAAATTTCCTAACAACCTGTTTTTATCCACAATTGGCAAGCCGTTGTCATTTTATAGATTTGTAAACGTTAAAATATAATATTAAGTACACAACAGATCATAACAAAGTTATTGTTACTGTTTACTCTAACAATAAGACTTTACTGAGAAACTGAACAAGTTTGCTAAGGAGTACTCAGTAGTCAATTCGCAACTAAACTAACAAATCTTCAGATAGACGACCTGCTTTGGTTTATACGTCTTTATGTGCTTTATATCGTCCCTCGCACGACTAACTCTCCTATCTCATTTTTCGTAAGATTTTAAAAACAACCCTATTTCAATTAGATAAAATTCAAACTCAAATAATTAAGGTTATGAGATAAGAGAGTTAGTCGTACGAGGGACGATATGTGACAGTCAGGTTTTGCAAAGTGACAAATAAAAATTTTTGGGGATGAAAGTTTAAAAAGTGTCAGTAACTTTATAAAAATATGTTATACTGTTAGTATTATAGTCTTATATTGGTGTATTATTACATGTTAAGCTGTTGTTTTATAATGCATAATGTTTTAGTTGCAGAGTTTATTAATTTTGCATTGTTTTTGTTTTTTATTTTAAAATGAGTGTTGCTGTTGTGTTTTACTATAAAATTATAAAATAGAAGTGGGTACATGAATAGTGAATTAATAATACGACGACGCCTGCGGCAAAGTGAAGTTTCTAAGAAAAGTGCTACCTTAAAAATAAATGTGTTACTTCCAACCATTCCATTTAACTTCCATACAAAAAATGCACATAGAGTAAGGGCAAGTAATAATAACCGATAATGGCCATCATTAAGACAGGGCTTTTCTGACCTAGAAATAACCATTTTTTGACAATTCGATCAATTAATAGCATAAATTATGAAAGTATGAGATATAAATACATAAATAAAAGATTTATTTAGTTCCGTTAGTAGAAGCCCAATTTTGATTGATGTGAATATCATTTATGTTCTTATATCAATCATTAAGCATTCTGTCCACTTAATAGTTGTGTCATCCATTTTCGATTAGAAACGATCATGAAACTAACAAATAGAGTTTTTATTTTGGAAGAACAGTGGCATGTTCTTGATGTTTTTGCATGATGTATAAATTTATAAATATATATATATATATATAACACAATAAACCATTGTAAATGTTTTCATTTTGACTGGTATATCGTTCGGGTGTGAAAACGAACAACTTTCTGCTTTAAACTTGCATTTTAATACATTTAAGTAGTCTCTCGGCTGAAGTAAAATAATTATGAAGTACAAATACAATTAGCTGATCAGTTAGGACGAAGAATTCAATTTTGCTACCGATAAGGAATGTTTCACAAGTAGAAAAGTACCCCTAATAAATACAATTCAGATTGGTACTTTTCTTACCATTGAACTTTACTTACAAAATCAGTTTATCCGTAATAGAAAACTTATAAATTTTTCAAATTATTTGGATACCAATGCCTGTCTATAAGGATATGTCTTGCCATTTTTATTAAATCAAACCTTAAATAATATCTTATGCAGTTTTCTTACATTGTATTAAATATTTTTGTATATCTTTAAGATTCGAGAACAAAGTTTATAAATATGATGATGAATGCACTATTCCTTTACACTCTATAAACTGGACTGAACTTGTATACTCTTCCTTATTATTTTATTACAGTTCAGTTTCAAGTTTTAACGTGATATTTGTCCAGTATAGTACGAAATTGAAACTTTTTGAGATTTTGCAATTTTTAAACATGTATAAGTAAAAATAACCGATAGAATACAGTTTCCCATACAAATTCTTGATTCTGATTTCAGATTTAGATTTATTATGGAAAACTAAAAAAAATCTGTAGATCGGATTTTTTTAATATTTTTCCTGTATTGTATACGTGTTTCTGAGTAACCCTTTAAACTTAAAAACGCACTTTTTTAATACCCTATATATCTGTTCTAAAATGATTTTGTCACATTCATTTCACATCTGAAATACATTCTCATCACATTAAGTTTACAGGTAAATAGCCACATTAAGAAAGAATATGAGATGAAGTCATAAATTGCAAAATACCTCAAAAAATTTAGAGTAATCACATTAAACTAACAGTTACATGCTTGTTTCACATACATACCTCATGTTATTAATTTATACTTACTTTAAGTTTAAAATAAGAATACAGTGATATCGTTAAATACCTGTTCTTAAGTACAATATAATGTAGTTTTTTTTTTAATAATTTGCTAATAAATTGTTTATTTCTGATTAACTTCCAGTTGTTTCATGTCTTTTAAACACACCTTCTAAACATCACTTTGTGATGTATTTGCAATTTCGGTCGGGTGCAAAAGAAAAATGGGTATGGTATGGTATGGGTTTGACTGTTCGTGGCATTTATCTCGACTGTTTCCGTGCTTCGCAAGGCACGTAAAGCCGTTGGAGCTGGCTGCTATCATTAGGTGGCAACTCATGTTAAGCCATGTCGGAGGCCCTATAGGCAGCTTGAAAACTTCTGACACTGGGGTTGGCCACTAGCCCCACAACCTCCACCAATCCGGACTTGGCCCCCGTGTGTGTATGGCCTAACCTTTCCCGATTTATGGGAAGAGAACCCTGACCCTGCAGTGGGGACGATATTAGTTGTTAACACTATATTGTATAAAAAATGTAATCGGAATTTGCTGGGCATGTCTTAACCCTTAAATGCATGTTTTTTTCTGTCTTGCCGAAGTAAGTATTACGACACAACACTAAGAAACTGTTATTATGTTACTAATTACGCCATATTTGTGCAGCCTATAAAATGTTCGTTCTGTAACCAAACCACTTATCATTAATCGGTTATACGAATAATTACTTAAAAATGGAATTAAACTAATTCAAACTAAATGTAGTATGTATCCTACTGTATGCATTCAAGGGTTAAGTTTAAGACAAAATGCAATAATAGTTATTTGTTCAACAAGTGAGCAAAGTTATTTTTTTGCTACGAGTGCTGACTTTAAATCACGAACTAGCGAAATAGTCTCGAATAGAATCACGAGTACAGTGAGTAATTTAAAAGCACGAGACATAAAAATAACTTGTTCTCGAGTGAAACATACAACTTTTCACCTCGACCAGCGAGAAAAGTAAAAACGTAGTGTATTAAATTCTCTTTGGAGACAATATAGTTTTTTATTATCATATTTTTAATTTAGAGGTTGCGTTCGTAAACTGCGCTGCTTGTCATTTCTATGAAAACCTAAGATGAAAACCAAACATGATACATATTTTTAAGTAAGTAATATTCATGTTTTCTAGTACATATTTATTTTAAATTTTGGGTCTTTAAAAATGCAATAGCACAATTTATAAATTTAAATTTGATTAAATAACAGACAACGTCTTGTGCCTATAATGAGTTAAATCGCTAGGCCAAAATGAGTTTCTGAACGCTATCAAAAGTAATATCTAATCAACGCAAAAGGTGGTATTCGAAATTCGAATTCACTTTTTCTCAAGCTCGCAGCAAAAAGCGTTTTTGCTTTGAGTTTTTAGGGACCAAAGGCACCCTTTCGTGCTGGAGAGGTGAAAAGTATCTTATTGGATAAATATAACTTGTACTTTCGCGGCGAAACTCATAAATGGCTGTTATCCATCGACTTAAAAGGACACGCCCAACGGAAGCTACAAAGGCACCGTTTTTTTGGTCTCAAAATATCAATCATTTGTCGCGTCCGTGTTACCAGTGAAATGTGTTATGTACCGTATACTGTTACTGCAATAATTTTTATTTTGTCTAGTTTCACAGTAGGCCAGGGAATTTATTCAAAGAATTCTAATATCAGTTTTGGGACCAATAAAATGGTGCCATTTGTCGCTTCCGTATGGCCTGTCCTTTCAATAAAAATAAAATAGTATAGTATTAAATAAATAAGTTTATATAAGTCGATGCTGTTATCATATTTGAAGAGCACTTTGTAGAAATTTAACAGTATAATTACAAAATAGCAAAATCTCTGATCTATAATTAATTCTGCTTGTTTTGTTATTAATTAGCAATACCAAAATATGAATTAGCCCAACATGTTAGTTAAATGCATCATTAATTAATTACGAAATATGTATTTTCACCAAATGACTGTATAAATCAAGCAGTACAAAGACTAATCAGCTGGGAACTTCATGACATGCCCATTTTTTTAACCGACTTCAAAAAAAGGAGGAGGTTCTCAATTCGTCGGAATCTTTTTTTTTAGTATGTTCACCGATTACTTGAAGACGCCTGAACCGATTTGGAAAATTCTTTTTTTTTTTAAGAGGGTATACTTCACAGGTGGTCCCATATAAATTTTATCGAAATCGATTCAGCGGTTTTTGAGAAAATCAACAAAAACATAGCGAAATTGGAGTTGTTGCGACTGAAGTCGGTTGTTTTTAACGTATTCAGCGTGGTCAATTATTTTTATTTATAAAAATATCACAATGAGTATGGAAATGACTTTACTAAATTATGACGTCATAGGACTCATAGGTTGCTCGATACATGATCGAAAAAACAATGCGGAGATACGCAGGAGAAGTAATGTAACCGACCTAGCACACAGAATCGCTAAACTGACCTGGCAAGGGGCGGGGCACATAGTTCGTAGGTAAAATCGTACTGTGCAAATTTCTCGAGTGGTGATGCACTCTAGAACTGCTGCGGATGCGGACAGCAACTCTGATGGCCGTGGATATCCTTAGGAGACGCCTTTGTATACAGCAGTGGACTGCCTTTTGACTGATTATGAAGTTGCTATTTCAAAAAAAGCACAAATTGTCCTTTCTTACATTTGAAAAAAAGTTACTCAAATGACTAGCAGTCAACTTACTTATTTAGAAATAGCTTCCGCCCGCGACTTCATCTGCGCAGACTTCAGAATTGGGTCCAAATAGAAATAAAATGTTAAGGCAGCGTCACCTAGTGGCGAAGTTTTTAGGCATTGGGAACCCTCGATTTTTTCGGGATAAAAAGTACCCTTTGTGTTAGCCGAGTGCTTCATCTATCTATACAAACCAAATCCGTTCAGTAGTTTTGGCGTGAAATTGGAACAAACAAACAACCAAATAAAAATAAAAAAACATCCATACTTTCGCATTTATAATATTACTAGCATGTGCCCGTGGCTTCGCTCGCGTAGACTAAAAAGCGGTTACACTATACTATTATAATGTATAAAATATTGAAATAGTAAAGTCTGTTTATTCATCCGGGATTAATCTCAAAATTAACTGAACCGAGAGGCGAGTATGCATCGAAGGGGGCCATCTAGGGAGTTAGAGAAGACGTCAAAAAGGGAAGGAAAGGGACTGTCCGCGGAGCGGATATTATAAGAATTTCAGAGCAGAAAGGTTTTGTCGAAGGGTAGCGATTTGAGAAACTAAGGGGGCATCAGAAAGAGAGCCAGGATGTTTTCCGGAGATTTAAGACGTTATGTAGAAGATTTGACATGTTGACTTTCTGACGTATTGACCTTTTCCCATTTTGTATCGACGGCTCGACATTTTGATATATTGACATTTGATATTTTGACTTTTCGATGTTTTACCATTTTGTTCCGTAGGTGTAAATCTTAAATGCCCTACACGTGACCAAGGGTGATGACAAGTGCAACACCAGGCAACCGCCGCCTATACCTTGTGGATAGGACGGTTAAATTGTGTCACACGATAAGAGAGAGACCATTTCGTAATTTATTAAAACCACTGGTTCAAGTTTCAAGTTTCTAGACCCATAGGTTTGGCCTGCGCATTGATATTACCTTTTTCAACCCTCAATTTCACCCCCTCATGGGAAGAACTACAAAATATATTCAATTTAAGTTTTATCATTTGTTTTTAATAGTTATGCCAAGTTATAAGTTGATACACGCAAAAAAGTTGATTTTCCCATCCAAATTTCCACCCCTATTTTAACCCCTTTAGGGGGTGACTTTTGCAAAACTCTTAACTTAATGGATATCTCCGTTATATAAGGAACGCCTTTGCAAAATTTCAAGTGTCTGTACCTAGGGGATTGGCCTGTGCGTTGATATTACATATTTCAACACCCTGTGTCACTCCCTTAGGGGGTGAATTTCGAAGGAACCTTTCTTAATGGATGCCTGCGTTATATGAAGAACCTATTTTAGACCCATAGGTTGGGCCTGTGCATTGACATTACCCATTTCAACCCTCACTTTCACCCTCTCTCGGGGACAACATAAAAATACATTTTACACACGTTTTATCAATTGTTTTTAAGAGTAGTAGTAGTAGAGAGTTTCAAGTTGAAACGCGCATAAAATTTGACTTTTCCCATACAAACTTCTACCCCCATTTCAACCCCTTCAAGGAGTGAATTTTGAAAAACCCTTCCTTAGTGGATGCTTCCGTTCTATAAGGAAACTCTCTGTAAAAATTCAAGTTTCTAGACCCAGGAGTTTGGCCCGTACTTTTCCATACAAATTGTCATCCCCAGAGGGTGAATTTTGAAAAATCCTTCCTTAGTGGCTGCTTCCGTTCTATAAGGAAACTTTGTGCAAAATTTCAAATTTCTAGACCCATGGGTTGGGCCTGTGCGTCGCTCTATCTAATTTGGGCCCCCCGTTTCTACCCTTTAGAGGGTATATTTTGAAAAATCCTTTCTTAGTGCACCCCTAAACCTTATAAGAAACTTATTGCTAAATTTAGAATTTCTAGACCCAGGGGTTTGGCCTGTGCGTTGATCTATCTACTTTAGAACCCCGTTTCACCCCCTTAGAGGGTGAATATTCAAAAATCCTCTCTTAGTGCACCCCTAGACTTCATGAGAAACCTATTCGCCAAATTTGGAATCTCTATACCCAAGGGTTTGACATGTGCGTTCATCTATCTACTTAGGACCCCCGTTTCACCCATTCAGAGGGTATATATTTACCCTCTAAAGGGGCGAAACGCCTATAAGGAAACTCTCTGAAAAAATTCAAGTTTCTAGACCCAGGAGTTTGGCCCGTACTTTCCCATACAAACTGCCATCCCCAGAGGGTGAATTTTGAAAAATCCTTCCTTAGTGGCTGCTTCCGTTCTATAAGGAAACTCTGTGCAAAATTTCAAGTTTCTAGACCCAGGGGTTGGGCATGTGCGTTGATCTGTCTAATTTGGGCCCCCCGTTTCTACCCCTTAGAGGGTGAATTTTGAAAAATCCTTTCTTAGTACACCCCTTAACCTTATAAGGAACCTAATTGCCAAATTTGTAAAATCTAAACCCAGGGGTTTGGCCTGTGCGTTGATCTTATTTACTTTAGAGCCCCGTTTCACCCCCTTAGAGGGTGAATATTCAAAAATCCTCTCTTAGTGCACCCCTAAACCTCATAAGAAACCTACTCGCCAAATTTGGAATCTCTAGACCCAGGGGTTTGACATGTGCGTTGATCTATCTACTTAGAACCCCCGTTTCACCCCTTCAGAGGGTATATATTTACCCTCTATAGGGGTGAAACGCCTATAAGAAAACTCTCTGTAAAAACTCAAGTTTCTAGACCCAGGAGTTTGGCCGGTACTTTCCCATACAAACTGCCATCCCCAGAGGGTGAATAATGAAAAATCCTTCCTTAGTGGCTGCTTCCGTTCTATAAGGAAACTCTGTGCAAAATTTCAAGTTTCTAGACCCAGGGGTTGGGCCTGTGCGTTGACCTGTCTAATTTGGGCCCCCCGTTTCTACCCCTTAGAGGGTGAATTTTGAAAAATCCTTTCTTAGTGCACCCCTAAACCTTTTAAGGAACCTAATTGCCAAATTTGGAATCTCTAGACCCAGGGGTTTGGCCTGTGCGTTGATCTATCTCATTTAGAGCCCCGTTTCACCCCCTTAGAGGGTGAATATTCAAAAATCCTTTCTTAGTGCACCCCTAGACTTCATAAGGAACCTACTCGCTAAATTTGGAATCTCTAGACCCAGGGGTTTGGTATGTGCGTTGATCTATCAACTTAGGATCCCCGTTTCACCCCCTTAGAAGGTGAATTTTGAAAAATCCTTGGTAAACCAAGGAAGCTCTGTGCAAAATTTCAAGTTTCTAGACCCAGGGGTTTAGCCTGTGCGTTGATCTATCTACTTTGAACCCCAGTTTTACCCCTTTAGAAGGTGAGTTTTGAAAAATCCTTTCTTATTGCACCCCTAGACCTTATAAGGAACCTACTTATCAAATTTGGAATCTCTCGTGCGTTGATGTATCTACTTTGGACCTCCGTTTCACCCCTTTAGAGGGTGAGTTTTGCAAAAATTCATTCTTAGTGCACTCCTAGACATCATAAGGAACCTACTTGCCAAATTTGGAATCTCTAGACCCAGGGGTTTGTCCTGTGCGTTGATATATCTACTTTGGACCCCCGTTTAACCCCCTTAGAGGGTGAGTTTTGAAAAATCCTTTCTTAGTGCAGCCCTAGACCTCATAAGGAACCTACTTGGCAAATTTGGAATCTCTAGACCCAGGGGTCTGGCCTGTGCGTTGATTTTTTTTTACTTTGGACCCCTTTATAGGGTGAGTTTTGAAAAACCCTTCCTTAGTGCTCGCTTCCGTCCTATAAGGTAACTCTGTGCAAAACTTCAAGTTCCTAGACCCAGTGGTTTGGGCTGTGCGTTGATATATCAGTCAGTCAGTCAGTTTCCTCTTTTATATTTATAGATTAGTGAGAAGTGAGATATAATATGATATAATATTTTGAATGCCATGTTTTATTTCATCGTCTTATCGCCAGATTGAGATAGGATACATTTTTATGTGGTCGAGTTATTATTTATTGCCAAATCCTTCGGCCAAATCCGGTAACTGTGTCCAGTAAGTTGAGTTGCTTTTTATCAACCGCTAAAAACTGAGAAATTCTATCTAGCAAGTGACGTCATAGTCTTTGATGAACTAATTTCATTATTTGCTTAAATATAAATTTGAAAGTGAATTTAAATATGAAATGTGTAAGTTTTTCTAATGTCTTTAGAGAAATTACATTTAATGGTTAATATTTAATATTTTATTTTGACGCAGTCAGATACCTTATTTATAAAATTATTATATTCTATACACCGTATCAATAATTAACGAAAGAAGGAAGAAGAAGAAGATGTGAGTACCCTATTGTTTTTGTTTGTTTTTATTCTTGTGAAATACAATAGTATGCAACCCACATTGCATCGTCCCCACTGCCGGGGCACGGGTCTCGTCCAATAAATAAATCGAAGTTTAAGCCATACTCTACACCAGGGGTGGAGGTGGTCCGGATATGTATATGTATATAACTAAAAATATAAATACATAAATTATTGTTAATTTTAATTATTAACCTAAAAAAATATCACAAAAGTTTCAATTTGTATTTAATTTAAAAAAAGACGCGGTGTTACAAGCTCTGTATTAAGAATAGCAGATTATTCATTAATATTAAAAGAATTTTTCTCAGTTAGTAAAGTATTAACAAAAAAAACTTATTAGCTAACTTACTCTTTGACCTCCCATAAATACTATTGAATTTTCGTCGTGTAATAATATGTTATTAGCATAAGTAATAAACAAATTGTAAGTCATCGATACGTCACTGTAATATTACGTAATTCGTTCTATCGTGAATAAACGCGTAATTCCAGGAAATTTCGTGAAAACCCCTTAATTGACTATTTATTACGGATCCAAACCATATTTCACGAGAAAAGTTGTTTTGACGTTTTCCGAAAAACTAACACTTATCTTACTGTTCGAATTGTACCTTTATTCATAAAATAACACCATGTTACGATGACATAAGATGTAAAAAAAATGTTAAGTTTCAGGAAAAGAAAAAAGCTACTTTGAAAATAATGTTACACATTTTTGTTGCCTTTACAGATTACGATTACTGTCAACAATCCTCCGACGTATTAATTACCGGATTCCCTGTAGTTTTCATTTCGTAGGTACGCTAAGCGACCCTTGGGAAAGTTTTAATAAAAATAAAAGTAAGTACTTAACCTATGAGCATGAAATGCGCAGATACTTGCCAAGGTATATCCTATAAATGTATTATTTAATCAAATAGGTACGCTGAAACATTTAAACCGGAGCTTCCACTTAAAAAATTGAATAACTTTCCCCAAGAAACTGACATCCGGCTAAAAGATGAATTACCCTTCTCCAATCCCCCGCCCCCTCTATCCCCAAGTGACAAATACAAATAGCAAAAAATACTGTCTTAACACAAATTGTCTGTTATAATTATTAAACAAATACCATACGTGTGTTCAATTCGAAAAAAGTAAAGTTAAATCTACCATTTACCGCTTTTCAAAATAAAAAATTACCCGACAAGGAATGTGTTCCAACGACTACATTAGTAAATATCCATATCTACATAAACGTTGAAATGGTTCTTCAAAAAAATAAAGCATTTAGATTCTATCGCAAATGCGCAGCAGAATAAATTTAATTATGAACCTCTCTGCACTTTGAATCACTGGGGCTTTCAGCGTTATCTGAAAAACGAAAGCTCTTACCTATCAGTCAGATACTCGTAGATGGATTTTCCATTTTCACTGTGATTTTCACGAAGAAGAGCACGGCCGGCCGCCCCGCTGCAGTCGCTGAGATGTTGCCGACAGCCGTGGTCGCGTCGGCGCTCGCAGCGCTATCCCCCTTCGCATACGCACTTACTTACAATAAAAACTTTTTGCAACCACTACAAAAATATTTTTTATATAAAAAGTACAAAGAAACAGTTACCATCGAAGTAATAAAAAAATCAAATTTAAAGTGAACTTACAAAAAAAACATTTACTTTCCTTAAATAAACAACAAATGGACAAAAACTTTAAAAACATGTTATTGTGATGTTACATTTATTTTCAATGATATTAGTGTTCAGTTGGTGTGATAATTGTATTTTAAATACTGGATGTACTTCTAGAAGTTTTAATTTGCATAGGTAAGTTGTTAATTTCAGCTAAATTAAGTACCTGGCTGTTTATATCTAATTGTGTATGGATGATATCGATAATGGTAGACAAGGAATGTGTTCCAACGAGTACAAAGGTAAACAGTTATAATTACAGCGTACGGCACAGTCTCAGAGTACGGTGCATAAGTTACAATACCGATAAACTTCCTTGATATTTATGCCAATGCAATAAAGTCCATATTAATTAATAATGTAAATACTTACCTACCTATATACTCGTGCACTTGCAATGTGGCAACAGTAAGCGAGACCTCAGCGGATATTAATGCAGACATAGGTACCCATTTATTATATTATTTTATCCTGATATTGCACTTTAATTGCTTAATGGATCATACCTAAAATTGAATCGTGCATATAGAAATAGGCGTATTTAGACTGACAAAATATTATTTGAAGACGATGCATTTGGCACATCGAATTAAATATATGCACCTAAAATAACACTGCATTAATTACTTACCTAAATTGCCAACTAAAATATAGATTAGTAGTGGAGTTTCTGTGAGTTTATGCGTAGAGTTTGGAAGTGAACAGCCTAACGAATCCTATGGAATTCAAATAAAAATTTCAAGGTAATGATATAGACCTCATAACCAGAGGTCTCGGATTAAAATACTGGCCTATATTGCCAAGGAGTTTTTCGAAACTTAAATACATTTTCAAGCCGATTGCTTTAACGGTGAAGGAAAACATACATTTTGAGGAATCCTGCACATCTGAGTTTTAGATGTGTCTACCATGCCCACCTTGCACGTGTGTAAATTTAAAATAATTAAAATCTAAATAATCTAATCAAAATAATAAAATCAACGATAACAATAAGCAAACAACCATCCAAACTAAACATCCATCAAAATAATTATTATACAAGGTGTAACAAAATTGGTGTAGGACCCGTTAACTGGGGATTCTCCTCATCGTACTGAACAACTCTTTTTCTACGACTTTGCTCAAATCGCAAAAATATTTTTGCACTCTTCGTACAAATTGATCATCTGTTTTGCCATTTTTGTATGGAAAGTCCAAAACTTTTTTGCGATTTGAGCAACGTCGTAGAACAAAAGTTGTTCAGTACGATGAGTAGAATCCCCAGTTAACGGGTCCTACGCCAATTTTGTTACACCCTGTATAGGTAGAGAATTTATGTTTAATAGGTGCTCTTAAAATATCTACCCGTGAATCAGAACAATTTTCTCTGAAGAAAAAAATTTGGATTCTTCATACAAACCGATAAGCTGATTGGTGAAGTTTGTTTGAAGAGTCCAAAAAAAATATTGCGAATTACTGTGCGTTGCACATTGCACATGCATTTTAAGTGTATTTCCGGCCGTATTCGAATGGTCCGAGAATTTTAAATAAACAGTTTCTACTCAAAAACTTCCACTCCTATATTTCTTTGTTGCGGACCTAGAGAATAAAGTAGTCACTTACATATAGTAAGCACGAATGATGAATAAGAGAATAGTGTGAATGAAAATTGTTTTAATCATTTGAATCAATGCTTCAAGTGATTATACCAATGAATTTAAGTCGTGTCAATTAAAAATAATGCTACTTTAGCAGTTTTTATTTTACTGAAATTGTATAAATAGCTCCAGATAAGAATGTTAATGCCATTGGCCTTTAAAAGGTTGTATATTACCTGATTCTACCAATAAATCTATCTAAGTATATAGACTGCTGCAGATATCAACGTTAAAAGCGTAACTAATATTTTAAATAACTTCGATCGCCTAGCAATCATAATAACAGCTGAGCGAATACATATAAATATGTATACTTAGCAGTCTGTATACTTAGATAGTTTTATTTATATTTATATGCGTGGTTTTACCATACAATCGAAACCTTTTTTTTAAGTATTTTTGACTGCAACAAAATTAAAAACACATCATTTTTGTATATCATGATCATCAGCCAAAAGGACATCTTTTGGCCAAGGCCTACCCAAGGATTTCCACGCCGACCGGTCTGACGCTGCTCGCATCCAGCGGCTTCCTGCGACCTTCACTAGGTCATTGGTCCACCGAATGGGAAGCCTACCAACACTACATCTTCCGGTGCGCGGTCGCCCCTCGAGAACTTTAATGAACTTTATACAGTACTAATATTTATTTCAACGGCCTACTTCCAAGTAAATTAGATAGAGATCCCCGATACAAACCAAGGTTTGTTATTCTATTTCTTTTCCTGTCCACACTTAGTAATTCATTATTGCGAGAAATATAGAAGGTAACTCCCGTACTTATTAGTTTTTTTTTTCTTAAACATTATTTTTACGACTACTCTTTATTTTATATGGCAATCCTCTGTATGGCGATGACGGTAACAGGCTTCGCAAGAAAAAACCGGCCAAGTGCGAGTCGGACTCTCGCACCGAGGGTTCCGTATAAATTCATAATCACACATGTCTTGAACTCTATATCAAATTCTCAGGCCTGCAATCCCTTGAAGCTGTGAATAAATCAAACTTCTATGCCAACGCAATCAAGAGATACGGCCGTTTATGCCGCATATTTGGACACTCGCATGGGAATCAAAACCTATAGGGTACTTCCCGTATACCCAGAATCATGAAATTTGGCAGGAAGCAAATTTTTGCTTTTCGGACTTTTCCCTTTACTTATGCTATAAGACATTGCTTTCTGCCAAATTTCATGATTCTAGGTATACGGGAAGTACCCTATAGGTAAAATTTTGTGATGTAACTAAAAGTATGATGTAACAAAAAATTTTTTACTCTTTTTTTTTTGTTTTCGGACTTTTCCCTTTACTTATGAAATGAAATGAAATAATATTTATTCGAAGTAGGTATCTCTGTACACTTTTCGAACGTCATATTTTTTCTACCTAATACGAAGTATTGGGAATGGAACTTGTATATCCAACGTTTCGGGAAGTGTTTGCGGAGAGAGAAGAAACGTCGGGCCTTAAAGAAACTCCCTCCAACACATTTTTAGGGTTCCGTAGCCAAATGGCAAAAACGGAACCCTTATGGATTCGTCAAGTCTGTCTGTCTGTCTGTCTGTCTGTCCGTCCGTATGTCACAGCCACTTTTTTTCCGAAACTATAAGAACTATACTGTTGAAACTTGGTAAGTAGATGTATTCTGTGAACCACATTAAGATTTTCACACAAAAATAGAAAAAAAACAATAAATTTTGGGGGTTCCCCATACTTAGAACTGGACCTTAAAAATTTTTTTTTCATCAAACCTATACGTGTGGGGTATCTATGGATAGGTCTTCAAAAATGATATTGAAGTTTCTAATATCATTGTTTTCTAAACCGAAAAGTTTGCGCGAGAGACACTTCCAAAGTGGTAAAATGAGTGTGTCCCCCCCCCTGTAACTTCTAAAATAAGAGAATGATAAAACTAAAAAAAATATATGATGTACATTACCATGTGCAAACTTCCACCGAAAATTGGTTTGAACGAGATCTAGTAAGTAGTTTTTTTTTTTAATACGTCATAAATCGTAAACCGCAAATTACCTTTAATTCAATCAACTCAAATATAAAAAATATAGAGTTCAAGATATGTGTGATTATGAATTTATACGGAACCCTCGGTGCGCGAGTCCGACTCGCACTTGGCCGGTTTTTTTAAATTAAATTCTTACATGCTATTACTTATGTTATAAGACATTGCTTCCTGCCAAATTTTATTATTCTAGGTATACGAGTACGGGAAGTACCCTGTAGGTTTTGATTCCCATGCGAGTGTCCAAATATGCGGCCTAAACAGCCGTATCTCTTGATTGCGTTGGCATAGAAGTTTGATTTTTTCACAGCTTCAAGGGTTTGCAACCCTGATTATTTGATACGTATTATTATTATTTCAACTTGATACGTTTACGCGTTTCTGAGAAAAAGGGTCTTGACAGACAGACAGACAGACAGACAGACGGACGGACGGACGGACAACAAATTGATCCTATTAGGGTTCCTTTTTTCCTTTTGAGGTACGGAACCCTAAAAAGCATATTTGTATACGAAAATTCTTCAAAGGCATTCTTGTTAATTTTATTAACTTCGGCATCGACCAAATTTCGGAGAATAAAACCCCAAGATACCGAATGTCGGCTGAAGTTCGGTATCTTGATTGAATACCTAAATGAAAGTTTACCATACATGCCTATTTCGCATTTTTAATGGGTACTATATGAATTCGGAGTGTTCTCAGGTTAATCGTCACACATGTGGTCACCGTGAACCCCTGTGGCCCGAGCCACACTTTTGTTTCGAGTTTTTACAATATTTTCGTCTATTGAGGACTCCTCACGCCCGAGCGCTTGCGCATCCTCAGAATGTGAGCTCTGTAGCAATAGCACTATTTGTGGGTCCTTTAATTTTTGATTTAAATATTTTGTAATTTGAAACTGTGTAATTATCTCAAAGTGAAGTAAAGTGTCGGAGTAATCCATCATTAGAGTCTGCGTACTCAACCCGGTGAGATCTTTTCATTATGAAGCTGAATGCAGTAGTACCTGTGAAGCTAGATATGAAGCGCTTTTTCACCTAAAAGCAGAATAATCGTTCTTCAAACACATACCCTAAATGGCACTTTTTGAGTGCATACCTTTCGGAAAAGTTTGCATGATTATATTACTAACGCACTAACTGTGGAGTGCGTCACATCTGAACTTAATATTATATACCCGGAACTGGTAAAAACAATAAGACACCGAAAAATACTCGAACGTATTTGGATTGTTACCGAAACGCAGCACCTATCAAACGTCCCCAAGTATTTTTCATGAATGCAGTCTTCAACAAGTACCTACCTCTCACATCTGGTAACCATTGAATGACGTCATGAGTTTGGACATTCTGAATTTGTCTACTTGTTTTTTTTCGTGTCTAGAATTGATTTGTGTGCAGATGTGTAAATTAGTGATTGAAGTAATTTTAAAGTGTGTCTGATTTTGAATGCATATTACATAATCACAGCATGCCGAGCCCTTTTTTTCTCGGACATCGATGCCCAAAGCCTGTTTCAATAAATCAAAACTTAAGCCGAAATTCAGTGTGCGGAAAAGCTATCTGCTGATAACACAAAAACTTACTATGAGCGAACGACGTAAAAAAAGAAACAGAGATTATAACATCGAAGCGTAGAGCAGTATTTTCCTTCCCATGTATAAGGAAATAACTATTATAAAAATTCTGCCGAAGTTCGGTTAGATTTCGTGTTAGAAAGGAGCTCATGGCTAGTCTGCCACTGATAGCCTGAAGAACTCCCGGCACTTTTATTCTTCATTGTATTTGCACGGCGTCACGTGTATTTGAGAATTCCAAATTAGCACTTAAATCGTTAAAGAAACAGCAATTATGTATTTATTTATCTGCCAGGGCTAAACCTAAATTGAAACATGAATCTAAACCACATATTTTAGGAGCACAAGGCCAGTTCCCAAAATTGGACTCTTCATACAATGCGATTCGTTTTGACTGTGTGTTTCTCCAAGAAACTTGTTCAGATTCATCAGTTTGAGTCCTGGCAGATATTTTGAAAGACAATGTTTTTTAAATGTAGAATGTACTCGTCCAGATCTTTACAGTCGTACAAGTTATTGCCCGCGGTTCCGCCCGCGTGGTTGTCGCTTAATGACTCTGTCGCTTTGAGGAAGCGCAGTGGGCGAGCCGCACGCGGCTCGCGAGCGTGGAACTGAGCATAATTTTCCGCATAATACTATTCTAAGTTGTTCCCCTTACCTAACCTCTATGCGAAGTTTTAATGAAATTAGTTGAGTAGATATGCGATATTTTTTATTAAATTACGTTTTTTGTGATTCCCGAGGGAACTAGGTAGATGTTTTATAGGATAAAATGTAGCCTACGTCACTTCCCACCTCGTCAACTATCTCCGTGCAAAAAATCAGGTGATGGTCTTAAAAGAAATATTCAAAAACATTTTTGTTTCTCCCTTCTTTAAGTAGAGTAAGCTACGGCAACTATGAACTTTTCCTAAACAAAAAGTAGCCTATGTGTTAATTCAGTACTTGATCTATCTACTTACCTGCCAAATTTCATTTTAAGTCATTCAGCAGTTTTGACATAAATGCGGAACTAACAAACAAACAAAACAAACATCCATACTTTCGAATTTATTAAGGTTATTAAGAAACCTTATAGCGGGTCAAAATAACAATAAAAATAGGAACACCCTGTTTTAACTTCTACAGTCTACAAGAATCGGGTTGCCGTCTTAAGAATTTATTTCAACGACTGCCATCCTTAAGTTGACCATCTCTGTCGGCTTTAGATTTATAATCTTAAGAATCTTAACTCCTATACCCTTTATTCATAAACAAATAATAAAACAGACTAACTTAAAACAACAAATTATTCTTTGTTAATTATATAAACCGTAACAAACGATAATAACACACATAATACTCTATAAATTACAGAAATCGCTTGCCCCGAAATTCACTCGAAACGTGCTTTTGTTATTAATTTGGCGAAATATGCAAAACGTGCGACAGCCACGTCTGACCGTGAATGAGACAATAAACAGCTGCCGATCGTCGTAATTTTATTAACCCTTATAATGGAGAATATAACTGACTGACTCAAAAATAATAGAGTTTATTGGCGTTCTAAACTAGATGGCCGACTTAAGGCCGTGGCAGTCTTTAGGACACTTTACTAATAGTTATTTAACAATGGGGAAGAAAACGCAAAGCTATTTGCAGATGGCGCTACGGACGCTTGACTCATAACAACTTTCAATTTGTTCCGCGTTTTTCATTATCGAGGTGTTATAAATTAGATTTTTTTTCTGTAAAATTGTTAAATGGAAAATGTATGCGACTTGGACTGTTCCTCAATTAAAGGCGAAGTTGAAAAGTACATAATTGAAAACGTAACTTTTCCCACGTCTTCTTCATCCGAGAATCTTTAGGAAATTAATGATTTCCATTATTATTGCAACCAATCGCCACACAACGCGGCATTTTTTTAATAATCTTATATTTAGTTCACGTAAACAATTTTTTCTATACGTTTTGACATGTATGTATGAGTCAAGCGATATCAGCGCCTCTATCGGCGAGCTTTGTCAGTTTTCTTCCCCATTAGTTTGCACGAACTGTCATTAAGACGTTGACAGCTAAACATAAACATATTCCATAACAACCCATATCGTCCTGACTGCTGGAGCACAGATATCTTCCCATACCCTGCAAATACTCGTATGTATTAGGCCAAACTAGATTAGTCCACACACGGGGACCACCATGTCCGGATTGGTGGTGGCCAACACAAGTGTCAGGTATCCTGATCCAACAATTTTAATTGTTAAATTAAATAACAATTATGCAGCCGCCCGACATATTATAATTTAAATCCGCCTGAGATAAAAATAATAAGAAATGCTATCCAAATCCAAAAAATCTTGCCAATATTTGCATTTTATCAATATAAAATGAAAAAATACATAATTTATCATTAACTGTCAAGTTCAATGTCTATTTTCTTATTTACAAACAAATTGTGTAGTTAACCATGGGAAATGTTTTCAGCTTCGGTACATACGATAGAATAGACAGAAAGAACACAAAAAAGTCACTAATACATATTTTCTAATATCGTTAAGGTTTGTCAGTTTTAAGTCAGTTAAGCTATATGATGAATACAGATGTTTTTTTTTATTCAATTCAGATCGTTACCATGAATCCTTTATATAAATTCTTGTTTTACTTAAGAGTTTGCACTAAAATTTATGTTTTACTGTTAAATTATTTAAAAGCAAGCAAAACCAAAAAAGGTGAAAAAGAACTCGTTTCATGTAGGAAACTATTTTATTATTACTTTGTTTTTAGTACTTTTAACTAAATTACACACAGTGGGCTGAAAAAAAAATTATTCCTCTTAAGAAATTTTACATTGTACTTAACGAGGTATTACAAATATACTTATTACGTAGATTGGTCGGCGAACATTCTTATTTAAATGATTAAATAACAAACCATGCAAAAACAAAATATGTACATAGGTAGGTAAAATAAAACATCGTAAAATAAAAGTGAGTTGACCAGTCATTAAAAGCAACAGATACCTAGTTGCTGTGACAGAAATGGTCACAAAATTAACAATATTATTTCAGGGAATATTTCAACCTGTTACTTGTATAAAGAAGATAGACGGAAAGACGAGCAGACACATGCACACGGATGACGGCATAGGCTTAATTATAGGGTCCTATTGTCACCTTTTGTGTAAGGAACCCTAACCACAAAACAAACACTTTTTTCTAAACTTATTCTCATACTTTTATTTTTTTACTACGTATACATATTTAAGTCATAAAATTCAATAATACAGTATCATGTCTCATTGAATTGCCAATATTCTTAAAATCCAACAAAATGAACTTTAACCCGACATTAAGTTTTGACAGCAAATCAATAAAATTTGAATACAATTCATAGACGACCGTCGGTAGGTATCGACGAAAAGATAATTAGGTAAAATTACGTAGGTATGTATATCGGTAGCTCCGTATTAAGACAGGTAAATTGTTGTGATATGACGGCCAAAAAGGTTCAAGTGATTCTGTGTGAGGTGTCAGGCAATCAGGACGATGACGTCCCTACGGGGAAGCCTTGTACCTATCCGTCTGTCCATCCACCCGTTTGTTACAGAGAGACACACTTTCATAGGTAACTTTTACTGAACCAACTTAAATGTTTAGCACCATAATAGGTAGAATATTATATTTTATATCTTACAATAATAATAAATATTTAAGAACTTATTTTTATCAGGTGCTGTAAAGATATTGAAAGCCGAAATCGTTCTAAATTCATTATAAATCGATCGAACATAAAGTAATTAAGGAAAAGACGTCAGCCTTGGTTCCATAAATATACGCATACAATTAACTGAATTTTCTTTTGTTAAAAATACAATACAAACATAATAGGCAGTTGTAGTTCAGTGCGGTATTCTTGGTCGCGCCGATCACGCAGGTTAACTGACTACAGACACGTTCATATAGTGGATGGTGTTGACTGTTAGGGAATTTACGGATAGAAGTATTTTTTGGCCAGATATAATTGAGGTGGTTAGAAGTGACATAGATTTTTATCCTGTAAAAATTCTATAATTCTCACAGATATAATAAGTAACCGTGACAAGGCAATGTTAATTCATGCAAAAACTATTTTACTGGTTTTATTAGACGGCATACGAATAGTTCCCAAGCGACCGAAAAAATGTTTCATCAATTCCCTTATTTAGCGTTTGAATAAAATAATATTTGGATACTAACATAAGATACTTTTTATGACACTCATGAGTAATACATTTTTTATCTTCGACAATTCAAGTGTTTCAAAATTCAACAGGAATGACAAAAGCATTTGATCAATTATTTTATACAAAACGTATGTAACATATCGATGGTTTCCGCTACAAAGGTCGTAACTCCAAAATGCATAGTTTTGGCAATAGCGAAAAAATAACATGTTTTAAACATTTTTTATTTTGTTTTTAAAGTTATAAATTTTTTATTTTAATGGTTTTTTTATTATTTAGACCTTTAAAAGTATTTTTAGTATTTTTAATATGGTTTTTTGGCTATTGCCAAAACTACATAGATAGAAAAGATATCTTACTTTAAGACGCAAATATGTCTTGCACCATGTTTTTCAAATCAAATTATAAATATCTTAATCGAAAATAATTTACTTGACTTAAATTGATACTAAGACATCCTTAAAGAATTATAATTTTTTTCATAGATTTTGAAAAATTGTTACTACAAAATGTACAGTATTGAAGTAAAAAAGAATTGCTTACATAAAAATGTTACTCATTTTTAGCGTAAAAGTGAAAAGTCTTGGTAATCCCTACTTGATCTAAGAATTATAATTTGAATGAAACTATCACAATCTATATAAATTAAGAACTACAGTAATCTTTCTTGGAGAATGCTGGCATTTTCAGATGAAAACATAATTTTTATAATATCATCGAGTTTGGCTTCATTCAAGATTTTTGAAGCTAGAACCAAAAATACCTATGTGTATTGCATCAAGAACTTAAACTTTCTAGTCTCAATATTACATTTATGTGTAGATTTTAAATTAAAACTGTATCATATATTCGTTTTCCGGTCAAGAAACAGACACTCTTAAACGAAACAATTACATTCAAATCTTTCTTGCCAGTATGTAAGTGTAGCCATTATAAAAACTCTCCCTGAGTACCTGGTAAATTCAGCATATACGGTTGCAAATCTTCGTAAATATTTAGAATACTTTTTTATCCTTAATTGTAAAAAAGACTTCTGAAAAATTCATTTAAAAACGTTGATTTTCCGAATATTTAAATTAATATTTGGTCGTCTATGGCAGACGATTTAGTCAGTGTTGCAGAGTTACTGCTTTTGGCGACTATACAGCCCGATATGAGATCCGCATAGTCTACCACAGCTATGGTAGGGGAAGTTAGTGGAAGTCGACGGATTAGCAGCGGTTTGATGTCTGCGATTTCTCTTGTCGGTCAAAACCTCAAAACAGGCTTCGTCACACAAGTTGTCCACGCGTTTGCGCCATTTATCTTTGTCCTCAGCAAGATTTTCCCAGCCTTGGTGATCAATATTAAACGCTATCATGTCACACTTCACACAGTCCTCGAAGCGCAATAGCGGTCTCCCAACGTTTCTTTGCGCGTGCGCAACTGCATAACTACAAGAGTATGCTGAGTACGCAAGACTGATAAACATCCATCTTGGTCTTACTGTAAGATTTTTGTTGTCCTATACTCTTGCACTCAGCTACCAAAACGTGGTCGCTGCTTTGCCAATACGAATGTCGATCTCCACATCGAGCGGGAGATTGTTTGACACGGTCGATCCAAGGTAACAAGACTTGTCAGCAAAATAGCTTGCGGATTTTCACAACCTTGAAAACGCACTACCATCTTTTAGCATTAATGGACATGGAGAACAAAGCAACGGCTTGGGAAAATTTGTCCATGATACACTGGAGCTCGCTCGCCGTACTCGCAGTGAAGGCTGCATCGTCAGCAAACAAAAGGCTGTCTACGAAAAGATGTTCACGGTTCCTCTAAAATTTGAGTAGGGAGATATTAAAAAGCTTTCCGCCGGCCCTCGGATATAAGTGAATAGCCAGCTGGTCTTCGCCGAAAGCAGTTTTCAGAAACATTGTTTGTTTGTGTTATTCTTTTGACTGTGCTTGTTTTTATTAAGTTATTTTTCTCTTTTTTTGTGTGTTGTTTGTTAAACAAATGTTTCTTTATCTTTAAGCATCGAAAATAAAATACCAAACAGGGTAGGAGCTAATACGCAGCCTTGACGAACACCTCTACGCATGTCGAACGGCTCAGATGTTACAAAGACAGCAATGCCTTTCATTTCCTCGTGAAGCGATTTCATAAGGCTCAAGAATTTCGGTGGACACCCAATGCGTTCAATGGCAGTATACAAGCCCTCTCTGCTCACGGCATCGAAGGCCTTGTTGAGGTTCACGAACGCCATGAAAAGCGGGGTTTTCTGCTCTCTATACTTCTCCTGGAACTGACGAAGTGTGAAAATCATGTCTACTGTGGAGCGCTGGGGGTGGAAACCGCACTGAACCTCAGGATAAACGTGTCCAGCAAGCTTTTGGAGCCATACTAAGATAAGACATCCAAATAACTCTCCGACTATGCTTAGAACAGAAATTCCACGGTGAAGTTACAATCGCCGCGGTCACCTTTCCACCTTGCCCCGTTTCCCAGCACTTGCACAGCAGATTGTGCAGGATTGGCAATAAGCACTTGACATTTGCTATATCGGCTTGGGTGCCGACACTGCCAGGACTCTTGCCGCGTTTCAGCTGCTCAACAGCCTGGTATAGTTCCTCAACGGTAGGTTAGTCACCTAGCTCGATCCAGGTAGCCAATTTGGGCATACTTTCGACAGCCTCCGACAGTAGAGACTGGTATAGTGCTCTATCCAGCGTTCCATTTTGCGACGGTTGTCACTGATAACCGTGCCATCCACTTCCTTTAGAGGGGTTGTTTGTTTGGAAATAGGCTCTATAGCCCGCTTTATGCTTGAATACAAACCACAGAAACTCTGAGATTCCCGGTATCTGCACACGACTGTATCCTACGATAAAGCCTAGTCCAATACGCGTTAGCATAGTAACGTATGCTTCGCTGGAGAGCTGCTTTGGCCTCTCGAAACTCTTGCTGCGTATCGAGACCGGGGTTCATGCGGTGATTCAGAGCAGCTTTACGTTTTATGTCGAGCAAAGGTTATACATAAATGCTCAAGGTTTTCGGCAAACCAGTTCTGTTCTCCTGGTATCCGAATGAAATGAAAACAAATGAAAATTAATTATATATATTTCCTTTTAATTCTCATAATAACTAAATTATTAAAGGTTAATTGACTCGTCGTACTAATTGATCAACCAATCCGCCAATTTTGTATGAGAAGTCCAAAATTTTTTTGGGAACTGAGTATAGGTTCCTTGGGGAAAGTTGTTTAGTTTCATGAGTCACTGTTATTAACAAATTTCAAATGCACTTTTTAAACATCCTGTATGTTTAAAGCCTAGCTAGGACACTTTCGATCTCGACATCTCATTTGCCAAAATTTTTCAGTAGATTCAGCTGCCGCGAGCAATGAACGATTTTTTCCTCATTCATACGTACATAGGGTATGAGATAACGTATAATAACCCATCCTTTTGGCTATGCACTATGCTGGTAAAAAATAGAGTTTTGAAGTCAAAATAAAAAATGGGTAAAATAAAGATAAAATACCTGGCAACCCTTTACTCTGCTTTACTCTGCCCGCGCTTTTCGTCCGTCCAAGGCGGTAAACTTGATTTGTCATGTAATAGTTTGTTATTACTTTAATAATTGATAGATTGAAGTGAATTGTGAATTGAAGAACCCTCACTGAAGAAAATGGATGAGACTTCTAAATACACTGTTTGCGTCGTGGGATACTCCCCAAGATGTAATTGAAAGATTTCGCGGTAAGTTCAGTTACTGATTAAAAAGCTACCTACTCCGCTGGTTACTGATATGCTTAATATTTTTGATTTTCATCATTGGGCCCCTTTTTTACTCTACACCCTAACCAAGCTGTCGTATCTGCGGGGATGTGGCCTCCTGAGCTTTGAGACAGCTGTCCATCCACTTGCAGTGGAAGTTATGCAGTCATGCTTCTGCTCCACCTGCGTCCTAGCGAGTAAATTGTCCTGCTTATGGTGTATTTGTCTTGCTCCAACGGAGATAGAACCATGCTATCAAGGCAGAACCACGAGCAGGACGAATACAGTATTAGCGCAATAAGACCCAGGTGGAGCAAGAGCATCAAACTGCACGGACTGTGTTGCAGTGTCTGGACTGCAGTTTTATACTCAAGTAAATTCCTGGTCATACATCCTGAGCTGAACCAATGACTTCGAAGAAACCGTTCCATCGTTATGCAGCTAGTTGTTAGTGCATCACTCCCCCTGGATGAAGCATGTAGTCAAACCTGACTGCTGTATAGCGTATGACGGTCAATCATAATCATAAGCCATCAGCTGCTGCACAATATTTGACTTTTAAATTGTCAAAAAAAAGCTAAAAGTGATGAAACCTCTTAACTTGTGAGAATTTAATCAACTAACTTATATTAGTACAGTTAAACACAGCTCAATGTAAACCGTCTATGAACTCTTTGACTTTATTAATGCAACTTATGTAATTTCAGATACATCAGAATATGTATTATGGCTGAATACAAATAACGAGCCTTGGGAAGAGGTGGTAACTAAATGAAAAAAAAAATGCTGAAATACCAATTCAAAACTTTCAACAATTCACGAATAAAAATGTGAAAGGTCATTTATATTGGTAATAAACACTATACAGGCGTTGTTACAAAAAGTGTGTCTGAATATACAGAACACAGGATATTCTTAAACTGCTACTGTAGTGAAGGGGTTAGTATACCTACCCAGTTTGCATGCACCCTGTGATGACCAAAGATTTATACATCCATCAGGACTGATTATGTATGAAGAGTTTTAAATTTGATTTTCTTTTGAACTATGATCAAACCCATGTAAGTTTAATAATGTTATTTCAGATTTATCTTTGTACAAAGAACTGGTTTTGTTTTTTTACAAATATTGGGAACCCTTGTTTGTCATGCTCCTAAAGTTGAAGCAAAGTCAACTTACAAATGAAAATGCATTACAAATATTGGAAACATTGAAGACCATGGTAAGAATCTTTTCGTACTTTTGTCATTTCCTTTTTGTCGTTTTTTGTTTTGTTTTTATTTGTTAATATCGTGTACCAACCTACTTGGTAGATAATTATATAGATGAGGGAGCATGGAAGCCCTTGACAGTGCCACTTACGGTATTGCCAAGGGCTCCTTGTCTCAGGGTATTTTTTTATTATATTTAATTTTATTGATTTCAGATAAAAATCACTCAAATTACCCTGTACAACTGGACTACTTAGTTCCACCCCAGAGAAGACTGTCAGGAAAAATAAAATTTTCAAGTTCAGAATCTATAGAAGGACTCATTGTTCAAAAACATGTAAGCAATTTTTACCTGAATATTTAAAAATATATTATAAATTCATACATATCGAGGGTTCACGGGCGACTTGTATTCTTAATATTTTAAATATTATTCAGAAGTTATTTTTTGTGAGGTATTTTGTAAGAAATAAATTTTTAAAGTAGAGGTTACCTGTGTTTCCAAAAATGTCGCTTAATACAAGTCGCCCGTGAACCCTCGATATTATGCTCTTCTATTTTACGATTTGATTGAATTTAGATAATTTATCATATTATGGCTAATAAATTAATCGTTTTCAGAACGCTGGAGATCGACAATGTCATCAAAAAACAAAAGGAGAAATCTGGCAAATATGAGCTTCAGAGCGCCACCACAAAGGGATTCGACCTTCTTTTAAATTTATCATGTCTTTCATGTAAATTACGCAAAGCAACGTCACACTTGTACCTTATCGTACAAAATTTACGGTATTACGACTGGCTATGACTGTAATTTGTAATTTTATTTGGGACATTTACTTTAAAACAAAACAGCTATCGAAATGCATTATCCTGAGTGTCAAAAGAAAATAAAATTGTTAAAAATACGCGTTACATCTAGAATCTTGATTTAGCTTTTAAAATTAATAACTATGTATTACAATGTCCTACTGAGAACTGTAACAGAACAAGGCAATAATAAGGTTAAAAAATAAGTAGAGAAACCATCTTTCTAAAAGTTTTTTGTAATATTTTTTTTTCATCAAAACCAAAAATTTAAAGTTGATATCATTTTCATGCTACAAGTTACGAATCTGTGGCTATAATAACCATTTCAAAACATATCACGTCGAAATTAGTGATGAAGTAAAGTTGGTATCTCTACGTAATTGTTGTAACCAGTTGCCTATGTCACTTAGCTCAGTTGACGGAACAACAATTTATCTTTTTAATTTTAAGCTCACTGCTGGCTGTGGATTTGGTAGTCTTTGAATTGTATACTTTCGTAGATACTTACTTTGTTATGTTTATAGGTATAAGTTTTATTATTTTTGATAAATAAATAAAAAACTGGAACTTTTTTAAGTACTTTTAACTATAAAATTATCGAGTCCTAGAAAAAATATAAGTGAAAGATTCTGTATTTGCCAAGTTAAAAGTGCTGATCATATAAACACGATAATTGTTGTGAAAAATAATTGTATATTTTAAGAAAGAGTGTTAATTTTGTTACAGACTTCCTATTTAGTAGTGATATTATCCAAAAATAGAACAACTTCTTCTTCTCACTCAACACTCTGCACAATAATCAACACACTAATTTTATAGTTTATAGTTATTTAGAGAAAATGTTATTTTATACAGGGTGTTAATTTGGTCGCAGACTTCCGATCTAGGGATTAAATTATTCAAAAAACTGAAGAACTTCGCAAAAAATACTTTTAACATAAACTAGTTGTACTAGCTGTCAAAGTTTGTGTTAAAAGTATTTTTTGCGAAGTTCTTCAGTTTTTGAATAATTTAATCCCGAGATCGGAAATCTGCGACCAAATTGACACCCTGTATAAAATAAAATTTTCTTTAAATAATTATAAAATTTAATTGAAATATACGAATCTTTCATATCAAGTAATTTTCACTTTAATTCAAAAGATTTAAAGATCTTAGCTTAAATAACAGATAATTATCTGAGAGTAATAGTCAATCTTACCATGAAATAGAAACATATTAAATCCAAGAAATAAAGTTATTGGTGTCATGTAGATAAATATTTGGACGGAAAATCATCGTAATCTTAGAAAAAGCCTTAAATTTCAATTCAACAAATATAATTTTTCAAATTTAGAATCGAAACCTCTTGATTCAAGAACGTCTGCTTCTCCATCTAAGTACCAACAAAAGTTGAAACTAAAAATAATATATTTTAATCGAAGAACGTATCAAATTACACCTGATTGATAATTGTGTGATGTAAAATCGTTACGCTCTTGGAATGAGAAATATACTTTTTAAAAAAAGAGTCCACGTGCTATTGTTTCGAGTATTTAGTTGGTTCGTTTAAATGATAAACTTTGAAACATTTTATGTCTTAATCCGAGTAATTTATTTTTTCCTTATATAGGAAACTGGAAATCTCTTGACTGAAATAAGTTTCTTTGATTGAAGAACTATTTTCGTTCTGTGTATGCATTTTGGAGTTACGACCTTTGTAGCGGAAACCATCGATATAAAAAAACGATCAAGGCCCGACGAATATTAGCTCCACGAAAATGTGCCGCAGTACCTCTTCAATGCGTCTCTCTACATTTTTTCTTTATAGTTGTAATTGCTTCTAAACAAACATGGTATTTACCGCATATTTTAACTACATACACTACACACATAACAGATTTATACGAGTACATATATTAAGGAAGCTATTGATAGAAACGTGTTAATAATGATGTTTAGAAAAAAAAATTGCAAAAAAATATAGATTTTCCAAAAAGAAATCCATTGCAGTATTAATTCAAAGATTTATTTAATCTTCTAACAGACTTTTCATTTATTTATTTTAATTTTATTATTAAAAAAAACTATGTAACATAAATAGCTTAGCATGTAGACCTAAGATTCCGCCCTTGGAGATGATTTAAATACACAAACTACTCGTATTATAGTAATAAAAACGTATTATAGTAAAATGAACGCAGTAAAAACTATAATTTACTTTTTTTTTAATGTAATGTGCTGCTTGTACACGAGAATCTAAGAATAATGTAAGAAAAGCTATCCGTAATAGATATGAAGTACCTTTATGCTTTAAATTATTATGGGGAAAGGACGCGAGAATACGTGATACCTAGACTGTTTAATGCTATTCCTTGTAATGAAAATATGTGTAAAGCAAACTTCAAAAGTTAACTTAAAATTGCTTTATTAGAAACTTTTGATGAACAAAGTGTGTGTAAATATAAAACTAAAAATTTTTATTTTATAATAATAACGTCAGAGTATGTTTGAACGGGTCCCGTACGTAGAAGCAAATGACGCTGTGGCGAAACACGCTGTAGTGAAAAAAATCAATGTGGCAAGCGAAAAACCATTGGAGCGAATGACGCAGAAGCGAATGACGCTGCAGCGACTGACGCTGTGGCAAAAAAAAAATATATTAATTTGAAAACTTAAAGGTAAAGTTAAAATAATGATAGGACGCGGACACAAAATATGTAAAAAACATTTTATTTATTTATTAATTAAACCTCAGACTAAAAAGTTTTTGAAATCTTAAAAAAATACTCTCATGAAAGTGTTCTGTCAGGTCAATTGTCATTTCGTTTGTTTATAAACAACTCAAGGTAACACCAAAAAGTGTGTGAGCATGTGACGTCACAGGGATACAAATGAAGGTTATTGTCTTTTTCCTATTTTTAAACTCAATCTTTTACTTTTTCGAGTGGGAAATAAAAAAATATGGCTTTAAATCAAAATAAATAAAAATTATTTATTTCAGACAACTTCAGTCCATATTTTGTTAGTAACAATTTTTGCTTATAAACTATGTTAGTAGGCATTACACAAGAATAGAATAGAATATAATTTTTAATTAATAAATAAAGCTTAAATTTAGAATTTGGAATTTCAAAAATTGATTAAAAACATAATTATTTGCCAAACATTAAATAATAATAAAATTAATAGTAAGACTTGGCAAGCTCACCGCTCTGCGAGAACATGCAGTTCGGTAAACCGCCAAGCAGCACGGAGTCCACTCTATCTATTACGGATACGGCAAGCCTGCGTAGCTATAGGTAGTTTAAAATAAATATCATAAGAAAAACCACCATCACATTTTTACACAGACTTCACATATATTTCTTATCGACAGCTTTGACATAAAAAGAAAAACAAAATAGATTTAAAAAGAGTTCCCAACATCCTCCGGGCGCAGAGCTGCGTACGCGCAGCACAAAAATATACGTATAACATAAAATACACGAATAAAAGTAATATAATTCAAAATGTTAACCTATCTGGTATCTTAACATGCCGACCAGAACGTGTGATTTGAGTATGACGTGCATTGCCCAGGTCTATATCATTACTGGACAACTCTAAAGGGTATAAACTCTGAAAAGCTCTTAATTTTTCCCCTGTAGTAGTCTTAACTCGAGCTACTCTCACGACGCCGTCAACACCCTGGCAGATATCCATAACTATACCTAGAGGCCACTCTACACGCTTCTTATCGGTTTTGATAAGGATTACATCCCCCGATACAGGCCATCTCACGCCTATTGTTGGACTTTTGTTTCAATAAACTTAAGTATTCGTCTCTGAAACGCTACTTTAAATCAACGCACAACTTAACAACATAGCGCCAACGTGAAGTTAGAATCTTGCCATCGATAAGACCGATGTCTAAGTTTGAACTGTCGGTTTTAGAAAGTTGTAAAAAAGAAGCTGGCGTCAGAGGTACGAAATTTTCCGTGCTATCTGCAATGTATGTGAGAGGACGAGCATTTACAATAGCCTCTACTTCGGTTAGTACAGTGACCATCTCTTGAAAACCGAGAGCGGCTCTACCTAACACGCGTCGAAGAACATCCTTTACCACTCTCACTTATGTCAAACGGGCTAAGTCTTCTAGGAATAGTACATAAATTCAGACTATCCAGTTGCTGTATCCAGTCCATAAAATATTTATTTAATTCATTCGGCAAAGGTTCATCCCAATCTACATTTAGTAACCAACATTTCTGAATCATGATTTTAGGCAGAATAGTGGCAGGGCAAAGAAAACCCAGTGGGTCAAATATGCTTTGAGCAATTGATAAAACGTACCTCTTCGTTATTTTTTTATCAGATTTAGAGATTTAGGAGGTAATTTGCACTTCAATTCATCGTTACGTGGATCCCAACAAAGACCTAAAACTGATGTCGAAACCACATCATTGTCTACCATGTTCGGCCCAGTGACCCAAGATCTTAATCCGTGGGAGAGCCATGCTTCGGCACGAATGGGCCGGCTCGACCGGAGTGATACCACGGCCTCACAGAAAACCGGCGTGAAGCAACGCTTGCGTTGTGTTTCGCCGAGTGAGTGAGGGTACCGGAGGCCCAACCCCCCCCCCCCCCCCAATGATAGCGCAGTTACCAAATATGTTACCCCAGGAGGGTACCAGCTGCGCTAGCGCTGGAGAATCCCTCTCTGGACGTCCATGCTCAAGATACAATGTGCCTGAGCCTGGACGTCCAGGCCGCCCCTCGTCGTACTCTGGGGGGGGCATAATAGCGCTCCATCATCCAGTTGCACAAGGGAAGGGCAAAAACACCTTGGCACCCCCTGCCACGCTGGCCGTGGACTTCTGCAACATCAGGGGCTTACACTCAAACATTAATGCTGTTCACTACCACCTAGAGACAGCAAAGCCGGCCTTGCTCTTCCTGACCGAGACACAGATATCGTCCCCAGCAGACACATCATACCTCTCCTACCCTGGGTATGGACTGGAACACTCCTTCGTGCCTAGGGCTGGAGTGTGCGTGTACGTTAGAGACGATATCAGTTCTCGCCGTCTCAGCAACCTTGAAGGTAGGGACCTCTCCACCATATGGCTACGTGTAGACGGCGATGACCATCCCCGCGTCTATTCGTGCCTATATAGGTCCCATACCGGCGATGGCGAAACTGACCGACTCATTGAGCACATCCAAATGGCTGCAGATACTGTGCAGCAGCAGATCCCATCCGCTGAGATCGTGGTACTCGGTGATTTTAACGCCCACCACGCCGAATGGCTCGGTTCTAGCAAGACCGATCATGCGGGGAGATCTGTTCACGACTTCGCCCTGGCATATGGTTTGACACAACTGGTTACTACGCCCACGCGAATCCCAGATGTGGAGAACCATGAACCTTCACTGTTGGACCTTCTGCTGACTTCTCATCCGGACGGCTACCAAGTATCCGTTGACGCCTCACTCGGCTCTTCGGATCACTGCCTTATCCGGAGTACGGTGCCACTCACGTGCCCGCCGCGACCGCGAGCCGCCTGTCGCCGTCGTGTGTGGCATTACAAGTCAGCAGATTGGGATGGGATGCGGTCTTTCTTTGCGTCCTACCCTTGGGGGCAGGTTTGCTTTACGCCGGATGATCCCAACTTCGCTGCCGATTCTGTCGCTGATGTGGTGCTGCAGGGTATGGAGCTTTTTATCCCATCCTCAGTGGTCCCCATTGGCGGCAAATCCCAGCCTTGGTTTGGTCGGTCCTGCAAAAAGGCCTCTCGCCGAAAGCAGGAATGTTACCAAGCCTGGGCAAATGCGGCGAAGGTACGGGATGAAAAGACCAGCGTATTAAAAAAGGAGTTTAACTTTGCCTCCAGGTCCTTCAAAAGAGACATTGCCAGGGCAAAGTCAGCGCACATAGGCAGAATTGGCGAGAGACTAGAGCGTCTTCCTTCGGGAAATCGTGCGTTCTGGTCTCTGGCCAAAGCTGTCCACATCATTTCCACCACTGCACATGGGAAATGATTCATTGGCCCACGACGCAAAGGAGAAAGCCGATCTTCTAGGCAAACTCTTTGCGTCCAACTCAACGTTGGATGACGGGGGAAACGAGCCGCCGACCATACCGCGGTGCACGAGCTGTATGCCGGATATCCGGTTCCACCAACGCTCAGTGCGTAAAGCACTTTTTTCCCTCGACATTCATAAGTCGAGTGGGCCCGACGGAATCCCTCCTATCGTGTTGAAGGTGTGTGCTCCAGAGTTGGTTTTTCGGCTCTCATACTCCACTGGCGTAGTCCCGAAGTCATGGAAGACAGCTTTGGTGCACCCGATCCCTAAAAAAGGTGACCGCTCGAATCCGTCCAACTACCGGCCGATAGCCATAACCTCCTTATTCTCAAAGATAATGGAGTCCATTATCAACAGCCAGCTCCTTCGGTATCTAGAGGACCGCCAGCTGCTTAGTGACCGACAGTACGGTTTCCGTAAGGGCCGGTCCGCTGGTGATCTTCTTGTCTACCTGACACATCGTTGGGCACAGGCGATCGAGACTAAGGGGGAAGCTTAGGCCGTTAGTTTGGACATAGCGAAGGCCTTCGATCGGGTCTGGCACAAAGCACTTCTTGCGAAGCTTCCTTCTTATGGGCTTCCCGAGGAATTATGCAAATGGGTCACTAGTTTTCTTGCAGACAGAAGCATAAAGGTCGTAGTCGACGGTGCATGCTCAGATTCTATGTCTGTGAATGCTGGTGTCTCTCAAGGCTGTGTGCTTTCGCCTACACTGTTCCTTCTGCATATCAATGATATGCTGCAAATCAGCAGCACTCATTGTTATGCGGATGACAGCACAGGTGATGCCTTCTATACCGGCCGTGCCAACATTTCTCGGGAAAACGTCATCGAGAGCCGAAACAAACTTGTGTCGGAAATTGAGGCCTCTTTAAAGAAAGTCTCAGAATGGGGTCGACTTAATTTGGTCCAATTTAACCCCACTAAGACACAAGAATGTGCGTTCACTGCCAAGAAAATGCCATTTGTCGTATCACCTCGTTTTGAGGACACTCCCCTAAATGCCTCAGCTAGTATCGGAATTCTTGGTGTCGACATATCGAGTGAAGTCCAGTTCCGTGGCCATCTAGAGGGTAAGGCTAAATTAGCCTCGAAGAAGCTTGGTGTGCTCAATAGATCGAGACGGTATTTCACTGCGGCGCATCGCCTGCAACTTTATAAGGCGCAGGTTCGGCCTCATATGGAATACTGTTCTCATCTCTGGGCAGGGGCACCCCAGTACCAGCTTCTCCCTCTGGACCGCATTCAACGAAGGGCAACTCGAATCGTCGACTGCCAGGATATTTCAGATCGGCTTGACTCCCTGGCGCTGCGTAGAGATGTAGCCTCGCTCTGCATTCTCTATCGCATGTACAATGGGGAGTGCTCCGAGGAATTGTTCGGATTGATCCCTGCCGCCTCTTTCCGCCATATAGATGGGCAATCTACCCAATCTACCGGGTAGATTGGGAATATTCCCAATATCTACCCATAAATACCTTCCCAGTGGGTATTTATCAGGGTATATAAACTTATGAGAGTTATAATTTTTTGTTTTAAATCTCAGTTCAGAACTCTTAGTATAATAATTAGCTTAAGTTATTCTTATGTAATTCAGTAACTTATTTAAATAACAACCTAAAAATATACAACATTTTTCAGTTTCCCATACTAAATCTGAATAGTGAATTTTTTTCACACTTGTATAACAAGTCTTGAATATGCTATTTTTAATTACCGAGTTGGATGAAGTTATTTTCTAGTAAAAAAATGACATCTATTATAAAATCCAACATGGCGGCCATGCACTTTTCGAAAAATATCGATATGGGTGTCATTTTCTTAGTTTTGTGGGGGTGATAATTGGCCGTAGTTATGCTATAACGATCCAACTGACTTTAAAGTAACTAAGGGATAATGTACTTTTTGTCAGAGGCATGAAGTACATTATCCCTTACTTACTTTAAAGTCAGTTGGATCGTTATGGCATAACTATGCCCAATTTTAAAAAAACGGGGGTGTAAAGGCGCGGCGTTCAGGGAGTGAGCCGCGGTGTGCGGGGTGGTGTGGTACGGGGTGGGGGGGGTGAGGAATACGGGTGAAGGCGAGGGATGCGAGGGGTGAGGAGCAATGTTCGGGGGACGGGCGCGAGGTGCGTGGTGCGGGGAGAGGAGCGGGGTGCGGGGGAAGTGAGGAGCGGAGTGCGGGTGGGTGAGGCGCCCGATTCGGGGGTGAGGAGCGGGGTGCGACGAGGTGAGGCGCGGGGTGCAGTGGTGTGAGGCGCGACATGAAGGGGTAAGGCGCGGGGTGCGGGGGGGTGAGGTGCGGGGTGCAGTGGTGTGAGGCGCGGGATGAAGGGGGGTGAGACGCGGGGTGCAGTGGTGTGAGGCACGGGATGAAGGGGTAAGGCGCGGGGAGCGGGGGGTGAGACGCGGGGTGCGGGTGGGGGGAGTGCGGTGTGGGGGGTGAGGTGCAGGGTGCGGGGGCTTGAAGCATGAGGTGCTGGGTGGGTGAGGCGCGGGGTGCGGGGGGTGAGGCACCGGGTGCCGGGGGGTGAGGCACAGTGTGCGGGGGGTGAGGTGCGGGGTGCGGGAGCTTGAGGCGCGGGGTGCCGGGGGGGTGAGGCACGGGGTGTGGGGGTGAGGCACCGGGTGCCGTGGGGGGTGAGGCGCAGGGTGCGGGGGGGGGGCGAGCTGCGGGGTGCAGGGGGTGAGGCGCGGGGAGCTTCCTTCTTTTCTCACGGTACAACGATACAGGATGGAATTTTGTAACCTCACCTGAAGGGAAAGTACTTGAAATACTGGAGATATTACTTAAAGGAAACATTCCTTAATTTTTTTAAAGTAGCAAAACTATATTCGAAGGTTTTTGAAAATACGCTTGAGACACCCAGGAATCGAACCGGCTGCTATCTTGGATTAAAAAACTGATGTCATTTTTCATAATCAGAACCTCGAAAAGTACATGTCTGCTTTATTTGGATGGAGTGGATTACATTTTCTTACTCAGCACTTCAAAAATCCTCATTTACAACACGTTATGCTCAAAAGGGGGAAGGGGGTTCAGAAAAAATTACGAAATATCACAAGGGTGGACTGAGATATCACGTGTATTTATTTTTTCGTTGATCGCGCGATTTCTAGAGTAACGCGGATATCACACTAAGGCGGAATTCGGACGGGAGCGCGGAGCGACGAAATTCGCATGCGGCAGCGATCCGCTCCACCGGACGGTTTCCGTCGGAATTTCGTCGAAAGCTGCAGTGCACGACGAAAGCGCGGATTCCGCGCCACCGCCGGGCGGTTTCCGTCCGAATTTCGTCCGAAGTTGCGGTGCACGACGATTTTCGTCATACGTTTATCTAATATTCGAACGTGTATGTATGTAACAAGGGTTGTTTTTGTTTGTAACAAGCTCAGAACAAGAATAGGTATAGAAACTGAATTCCATACAATACTCCTTCCAAAAAGCAGGGTAGTACTTTATCCTATATATACGTATACATCTTTATCAACAGAGGTCAACCTTGAATGGTAAGTCGCGATGGTTTCATATAACTATGTTTTCCGTCCAGTCTAACTTGACCTATGCGTATGCAAAACCACAGCGTAAAGATTCAATCACGGAAAAACAGCAAGCAAACTCAGTAAATCGAAGCTACAAAATGTATGTTATAGAATAACGAAACGGGTTTGATTAATAAATATATTAATTTCTTAATATTTCTTTGCAAATTATCAGTATTATAAACGCAAATTGCCCGTTTTTTCATGTTAAACAACTTTCGCGTAGCAGGAGTACTTTACTTACTGTTATCTTTGTGTTCTGTGGCATTCCACGTCACAGCGTTTTGATTAGAACAGAGTTGATAGTGAAGTCGCTTCTACTTCATTTTTTAACGAAAATATTTTTTACTACCGCAAACATTCTTAGAAAAACATCGAAGTGAACTATATCTTCATTAGCTGGAGGGCCCGGCTTCGCTCAGGGAGTTGATGTAAGATCGTCTGGTAGTTGGAACAAAAGATAAAAAAAAAATCTAAGAGGTTTTTTTTATTGAATCCTTAGTCTAACAATTCACATATCTGGTTCATTAACAATATTTTTCGTTTTCAGGGTATATTATTATTTTAGAATTCCCTACCTCATCCCCCGCACCCCGAGCCTCACCCCCTCCCGCTCCCCGAGCATTTATTTAATAACACAAGTTACAAGTCAGTGTATATAACATAATATAAATATAACATCATATACCTACTTAGGATTATTATTTCATTATTACATTATTTCGTTACAAATAATAACATTATTGAGTAAATCACATATTATAACATTTATTATGCGATAGTAGGTACCACACACTCTGTCAGTCTCTGGTTCTCATAGTACAAAAAAAAAGTAGAGACGACTCTATTTGTTGTCCTACCGACCTTGTTATAAGCAGTAGTTCTGTTTCGTTTTTGCGCGGATCGCGCGCGAATCGCACCTCCGGACGGAGAAGCGGCGTCAGTGTGTGGCACCCAGCGAATCTTACCGCGTCGCCATCCGGGAGCGCGGATCCGTCGTGCGAATCGCGCCTCCGGGCGGAGAAGCGGTGCCAGTGTGTGGTACCCAGCGGTTTTTGTATACAAATCAACATTTTACAGTACAAAGTTTAAATCCGCTCCACCGCAATTCGCCGCGGTGAGCGGAGCAGTGTGTTTTCCGCCTAAGTTCCAAACGTCGGACTGGTGTTGTTATGTTATTTTTAACTCATCCCAAGGTTCGAAACGGCTTCACTTCAGGCAGTAAAAACAACCTGCAATCTTAATGCCTGTCTGGACTTTTTATCACGGTGCTTAATTTTCCAGAATTACATTACATTATACCTGTATTTAAAGATAATATTTTGTACCAAAAAATACACGTGATTTTGAGTAGGGGGAGGGGGGGTAGCCTAAAACCTCACTACGTATCATCAGGGGAGAGGGGGGGGGGGCTAAAAAGTTTCTAAAAAACATCACGTGAATAATGGACGACCCACTGTATGCCAAGAACCCTTCGGATCGGAAATTTTAAGCTAAGCTTAGAGATCGATGCGTTTCGATATTCTAAATACCAGACTAACACTCCCGAGTGTCAATTATTTCTAGTTTTTGAGAAAAAAATCCAAAGTTAGCCAATGTGTTTTATTTAGAAAATATAACAAAAAAAAATGTTTTTCCGGAATAAACTATGCGTCCGTGAAGCTGTTTAAGTCAAATTATAGAGCGTTTAAAACAACATTTATTGATATGTACAGCTAGTCGAAAACGCACGCGTAACGTTTTATTTTAAACAATATTTGAAGTTAGTAGCACCCAGAAATCTACTTAGAATGTAGAAAATTAAGTTGTGCGTCGTCACAAAAAAACGAAACGAAAAAATATCGGAGATACTCGTTAGTATGTTAAGTTGACTGAACATTTTGACTAGCAATATTTTAATTAAGTTTTTGCTATAAAGATTCATTAGGCGCAGTAAACAAAATCAAAGTCTTTGATTTTCGTATGCCTGCGTATAAGAGTGGTGTTTATGTGTGAGTTATGTGCGTAAGCTTGTGGCAATTTATATTATTGAATTTTTTATATAATAATAATAATAATTCTTTATTTCGAACAAAAATAGTAGGCCTAGTCGCCAGAAATAAATGAATAAATAAAAAAATAAATAGGATTGAGTAGGTAATTGTTTTTTAGGAGGAGTAACAAAATTGGCGTAGGACCCGTTAACTAGGGAGTCTACTCATGGCAAAACAGATTGAATGAAAAGTCCAAATTTGTTTTTGTACTGAACAAAATTTATTCGATGAATTTTGACAATTTGTGACGACGCACATCTTAATTCTGTACATTCTAAGTAGATTTCTGAGTACTACTAACTTCAAATAGTGTTTAAAAAAAAACGTTACGCTTGCGTTTTCGACTAGCTGTGCATATCAATAAATGTTGTTTTAAACGCTCTATAATTTGACGTAAACAGCTTCACGGACGCATAGTTTATTCCGGAAAACATTTTTTTTGTTATATTTTCTAAATAAAACATATTGGCTAACTTTGGATTTTTTTCTCAAAAACTAGAAATAATTGTCACTCGGGAGTGTTTGTCTGGTATTTAGAATATCGAAACGCATCGATCTCTAAGCTTAGCTTAAAATGTCCGATCCGAAGGGTTCTTGGCATACAGTGCGACCCCATATTAATATTTTTTGAAAAATGCATGACCGCAACCTTGGATTCAAAAACAGATGTTTTTTATAATGTAATCAGCACCCCACAAACCTAATAAAATGATATGATAAGTCAGTTCCTGCGCTTCAACCATGGTATCTTCGAAATATTGCTTTATTCTCGATACTGAATAATTTTGCTTTATTCTCGATACTGAGGTAGTTCATACTTACTTCAAAATTACAAAAATACGAAGTAAAAGCAAATAAAATTAAGACTTTATTTTTAAACGTCAGTTAAATTTTATATACCCAGCGATTGGGTATATAACTGGGTATATTCCCATAAATACCCAATCTACCCTATAAATACCCTCCCGGGTAGATAGGGTATGGGAAGATTGCCCATCTCTATTCCGCCATCGTTCTACGCGACAACATATTCATCCCCATCACATAGATGGTTGGCAGTCCACAACTGTGCGTTTCACTAGAAACTTTCTGCCTCGCACAACCAAACTGTGGAATGAATTATCGCCTGCGGTATTTCCGGACCGATACGACATTCAAACCTTCAAGAAAAGAGCGTACTCCCAAATCAAAGGCCGGCAACGCACTTGTGACTCCTCTGGTGTTGCGGGTGTCTATGGGCGGCGGTAATCGCTTACCATCAGGTGATCCGTCTGCTCGTTTGCCACCTCTGCCATAAAAAAAAAAAAAAATCTTAGTTCAAACTTCCCATCCCACATAATCGTCTTTGCTTTCTCTATAAAATCTCGCATCTCCTCTTCATTTCTAACACTCAATACACAATTATCTACGTAAAACGAGGTTCGTAAAGAAGCAGCAATCTCACAATCATACTTTTGTAAATGATATAGGATAGTATCGGATAGAAGATAGGGACTGGTAGTCATGCCAAAAACAACGCGCCTATGTCGATACGTTTTCAAAACTCTTGGATTTTCATCAATATCACGCCACCAGAGAAACTTTAAATAATTACGGTCCTCGGGGTGCAACGAAATTTGCAGAAAAGCCTTTTTAATATCTGCCGTAACTCCTATTTGATGTTTTCTAAACTGAATTAACAAGCGTGGGATCAACTCAATTAAATTAACTCCCTTTTCTAAACATGAGTTTAATGAAAACCCATTTTGTCCATCGCAGAAGCATCGAACACAGGTCTAATCTTCGTAGTCGCGCTGGAGTCTTTAATGACCGCGTGATGCGCCATATAATGACCAGTTTCCTTATCATCATCAACTTCCTCTTCTATTATTCCACAGTCTTGCCATTCCCGAAAAACTGCATTATAGTCATCAAAAATACCTATACGTGTTAACCTAGACGAAGTCCACTTCAGACGCTGCAATGCTAAACCGTAATTTGGCTCTATGTTCTTCGATTTCCAAGGTAGCCTGACTTCGTACCTACCTTCAGCATCTACACTAATAGTGCTATTAAAAAACTCGTTTATCTCTGACTCTATCACTTTCTGACCTTTAACTTCAGCGTCATCTCTAATTCCTAGCGTCTCTAACCTCCAGAAGTTCTCAACATTTTCAACGCCAAAAGAAGCATGCAGAGTGTTTACGCCATCCCCTGAGCAATACACGCCAACCGCGGGGCCTAGCACGGTCCATCCAAGCTTGGTCTCCATGGCCAGGAGGCTGTCGTCAACACGTTCTAATCGGCCGGTCAGCAGAGTACCTAAAACATCAGAACCAATTAGCAACCCAACGTCAGTTTGATCGTCAATACAATCAGTTAAACATATGCCTTTCTGTCTAAGTTCGTCTACGATACTTCCATTTCGAAGCTTAGGCAGATATCCACAGAGTACTGGCTGCTCCAATGCTTTCAACTCGCAGCTAAACTTTTTGTCTAAGCTTGAAATATTAAGATTGAACATCTTATATTCACGTTTCTTAGTTACAGACCCTCCAAACAAGTTTTGACTGAAAGATTGCTCGCCAATAGGATCCAGCTTCAATCTCATTATGACGTCAGTCTTAACAAACGTTCTCTGTGCTCCCGAATCTAACAAAGCTCTAACTGGAATAACCTGCCCTCCATTACAAATGTTTAATTTCAACGTTTGCAGTAAAACGGTTCTTTTCTCCTCAGTTTGGCCTGATACCGTCTGCTTATTCATTGATTCGGTAGGTTCGTTTCTAGAGACAGAGGCTTCAGTCTTAGGTAAATCGCCGCACATTAATGTGTAGTGTCTTCTACTACAAACAACGCATCTTGGATATTTTCGACATTTTCGAGCGATATGACCTATCTTTAGACAAATCAAGCAGGCACGATTTTTCTTCAAAAACTCTTTTCGCTCCTCTAAACTCATTTTCATAGCCATCGAGCATTCGGAGCTAACATGAAAACCTTTTTCGCACCAGATACAAATCTCTTTAATGTCATCGCTCTTCTTTTCGATCTTTTTTTCATCTTTTTTAACAGAAGTTGTCAAACATGACGCAGTAGGTAAATTTTGACAACTTGTTTCATTTGAATTCAAACGAGCCACACGAATTCTTTCCTCAGACTCAACTTCCAATCTTACAAATTCCAATAGCTGAGAAAGTGGCATATCTTTCTTTTCTGTATGCAAACACGATCTATCCCAGGCTCTCAAAACGTCATCTGGAAGAGTTGAATCCACTAGAGGATACAAAAAAGAAGCATATTTATCTTGGGCGAGCCCGAGCGACTCCAAAGCCAATATTTGTGTCATTAGTCGGTCATATAAGGTTCTAGTCGAATGTCTGGACACATTTTTAGATACAACTAATTGCAACAGCTCTCGCACATAATAATCTATGATTAGCTCATCTCTAACAAACCGCTGTTATAACTGGCCCATAGCTTTTGTGTAGTTTTCACCGCATGGCGGGAAGCTCTCAACTAACTCTCTCGCTGGAGAGCCTCTTTCCATGGCTTGTAATAAGAAATGCATTTTATCGTCGTCGTTCAGTTCCCCATCTTCGTGTATCTTACGAAACTGCGACCAAAAACCAATCCAATGTTTAATTTGGCCATCAAAAGTCGGCAGTTCAAATCTCGGCAACTTTAAAAACCGACGCGCTAACTTCTTGGACACACCGCCTTCTGATTCACCCGCACCCTTAACAGTCTCAACATCTGAACCTTTTTGCGAAGATTGAGATCGGGTGGAGCTCAATAACGGCAACGCCTTTTCTCGTAACGTAAACCACCTTTCGGTATAAACTTCAGCACTATCTAAATCCTGCTCCATTGCAGCCTCGTCGCGCTCTTCCAAATCTAACCATAAGGTCATAATTTTATTATTTACAACCTCCAACTCATTGTTATGCTTGGAAAGTGTATTATACAAGGCAGCAATACTTATCTTGTCTTTGCGCTCTATTGCTTGTTGAAGTTTATCCGCATAGGGTAAAAGATCGGCGTAATATTTTCCGCTCAACTTTTGCACGATCCATGGTTCGTTTTATAGAATACTCCTTACGGTCGCCAAATATTACGGATACGGCAAGCCTGCGTAGCTATAGGTAGTTTATAATAAATATCATAAGAAAAACCACCATCACATTTTTACACAGACTTCACATATATTTCTTATCGACAGCTTTGACATAAAAAGAAAAACAAAATAGATTTAAAAAGAGTTCCCAACACTATCACCAATCATCTTCAGAATCCTGTTCGCGCTCCCCCGCCCACGCCGCACAACTGAAGCTACTTTTTTGCGCATTATTGCGTAAAAATCGTCCGTGCTGGCGTCAGCAAACATGCCAGAAGCACTGCATATAAAAATATCTCGAAATGGTTTTTTTATTTTCATACCTTACAAAAAATTTTGCATGCCCAATTAAACAAATATTATGGATGAAGTGAGAAATTCCACAAAACAAACAAACTTGAAGTTCGTCAATCAAAAACGCGGGTAAGTAAAAATATATTTATTAAGGGTCGACCGTCATTTAAAGACAACGTACAAAAGTAATTTCATACAGTTAAATACAACTCTCGCAACGTCATTCGAAGGTTTGTTGTAGACCAAGTAAATATATGTACTCGTATATTGTAATGAAAAATGGAAAACACAAAGATACAGCACATACATAAGTGAAAACCTTGCTATGCTTAACAGACAAGTTTTAGGAAATACAATACATAAATGTTTTAACAAAATCACCGAACTATTTAAACTGGGGCTTCCACTCATGAAACTGAACAACTTTCCCCAAAGAACCCTTCATTAATTCGCGAAGAATTTTTTGTCAATAGTATGTAACGTTGTTTTCCCTAAATAAAGATGTGCTGAAAATTGTTCAGTTTTAGTTTCAATTCACAGTTTAAGTAGTTGCAACTAATTTTGTTAAATTTATACAAGGAGAAATAAAAAAATTACACAATCTCGTGATATTTTTGAATGACTCAGTAGTTAGTGCTCCTGACTACTAATCCGAAAGTCGTGGGTTCGATCCCCACCCAGGGCAAACATTTCTGTGATGAGCAGATTTATTTCCTCTGTATTTGGGTATATTAATATATATCTACGTATGTATTTAAAAGTATTACGTCATTCGCTCCAATGGCTTTTCGCTCCAGCGTACCACATTTTTTAGGGTTCCGTAGCCAAATGGCAAAAAACGGAACCCTTATGGATTCGTCATGTCTGTCTGTCTGTCTGTCTGTCTGTCTGTCTGTCTGTCTGTCTGTCTGTCCGTATGTCACAGCCACTTTTTTTCCGAAACTATAAGAACTATTCTGTTGAAACTTGGTAAGTAGATGTATTTTGTGAACCGCATTAAGATTTTCACACAAAAATAGAAAAAAAAAACAATAAATTTTGGGGGCTCCCCATACTTAAAACTGAAACTCAAAATTTTTTTTTTCATCAAACCCATACGTGTGGGGTATCTATGGATAGGTCTTGAAAAATGATTTTGAGGTTTCTAATATCATTTTCTTCTAAACTGAATAGTTTGCGCGAGAGACACTTCCAAAGTTGTAAAATGTGTGTGTCCCCCCCCCGTAACTTCTAAAATAAGAGAATGATAAAACTAAAAAAAATATATGATGTACATTACCATGCAAACTTCCACCGAAAATTGGTTTGAACGATATCTAGTAAGTAGTTTTTTTTAATACGTCATAAATCGTAAACCGCAATCTACCTTTCATTCAAGTTACAACGAACTACAAAAACTTTTATATTATGTTACTTGCTGCTACGGAACCCTTCATGGGCGAGTCCGACTCGCACTTGGCCGCTTTTTTTTTTCACAGCGTCATTTGCTTCTACGTACGGGACCCTGTTTGAATACCTAACTAAGTATAGACATTTTACATGCTTGCAACTTAATTTTTATTATTGGAGTGCATTTATTTCGCCAAAAAACTGTTTCACAGTTTGGCGATAAACTATTATATGTAAAAAGTTTGTAATCTTCTTGAAAAAAAAAATATATGAGAACGACATCTATAAACAAACATAAAAAGTATGTTATTTTTGCTCTTGCACGGTAAATCTACGTAATCCTAATAAAATAGTAGAACTTTACTGTCCGCCACTCGGGCCACTGAATAGTAAGTTCAATAATATCGAACGCAAAATGGGGTGGTATTAGGCCCAACAAAAAACTGTTGTTGTGGGTGCCTATATTGTGAAAGCGTTACGGTTTATATGGTTCATTCCAATCAAAAAAAGCAAAACGTAAATAAACTTACTATGGAACTGACACATGTCAATGTCATCTGCATACTACGCTTATTTACCTTTTGCTTTTTTTTGATTGGAATGAACTATACATATATTTTACTAGCTTTCCGCTCACGGGTTCGCTAGCAAACTATTTTTGGTTATCCCATGGAAACCACCTGAGGAATCGGGATCATAGGTACATGCATTATAAATTTGGTAAAGATTGGTTGAGCTGTCAAGAGGAATCGGACAAACAAACTAACACATTTTATCATTAATACAGAATGTTAAAAAAGTGCGTTTGAGATTTTAAGGGGTTACACAGAATCAAGTATAGAATACAGGAAAAATATTCAAAAAATCCGCTCTTAATTTTTTGTTTCAGATCCCCATACTAAATCTAAGTAATGAATCAAGAGTTTGTATGAAAAAGTAAAAAAAAATTTGAAGAGCGGATTTTTTAAATATTTTTCCTGAGTAACCCCTTAAAATCTCAAACGCACTTTTTTAACACCCTGTATAAATGATGAAATGTGTTAGTTTGTTTGTCCAATTCCTCTTGACAGCTCAACCAATCTTTACCAAATTTATAACGCATGTACCTGTGATCCCGATTCCTACGTATTACGATTACTATGTAAGTAGACTAAAATGGATGTGCATCACTGAATTGTACGTTATTTTTGAACAATAAACACCTAGGTTGGTAAAATTATAGGTATACATATATGTATATTATTGCAATTAGAAAAATAATAACCAGTTTAACAAAGAATACACCCGTTTGCATACAATGTATCATATTATATCAATTTGAAGATCAAGATGAATCTGACGACACTTTCTCTCTATAATTCGATTAAGCCTTTTGGTTATCGACGGTAACAATTAAATGGACATACATACACCCAAAAAGTTTTGCCCTCCGCTTTGATAGTCCGGTAAATATAAATTTAACTTATCAAAATTAACAGAAACAAAAGGATTTATTGTGGACGACAGGAGTGTTCAGTTCAGCCAATTTGAGTGAAATGAAACAACAAATGTACAAGTCTGAATGAAACCTGTGGACGAAGCAAGGGCTCCTGTAACTGTTTCACAATATAAACTGTCCTAACCTAACCAAAATAACAAATGAACTACCTATTTCATCAGTTAGTACAAAATTCGGTAAACTTTATTTAAATTAGGTCAGCTTGCCTTTGCAGCAATAGTTTCGTCGTCCACTCAATTTTCGTCCAAACGTTTAGTCACCAACTGAAAAACCTATTAATCTTTTGAACGCAAGAGATTTTTACGAAAACTTGCCCTAGACGCCAAGCGTATTAAAACTGATCTTTAGTATACGTAGATTAAAACAGATTTTATTCAATTAATATACAATTATAAAATATATAAAAAATCAAGGTTTAAGAAATTAATATAATAATTCTGCTCTATCATTTTTCTCATTAAATATTAACTAATTCACTTAGATTAGTTTATCTCCAGGATTTCAACGCCTTTAGATGTCCTCGGCGTCTTAGGCAAGTCGGTGATTGGCGCCTAGATGACGCTGGCGTTCAAAAGATTAATGGAAAATTAACTTCATTGAGTAAATTCATTTATGATGATATTAAAATATTTTAATAATAATCTTATTATTTAATGTTACAAGTATTTTATGTATTGTTTAAAAATGTTTTATACGAATTTTGATTAAATATTAATACTTTATTTATTTTGATTTGTTTTTAACATTATTATTGTTATTATAGCTGTATAGGACTATTTATATGTGACTAACTTTTGCCCGCAGCTCCACCTACGTGGAAATCGCTTTTAGGGTTCCGTACCCAAACGCCAACGCGGCCCTATTACTAAGCCTCCGCTGTCCGTCCGTACGTCTGTCTGTCAGCGGGCTGTATCAGTTGACATTTAGTAGACAGTTGAAATTTTCAGTGTGTGTATTAATAATGGCAACAGGTAGACACTTGAAATGCCCAAAGAGTTTGTTTTATAGTCGCTAAAAAAATTAAGGGAGTCCCCATGCAAGAGACGTGTTTTTTTAGAGTTTCTTGTACGATGGTTCCGTACCATCGCGACCCTTCATGCGCGAGTCCGACTCGCACTTGACCCGTTTTTTATGACTGTCGTTGAGGGTGTGATGAGAGAGAGATGGCTCGCGAGCAAGTATATGAGTTTTTCGGGATAAAACTATATATGGACGCCCTGTATCTAAACTCTTTGCTACATTTCAGTGAAATGGGTTGAGTAATTATAGCAATAAATATCGTTGCTTTGTTTGTAAGTTTAATTATTTTTGGGTTACCGGTGTCATTCCCGAAGCAATTCAATATTTTATAGCCCATCATGTCACTTTCCACTCCTGTACTATTTCTAAGCAAAAATCACGTTGCCCCGTTACGACATGAAAGAAGGACAAACAATCAAACTCAGTTTAGCATTTATAATATTAGTAAGGATTATTTTTACAATTATTTTGACTACAATTGAGATTATACTTGATCTTCCTACTATTATACAGAGTTAATGATAATTCGACGCGAATATTTAAGGGCTTATAGAGGAGGTCATTAGCAATCAATTTAACCCTGTAATGTATTATGCAAAAGTGAACCATTTACGAGAAATGTTTTTTTTTAAACTCCAGATTGTCACAATAAAAAATAATAATTAAAAAATAATCATATTAAAAAAAAAATCTTTTTAAAAATGGATTACGTAGAAGACATGTTGTTACTTTACAATCAGCAGTTAAATACTAAAAATATCCACAAATATTCTGAAGTAAGAGCATAAATAACAAAAATTTTACATTTTTTTTTTAATTTATTGAACAAAATAGAGGGTTTTCTAAAAAAAATTCACTAGCCATGTTATAGGCTCTCCTTTACCAATCCATTGGTCGGAAGATTTTGATTTAGCCATTCTTGGACAGTTCTACTTACTGGACACCCACCATGTTGATAAATCATATTGCGTCTTGAGCCCCAGGGGTACGTTGTAGAGTAAAATTAAAAAAAAACTAAATATAAACCAGCTAGAAGCCCAGACCGCACACAATTAGACTCTTAATGTGTAGGGTCACATGAAAAGTCTTGTGTACGAATATGTAGCACCTGTGCCATCTGTACTAAGACAGTGAATTATTAGCGCCGCTGATGTCATAGAACACAATTTAACAAGTCGAGCTTTTAAAACTGAAGTACGTAAAATAATGCGACTGTGTGTGCGAAACAGAGGAAGACAATCTGGAGTTAAAAAAAAATATTAAATTATCTCGTAAATGGCTCACTTTTGTGTAATACATTATAGGGTTAAATTGATTGCTAATGACCTCCTCTATAGTAAGCCCTTAAAATATTCGCGTTGAATTACCAGTAACCCTGTGTATTGATACTGTGAAGTGAAATGGAAGTGATTCTATAACAAATAAGTAAAAATCTATATCTAATCTAATCATTTTTGTCAACAACTTGTAATTTTGTTGCTTCTGACTTCTAAGCAAACATGCAAATATCAATAAATCATATTAAAATACTATTTTAATATAACATAAAATTCATATTTTATATGTGTTAATAAAATGATAAATATGTTACATGTTTTATAATTGAACAATACGCACATCTATACATCACTCACGTCAATTTATTGAAATAACCGGTCAAGTCAAAGTCAGGTTCACGCACCGAGGGTTCTATACCACCACGATTCCGATTCCGAATTAACCGATTCTTATTCTTCTTTGTTTTAACGTAAGAGTTTGTACTATACATTAACAAATAAAATGCTCTTTTAATATTTTCCAGATCTCAAACTAGTGTTTTTATACAAGAATCTGAAAAGATTCCGCAAGGAACACATAGACAGTCGCAAAATTTTGGGTTCTTCATACAGAGTCGTCCGATCAGCTGATGTCTGATCCCATCAGTTGCTGGATAAGCTAAATATATCAGAGCTCCGAGTCCGTAGTTATACTATTATTATATTAACACGTGGTGCCCAAAGGTAGACTTTGATATTCTCCAGCAGGGCCACCCTTTTTATTATGACACCAAATTACAATGCGTAGTAGCTTGGTAAAACCTAATCTGTGGTACAAACAACCTCAACTTAAATATTTTCTTAGAAAACGGTACTTCATTTTAAAAGCTCTGTTTAACGATACCCAATAACAATACCCAAAAACAATATCGGCTTTTACATAGATACTCGTACAAAGTACAAAATTACCTCTCCCAGAAATTTCAACTGAGCAGAAGGCTTAGCATACTAAAAAACTTTTTCCATGAAATCCACATTGAATTCTGAAAACTGTTACAAACTCTCAATCCATTCCAAAATATATAATTATACAGAGACGTTAATCCTTTTTTCCCTTTTTGTATTTATTTGTACCTATTCAATATACCTATATTTTCGATAATAATACATAATGTGATTTCAACCTGCTACCTGTGACGAACGGTTTAAAATAATAACCATTTAAAGGTTGAGGTAGAACGTAGAACGGACACGAAAAGACAAATAGGTTTAACAATAACGGGTTCCCCGGCACTGAACCCTAAAATACACTTAAGTAGCTACTTAATTCCGCTAAGAATCTCAGGAATGGCTTCAATGACTTGTGGTAAGGAGTTTATTCATAAAAAAACTTGTTTATAGATAACTACGAGTATGTATGAAAAATATGCTACTTTACTAGTTATTTTTTTACATTTACAAGGAAATAACTTATGGTTTAACTGGCGTAACTATTATTATGTAATTTGTTACGTGGCTTACCTTACCATTTAACAAAAAAATAACACAAAACGAGATAATATCTAGGCTTAATTTATCGATACCTCGTACTCCCAAATCTATCAATCCTGATTGGCTATATGACCATAATGCCGAAAAAAATAAAATGAACATACACATACATACATACAACTAAAAAAATATGACTACGCTTCTCTCGGGCAGTCGTGTAAAATATGCGTAAAACATTTAGTATTGCATCAAAAAATATAGAAATAAATGGCAATCCTAAAAATTGCGTTAAAAATGGTTAAAATATTTGAAAGGGTAATAAAAAATCGACGTATGTTAGTTTCGAATATTACTTAGGTCATTTCTGTAGAAAAAATGTTATTATAGCTTCGATGACTATTTTAAATAATTTTAGATTAACTATTTTCATATAAGTATGACATAATATATTTTTTTTATTCTGTGATACTTTTATGATATTTTCCTTTGTGCCCAAACAGCACCGAAATCGAAAAACCGCGTTCACTGCATCGTTTTCATGTTCAGTAATCTAGAGCTCCGTTCGCCCTGGTGGTAGGAACCGGTTCTACGAAAAAATAATGATTTCAAAGAACCTCGGTATTAGGTATAATGTGATTTTAAATCTCGGTAGAAATTCGGAGTGAAAGAAAGAAGAAAGAAAATACATTTATTTGACAGTAACATATAAATAGTAGAAAAATTACACAAACTCAGGCTTACAAATCGTTTAAAAGGCATTCTATGGCTAACAAAAGTGAGGAGTGAGGAGAGAGTGGGACCGTGCGTGCGTTTTGCCTTGTAAAATTTTCAAAAGTCATTCATATATGAGTAATGGAGGCCAAAAGGACAAATGTAGTTATGGAGAACATTTCCTTTTTAACTGACTTCAAAAAAAGGAGGAGGTTCTCAATTCGTCGGAATATATTTTTTTTTTAATGTATGTTCACCGATTACTCGAAGACGCCTGAACCGATTTGGAAAATTCTTTTTTTGTTTGAAAGGGTATACTTTACAGGTGGTCCCATATAAATTTTATCGAAATCCATTTAGCGGTTTTTGAGAAAATCAACAAAAACATAGCAAAATTGGAGTTGTTGCAATTGAACTCGGTTGTTTTTAACGTATTCAGCGTGGTCAATTATTAAGGATAGCATACTGAATAACTTTTGTTTTACTACTAGGATGAAATTTCAAAATTATATATTGGAATCTACATATATTATAGACTAAACAGCTGATCAAGTTGTATGAAGAGTCCAAATTTATTTTTGCAATTTTTGCAAAATCGTAGCACAAAAAATTGGTTATTATATGATGAAGTAGAAGCCCCAGTTTAAGGGTCCTATAACAATGTAATAAATTACAATATATTAAAGCCAGATGACCATGTATGACTTTAGCCGACTTGGTTTTTCCCAGTTTTCCAAGTTGTAAAGGACATGCACTCGATGCCCTTGCATTACGTATGTACTTACTTGTTTTATATTATGTAAGTACTTATATGGAAAAAAATCCATCAACCTCGGTAATTACAAACATATTCATGCATTCGCGTTATACACAACAATTTGTCATCTCTTAACGATTTTTGTTGTTATTTACCGCCTCCGAACCGCACATATAGCTTTGTCAAAGGTAATTACCGTTCTCCGATAGGAGATGCAGTTGCACATGCGCTATGAGCATTGTTTAAAAAAAGTTTAATGACTTTATTTACCAGAGAATCTAACTAATGGCTACCTATTAAACTTGAAATAAAAACACATTATTCATTTCTTATTTTTATATTGTTTCGCAGAAGGCGGTAGAGTTCGTTTTTTTTGTTAATATTGATACCAAATGGTAAATACGAGTACTTTTAAAAGCTGACCTTCAAATAGTGTATATACATACGGGTCAAACTGAGAACCTTTTTTTTTGGAGTCGGGTAAAATACTAAAACATTCTCCTATATGTAACAAATACTTTTTTGAAAACCGCATTAAAATCAGTTCAGCCAAACGCGAGTTAATCGCGGACAAACATACATACATACATACAGGTGAAACTGAGAACCTCCTTTTTTGAAGTCGGTTAAAAAAATAACTGAAAAAAGACAATTTATATTATAAATACTGTAAACAGTCTGTAGCTAAATCAAGAGGAAATACTGACCTACTCGTAACAACTTAAACCAGTAGCAGAAATACTTGAAAATGTATAGGCATTAACACTTAATCAGTCACTTGAAACGCAAACCTTTGACCAGATACAAAACCATACAGCACGCTATTGCGTTTTGCCGATTCCAGCGAATAAATTAACATCGATTTAAGTGCGATAATTTATCGTCTTCAATTCCTTAATACCAATTAAAATACAAAAGTCTGTAATCAATAGGTGCTGCTCTCAACAAGTTATGAAGAGACCTATGCTTAAGCTTTCTTTTCATTATCGAATCATAAACAAGGTAACAAAATAAATATCCGAGACAAATCATATACGTTCACCTGGCCCCAAACTAGAATTCGCTATAGTTATTATGGAAACTATAGATACAATATACATTTATAGATATGTACGTTTTAAATACATAGATACATACACATACCCAGTCTGTGTAGTAGGTCTAACTTTCGGTCATCTTGTGTAGTGTCGGGGAGCTGACAGAATACTTGCTTGACTGTAATATCACTTAAACTTCAACGTAAACCATAGAAATCTTATGAAAAATATGTAAGTGTGTTATATAACTCACCTGATGCAGGCATTCATTACCTTCTCCAGTTAGTATTGAGGCCGCTCAACGACATTCAATGTCGCAGTCAATCATATGTCTTATGATTACAATGCAGTGACCGGCAGTTAATTTACTGCGCCATCCCTGCACGTGCTCATACGCCGCCGTTTTCACTGCAATTTCCAGTTCCTTACTAACCCAATATGAAACCATTTGTTGTCTTATGCAGATGCGTATGCCTAGTTATGAATAGTCACGTTGGGATAGATGTTATGGTATATATGACCTAATGTTTACATAACAGAGCAACACAAAAAGCAACAAAACAAAAAAGCGGTCACGTGCGTGTCGGGCCACGCGCAGTGTAGGGCTCCGTAGTACTTCGACTGCTTCAAAGGGAAAAACCTCCCGTCTTACAGTATTGACTACTAACTACTCGTTAACTTGTAAAGCCTACTTAGCTGTGATAGTTTTCCTTTTAACTTCGTTACGTTATATATACTACTGCCGTTTTTTTCACATTTCTAGAAATAACCGTTTAGCTGGCAGGGGGGGTGACACATCACTCTAACAAAAATATACTTATTTATTAACACTTTTTTATACATTAAAAAACTAACTAAAGCAATCTCTTTCAGACAACCTTGAATTTGCACTTTAAAGCATAATATTTTGAAAACGGATCCCTGAGTCGAAAAATGGTTTTCAAAAACCCACTATTTTTGGGTTCCGTAGCCAAATGGCAAAAAACGGAACCCTTATGGATTCGTCATGTCTGTCTGTCTGTCCGTCCGTGTCACAGCCTTTTTTTTCCGGAACTATAAGAACTATACTGTTGAAACTTTGTACGTAGATGTATTCTGTAAACCGCATTAAGATTTTTTCACAAAAATAGAAAAAAAAACAATAAATTTTGGGGGTTCCCCATACATAGAACTGAAACTAAAATATTTTTTTTTCATCAAACCTATACGTGTGGGGTATCTATGGTTAGGTCTTCAAAAATGATATTGAGGTTTCTAATATCATTTTTTTCTAAACCGAATATTTTACGCGAGAGACACTTCCAAAGTGGTAAAATGTGTGCCCCCCCCCCTGTAACTTCTAAAATAAGAGAATGATAAAACTAAAAAAAATATATGATGTACATTACCATGCAAACTTCCACCGAAAATTGGTTTGAACGAGATCTAGTAAGTAGTTTTTTTTAAATCGTAAATTACCTTTCATTCAATCAACTCAAACCTCGTTTGTGCGGGTCATTTTGTTTGTCGGTGCCGACTGAAAATCAGCGCTGTAGGTACCACCTACAGCTATTTTACTGAGCTCGGAGCAGTTCCATTATACGGCATGACACACCTATCTGTTTTTGATGTTTGTACAATGTTGTGGTGTTTGTGTCTTAATTTTTTTATGCCTATGTGCATTCTGTCTTTTGTTTTTGTATTTGTGTCGTTTTTTGAACCTTCAAATATTTATTTATAGGAAAAATGCCAGCTTAATGAAGTTGTTAAGAATGAAGTAATGACTTTTCTGGTGTTGCGGATGTCTATTGGACGGCGGTAATCGGTTACCATCAGGTGATCCGTCTGCTCGTTTACCACATATCACATTAAAAAAAAAGTTGCGTTAAATGAATCTTTTTACACTCAAGTATCATAAACCGACATTTTAATATAATTGGATATTACTCTGTTTTTGTAAAACCATAAAATGTATACAATAAATTATCAACTTAGTTTAGTTTTGTTTTTAAACTATTGGTACCTTACCTGCTTACTGATGGCTTACCAAGCTGCCCCTAACGCAATGGGGAACTGGCTATCTTATCTCCATGCCGGAAAACATCAATGCTATTAAACTTGATTTTTGGCGGCAAGACTTATATAAGATGGTATCTAACCAGGAGGTGAGCTAAAAATGACCACCAATCAAACTGACGACTACAAAGTTGAACCATGCCGGGAATCGATCCCGCACTAGGCTGAGGCACTAGGCCACGGAGGCGGTCAGAAAAATTTCGGTTTCGTTCGATTTGTTTGCAAACTTCGGAGATGTCACCTCAATCAAAAGAATAATTTAATTTTCAACACACTTGCTCATAAAGTGGCTCTATGGTCACCGCAATTAGGCACAGAATGACACCCATAATCAAACTGTGACTTTTTCATTGCTATAACTAGTACGTAATAGTTCCATGGCTATAACTCACTAGTGAGTTATAGATTTTTTAAAAATTTTATTGGTTGAGTTGCTTTGTTCTTAAAAAAGTTTTTATTCAAAAAAAAGATCGTGTTCAATAGAACAAATAAATTAATGTTCCTATTGCTTGCTCATTTCATGCAACTTCTTATTTACCTAAATAGATAATTTTAACTCGTACGTGTTTAATAAATAAAACTTTCACTCAAATATAACTTTTGTTTTCTCTGTAATAAAAGAAAACTTTAAATTTCCCATTTTGTACGTGGCAGAATAGGCGCAAATCCTATGCGCCGAAAATAAAAAAAAACCTCATCCCTTTAGTCTGTGGCCGATCGCAATGCGCGCGCATAGGAAAACTGATTATTATTATTTATTATTTATTGAAATGAGTTTTTATTGTTATTTTATTCACAAGTGTGTTGAAAAACGTCGTATGATACTCGTGTGTATTGATGATTACCGTCCTTGGCTCTCTTAAGCTCTCTCAATGGCGCCTCGACGGTAATCACCAATGTTACACACTAGTACCATAATGTACTATTATTTGGGTTGGTAAGTTTACAATCATAGGAAATTTCGACTCCGCACGCAAATTACCGCAAGCACCACATATATGTAATCAGTAAGTAGCTAGAACTACGAACTACGCAGCTAAAACTACGAACACCTATAAAATTCTTTATAAAAATTGCAACCTTTAGGGTTCCGTACCTCAAAAGGATAAAAGGAACCCTTTTAGGATCATTCTTGTGACTGTCTGACCATCTGTCACAGCCAATTTGCTCCGAATCTTCTGGATCGATTAAGTTGAAACCACAGTATGAGGGCATTATACAGTATGGACACTCCCTGCCGCTCACTGAAGGCTACCTCCCCCCCCTCCCCTGTGTGACTTCTAAGTGACCAGTTGTCAAGAGATTGGCAAACCAAAGACAAATTTATTTTCATAAAGAGAGAGGTAATGGCTTCTAAGGCTATTCAGCCTTGTCTCGTGTATACAGTATTTACTTCATTAAAAATAAGGTTTGTCATTGATGTTCATATATCTGTCGTTAAAAGTTCTACTGTTTTCGGAAATATCAAATACTAAAAACGTTAACGTAACAAAAATAAGTGTAACCTACGAAAAGGCAGTATGACCAAGAAGCCTTAGCTTAAGCAGCTCTAGATACTCACACATACATTGACACGCGTACAGACATGACGAAGTGTCAAACTATGTAGTAAACAATAACGCGATAATTGTATGAAGTGTCCGGGGTGTAGTTAAAACTTAGTACAAATACGAAAGGAACTTTTTGCGAAAGGAACTTTTCGCAAAACGGTGTAGGGACGTTTTGCGAATGGAACATTATCCGCCTAAAGGATAGATTTATGTGACCAAAACACTTAAATAAGGGGGGGCAAAGAAAATATATTTTTTAAAATGCAAACTGTACCGTATATTAAATGGAAAGGCTTATTGTAAGTCTCAGATATTTTATGCAGAGTGTTAAAAAAGTACGTTTGAGATTTTAAGGGGTTACTCAGAATCAAGCATAGAATACAGGAAAAATATTTAGAAAATCTGATCTACAACAATTCTTGATTCACTATTCAGATTTAGTATGGGAATCTGAAAAAAAATTGAAGAGCGGATTTTGTCAATATTTTTCCTGTATTCTATACTCGATACTGAGTAACCCTTAAAATTTCAAACACACTTTTTTAACACCCTGTATAGGGTGACTTTAAATTAGTTCTTGATACGAAAGGCTATGAATGTGCTCATGATAAAAAACAGCTTGCCCTCAGGAACCCATAGTAAAAAAATTTGACTCTCCATACAAATCGATCAACAGACCGGCCCAATTAGTCTGAAGAGTCCAAATATTTTTTACGATTTGACTATGGGTTTCTTAGGGAAAGTTGTTTGTTATCATGAGCACATGCATAGCCTTTCATATCAAGAACTAATTTAAAGTCGCCTTATATTTTTTATAATCTTAAAATAGATAATTTTAACAAATTATTAAATAAAATAGACGAAAAGTGACCATCCCCCCCTTATCTCCGAAACTACTGAACCTAACTTTTGGAACAAAAAAAAACACACAAAACAATTCTTTACTTATAGATTAGAAGAAAACCTATAAGAATTCTATGTCTTAAAATAAAATGGTAAAATTCTCAATATTGTTTGTAATACGATAATACGATTACTGAAAGCAGGTCGGCACACCAAAAGCAGGTCAGTAGCAGTTTTACAACCGCTTGATGGATTTAAACGAAAAAAATATCTAATTAATGCATGGGAACAAAAATATAGACGATTTTCGAGACAAATATTATAAAATATTACATTCAAGTAAAATTTTCTTTTTCGACTTAGAGCTAAAAGCAGCAAGAATCCGTTCGACATCTTGCAGCCAACTAACCTCCACCCGTCAACGTCACACTGAACGCGGTTTTAACGCGGGCCTGCGTTAAAACCTGGTATAATACACCCAGACACAGAGCGAACAAATCTGCTCATCACAGAAATGTTCGCCTTGGGTGGGGATCGAACCCACGAGTCGAGACTCGATCCGAGGATCAGTAGTGATGAGTACTAACCACTGAGCCAACGAGTCAGTCATATCATTTTCGTATTGCATTTATCATAAGTCACAAAAGGTCTACTGACTCACTATGTTACCTTTACAGGCATACCATACTGAAGTTAATTAACGCACGCACGCACGCACACACACATACACATTAAAAGTTATACATTTAAAATTATTATTTTATTGATTTCATATTTGTATTTTTTTTCTTTTAATAATTGGTATATATTTTTTTCAGTTTTAATAAATATTAATTATTCATCATGAAGGTTCTCATTATTGCCATATATTGCAAAGATACGGATTTGACACGTTTCTGTGGAAACCCCTGAATACACCGGATTAGAAAATTGAGATACTCGTATTTAGTCATGACAGGTATTATTTTGCCAAAAAATAATAAAATCAAAAGTATTCTACATATGTGTTAATCCAGTTTCTAAACCATATTTGTGCCAAACATACAAATCCGTTCAATTGTTTTTGTGTGACTGAGTAACAAATATCCAAACTTTCACACAATATTAAGTTGGAGATAGAAGACGTTATTGCAAAGGGCGGGGTAGGATTTAAAATTTAGAGGAGATAGCTATTACGCAGTCACTATTTAATTAGTGGATGGGGTTGCTATCAATCTCCCTCCGGGATCAAGTTTGGATCGCATAAATTCAATTAATTGCTAAATAAAAGGCGCTAAATGGACACTTCAGCCTTCTCATAAATTAAACCTACAGATATAGAGTTATTATGAAATAACTGAAAAAAAATTAACCATGGCTTTGACTCATGAAACCAATCAACTTTCCCCAAGGAACCTGTACTCAATTCGCAAAAAAATTTGGTCTCTTCATACTAATTTTTCAACTAATCCGCCTTTTGTATGGGAAGTCCAAACGTTTTTTCGCGAACTGAGTATAGATTTCTTGGGGAAAGCTGTTGAGTTTAATAAGTAGAAGCCGTTGTAAAAAAATGCAGGTATTTTAGAAGGACCCTCTAGTATATTATGATTTATCAATTTAAAATACCTACATTTTAGATGACACATGGGTACGTGAAAGAGAAAAACAGCATAAACAAATACAGAGAGTGCTGAATATTAGGATATAATCAGGAAAAATAAAGAAGCATGAGAACACCAAAGAAATGATGGTAGGATAGAGAAGGATATGGAACTGACCAGCACGGACTGGAGACGATAAGCGACGGCTCACGCATTGTTCACAACGCCAAATCCACGTGGCGGTACCGTTGCACGATTATTGATTCTTATTTATTGGTACATTTTTTAATGATAGGCCAAAGGTTACGCTAAGAGAAGCATCCGTAACACTTATCGAAACGTTGAATGTACAAGATCTTCGTGATTGGAACATTGTAATATTAGTTAAACAAAGGTATCGATTCCGTTTACACAATTAAACTTATTTGACAGGAGTAAACTTAATTTAAGTGTTCTGTGTTTTTCTTTCTATATCGAAAAGACGAGGAAAGGATGCTTAAATTAAGTTTAGCCCTATTAAATAAGTTTAATCGTAAAAACTGGAGTTGAAATGTATGTAACTCCGATTTTAAAAACGGAGTTGCCATACATTTCAACTCCAATGCGAAACACCAAATCGACACCATTTAAAAGAATACTTATAACATCTAGGTACGTACCTAAATAAAAAAACGGTTTGTATTTGATTGAGATAAATTGATGTCTTTATAAGTTATGTGGAGAGTTGATGCATTGCGTAAATTCTGTAAACGGACGAGGTAACTGTTTTTGCAACGGGGCATTTTGCTTCGCGAAAAACACGCCTAAATAAACATTTGATTAGGGTTTGAGGGCTCTATCTTTTACATATTTACAAGCTTTTAAAAATGATGATAAGGTTTATTTAACGGTTTGCGGGGATATATTTTTTCTCAAGGTAAAAAGCCTCCCCAAAATCACTTTCGTAAAATTCTAACTTCAGCCTACCTTAGTGGATTTATCCAAGTTATTGTAGAGTAAAATGGAATGAAATGAAATGCAAATACTTTGTAAATCATAAGAGTTTTACCCACACCATTTTACTCGGTATAGCGATTTGCTTCTTGAATATCCTAATGTAATCCATTACCGAACGGTTAGGTTAGTAAGCAATCCAATTACACTTACTTATTTGTCCCCACAAAACAGATTTCGATGGAAATCCTCGAAACGAATTGTTTGTTTGTTTGTCCTGCTTTGTCTGTGCAACCCCACTTGTTAATGTATCTCTGCATTATTGTATAAAGTGCTATTTTATGGCAAAATAGTACAATGGAAATGCGAATACATTATTTTTGTATTAATTTGTCAATATAGTATCTATCTATATGTTTTCTGTTTCAGATTCGAGAAAAATGGAAGATAAACAGGATGGTTAACAACAAATTATTTAATGAAAGTAGAAAGCACAAAAGACATTTTAAATAATGCGAATTTCAAGATAGATAAAAAGATAGACATAATGGATATATTAATTAATGACACGGTGGAAGAGTCTTACAATTTTTCTCCTCCAGTAGACCCTACGACAATATTCGGCCCACAGAGGGACTCTCTCTACATTGTCATCCCCATTACAATTATATACGTTCTAATATTTATAACAGGGTTGGTCGGTAACATGTTTACCTGCATAGTGATAATACGTAATAAGAGTATGCACACAGCGACAAACTATTACTTGTTTAGTTTAGCGATATCGGACTTGCTTTTACTAGTGAGTGGAATGCCGCAAGAGATGTACTCGATCTGGTCGAAGTGGCCGTACGTGTTTGGGCACACCTTCTGCCTGATTCGCGGGCTGGCGGCAGAGACGTCGACGAACGCAAGTGTGCTCACCATCACGCTTTTCACGATAGAGCGCTATCTGGCGATCTGCCACCCGTTCCTGTCACACAAAATGTCGAAGCTGTCCCGCGCTAGCAAGCACGTGCTGCTGCTATGGGTAGCGGCCCTCGCGCTGGCTCTGCCGCAGGCGCTCCAGTTCAGCGTCGTAGAGGCGCGCGGCGTCACCATGTGTCTCCAGACACGAGTCATCATCAAACACTCATTTGAAATGTCCACCTTCTTCTTCTTCTTCGCGCCGATGATACTCATCACGGTACTGTACGCCCTGATTGGCTTAAGACTGAGAAAAACTAGTTTGTGTAAGCATAATAAAGGTAAAGAAGAGTTAGACCATAAGATGAGATTTACACATCCAATCCGCCGGAAACCTAGTCAGTCCACGAAGCGGGTTGTGAAAATGTTAGGTAAGTTGTCGCTAATTCTTCACCTATACTAATAGTGCAACATTCCAAAGATAGGTAGATGCAAACCTTTTAGGATTTCAATGCTTTAGAATTTGTAAGCTGCATTGAAATTACAAATTCCTTGTGAATTTGTAGTTCCAGTGGTTGCATATTTGAGTACATATCAGTAAATACCTAAAAGCATCTGACGGTATGCGGTGCAGGATTCCGCAGGTGATTTCAATTTAGATGTTTTAGTTTCTATTTAGATACGACTATCTGCAAGGTGTAATAAAAAGGAGCTTCTCTGCTCAGAATCGCAAAAAAAATAGTATCTTCAAAAAAAAAAACGATTTCGTATAAATGCGTGTTTTTGTTATATCGTATATATTATTATATTCTGTACATAGAGTGCATCTAATGGAATTAAATGAGACAATGATGTTTTGTAAATTATAAGAGCATATCACTCACACCATTACCTCAAAAAATTAAAAACTAATGGATTCTAGTCATAAACGAGTCTTCCCAACGAAGCATAAAATTTATCAAAAAAAGGTATTTTCATACTAATTCTTCAGCAAATCCGCCAACTTTGTGTAGGAAGTTCGCTTTAAGAACAGTATTTTTTCTGGTATTTCCCAAGACGGATCTTATCCTAAAAAGATTGATAAACGCAATATGTTGATTTGTAAGTTAATATAAACTTTAAACGTATATTTAGCTAGATTCCGCAAGATATATTTTTTATACCTAGTCTTTATTTACTTTCGCAATGTTTTGTTTCAAGTAAATATAATAAAACTAATAATCGTTCGACAATTTCTACAGAGTTATTTTTATGACGGACAATGAGAATTCCTATTAATCTTCTTTATCTTTGTTTGCAAGTTATTTTTTCTATTCAGCACATTTAATTCGTTGCTTTTTTCTCGTTCAACAGTAGCTGTAGTGGTGGCGTTTTTCGTGTGCTGGGCGCCGTTTCACGCGCAACGCCTGGTGGCCATCTACGGCACCGGGGAGCAGCACCAGGCCATCTCCTCCGTGCTGCTGTTTGTCTACTCTGTGCTTACCTACACTTCGGGCGTCTTCTACTACATGTCCACCTGCATCAACCCCATCTTCTACCACATCATGTCCAACAAGTTCAGAGAAGCCTTCAAGGTAATGTTTCTTATGTTGTTTACAATTAGAGATGCATCATTTTGATGAGAAGCATCTTTCTCTTTTGCTTTTCGTTATGAGAGGAGGAGGGCAGGGTAGGCGAGCGGTAATAGTCTCAAGTTGGTTTCTCGACATTTGAAATCTCTACCATAGCTCTGTCTACGCAACCTATTGCCGGATTGCATCTTACGTAGAGTCTACCTCAAGTTCTACAATGTGCTCAAAATAAATGCTGAACTTGAATCGAATCGATCAGTAATTGTAAAATCTTTAAGTTGTCCGAAAATAAATATTTTAAATTTGAATTTGAAAAGTATGACACCTACGAACATATTGTAAATTTGGGTAAAAAATCAAAAAAAGTAACGGCTAGGAGACTATGAGGTTGAAATTTTCCACGAAATATTGAAAGAAGTTATCAAACTATTTAAATTTCTAACCTCACTCTATAATTTAATCTCGCTCAATATTTTAAATCACAGCAATATTTCAAAAAATAAATTTAAGGGTTTACTCAGAATCAAGTATAGAATGCAGGAAAAATACTGAAAAATTCCGCTCTTCAATTTTGTTCAGATTCTCATACTAAATCTGAATAGTGAATCAAGAATTTGTATGTAAAACTGAAAAACAAACTTACTGATCGGATTTTTTCAATCATTTTCCTGTATTTAATACTTGATTCTGAGTAACCGATTAAAATTTTAAACGCGGTTTTTTTAACATCCTGTATAATATAGGAACAAGTATTCATCCTAATTACCCATTTTTCAACCAACGCTTACACTCACGTCTCACGTCACAGATTAGATAGCGTTACAGTACAGAGCCAAAATTCGACGTTTTCGTTTTTGTCGTTCTATATCAATCAACATCGTTGCTGCCCAATCTTGATGAAACACCAAAATATTGACGTAAATAAATTTTTAAAGCAATTTTATTGAACTGTTCGGGTGTCAGATTTATATTTGAAATTTGTGTGATATTATCACAGCCCAATAGTATTTGAGGTCCCCTTAGGGCAAACTCATTTATTTGCCTCCTCCGTTTCGTTTCTTCTTAGATAAAAATAAAGAAATATATTCTAAAATGCTTACTTTGAAAAATATCATTTATTGACAAACACGAGGATTGCTGATGTTTGAAGAATTCTACATAAATATATTATTATAACTTTGAATATTATCTTCAGTCCTGTAAGAAATAAAAGCGCTGAGGCTGAGTGGAGAGAATGAATGAATAAGTTTTCAAACAATCGTTATTGTTTTATCAAATGCCAAATGTTTTATCAACCTACACATTTTGATGGCATTTTATGTTTATATCATACTCTTACTTTCTTCACAGACTCTAGCACCATATTAAAAAGGTTTGACATTTCGAAGATGATAATAACTCGTTAATTAAATTTTAAAAGAATTTTGTTCAGATTACAATTCATTTAAATATGGTTTCAGAGACTAAACTACTACCGTAAAACCTTACAACTTAAGCCATGGCTTACAACTTAAGACAAATGCAAAAATTAAATAAAACTGCGCCTGGTTCCCATGTTATGAAAAATAGCTAGACTTTGTGGTTTGAAGGGTAATCTAGAACATGTATGTGGCAACACTGACTAGTACATAGTTGCTTTGCCATATTCGTTCAGTCAGCTAGCAACAGTGCTCAAAGTTACTCCTGACTCAGGCGGTTAAAAACAGCATCGTGATTTTCTCGTTACGGTCGGCGCTAAATATCTCTCAGATAAAATATTTTACTATCTACTTGTACAAAACTAAACAGAGAATCGTAATAGCGTGGTTGTGATTTATACCTTCTGCTAAGTTTTGAAGAATTTGGATGGATAATGTTATGAGAATTTTTTCACACTCAGGTCGACAACTTTGACCAGTGCGGAATGGGTGTTAGGGTTGTCAATTTTAGAAGTTAAGACAGTTTAGTTAAGTTAATCTTGTGTTAATTTGTGCTGTAGGTACATTAACAGTAAGAAAATATTAACAATAGGGGCACTGCGTGGTCACGATTAAACGTTTCTATCACTTTTGTAAGTTTTTATTTTTACCCTTTATTTAATTTGTTCAGCCCTAGCTCACAAAATCTTTTGTATGAAAACTTGAGCTTTTGGCAGGACAACATTAGCCACCCATTTTTTTCATTAATTAAAGATCTTTTAAACATGGTGTCTTGAGATCTGCAACTTTACACCATTTCCAATAGTATATCTTATTACTATAGCTGTAGAACCTACATTTCCAAAGAAATTAGCATTGGCTTAAGTTGTGAGAATGGTCGGTTAACATAAGCCACCTCTTTAATTGTCATTTTTTCGGTTCCTGCTTCAGATTTTTAAACCCGCCAATGATAGTTTTAACCGTTCAACTCTCCACAAACGAAAGTTAAATTAGCTGTTTAATATGACTCATAGTTTTTGCAAAATCTGAAAGAATACAAAAAAAGTGGTTTAAGTTGTAAGGTTTTACGGTACATGTTCATCCAAAGTAGGCATATTTTTACATTTATTGGTAGGTTATAATTATATTTTACGAGTATGTTATTTATTATGACGGCGCGATGGCGTAGTGGTTACTGCTCCTGACTTCTTTAGCAAGAGTTATGGATTCGATTCCCAGGATTCTCGAATTTACACATTATTAAGTAATCTTTCTTTTACGTAGTACAAAGATTTTACCACTCGAAACTATATTAATCCTCAAACCCCAACCTACCCTAAGAATTAATGGTAGAGGAAATATTTCCTACTAGTAAATTAGAAATCCTATCCTATTCTCTTATCCAAGGTCGCCCATTGTATCGACGGTTCACGGGCGACTTGTATTAAGCGACATTCTGGCCGATATTGAGTTATATACAGGGTGTAAGGGACAGGTTTAGGAAAACTTTACGGGCTTGCACACTAGACGAAACTGAACAACTTTCCACAAGAAAGAACAACTAGACGAAACTGAACAACTTTCCACAAGAAACTTTCCGCGATCTGAGCACATTTTTGGCGCTTGAAACAACAGAAAATTTAGGTCCAGTACGAATCTGCTATGATTTATGCAACACATATTTTGTACAATTTTGGAAGATATGGACTTCATACAGACAAATTATTTTATGATTTTGACTTATGCTGTTTTTCCTGACATAAATTTGGTAATATAGGGCAAAACGATTCAAACGTTTTGCCTGCACCTGAAATCCATACTTGATGTCACTTATAACATTTAGCCTGCACCTGAAATTTGTAATTCAGGTCGCTTAAAACATTTTGCCTGCATCTAAAATCCATACCTTAATGTCGCTTAAACCGTTTATCTTGCATTTGATTTTAATACACACAGGTGCTTAAAACATTAACCTTCAATCCAAATTATTTTTATTCGGTGGTTAAACTCTTTTTCTTAAACCAATTTAATAAACATCTGTCGCATCAGACATATCCAAACTGTAAGTGGTGGAAGTTAAAACATTTTTCTTGTACCGGAATTAGGAAAGCTATATTCGTTAAGGTGTATTTTGAGGTACGAATCCCTAAACAAATTTACTTATAATTTTGTGAGACATCCAAAATTATGGAAATGAAAAGACAAAACATTTTCAAACATAACATAAAGAGCATCTTATCAGAACCTGAGCCTATAAATAAGAGAAAAATATTAAACGAAAATAAGTGCCAAAGTGTATGTAATGAATCTAAAACTACGTAGGAAACTAAATACAGAACGGCTTAATCCTTCGGATGTAGAAGTTATACTTTTAAGGAATCGTTCTTAACACGAGCAAAACAAAGATTTGATATGTTTACATTTACAGCCGGAAAAAAAATCCGCACAAATAATAAGGGAAGAAGCCACGACATGCAAATTGAAGAACCTAATATTTTGAAGAACACAAAATATGTGTTTGATAATCGCTTACCATCAGGTGATCCTTCTGCTCGTTTGCTACCTCTGCCATAAAAAAAATATACATAACAAATACATTCGAACCTAATATTTTAAAGAACACAAAATAATTGTATGAAAATAAATAGAATATCATAAAAAAAAGGATACGGCTTCCACGGTGGACCAAATGTAAGATAAGATAAATACTCTTTATTCCACACAAAAATAACACAATACACTTTAATTTAATCTTAGGATATGGATGTAGTGCAAAAGAGCTAAAATAAAATTCTTGTGTGGAAAAAAAATGTGGACACAATTGCAAAAATATAAGTAAACAGAAGGAAAAGACATATTTGTTCATTACTGGAGCTCGACTGCGGAAAGAAATAAAGACTGGTTAATAGCAATTTCACCTAAGAAAGAAATAAAAAGAAAATTGAAATTAAGGATTCTTTATACGTAACAAATACATTCGAAAATTTCATTAATTTGTAACAAGTATTCCTGCAGTTTATGTTCAAAGCACTTGATGTCAGTCAAAGTAAAGGAGATTGCCCGATTTCGTACCATGTTGCGTCTTAACCAGACATTTGTCAAAAATGGTAATTAAATTTATTAAGCACACTTAATTGTTTCTAGACCTATTCGAACTGCAGGAAAGAAATGTATGAAAAAAGATTTTAATTTGATATATCCCCTACATTTTGTACACTCTGACAGCAAACGTTCACTCTGACAACAGGATAGCATAATATAAATTGCCTAAGTGTGAAAGAGAGGGAACAAAGCGGTTGCTGTCAAGTGCACCCTTGGAACGCAGCCCTGGATTCATAAAATGTGTTCCGAAACTACATTATGGTTGTATCGAGATTTTTATGCTTCATCCACATATTTCTTCTTCTTAATCTAAGAGATGTCTTCGCATTACACCACCATTTTCCTATACCCGCGCCCTCTTCTTCAACTCCTGGTAAGATTGACTATCAGACGATGTTTTATAGATTTGATTCTTGATCACATTGTTGGTGCGTCCCAGGGTTGCCAGACGTACAAGAATTTTTGTTTGGACGTAACGTAGGACCATAGTCATAGTTTTTTAAATCCACATATGCCACACAGTACGTTGCAAATCGGCATCGCACACACGCCCCGTTACGTCATGTTACGCCGCTGCACTTTACGATATTTAAAAAAGTATACCTAGTATAGTATAGTTTCATTGTTTTGTCAAGTTTCAAGCAGTGTTAATCACAAATTACAGTCTGACTACGATCTTTTGGTAGGTTTATGACATTGACAGGACAGCTTTTGTCACAAATCTGACATTTTTTTCATACAAATAGTGTATGCCGCCACATCCCCCCTCCTCCCCACCCTCACGGAAAGGAATACAGTGTAGCTGTATGATAGAATAAAATACAAGACACTATAAACTAGAGAACACGAAATAATAATTTTAAAAAATATATTAAAACTAGGTCACAAATCTAAAATATCCTTAAATCTAACCCTGACCTGATCGTGTGACGGTGGGAAGATTTGGTGCAGAGTGAGCTGTTGGTGGGTCAGACGTAGGACCTGGACATGTGGTTGCATCGCGAGACCGGGGGCGTCGCGGGCGCCTGTGCGCTCGGTGAGACCGCGCCTCGCTCGGGGTCTGCAGCGATGTGTGCAGGCTTCCATTCGATCCAATCGACGCTCACCTGTACCTTATTACGTGAAACATCTAAGGTAAGTGTCTTCAGAGAATGACTGAGGACTTTATAGGGGCCGGTGTACAGTGTTCGTCGCGAAGGAAAACGTGAGATGCGTCTGCCAGGTCCTTAAAAGCGAACGACTTCGGGACGCATGTCGGTCATGGCCAGGTGTGCCACGAAGTCCTCACTTACATTTTGTGTGAAAGCGCTAGGTACCAGAAGCTCCCCTGTAAACATATAGGAGGTCTGCAGCAGAGCATTTGAGGTCCTCCTTGAGAGCCAATCTGATACCAAGAAGCACAAGAGGTAGGGCTTGTGGCAGGTTTCTCGGTGGCACATGAGTGCAGCCTTCAGATGGCGGTCGAAGCGCTCCACCATGCCATTCGCTTGCGGGTGGTAGCTGGTAGTTCGTACGCATTTGGTAGCGCCTAGGTCGAGGAATCAGTTGAATAGCGCTGACTCAAACTGGCGGCCTTGATCGACGGTGACCGTGATGATGGGCACGACGAATCGCGCGATCCAGCCGCGTACGAAGGTATCGCCAACATCCTCAGCGGTGATGGATGACGTGAGCCACGCTTCGGGCCATCTCGAGAACTGGTCTATTGCCGGGAGACAATAGGTGTAGCTCTCAGAGTGCGACAGGAGGCTGACGATTTCGAGGTGGACATGGCTGAATCTCCCAGATGGGAGGGAAAATTCACCGAGCGCTGCGGTCACGTGGTGCATCACCTTGCGTCGCTGGTAGTGGAGGCAGTGACAGCCCAGGTTCGACAGTCGCGCACCACGCCGGAGCGCACGTAACGGTCAGCGACGAAGTGCGCGGAGGCGCGGCAGCCGGGGTCGCTCAGCGCGTGCAGGCGCGCGTGCGCGGCGCGTAGCAGCGCCGCCGGCAGGTTTGGCAGCGGCCGCCCCGTCGACACGTTGCACGCGATGGTAATATTCGTGCCTGGAATTAGCGTCGGTTCCAATTTGAGAGAAGAACCGAAATCGACTCGACGTGGGAAATCGCGTCCGCGACGATGTTGTCTTTACCTTTGACGTACTCGATCTCCGTAGTAAACTGCGAGATGATCGACAGTTGGTTCAGCTGTGCGGGAGGCAACTTTTAGCGACGTTGTGAGAACGCGTACAGTAGTGGTTTGTGGTCGGTATATATGATGAAGTGTTGCGCCTCCAATATATGCCGAAAATGTACACGGCCAACAACTCCCTGTAGTAGGCGGGCCAGGTGGTTTGGCTGGGCTTAAGTCTTCTACTGAAATATGCCAGCGGTTGCTAGCACTGCTTTGTCCACTGCTGGATACAGGCGCCTACGTGTTTGCTTGAGGCGTACGTGTGGAGGCCCAAGCATGCGTTAGGAATTGCATGCATGAGTGCGAGGCGTGAGTGATGCTTTTGCGTGAGCGTTCTTCTATATTAAAGCACTTCGTTTTATTCGTCGACTGCACTTCATCATTACAATATACATACAGTGCCGCGTTCGGTTTGTGGTGCTCCTTTATATTACTCGTTAGCATCACTGAACCATACCATAATTAACTAAAACTAGCTATCAAATGATTGGTTAAAACTAAGAATTTCGTGTACGCCTGAGCGTAGATAAAGTACTTAAAAATAACCTCAAAATATAAAATGAAAGTGAAAAAGCTCTGGAGTTACAGTAGCTATGAGAGTAATTTTTCGAATAATAATTAAATATGTTATCCCCTATCCAATTCAGAAGGTTTTTCAAGACGCAATATGGTACGATGAGCGTATCATATTATCATATCAACTGACATTTTTTTTAGATATTCAGGAGGTCAATTTTAAAATTTACTTTCTCAGATAAATAATCATTAAAAGTAAACTATTACTTAATATTTTAATACTAACTATTAAAGTTAATTAGGTATTACCGACATTATGTTATAACGTCTTTTCCTTACTTGTACTTTTCCATCGCTATACCTAAAGTATTGAAAACAGTTGTCGTCCACAGAACACGATGAAGCAATGCTGCTGCCGGCGGCGCGGGCCCCCCGGCGCCCTGCAGCGATGCTCGTACTCCGCCGTGGCCAGGCATCCCAACTCCAGCGGCACCAACCACTCAGGTTCCTCCAAAAATACAAACCTTAACAACCCATATCCTCCCCATTGCAGGGGCACGGGTCTCTTCCCATAACTCGGGAAGGTAAGGCCATACTCCACACTCGGGGCAAGTCCGGATATTGGTGGAGGTTGTAGGGCTAGTGGCCAACCCCAATGTCAGAAGTTTTAAAGCCGCCTAATGAGGCCTCCGATATAGCTCAACGACTGTCATCTAGTGATACCTACAAATACAAATATTTTATTGTAAGCAACACGGTACGATAAAGATATTCTTCTTTATTCTTTACTCATGTCTTAACTCATGTCACCAATATTATTAAAGCGAATGTACTCGTATGGATGTTTGTTTGTTCCACTTTCACACCTAAACTGCGAACGTATTTCGATGCGATTTGGTAGGTAAATAGATCCAGCACTGTAAATGCATGATGTCTGTGGCAAACGATAGAAAAGACAGTTATTCAAGCGGGTGGAGCCGCTGGTAAAAGTTAGAATGTATGAAATATTTTATGCAAGTTGCGCCAAAATGGGCCTTCGAAAATTAAAATGTAATATTCAAATAATCATAAAATTATTATAATCGTTAAATTTTACAAACGCATTTACATTGTGTGTCATTTGCATCATTCAGTCACGGTACTGTCTTGTATATTAGTTAATCCATATGAAGAAAAATAACGGTGACCATCGATATGGAGTGACTCCCATATCAACGCGAACAATATATATGATCGACACCACACACACACACGGCCAAAAATTCACGGCCCGAAAGCTTTGGCGTGAGTAGTTGGAGTAGCTCTTCCTTTGGAGTCGTTTTTCAACTTTTTATTTTACTCTTTATAGTCTTGGTCGTGTTTACTCGTTTATAGATCAAGATACACGTCTTGGTCGTATAAAAGACATCAAAAAGCACTGTAAACTGTCCTTCTAACTTTTCTACATAATACGAAAAATACTGAAACAACAAATCACTGACTGAAACCCATTGAATACACTTGGTGAACCATACACCATATCCGAAGCATTCAAAAAAGTCACTCCAACCCTTTTAGTCGTTTTGGAGAACATTTCGGACTTAGAAACAAATGATCACGTACTAACTCACATACATATACACTTTATAACCAAATACTGAAGTATATTTATTTCAAGAAATCTCGTTCTGATCCTTATTCGTTGTTTTTATAGTTTTTGTAGGTTCAGTTCACTAGACTCAACGGCCCTCCTGTACTCTGGAAATAGAGCAAAGAAATCTGTTTGACATAAAATTAAATAGGTTAAGATAAATCTGATATTTTACAGGTAATTCTATAAGGTTGGATACGCCGCCACAGTGGAGTACTAGGAACGACAGCTACCGGGATATCATTCACAACGCCAACGGACACAGGCGGCATTTCTGCAATGAATGCCAGCCGACTATCGACGAGGAGAGGAGGAAATTCCAAAGCACACGCCTGTACTCCGCGCACGGTCGGCCCGCCCTTAGCTGCGCCAGTCGCGACGCGCAGACGACACACGCGGAATCAAGTATAATCAACGAGAGAAAAAACTTCTGTACACCTATCTGTTGTACCAATCAAGAATCGCCCACTGAAGTAGAACCCACACCGACGGCAAAAAGAAACGGTAGCTCAGAGGAAAATCGAACAGAGATCTTTCCGGACGAGCGAAGATGCTTGAAAGAAATTTACAAGTAAATGAAAAGACTGTTTTGAAATGAATCGCTTGAATTGTTTCTATTACTACCTTTCTACGTAATATGTCTTCTAGTCAAAATTAAAACAGCCAGTTGCTAGTTTAAGAAATCATTGAAATAGGGGATCATCGTCACTGCGGTCTACCCAATGCACTAGAATTTATGCTAACATGCAAAACGAGAAAGGACTTACTAGGTATACCATATTGGCCAACGGATTTTGAGCAAATATGTTTTCGGCAACGATGGTAATAGTGGCTTCCACTGATGACACTTCTGCTTAGACGACTAACGATCAAAAGCATCAGATTCTCTTTCAATTATTGTAAAATCAGGCTTATGATAAAAAATACATAGTTACGGGTTTTTCATCTGTATCTACCAAAGCATTTTTATTTAAAGTTTTAAATTAATAATAATGCTCATATGATGACGAAATCTGAATCTTAATATTTAGGCAGCTAGTTACATAAGCAAAAAAATGCAATTTTAGGTTCAAGTACAGACTGTAGTTTAACCTGAATTTCGCTATAAGGAATGAAGGGAGTTGTGTCGCACTTTGCAATGCTGACTCGCAACTCCTACGCCAATTTATTTATAATACGAGCACAATACGTAAAGGCTCAAAATGATTCAAAAATGAAGACCGAGGACCGCAAAATCATATTGTCTAAACCTGAGTTTTGGAAGAGGTTGAGAAGTTTTACGGACAATTATACACGACCACACGCCCACCTGACAGTAATCTGGGTAAAGACCCAAGAGCTAGATTGACCGAAGTTAACCCGGACGCCTGGACGTCAGTATGTACGAGATTAGAGTGGCTCTCAAACAGTTTAAGAACAATAAGGCACCGGATAACGATAGGATTACAGCTGAGCTTCTGAAAACAGGTGGAAAACGGTACTACTATAAAAATATTTAATACCCTATACAACTTTACGGAGAAAACAAGAATTATCTCGAGAAATACCTACCTATCTGTTTTTTTTTTATTTTATATGCGGGTTGTTTTATTTTTGCATATTAAAACACTCCCAAAAAAGACACTGACCATCCATGTATGGAAGTTGGACCAAGTGCTGCCCAGAATGAACACATAGTGTATTTTGTTCCTCAGGTCAACACTCTTCTGTAAACCGAAGCGCTTCAAAATCTGTCCGAGGAGTCAAGAGAAAAAAAGGTTTTTTTTGTGAAATATTTCTTTGCAAAAAATGAACTTAATAATTATTTTCAGTCTAACTAGTAGTGTATTAATGGTACTTATGTAATAATAATATCATTTATCAATCCGTAAGATTACATAGTTATATATTATTAGTGATACCAGTATTATAATTGTATGCAAATAAGTAAATACTACTGACCTGTGTCAGTAACACTAGTGACAGTGACTTTTACAGTATCAGTATAATAATAATAATAATTATACAATACAATAATACAGTATTATATTATAATTATGTAAATGTAATTAATTATGTATTAATCATCTTCATCGTCATCGATTATATCTGGGTCAAGGAATATATCTTTTTGGCTCGATTGTGATTATCGCGACCCTGTGTCTAAAGCATGCCTAATACCATTTAACTGGTCACCGATCGTGTGTTCTATTAATCGTAATGACTTACCGCGTGATCAGTACAACAGGCGCTTTCACTTTTTCGTTGCTGCCTACCTGTACCCAAGTTGGTGTATATTATGAGAACCTCTCCGACTTGGATTTTTCCACAAGAGGTTTCTAAGCTGGACAAAGTTTTTGATGCCACGTTAGAGCTTATACTCAGCGTGTACCTCAACGAGACTTAGTGGCTGCAGGCGTCGCTGTGGGTTTGCTATGGGGCTATGGGTATTAGGCGTGTGCAAGACGCAAACCTTCCTGCTTTGTTGCCCTCCTCCAGTGGGGTTGTCGGCCTAGTTCACTGAAATACTCCATGTACAGGGTGACAACACCGATATGCCTTTTAGAGCCTCAAAGCCTGGGTTACTGTGTGTCCGTCCGCCGATGGCCTAGAGGGCCCTTTGATCCAACGTCAATGGGATGATCAACTCTGTGGATCCCAACCTGCTATTGGAGGCGGCATCAGGAGCGGATGTACTCTTTCGTCCCCCCATTTGAGAATCGCCCTCGATGACGGATCCTTGAGGCAGGCCGCTGCTCTTCGTTTAGGGTGTAACGTCTGCGAGCCCTGTTACTGCAGGAGCGGGGTGCACGTGGATGCTGATAATCATCACGGGTTGAGCTGCAAGAAGTCAGCGGAGCTTCGACCACAACACCATATTATGCTCAATGAGCTCATCCGCCGTGCTCTTGTTTCGAGTATCCTGGAGCCGCCCGGCTTGAGTCACTTGGCTGGCAAGCGGTTTGATGGGCTGACTTTGATCCCTTGGGGGTGAGGGCGTTGTTTGGTGTGGGATGCGGCGTGTGTAACCACATTTGTACCCTCCCATTTTGCCTGTACCACCCACACAACGGATTCAGCTGCCGATCGGACTGCCGTTAAAAACATGCCAACTCCTCGCCCCTCAAAGATACATTTACTTACGTCCCCTTCGCGGTTGAGGCGAGCGACGCATGGTGTGCGGAAGCTAGGAAGTTTCATTCAGCTGCCGATCGGACTGCCGTTAAAAACATGCCAAGTCCTCGCCCCTTAAGGATACATATACTTACGTCCCCTTCGCGGTTGAGGCGAGCGACGCATGGTGTGCGGAAGCTAGGAAGTTTTTGGGGGAACTGGGTCGGCGCCTGATCCACAATAGTAGAACCCCCACGCCAAATCGTACCTGGTGCAGTGCATCTCGCTGGTGATACAGTGAGGCAACACTGCCAGGGTTATGTGCGCATTTTCTAATTTCACCAGGGCTGCTTTTTGACTAAGGCTTAGGCTTTTATTGTGCCTAAGTTGTAGTTTAAGGTTTGTAAACTTACTGTTTAACGAATATTGATTTTTAATTATATTATTTTATGAATAAAAACCTAGCTAATATTCATCAATGTAATTACTGATTGATAAATAATGATGTTATTATTACATAAGTATGTAGGGACTTTGTACTAGATAGAAAAAAATATTGACGATTTAAAAGCATGTGTAAAGCATCTACTTAAATAAAATACATTTTGAGTTTTGAGTATAAATAATATACTACTAGTTACACTGAAAACAATTATTAAGTTCATTTTTCGCAAAAAAGTAATTCACAAAAAAAAACTTTTTTTTCTCTTGACTCCTCGGACAGATTTTGAAGCGCTTCGGATTACAGATTAGTATTGTTCTAAGGAACAAAATGCACCATGTGTTCAGTCTGGGCAGCACTTGGTCTAGACATCAATGTAATTACTGATTGATGATTAATTATATTATTATTACATAATACACTCCTAGTTACACTGAAAACAATTATTAAGTTCATTTTTCGCAAACAAATAATTCACAACAAAAAAACTTTTTTCTCTTGACTCCTCGGATAGATTTTAAAGCGCTTCGGTTTTAATATTAGTATTGGCTTAAGGAACAAAATGCACTATGTGTTCATTCTGGGCAGCACTTGGTCCAGACATCAATGTAAATACTGATTGATGATTAATTATATTATTTTTACATAAGTATAAATAATACACTACTAGTTACACTGAAAACAATTATTAAGTTAATTTTTCGCAAACAAATAATTCACAAAAAAAACAACTTTTTTCTCTTGACTCCTCGGATAGATTTTAAAGCGCTTCGGTTTAAATATTAGTATTGGCTTAAGGAACAAAATGCACTATGTGTTCATTCTGGGCAGCACTTGGTCCAGACATCAATGTAAATACTGATTGATGATTAATGATATTATTATTACATAAGTATAAATAATACACTACTAGTTACACTGAAAACAATTATTAAGTTAATTTTTCGCAAACAAATAATTCACAAAAAAAACAACTTTTTTCTCTTGATTCCTCGGACAATTTTGAAGCGCTTTGGTTTACAGATAAGTATTGGACTGAGGAACAAAATGCACTGTATGTTCATTCTGGGCAGCACTTGGTCCAGACATTAATGTAATTACTGATTGATGATTAATGATATTATTATTACATAAGTATAAATAATACACTACTAGTTACACTGAAAACAACTATTAAGTTCATTTTTCGCAAACAAATAATTCACAAAAAAAAAACTTTTTTTCTCTTGACTCCTCGGACAGATTTTGAAGCGCTTCGGTTTACAGATTAGTGTTGGCCTGAGGAACAAAATGCACTATGTGTTCATTCTGGGCAGCACTTGGTCCAGACCTGGTCAATGTCCTGATCGATTTGAAAGGTTGTTAATTCGGTATGGTTTCTTTGGGGAAACTTGTTCAGTAGCCTCAGTTTAGTTTCCAGGAAGACTCTTTTTGTACCCTGTATATCTTAAAAATTCAACGAGGAATACAAGAAAGTAAGAAAATTATTTTGTGTAATAAAGAAAATCGGGCAAATCGGGAAAATACTTACTAGCTTTTTTTCTTTTTTCCGTCCTTCCTCACGTAATTGCAGTGCAACTCACAATAATGAAATTCCACCACAACGTTGGTATGGGCACGCTTCGCCTGATCTGTTTGTTATAGCATCAAAAAACAGCTTGACCTAGTTACGTTTATTTTAATTTTTAATATGGATTTTATCGTTCGATACGTACGGAAATAATATACTATTTCACCTTTGCTTGAATCGTTTACAATAGATAACAATACATTTTGAGTAAGATACTATACTATTTCACCTAACTAATATTTTTCAATAAGAAAGTCTATACGAGGAATTTTAACATAGTTATTTATATTTTCCAAAGTTAATTCAAAATTAACAGTTGTCTGTTGACAGTAAAACTTAGATACTTTATTAATTATAAACCCCCATAAAATAAGGTCAGTAAACAGTAACAGAACAGGATAGTTAATTTAATTTGTATAGAAGTATTTATGACTGTTTTATTCAAGGAAATCTATGAATCCTTGAATGAACATTAGTAATAGTAATCTTAAAACTTATTACAATTGAGTTTGAGATTGTTCTTGTTGATGTAATACATGAAACTGTGCATGTAGGTACTGTTGATGGGAATAAAAAAATTAAACCCATATCAAAGTAAGAGGAATATGACGGTATAAGCAGTAATAGTAAAACGGACATACAAAAAATATACGGCCATATACAATACATTTTAGGTGCTTACCTATTAAATTGACGATTAAGGTGTTAAAACAATTACCCATCTATGCTCTATTTAGAAATTAAGTAATGCTTGCCAAATACCTGTTAACTTAATATTTGGAGATTACAGTGGTGTAGAAGCCATAAAAACGTCACTGAAAATCGCCATTATTTCAGATAAAAATTACTTATTTTTAATATGCCTTATTCAAAAATACTAGTAGTGAAGAACACGCTTTGTTCTTCGCTACCACTAGCATTTTTAAAAGGTTTTTCGCATTATATTTCATATAATTTCCGAAAAAATTGTATTCGAAAAAAAATGCATTCGACCTTTAGGAAACGACGATACAGAATCCAAAGGAACCTTCCTCTGTGGGCTTTTACATGAGACTACTAACGCATGAAAGACCAAAAGTCCATAATATTGATAAATTAGAAGGGGATGAGATAAAAATATTTAGTCGAACTTTTAAAATTCAAACGGCTACTGTATAGACAAGCACATACAGTCGTAGAACATTGCCCTCTGCTTTGGCAGCATAAAATTACAATTGGCGAAAACTTTAACGTCTTGCTGTCGGCTGTAGCAGGGGTGGATAATGAGATCATTTCCTAACGGAAACGTACACATCCGTCGCAGTATCTACGATGAATGAACAATTCTTCGTTGAAAATGTATTGTTATCTTTTGTAAACGATTTCATAACAAATAATACAGGTAATATAAAACAAATAAAATAACTAAGTTATATTATTAACTAAGTACCTACTATTACAATACATTATTTAGGTTCCGTAGGACCTACAAGCAATCCTTGTAAGATGGTTCTGTCCGTCCATCTCGTCCGTCTAGACGCCAATGAGCATCATAGTAGCCAATCACAGAATCATAACTTTTACATTTTTAAACCAAATGTCATAAATTTTGTCACGGAAATAGTTTACATAGTTTAAGATGTCTATTATGAATAATGAAAAATAAAATTTTAGTTTTTTTATACATCAAAAAGGGGGATGATTTTTATTGAGTGTACATTTTGGGTTAAAGTTATAAGTATTTTTATATGATGTACGAGTAAGTAGCATTTTTAAGAGTGTCAGGCTACCATTTCAAAGATATGCCGAAGTTATCAAAAAGATGTCGTCGTCCCTGGCGTTTCGAAACGGAATGACCTAGAAACAAAATGGTTCGTAATAATTATTTTTAATACAATTGATACATCATATTTATTAACACCTACATTATGCTAGGCTGTTTCTGTAGTTTTGAATTATTAAAATGAAAATTGATAAAAGTCAACTTTTGAATTTTCAACATCATCTCGATATAAAAAACTGTTCTATAACCATGCTGCTGTAGTTTTTAATATTTTTGTACCTAGTAATAAAAGTCGAGTTGTGAGGAGCTTTTAGTTCTAGCTTTATTTGAGTGTATAATGATCCATGTTAACTCGTTATGAAGGAATTTAGTAGAATATTTTCGTGTAAATAAATGCAAGTAGACTCATTTTATAAGACGTCATTGTATAAAAAGAGATCGTTAAAAATAACATAAAGCTAAAGCTTTTACCCATGTTTTTAAGACTTGAACATTAAGTGATGCAGATTGAGTTGTATAATAAAACTCTAACCAGTAAGTTATGAGAATATTTGTAAAATAATATAGTGTTGCTACTTGATGACCACGCTGAATACGTTAAAAACAACCGACTTCAATCGTAGCAACTCCAATTTTGCTATGTTTTTGTTGATTTTCTCAAAAACCGCTGAATCGATTTCGATAAAATTAATATGGGACCACCTGTGAAGTATACCCTTTCAAACAAAAAAAGAATTTTTGAAATCGGTTCAGGCGTCTTCGAGTAATCGGTGAACATACATAGAAAAAAAAAAAAAAAAAAAAAAAGATTCCGACGAATTGAGAACCTCCTCCTTTTTTTGAAGTCGGTTGATGATATAAATAGGTTTGTACTGTTTTTATAAAATTCTTATTAATTCATTATAACTCAATATTTTTATATTATCTAAGAAATTTTTAAAATATTACTATATGATTTTAGAAACCCAATTTAATAAGGCATCAAAAAATATATTTTCATTGATTTTTGCCTTGTCCGACGAGATACGACCGTTTAAGCAAATTTTCTGTAACAGGAAGTTTCCTTTAATTTTCTTTTCATTAAAAGTGTAGATTTTTGGTATATCTGGGAACACTCTTATTATTATAATAATTACACTATCACACACAAAAAATGTTTAAAAATAAAGCTAAAGAATTAAAATTTATCAATTTCTAGTGTTAGTCTGTGTTAGTTTTGGAAAATTTATAAAAACATACCACCCGTTCAAATTGAAATATCAGAGTTATTGTTGCGACAGATTTTTCTCCTCTTTTGGAGTGCAATTTGGGAACAAAAACATATATAAAATGTTAATTGCTATCATAAGAAAGTTTTATTTAAAATAGAACTTAAAGTAGGTAGGTATGATACTATTAAGTTTAAATAGATAAAAAAATACAATGGACAAAAAAATACTACAAAATGCCTCCAGAGAGCAACACCTTATTTGATGGTATTATATGTAAATGAAACTAAAATACGAAGTATTTTGTGATTGCTAAAAATAAAACAAAATACAATCTGGTGTTGTTTTTCTGTACTTATGAATACCCAATAGTAGTAAGTAATACATTTATTTTTTTTATATGATAGGTGGCAAACTAGCAGACAGATCACCTGATGATAAGCGATTACGCCGCCCATAGACACCCGAGGAGTCACAAGTGCGTTGCCGACCTATGAAATGGGATGGGGGATGGGGGGAATTGGGGGAATTTTAATTATTATCCTTAAAGTGATTTTGGAGACTTTAGAACTTTAATATAAGATTTCATTCCTATAACTTACATTACATTGGCTTTTATTTAAGATTTATGATATAATTTGTAGACAAAGGCAAGTCATATATCATAGCTGTTCAATTATTTTAGCCCCCAAAAAGGATTTTTATAAGTGTTTTATGCAGAATATGCAAAAATATAACACCTGCATTTTTATAAGTAGATATTTTTCGTGATAATTAATAATTTGATAATTTTTATAATTAATTGCGATAATTTTCTTTGTTAGGCTGTATAGAGTATGAAGCCTTTCCGTCAGGTCGAATTAACAACTTTTTTTTAATTTGTTGCCACACAGCTCTCATACAACCTATTATAAAACGGTTAGTGTAAAGGTAAGTCGGACGTGAAAAATTTTAATTTATCGAAAAATAGGTATGTAATAAATAATTTTGAAAAAAATGAATGGATGGTCTTGTCCGTCTTATTAATGCACATCTGAAACTACTTAAAACTTGTAGTAGATATTGACATGTAATTATTGTTGTGAATAAATGAATAAGGAATGAAATAATTAATTAATAGGTAGCGGACTGATTCTTGAAGAAAATGGCAAACAAAAATTTCCATTTTACAATAATTACCAATATTATATGTATTTACTAAAATAGAATTTATAGAGTAGACTTGCATTTATGGGAATATGTTCAGTTAAATATGCAAAAGTTAGATAAAACATATTATAATCGAATTTTTTGTTGTCTCCAAAATTAATGAGTCTTACCTACGTATGCTACAGAAAGCAATTAATATACCTAAAATGAGGGTCTTTTATCGCCGATAAAACCTACATACTTTCTACGCTGTTACTTATTGTACAAATTAAAATAAAATTCACTTTAACACATCACCAAACTGACATATAAGTATCCTTAAAGCGAAACGAACCAATAACGACTCAAGTTTATATGATAGGATAAGATTTACTCCATACACGGTAGAAAACGAAAGATACAATACAATATTTAAAAAAAACTAATCAAACTATAGGTTAACACTTAAACAACAAGAGCATTACACCAAAAGCCCAGACCACCCTTTATATACCCTGATAAATACCCCATTTATTGGGTACTAGCTTTTCACCCTTTTTCACTGAACGATATTTCCAACATACTACAGTATTGATGGACAATATGCCGGGGAGATTTGGGTCCATTGCTCATCAGTATTCTGTTTTATGATTCGTAATATTGGAAATGTATTTACACAGCGACAATGCTTTAACACTGCTTCGCTCTGTTAGGGTGCTCGAAAGCTTCTTGAAAGTAAGTGATTGATTACTGTAATTTAAAAACAAAATGTAAAAGTATAGAGAGAATTAGTGACGAGGTACTGCCGCATATTTCCTAATAGATAATTTTTGTCGGGCCTTGAATGATATACTTCAATAACTCCAAGTGCCATGTAATGACTTTCAGTTGCGTCTCAAACTCAGTGCAACGGTCGTATAAAACAATGAATATACCAGTTTTACAAAAAATACTTTTTCAAATTTGAATTTACCTACCTTATTAACGGAGACCTTTTTCAATAGCTTCAAAAATTAACCGAGATAATGACTTACGGAAACAAGGCAGTCAATAAAGTATTTTGAAACTTGTGTGACTGTGTCGTTGTGTTGTTGTCGTATTGACTTTCTTTAAAACTTGCGCGTGTAAAATTATCGAAATGTTTCATTTTGAAAGAGGCAAATGTTTCCAAGATGACATCTACAAAGGACCTTGGCGACACATTTGATACTCGTGTAACGTTTAATACGCACATTTCTTCTCTGGCTAAACAATGCTATAGCCGTCTTAGCTTTGTTCTTCATAACTGCATGCTGCTGCATGAGTAGCTGAATAAAAATACTCGCCATCGAAATCTTTCCGCTGTTCCGCAGAGTCGCACGCAGGCCCGCACGCAGTCTCCACTTTGTCGGATGATGGCTGCCTTAAATGCCGTTCTTGAGTATTTTCCAGAAACTGATGTGTCTATATCTATTTCTGTAATAATTATTTTGATATATTTTTTTGGGAAATATTAAGTAAAAGTCTATTACTGTTACTGGGTGGTGTTCCCGTGAATAAATAAATATAAATATTCCTATACTAAAATGTGTATTTTAGGTCTTGCATATTAGGTATTGGTCAGATCATAAAATGACTGGCCATTTTGTTGAGGAGGTCCGACACATCACAGTCAACAGTATACTTTATACGGTAACACCAGAAGCCTAACCTAACCTAGAGTTTGTTCGGAGATCCTCAACGATATCGCTCTCAAATTCGATAATCTGGACACGACACATACATTGGTCAAGAAATATTGTACGGTTTTTATTATATTTTTTGCGTTGATTCTTAATGAAATTTGTTTAATATAAAATGATGAAAAAGGCTCGGATTTAAGTTTCGACAGTTTCCTTTGCACATCTTTTTTTTTTATAGCATAGGTAGCAAACGAGATTTTTGTCTTAAATCTCTCATTGAATCGAAATTGTGTTTACAAAAATACGTAACTTAACACGGAGTTTTCGATAAATATACGCAGAGTATACAAAATATATTAAAATATAAAGTGAGTCTTAATAATTTAATCGCATATCGCAAAAAAAATTGGACTCTTCATACTAATTTGGCCGGTCAGTTAATCGACTTGTATTGAGAGTCCAAAATATTTTTTGCGATTTGACTATGGGTTCCTTAGGGAAATTTATTTGTTATCACGAGCACATACATAACCTTTCGTTAAAAACTAATTTAAAGTCACTATATAGTAACTTTCAGTGAGACACCCGCAAGGAAGTGTTAACAAATATTTAATATTGATGTACCCTACAAGGCAGAGCGCACCGATATGTTTGAAACTCACATGAATATTTAGAAGTAAATTAATAATAACAATCAAAGGCCCAGAAAAAGACGTTATACGCAAATTTTACTGACTCGGTGGCTAAGTAGTCAACGCTCCTGACTACTTTACTTATCGATGGTCGTGGGTTCGGTTACCACCCATGACACACAAAATCACATACTCTTTACAGGCATTCATTTCCGTGATGAGGAGATTTGTTGGTTCTGTGTCTGGTATATCTATGTATGTATCGTACTTATATCAGTCTCTGCTGGTTCCCATAAAATAGAGAATCCGAATTTTGAGAACAGATGACCGTGTCGTCAAATCGTCTCGAATATTTATTTATTTACAAATATACGGATATTTATTTATAATCTACCTCGTCAATTTCGCTGTCAAAATTGTATACCAAGGTTTCCTGCCTACGGCATCACTGGCCTAGAAATCTCAGATCTAATACAAGTGCCTGTTAATTAACAATATAATCGACCTTTAAACTTTGAGGAAGCACGTCTAAGGGTTACATTGGACGTAAACTTCGAGTGGAATCAACAGTTGAATGCATAATGAATGCTGGTCGCGCGCAGGAGCACTGTCACTGTTGTGCGAGCGACGGGCCCGGCTACGCGCCCCACTTTTGGGATAACAGCACTGATACTGTAAGTTAATTTTTTTGTTAGTAAGAGGTGGTAATGTCACATATAAATTTATTACTTTTATAACAAGTTCGAAATAAATGTATTTTCGGATTATCATCGGAGTGTGTTATAAACATAATAAAAAGTGTATATGATACTAGAAAATCATGGACCATTTCTCGAACGAATTCAAAAGATATTTGCCCATACAGGATTGGTGTACATACGTAGGTGTACAGGCGTAGATACTATATGACATTATGTAGACATATCACCGTAAAATCGTGCAAACCGTTATTTCATGAGTATCCGCGTAATTTCACGAAAAATGGAAAATTTCGTGATCGAAAGTTTATTAAGCGACCTTACGGATGCTAACCGTAATTTTACAATTTCGAAAACAAAAACTCACTTCTTACTTGTGTGCTTGTGTATACTACTGCTTGGTACTGTAAGTAGTTTGAATTCCTGTACAACGATACATTCAGCTAAATTTAAAAAAAAAATTTGAATATCAATTTATAGGTTGAAACTATGACAGTTATAATTATTTGGTGATTTAATAAAAGTCAAATTATCCGATAAATACACCTTAAAAACGTAATGTACCAAATACCCACGCTGCCCTCGGATGGCAACCCGGGTTACCGCGTTTTGTCGTAACACAGCTTAATTTGATCTACTATTCCTGACCTATGAGGTTATATGGTCAAAAATGTATTAACTCCATTTAATACCAAAATACAAAAAAGAGTAACCTTAAAATACTATAGAGTATTCGAACAAATCGCGAACTTTAATCGCGTTTTTCTCAACTTCACTACTTTTAGGTTACCGCGTTTTGTCATCTGAGGACAGCACGCCAAATAGAGATAGATTAAATCATTATTACGATTCACAAAATATTTGATTTAATTTTGAAATAAAAAGAGAATCATCAAATCAATTCATAATTGGCGGAGTAATCGTGTAAGATACTTACAAAAAATATTCAGTCGAATTGAGAACATCCTCTTTTTTCTCCTTTTTCCATCTTGGTATGCGGGCGGAGCCGCGGACAGTAGTTAGTACTAATAATATAAATGAAATGTGCCTACGGGATAAAACAAATGTTATAATATATAACAAGTTTAAGATACATGAAACAAAATAGTCTAAAAGAAAAAAGTTAAGTAAAATAAAATTCAGAAATATTCTTAATATGTAAAAATATTTGCAAAAATTCAAATATACTTTACATAAAACTCAGTAATAGAAAAAAATTAAATATACAATTAAATACATTTAGGTATAAATTTTCTGATAAAAAAAACATTTTCCAACAATGGATTTACAGTTTTCGACTAAATGTGCTATTAAGATTTTGCTGTTGATAATTAGAAATAAATAAAAATAAGGCGATTATCACACGGGAGGCGGTTTCCTCAAATAAATGTACTAGAAATGTATGAAAACCGCGCTAGCCCGTGTGCAAGGCTAGCGCGGTTGGCGGGCAACCGCGTACCAGGCGGTAGCCGCCGCGGCTACATACATTTCTAGTACATTTTCCTTTTGATGATTCTAGTACATTTTTATCATTGGTTGGAAACCGCCTCAGTGTGCGATTCGCCTAAGTGTTTTGTAGAAGTTTCTTCATTACGAGTCGAGTAACAATGAATTACCTATAATTTTGCTCGGTCACATAATTGTAAAATTACAACACATAATTCCAGACGTAAAGCGTGTAGTGATTTACCTAAGTTTCTGTTTTAAATTATCACACAATGGTGACCATTAACCTCGGCTTAACGCCGGACTGTGTTTAGCTTACGTATAGTCATGCGTATACCTACGAATATATCACACTGGAGGACTAAATATATACGTCAATTTAAAATTAAATCTAATTTAGGTATACAGTATGTTTCAATAATGAAATTAGTAAATAGGATAAAATATTGCTGCTTTGTTAATATAGCGTTATTAAAATATTATACAAACTGTGTCATTATAGTTAATTATGATATCAAGACAGTTTTGCTTACCGATTTACCTTTATAGGGTCTAACAAAATCAACTGAAAATGTAATTTTATCCTCAATACATATAACGACTTTTCCCCATAAAACCAATGATGAAATATATCGGCTGACATGGCAACACCCGCTTTTATTTAGCAAATTTTCTGTGAATTTGTTGAGGAAATATTTTCTATTTCGTGAGAGACACCCCAGTTTAATAGTTTCAGCTAATTATGTTAGACCTTGTATGTACAACCATACACTTCCTACACCTACCTTTCATGTCAATGTAAGTATGTAGGTATATGTGATCATATTGTTGTCGTATGTAAATGTCCTGTCTTCACTATAAATACAAAAATAAAACGTATACCAACCCACAAAATACATATAATACTACATTTGAAATGAAGTGCAAACATGTAGGTTATATTTAGGTATACGCTTATTTAACGTAGAAAGAACTTCACACCCTTCGGAAAATGTCACCGCTCTTAGCAAAATTCTTATAAAAAAACTACATTATTTTCGGTATAACATCAATCGTAAACTGAATCTTCGGCTTATCTATTTTCGTTTAAACGAACCATCGCGGTAATAAACTATTAAGGAAACAAACATTCACCAAACTGATCTATTGATTTCTATGAATATTGTTAGTGGTGGTGTATTGTAAGTCCCAATTTTATTATAAAGTTATCAAGACATACATACAATGTCCAAGTCAATGAGTGAAAGCTTGCATACACACAACTCGTATTTAATTTGTAATCAGGTTATACGAGACAAAACCTATAGGTTCTATAAAACCTATTCAGTGAAAACCCGCGAACTTATGTTCCTTTACATAAATGGTCAATAAAGTTCAAATAAACATATCATTCACCAACTTCAGTATCAGGAATCTAGGTTTTTATTGAAAATGAAAATATTTTATTTGAAGTAGGTAGCACTTTTCGAACGTCATTCTTTTATCTACCTAATACGAGGTTCCTACCACTCGGAACTCGTATACCCATCGTTTCGGGAAGTGTTTGCGGACTGAGAAGAAACGGCGGGCCCTAAAGAAACTCCCTCCAACACATTAAAAAAAAAAGTCTTATATTCTATTACATTTTAATGCTAGATCAATAAATGAATTATACAATGCACGTCTGTAAATAAAATATTACACACGGAGCTACTCGCCAGTTCTTTTTTGACGTGAACTTGGCTGGACACGCTCCGCGTGTCTAGATATACAAAAATAAGAATAAAGAAAGAAAGGATTCAAAAGAGATATTAATATCTACAGTTTATAAGTTCACATCTTATAAGTCAAAATAAAAACAAAAGATGTTTTAATTTTTTAAAAACATGACAAATTATTATTCCTTCGTCTATGATTGATACAGTCGGAAGTTTCCGTAATCAATTTACTCCCTGTTTTGTTACGGAAACTTCCGATCACAGAAGGAGCAGAATCTACAGGTTGTCACACCACTCAAAGAATTCTTCACAATGACACTGACACATTAGTACTGCCATATAGTATAGCCACGACCACTCCACTCTAAAGACCACCCCACTCCCCTGGTGGCTTACAACGGTCGTCGGTTGGATCATGAAGGGGCGTATCCAACAAATTCTTGATCTTGATAGTTGAGTTATACATATTAAAGGTAAACTTATGATAAACATGAACTATTAAGGGGAGTTAGGTCTTGTTCTAAATCATAGCCTCGTTAACGACGTAAAAGCTTAAGGCACTAAGTTGGAATAGTTCCTCACAGTAACTTTTTAACTTTTTCTTAAAATCACTCTACTTTAAAGTTGTAAAAATTTGCTTTCATGATCCGACCGATGACGCGATGGCTTAGTACAAGCCACGCAACACACAAAAACTTAATATTTGTATGTGGTAGTAGTAGGTAATATCAACGCGACAGTTAGCTGGAGTGTCCGGACTGTGGCAATGGTAAACAAGGCGTTCGCCACGTGCCAAAATAAGGATTCCCGCTTGATTAGAAACTCTGTATCGGCATTATTATTGCAAGGTTAGAGAGCATCATGCACGCACGCGCACGCCGCCAGCCGCTTGCTATGACGGCCACGCGCAAATTCAAGTTTCCAGTATTAGTTTCCTCCTGCACCGAGCTGCATTGCAAACGAGTACTCGCGTTTAGATTTTTTCTTACGAAAAACATTCATAACATTTCATTTATTTACTCGCTTGGACTGGAATCATCTCGGCACTCGCTCAAAGTAAGAGTGCTTTTGAATTGTAGGTGGGTAGCAGTTGTTTACTGCCAATTTACTGGTCGTTATCACTGTAATAAAAATTATTGATTCTACGAGTAACCTACTTCACCTAAGTAATCTATAAGAAGGACCACGGTACGGAAATGATACTGGTGCCTAACCTAGCAGGAAATATGTAAGTTGATATTTGTTAAATCTACCCAAACATATATTTATAACATATACAAACACACTTCAGCATTAATCCTCCTGTCTTTGTCTTCTTATCGTGTGGCACAATCACCCGTCTATCCCCAAGGAATAGACGGCAGTTGCCTGGTGTTGCACTTAGCATCAACCGCGGTCACGTGTAGCAATTATATTATTACCTAACCTAGGTAGGTCGGGTAACCGTCGTGTACAGTACGACCTTCGCACACATCTAGAAATCAGAGGTGCAGGTTTCCTCACGATCTTTTCCTTACCGTTTCAGCGTTTCGGTCTGATAATGTACATAAGTTTCTTAAAACTCATTAGTATTGTACATTGGCCAGGATTTGAAACCGAGACCTACTATGAAGCCTTCGACGACACTTTCTTTCCTACTGTGATTGTAAATATTGTATCAAATCGATACAGTAAGCACTGTAGATAAGCATGTTTAAATATACCTGTGCGCCTCGTGAATTGAACACAGCACAGAGTTATTTAGCGCTGTGTCATGCTTATTGTGACAAATTTATTCGATTACTTGCAAAATAATGTCAGTGGGCACCTACACATACTTGTTCTACTTTCATTGTATTGTAACTTGAATACTGTACACAAGGTGTGTAAGCGCTAGAGATTATTTATATGTAGGTATGTACTTAAATAAGTCGTTTGGTATTCCCTAATTTAAATATAAAATTTTTAGATCATATTATAATTTTTATTGTAATGTCACAAAGTATGTTCTTATGTAAGTAAATTGTAAAATGCTTAATAAGATAAATGTTAACCTAACTTATTATTATGATATAATTGTCTCATATAATTGTTAGAATTTAATTAATAAATTTCAGTTGTGACTTTTACAGGGCATACCGTGAACAACATGACTATAAACATACTTCCCTTCTCGCTTTTTTTTTATACAGATTATGTCAAAACCATTTTGCTACAATATTACAGCAAAATTGGAAAACAAAATTCAGTATGATGAGCTTGAATTCGCAGATCTTATATCTATTTTGTTACTCCATGTATAATGCAGTTTTTCATTAACTATTTTCTTTTAAGAAAAGTAGGCGTTACATCGACTTAAATGGTTTAATTTGATAACTGGAAATTCAATCTAGATGAGGAGTAGGTTAAAAAAAATACTGCGGTTGCTTACAACAACCTTCTGTTATAGTATTTGATAATTTAATGAATCTTATAAATTTTAAAAATCTTTACATGTTACACAATTAATGTTTCGACACCTCGCACCCCATCAAGCCGTTTTGGTTACAAATGGTAACAATGAAACGGAAATTACTCTCAGCTATCTTACTCCAGTAAAAATTGATTTTCGATTTGAATTAAAAGAAGCCGTCTATTTTAGTTAAACTCTTGAATGAAAATTTTATTATATTTTAAATCTATATCAAAAATAACTGTTGGAAGGTCAAATATTACATATTTTACTATGAATATCTCATGAAAAGTCAAATCATTTGTTATTGACAACGCTCTCCTATGACGTACAGATTTGTTTGCCCTTTTTTCTGGTGTATACAATGCGTGTATGTTTACGTATGCAGGTGTCCTAGAAATGACACGCAAGAGTGAGACTGTATATAGATTGGCTTCAGGTCAGCTAACAGATAACATGACCCTAGTAAAAGTTTGCTGGTTTTCGAGATATCACCACTTTTGGAACCAGAGACTGATATGTGGGCATCCAAGCAAAAAGGGTCCAGTAGTGGGGTATTGAGTTAAGACTAGATCCAGAATTTAGAATAGTTAATTTATTTATTATTTTATTTTTATTAAAAATAAGGATACAAAATATTAAAAATCTGGCATATATACAATATATTTTTTCTACACACTAAAAGATGAAGCTCTGAAATACCTTGATTTGTTAAAAAGCATTTTTAAAGTTTGATTATAAAAAAACACACACTTCTACTTGCTTGTTACATAGATAAACATCATAATTATAAAGTCATTTACTGTACAAACTTTCAGATAAGTGAGCTACAAACAAACAAACAAACAAACAAACAATTAATAAAAAAAAGATTAATAAAAAGACAGACAAAAAATAAAATAAAAATAAATATTAATAGACATTAATAAAAAAATAAATAAATCGCGAAATCCCATTATTTCACCCAACTTTACAAAACTGCGTATATCTCGGAAACTAAATGCCGACCACTGGACCCTTTTTGCTTGAACGCCTTATATTATATATAATTATATCAGTTATCAGTCTTATATTATATATAATTATATAATTATATCAGTTTCTGGTTCATACAAACCTAGTTTGGGGCCGGATTACCGTGTGTGATTATCCCTGGAGATTTACATTTATTTATTTATTTCAGCGTGAGCAATGGTACAGATCAGTGAGCCCCTGGCCAACGGGGCCGGCAAGACGACCCCGGCCCAGCTGAGCAAGGCTCGCATGGAATCCGACTGGCCCGCGGTGCTCTTCTTCATCCACGTTCACCTGCTCTCAATATTCGGCCTTTGGCTGTTCGTTTACGAAATCAAATACATGACATTGTTCTTCTGTAAGTACCTATATGTACTTATTTTTAATAATATAAATATTTTAACCGCCTTCTTGGCGGCTGTAAATTTTATTGTAAAGTAGATCACTCATTTCACATCAGAAGTTCGCGGGTCCACCTTTGTACGAAGTCTGTTTGGTTGGGCATTTTCTGAGCCCGTCTGGCTCATCATCTTACCGCCAAATATCAATTTTAGCATCATTATGTATTCCAGCATAAAAAAGATAACAAGTTCTCCATTGCTTTGAGGAATCTTGATAAGCCCGGTTTCATCTTCTGCATCATCATCACTTACCTTACCATCAGATGCGATGATGCTAATCATTAGAATTAAATAAATAAGGATAAAAAGAAAATAGTTGATGGCACTTTATTTTTGGTGCATACTTTGAACTATTGTCTTGGAAAAAACCCAGTTGATAAAGAATGTTTACTCGATTGCCCAAGAATCATTGACCCTAACAAATTTTCTGGTTTAGTTTATACAATATTAGACTTTTTTAATACCTTTAGACTACACAGGGTCTTTTTTATTTAATATTAGACTACACAGTGGGCGTGGGGCCTATAAACAGGAAGTTTCTTTTTCAGGAACATCTTTTGTTCTACAACCTTGCTTAAATCAGAAAAAGTATCTGACTCTTGTATTTAGAGGACAAAATGTTTGCGATCGCAACAAAGTCGTAGAACAAAGTTCAGTATGATGACTGATGAGTAATCACATTTATTTTATAAATCTACTACAATAACCTTTCTTATTTGTATATATGTATATGAAAATTATATATATGAAATATATAATTTGTAATAAATATATCGATATCGTAGTTACACCATTTCAGGAGGCATTTTTGGCTTAATTGGGTTTCAGTGCGTATTACTTACTATTATAATACCTATTTATTTTTCAAACTAAAATTATATGTCAGTAGTGATAACAACTATATTTATATGGATAAAAATAGACCATCCCATTATTCCCATTTTTTTAGAAATATTATTTTAATTACCTACTCTTATACAGCAGCAAAACCACTAGATACATAAAATTGCTGTTTATGAGTTTGCCCTGCTTCCTTCGGCAATTATGTAACCGCACGAGCTCAAATTCAAGGCAGTTTTAAATCTTCATTCCAAAGATGGCAATTGCATGTTTTATCTTAATAATCAGGATTCATAACTCTAGGCTCTTACTATCCTAAAACATATACTTTAAGTTGAAACACTAACTAACTGAACTGAAACTAAAATAATTTCTGACACTAAAAAACCTTACACTTTCACATATGTCTGATGATGTGTTTTTTTAGAAATACATACACATTACTTAGCCAAACAAAATAAATTGTACAGTTTTGGGCTCCTTTAGTGCAAGAAAATTGATCATCGTTAAAATTTCAAGTTTGATTAATTCTTCCATGACAATACTATCTACTATACTTCGTCACTCGCTCCTCTGTCTCGAAAATTAACAAAATAATCTAGATTGTCCCTTGATTTGATATAGCTGAATCGTTTGGAAACAAAATTTTAAATATCTCAATTTTCAAATTATAAATTTGTAATGGCAATAAATAATTTATTTTTAAATGATTTTCGTGCTATGTAGACTGAGTATAACATTGCAACGCGCGCGGTTATGAGTTTTACTGCAATGTATTTTTGTATGACATTTCTACCGACATAAGTTAGATCCTTGAGTAGAGCTTTTTTACAGTAGAGCAATTGAGTAGAGCGTTTGGTTCGTTTGGTTTACAGTTATATTGCTGGTGTCACTGGGTATCCTCGGCGTGACGGCAGGCGCTCACAGGCTGTGGGCCCACCGAACGTATAAAGCAAATGCAGAGCTACGAGTTGCCCTCATGCTTTGTCAGACCCTCGCCGGACAGGTATGTTTCTTCTTTGCTTGTCTTTTCTGACGTACTGTACTTGTATTTAAAATTATAATTATCTTAGAAAACATACGCATAAGTCAATAAAAACTTCTCATTCACGTTTCGCTTTAAACCTCGCTCAAAAAACAACTTAGATTAAACACCAAAAATCTGTAATGATAAAATTTACAAGTATGTAACATAACAAGATTCCCAAACATTGTTTTACTCGTCTTCTTTTTTTTTCAATACGTCTCTACCTTAAATTTTCACTGAGTACTTACAATTCTTACTAAACTCACAAATCTCCCTCAAATTCTCTAGACCAAACCCAGTTTGGTTTTTTGTTAAAAAGAGACTTGATATCATTGTTCTGTAAACCAATTTGAGAAATGTATATTTAAAAAGCATTATTATGTACTATGGAACAAATTATACAAAAAATTCTCATTTTGTCCAATGACGTCATATTTTATAGAACAAAATGAAAACTACAGTAATAAGAAAAGAATAATTCAATTTTCTTTAGAATGTATACCAGCAGCGCGTTTTGCTTTTGTAGAATAGGTATTGTACCAGGAATATTTCAATCTTTCAGGCAAAAGCTATCGTACAATCACGTTTTCGTTCAGTTAAAAACAATAGAATCCCAAACATGAAAATTGTTTCTGCTATACTTTTTAAAGAAATATTTACTTTCCCAATACTTTTACCCTTGTAGGACACTGACCGAGACCCAATTAAGGTACTCTTGTTATTTGTAATGTACGTATTATTGTATGGCGATAACTCCAGCTTGTAGGAGACGGTAAAGGAACTTTCAAAAACGTCGTTACCACATCTTGTTGGTTTGAATGAAACTCCTACACGAAACCTTAATCCAGTACACTCCTGTATGGCACAAATGGCTTAACGACTGCCATCTAGTTTTAGCGACCGGCACGTACCTTGCTTGCAATTGCTACGCAGAGAAACGGTCGAGATACTTAAATACCACTTTATCAGTCTTTAAACAGACTTCGGACTGGTGTTGGCCGAAGCAAGGAGAACATGTTCAGGTGGGGGTTCACGGATGGCTCCAATTTGGGATGCAGGTGCGGTTTCGTTCCGCCAACTATGGAACACTTAATTTCTTGCCCCGCGTGCCCTGTCACCTGCACGCAGGAAGAACTAATGGAGGCTACTGAGAATGCTATACTCGTAGTTAAATTCTGGGCCAACATAATTCAGTTAGACTGTTATCGACTCGATAAGAAGAAGAATACCACTAACTAACAATCTGTATTCAGTTGACCTATGTGATCGACGCGACCACGTAAGCCGCCTTGAGCCCAAGACCCTTTCTACTATTGAAATCTGAATTCCTTACATAATAATAACCACATTAGGTATAACAACCGGCTTCTGCCCCACCATCCACCAGGTTCACTGTCTTATTAAAACCGCTATCATTTTCCTCAGGGGCCCATATACGACTGGGTGCAGTACCACCGGTCCCACCACGAGCACCACGGCACAGTAGGGGACCCTTACGACCACAATAAGGGCTTCCTGTACGCCCATGTGCTCTCGCGCATCTACAAGCTGAGCCCCTACCAAGAGGCTCTAAAGGACGCCGTCGATATGAGCGACTTAGAAAAAGACTCCGTCGTTATGTTCCAGAAGAAGTAAGTAGAGAAAAATACGTGGCGTTAAATTATTGCATTAGCTTGTACAGATGAGCTAACCGACTTGTTAGAAAAGTAAATAAAATATTCGTGAATTGACTATGGCTTCCTCGGAGAAAGTTGTTAAGTTTTACAATTAGAAACCCCAGTTTGAACAGTCTCAACTCTTTATTTTTACCTAGTATATTTATAAAGAATTCTGTATTTTCTTTTTTACGTAACACGAAAAGCGTTACCACTGCAGAATTTTAAATAAATATGTACACAGAATGGTAATGGTAATGTTATACTAAAAGGTAGGGACTTATAGTAAGTACACTCGGCTTCAAAAAAATCGCACCTTTTAAGAAATCTATTTTAAACATCTTTCAATCGTATTTGTATTATGAAATATTGGTAATGTTCGGTATCATTTGAAAGGTAAGGAAACAGAGAATGCAAAAACAATAATTCATTCAATGTTTTTTATTGGAACTGAGAAAAATTTACAAAACAATAAAAATCCTTAAAAAACCCAAATGAAATCTGATTAATTTTTCAAAACAAAGTTGCTTAAAACTGACCTAAAACCTAGTGTTACCCCCCCTATCCCTAATGACGTCTTCCATGCGCTCCCTCATGGATCGCACCAACTTTAGGACCTCTTCTTGAGGGATTCTGTCCCATTCCTCAATAACGGCGTCTTAGAGCTCCTGAAGAGTCGCGGGAGCGGGATCACGGGATCTAACCTTGCGTTTCAGCTGGTCCCAGAGGTGCTCTATCGGGTTCAGATCTGGACTTCTCGCTGGCCACTGCATGACAGGGATCCCAACCTCTTGAAGGTAGCCCTGCACAATTCCAGCAGTGTGCGCGCGAGCGTTATCGTGCATTAATGTGAACCCGTCGCCAATAAATCCAGCATAGGGGACCACATGTTCTTCCAGGATCTCTGTGATGTACCGGTGAGCAGTCATCGACCCTTGCCCCCGAGCACCGCCGGTCCGAGAGACGCAAGAAAGTTCAGTTTTGCCGTCGGCAGATATGCCGCCCCAGAACATGCAGGAACCGCCCCCGTATTCTACCGTCTCTTGGATGCAGGCTTGGGCAAAACGTTCCCATTGTCTTCTGTATACTCTTTTGCGTCTATCGTTGCAGAAAAGGCACACTCTCGTTTCGTCTGAGAAGAGAACAGCTCTTCATTGGTCCAGGGTCCAATTGACGTGGGCGCGAGCAAATTGCAGGCGTGCTCGCCGATGCGCTGCGGTTAATTTTGGACCCGTGGCAGGTCTTCTAGCCACAATATTTCTCTCCTTTAGTCTTCTTCTAACTGTAGAGACACTCACGGCCCTTCTACGAACTGCTTGAAGCTGCTGTTGCAACTCAACAGCATTAGAGAACCGATTTCTCAAAGACTTCGATACGACGAATCGGTCATCTCTCGCAGAAGTGCAGCGATTTCTACCAGACCCACGCCTTCGGACAAAGCCACCGGTCTGCAGGAACCGCTGGTACACTCTTCGAACAGAAAAGCGACTCAAGTGCAATTGCCGAGCAACATCACACTGACGTAGTCCTGATTGCAGTAGTGCGATAACTTGGGCGGCTTCAGCAGCAGTAGTGTCCATCTTCAAGGACGTTTTTCTGATGAAAGATATTCTTCTGTGTCTTCTTCGACTGTTGGTAGCAAATTTATCCCCCGATAAGCTGTATCGACCCTTTTATACCCAAAAAACAAAACAATACAAACAAAATTTGAAGAGGAGAATCAGTTCCATTGTCATTCACAGTGACTTAAAGTGTCAAGCTTTTTCTTTAATCAAATGAAATGGATATTTTTTTAAAGAGTTTTTATAGGGCTCTCAAATGATACCAATATTGCTACGAATAACTGCTTGTCTTAAGGATTAACAGTGCTTGAAGCCTATTTTTACGGACGTGCGATTTTTTTGAAGCCGAGTGTATAACATTACCATTACCCTCCATATTAAGTCGTTATAAACTCACTCATTGATTTTTCCGTGGAGTACTTAGCTTTAACTTGAACTTATTTGTTTTTCCTCCGTGACTTTAGAAGTGATAGCGATAGAACCAAATAAGACTTATATAGAGTATCACAAATCTTTTATGAAACCTCTCTTTTTGTACATAAAGTTTCTTACATTACTTTATAAATAATAGCCAAAGAACCAAATAAGTCTTATAAATATGAAATATCAGTAATCTTTTATAGAACCTTTCTTTTTGACAATATCTTTGCACCTCTCCAGCACGAAAACGGTGCCTTTGGTCCCTAAAAAATCAAAGCAAAAACGGTTTTAGCTGCGAGCGTGAGAAAAAGTGATTCGAATTTCGAACACCATCTTTTGCGCGGCGCTGAAAAAAATATGGGCGACAGTTCCTTCAGAAACTTATTTTGGCCTAGCAATTTAACTCATAGGCACAAAATGTTGTCTGTTATTTAATGAAATTTAAGTTTATAAATTTTGCTATTGCATTTTTAAAAACGTAATATTTAAAATAAATATGTACTAGTAAACATGAATATCGCTTACTTAAAAATATCATGTTTGGTTTTCATCTTAGATTTTCATAAAAATGACAAGCAGCGCAGTTTACGAACGCAACCTCTAAATTAAAAACATTATAATAAAAAAACTATATTGTCTCCAAAGAGAATTTAATCAACTACGTTTTAACTTTTCTCGCTGGTCGAGGTGAAAAGTTGTATGTTTAACACGAGAGCAAGTTATTTTTATATCTCGTGCCTTTAAATTCACTGTGCTCAGTAGTCTATATTGGAATCACTCGCTACGCTGGTGATTCAATTCTAGACTACTTCGCTAGTTCGTGATTTAAAGTCAGCACTCGTAGCAAAAATTAACTTTGCTCACTAGTTGAACAAATAACTATTTCTTTACATAAAGATTTGTTTTTTTTACAGATGGTACTGGCTCTTATACGGAGTGTTGTTCCTGTTGCTGCCCCTGAATGCACCCCTGGAGTACTGGGGCGACTCTGTCCTCAGCGCCGTGTTTGTCATAGGATTCCTCAGATACGGCGTTCTCCTGCATGCCGCTTGGCTCGTGGAAAGCGGAATCTGTGTGTGGGGCCTACAACCGGGCGATAAGTAAGTGTACTACAAACAAGTAATTATAACTTGGCAACCGCCGCCTATACCTTGTGGATAGGACGGTTAAATTGTGCCACACGATAAGAGAGAGATTATAACTTCATTGTATACTACATAGTAACGTCCCATTCGAAAACCAGGTAATATTCACCTACCACTAGTCTATCCGTTCCACACTTAAAGAGACTCGGTGGCTAAGTGGTTAGCGATCCTGACCTCTGATCCGAGAGTCGTGGGTTCGATCCCCACACAGGCCAAACTTTTCTGTGATGAGCAGAATCGTTTGCTCTGAGTCTGGGGTGTATTATATCTGTATATGTATGTATTTAAAAGTATATTTGTATGTATATCAGTCTCTGGTTCCCAAGATACAGGGAATCCTAGTTTGGGGCCAGATGACCGTGTGTGATTTGTCCCAGATATTATTATTATAATTATTTTAATAGGCCATCCACCTACCAGGGTAATATGTATTATTTTACTCCCACGGAGGCGTTTTGAACGACACTCCTGTTACGTATACTTCGTTCGCACATGTGTTAACACCAGGTGAGGTGTTAGCAAATGCACTTAAAGTTTTAATTTAAAGAATATTCTGTCGGAACTAGTGAAAATATTTTCTTTTACCTTTCCGAACCGGTTTTACTTAAACATATATTCGGCTCTTATATCCAGCAAAATACACAGATCTTGCTCTAGCCCAAAAAAGTTGCTTCAAGGGGATTTTGTCGGAAACTTCCGGACTGATTGGTATGAAACTTATTTTGATAGAAAACTTGTAGCCGAAGGAGGACTCTTTGCGAAGTTTTGTCGGTCTGTGGTTCTCAAAATTTAATTATAATTTTCGAGTTGATGAAATAAACATTAAATAAATAATTGACCACGCTGAATACCTTAAAAACAACCGACTTCAACCGCAACAACTCCAATTTTGCTATGTTTTTGTTGATTTTCTCAAAAACCGCTGAATCGATTTCGATAAAATTTATATGGAACCACCTGTGAAGGTATACTTCACATCATACTTCACCTTTTAAACAAAAAAAGAATTTTTCAAATCGGTTAAGGCGTCTTCGAGTAACCGGTGAACACACTTAAAAAAAAAAAAAAAAAATATTCCGACGAATTGAGAACCTCCTCCTTTTTTTGAAGCCGGTTGAAAATAAAAATCATTGCTCAACTTCAAAAATATTATTATTTATACTTATAATAATACTTACTATAAATATTATCGAACCCTACGCGTTTATGCGTGATCCGACGCTACGATGTCCCACACCTTCCCACAAGCACTCGGTTAAAATTTTTCCTGCGTTGAATTTTTTTCTTTCACGTCGCAATGATGTAATAAAGACTTTTATAATTTTCAAATGTTTGTTTATTTGTTTATTAATAGAAAGGCAAAGAAGTTTTATATCGTCGTAGGGGAGAGTGGGGTGCAAGTCTGTGTAGAAAGGTATCATTATGTACAAAACTCTATGCATATTAACAGCTTTCTCAAAAGGACTTTATTTAAACTGGGGTTTTGGATTAGGGTACGGCAGGTGTTTAGGATACGCTGTTCTTGTTTATCATGCACGAGATGTAATACCATTAATCTCGACGAGATCAGTGTTTGTTTCCTTCTCTCTCACCCATTTGTCATGTCAGACACTTGTGAAAAATTGCCAAATTCCGTATTCGGCTCACACGGATATCGTAGTCAACATCAAATTGATATCACACGATTCCCACCTAAAGAAGGTATTACTATTTTTAGTAGTCCAATATTTCCGGGGTTATTTTACTCCATTGGAAAATCTTTTTTTTTTTTTTCAGGTACCCACATGACTCAAATTCTGTCTTCCTACTGACAAAAACTTTCTGGCCACACTATCACTATTTGGTTCCTTACGACTACAAGATGGGAGAGTACGGCAAATATGGTACGTACATAGGTCTACATTATAATTAGTTATTGACTGACTCGGTGTCTCAGTGGTTAGCGCTACGGATCAGTAGGATCCGAGAGTCGTGGATTCGATCGTCGATCCCCACCCAGGGCAAACATTTCTGTGATGAGCAGATTTGTTTGCTCTGTGTCTGGGTGTATTATATCTATATATGTATGTATCTATTTAAATATATGTGTGTGTATATATATATACAGGGTGTAACATTCAAGGTGTGCAATATTTACGGAGGTGATTAAGATTCTCAAACTGATTACGAATCACTAAAAAAGTAGGCATCTTAAAAAATAAAATTTTCAGAATAGGTAACTTTTTTCTATCGACTTTCGATAATAATCCCCCAACGGCGCGGCTCCGACAAGGTCGCGCGACAGCGCAATGGCCCGTGGCGTCACAGAGCAGACACGTTCAGTATTCTAATGCCACAGAATAGTTAAACTGGTACAGAAAAAAATTGTTAATTAATTCAATTTAATTTTAATCATGAATTTGATAAATTATTAGTAATAAATAAATGCTCATACATCTTCTCAACCAATATTGCACACCTTGAATGTTACATCCTGTATATCAGTCTCTGGTTCCCATAGTACAGGGAATCTTAGTTTGGGACTAGATGACCGTGTGCGATTTGTCCCGGTTCTTATGTTATTATTAATATTTCCCGGTTCTTATATTAAAAAATACAGGCAAATAATTGGGATTGCTTATATCAATGCCTCCAAATACTTTTCATAATATTCATCATACTTTTTATGTATGTTCTAAACTGAAATACCTACCTAAATAACATTACATATAACTGTACCTTCTACTCACGAAATTGAACAAAATCCAAGTAACCAATATTTAAATCGCAAAAACATTTTTCAACTTCCTATACCGAGTTCACCTCATCTCTTATACCTGTATAAGAAACCCAAAAAAGTGTTCTAAAATTAAAATGTTAAAATAAATAACACATTAAACAATTACAGATGCAGGATGCACGACAGCGTTCATCCGCATATTCGCGGCGCTAGGGCTGGCGCGGGATCTGCGGACAGTGGAGGCTCAGGCGGTACAAAAAGCCATGGCCACAGCCGCCAAGACGGGCCGCCCGCTAGGCCCCTGCATGCAGGAGGCTGTTTCCAAGCAAAAACTGCCAGAAGACCACTACCTCAAGAGGGACTAAATAACATACCAACCTTTAGTTAATACGATCTATTTATAAATTAACTAACTAATAACAATGAAAATAACATACCAGCTATTAGTTAATAATCTGTATTTATTAATTATGTAATAGCAATATAACAAAATGTTTGAATTCTACTTGTTTGTTGTATAAGCCAATAAAAAAAATTAAATGACAGATAAACTTTTATATAAATCTGCTAACATGGAATAATTGCACAAAGAAATTACGTAATTAATTAAGTAAATTTATTCTACAATCCGAATTGATAAAATTAAAAATTCACAATGTCTTATCTAATAAATTTCCAAGTCATCAAATTAATAGACTGAGCAGACTTCCTAATCAACTTTAAGAGGCCTTCAAGTCTTTTTAAGTAAATCACTTTTTAATTTGCATAACGTCGGGGAAAACTGAACATACGAGTCACTCTTGGGACTACATTCCTCTGTGTTATCTTGCTCTCGACTTTGTTAACACGTTAACAGTATTTGAAATGGAAATTAATTGAAGTATTTTATTCGAAGTAGGTAATAGTGTACACTTTTCTTTGTCAACCTAATACGATGTTCCTTCCACTACTCGGTACTCGTATACCCGCTGTTTCGGGAAAGCGTTTGCGGTGTGACAGATCCAAACAAACTCACTCGAAAACATTTCATTTAATTACTACTCGTAACGTCCTATTATATTAGGTTGTCCGGGAAAACTGTCCGATATAAAATAATTTTTAATAAAAGTTCAGTTATAAGAGACTTTCGAGTATTGGATATTACATAATTACAGATTTTGCCTTTCTGTATTAATATAACGCTGTCAGCGCTTTGGAAATTTGCTAACAGCAAGATACTTTCCATTTTCGTTTTCCTGACAAATCTCAGTATATCTATGGCATTACGAAGGGTGTTCACATCTTTGTAGGCCACACACCAATAGCTCTCTTCGGCGCCTTAAAGCAACTATAGATGCAGCGGCTCATGTCGAGAGAATAGGCATATTGAAGCCAACGCTCAGTTTTTTTTTTATCCAGGCCATCATAGACATACTACGATGAGATTGAGCGTTGTCATCAAGAAGCAAAACGGTGTGCTTGCGATCACCATGCCAACATTTTATGAGCTGTTTGAGAAATCGAAGATATCTCTCGTGGTTCACAGTTTCCTGTTCAGCTAGAATTTCATAATAACAAATCTCTTTGATATCCATTACTACTATCATCATCACTTTGAGGCCGTACCTTTTTGACTGTGCTACTAGACTTGGTGTCTTTCCCTTTTCAACCCATTGTTTAGTCTGATATTTTTTCGGCGGACGGTAGAGAGAGAGACTCACGTCTCATCCATGGCAACAGTATGTGAGAGGCGGTTCGTTTGCTGCTTGTAGTACTGCAAATTGATTTTAGAGAGCTCTACACGTGTTTCCAATTGGAGTGAAGTAAGTTCATTAGGAACCTTTCGCATTGATTTTTCACATTTTTAGTTTTTCAGTAAATATTTCGTGACAAGTTGTTTTAGGGATTTCTAGATTGACCCACATGACCCTCATGCTCCAACATCTTGTTTGATTGAATGCTCACCACACTGCTTCAACTCGTTATTGCGTTTGAAGGCCAGTACTCAGGACCCCACCGCGATGGTCAAATTTTTTTTTTTTTTATATTTAATACCACATTCGAACCGTAGAATCATCGAGCGATTTTCTTCCTATCACTTTGTGCACTTGTCGATGAGCTTCAGCTGCAGAATATCCCTGATCAAACAAAAACTCGATGACGACCCGTTGGTCATTCAGGTATTTTTTATTATTATTCTAAATCTGAGGCATTACGGGACGATGCGTGCAGCGCGTAGTAATAAAAATAAATAAACTAGGTACTCTACATAATGCACTAGTGCCATGCGCACAAAACCTTACGAGCATGTATATAAATTTGTTATTAAAGAGCGGATAGTTTTCTCCGGACAACCCATTAATTGTGTGGAATTATTAACAATGATTATCAATTTATCTATTATGTACTTGGAAAACGCCAGGTTCAGTGCGACTAGCATGGACGCATCAATCACATAGTTAACTACAAACGAGGTCATAACCTGGTTGGGTTTAACTTAACTGTGGTTTAGTTTGGCCGTAATTTCAGTACTTAAAAGTGACAAGGCACTGAAGTTGGTGAAACTACACGGCTGATTTTTAAGATGTCGTACCTGTAATCAGATTACATACTTATATTTATGTCGGTATCATTTTTGTTAAAGCTGAACTAAAATCGATTTAAAACTGGCTAAAATACATTTTCGTTCATTTTGTCATAAATAAATCTCGCTTCTAAATAAATCCGTACGGTACCCACATCGGTATACAGACTCTTTTTAATAAAACGAAGAATATTTAAAATTGCTTGTATTTAAAAAAAATATACTACAGATCTATTTTTGATGTCCAGCGCACCCTTAACCTAAACTACTGACTAGATTAACGAATCGCCGATACATTCCCAGCATGAAAATGAGCATTTCTTTCCTGTTTTTCCAGCAGTATTCACCCACACCTGTAAGAACCAAATTGTTAAGTTCAAAATATTATTTACAATATCTGGCAGGCGTTTTAGGATATGGATTGACCAGTCCTGATTTTGCATTGAGAAAAAGAGAAAACATCTCTTTACATACTCTTTAAACGTGAGGTACTAGTCCAAGCCAGAGGTTGCTCTCTATGTGGAACAAAGGTAAACCCATAGATCAATAGGAAACTTGATTTGAACTATAAGCCTTTAAGAAGTCGTATAATAGGGGCAATGTTCACAATAGATCTAGGCTAAGCTCACAATAATCCATTAGAACCCATCATCATTAAATTCCTCAATATATTATGTATAGGTACCAAATAATAATAGTTCGAGTAATTACAATACCTGGAGTTGCAATACTACTAGGTACTGGTAAACTGTTTCCATGATTTTCACTAATGACCAAAAAGTAAAGAGGAAAATTGAATGTAACTCAAATAAAGATATTATAAGCATATTTTACTAATTAGACATGAAACAGAGAAAGCGATGAACACTTTAAGAAGAACTGAATTAAAACTTGATGTTATTAGTCATCATAAAATCGCTGATAAATGTCGAACACAGTACGTGTACTCTTATAGATAGATAGATAGATAGATAGATAAAGCATTTGTTATAACTGCTGTGATCACACACAAAACAAACTTGAACACAAAAATGATAAACACAGGAAAATTAAATAAGAATAATAACATACAAACTTGTAACATATACTATATACATTAATTACATTATAATTCTGATTCTGACGCTTGTCAAAATACGCTGAATGCTTCTTTTATTTAAGAATACCTACATCTTGAGTTATCAAACATATAAATAAATAAATCTACAATTTTTTTGTTTAAATCCGCGAGTTGCCTGCATCAAAATTAAATTATGAAATATCGATCACAAAATATATTTCCTATTGAAACTGCAGAAAAATATATTCGCTTGGATTTTTATTACATATTCAATTTTTATTTTAAAAAAAATTCGTAATAAGTGCGCAAACTACTACATTGAACAATGACGTCATTATACGAAATTTCAAACATTCTTAGAACAAAAAATCGTTTTTGACATTTAATAAAAAGTTACTCAAATGACTAGCAGTCAACTACCGGATTAGAACCAATTAGAACAGACTTCAAGAGTACGCAGCACTATTTGTATACGTATAAATGCGTATAAGATAATCACATTATAATAATTATATTCAATAACTTATAGGTATAAGGTACCTTAACCTGGCCGCCTTCTAAAGGAATCGAATTAATTATACAGATTATAATTTTAATTTATGGATTCCTAAACAAAATATCACTAAAATATTTGATAAACGCCTTTAGTTTTCATGTCGATTAAATTGTTGCCACTGTATTGAACTTTTTGTAGATACGAAGAAAAAAGAAATTTGAATATAGGTAACTAATTCTCATAGGACAACGATATAAATATTTGTTGTCAGAGAACCGTTGATCTCTGTTATACAACTGTAATTAAACGTTATGGAAATTCAGGACCGAGATTTCCACGTGAATTAAAATTCGTTTTAACAGGTAAACGTCAGAGCACAAAATACTCGTAGATATTAAATTACACAGGTCATGTACTAAGTGTGTTATAATAACTTTGTATGAAAGGACGGAAAAGTGTCACTCTGTCTACATTTGATCGCCCGCGCCGTCAAGAAACCTAATAAAAGTAAGTGGCGGAGGTATTCCTTTATGTTTATGAGTAAAAGTAATATGGCAACTCTTGGCAATTTCTTTACGTAATCTTTTGTAGTATCTCATCATCGTCATCATATCAGCCGAAATAAGTCTACTGCTGAACAAAGGGGAGGTTCCCACAATGACCGGTCTTGCGTTGCCCGCATCCAGTGGTTTCTAGCGAGCTTCACCAGGTCTGTGGCATCTAGCATCTACTAATGCAAAAGATAAAGCGGAGTAGCAATTTAAAAACACAAGATAGAAAACCAAACAAAATCATATTTATATTAATTGATCGATATAATATTCAATTAGAAAACGCGTGCACAAAATTAAAAACATTCAAAGCAAATGAAAGCCAACACCATTCTAAAACCCAACGCCACCTATGATAAAAGCAGCAATGAGCCCCACAGCAAGCAGGATCAGCGCCGACAGCACGTCAGCGGCCCTGGCAGAAGCGAACCCCCCCGGCGGTGCGCAGTGTGGCATCGCTGGCACCAGGGCCGCCTCAAGGCGCGCTAGAGAACCCCCGCTGCGCATCTGAAGGAGACTTAAAAAATATGTTCATCATGTTATTTTGTACCTACCTTCGGCATTAGGCAAAACGGTACCTATAACTACTTCCACATCCGCTTCCAGGCGCACTAGAAACTTGGCCGCTACCCAGGTGAACGTTACAAAGCTAACATTACATCCTTTTACTGCGACATATACATACATTATGTACATTAAAATTCCAAAGATATATGAGATTTCGGGTAAAAAATACTTGTTTTAAAACTTACTTCGAATTGGAACTTATTATTTGATATTTAAGGTGCTACTTTATTAGTTCCCGATATTTTAGTCAGTGCTCCTACTCCTGATTCTGATTAACTTTCCCCAAGGAACCCATAGTCAAATCGAAAAAAAATTTTTGGACTCTTCATACAAATTGATCAGCCGAGCGGCCAAATTAGTATGAAGAGCCCAAAAAATGTTTTGCGATTTGACTATGGGTTCCTTGGGGAAAGTTGATCAGAATCAGGAGTAGAAGCACTGACTAAAATATCAGGCACTAATAAAGTAGCACCTTATATATTTTTTTTATGTGATAGGTGGCAAACGAGCAGACGGATCACCTGATTGTAACATTGTAAACTTTTACTACCCTAACTACGAATACATGAAGCACATTGCAAAATTCTTAAAATACAATACATCCTATATTTGCGTTCTGTGTTCCGGCAGGTGGCGCGAGATAGGCAGTTATATTCCACCTCACCCCTAAAGATCGACAAGGCTTTGATAACTCTTCTGGGGTTATAGATGCTGATAGGCGGCTGATGCCGCTATCCCTATCCATCAGGTGGGCCGTCAGTCTTGTATTGTATTTCCTCCTGGGGACGGGCATACAAATCTCACCTGATAAGATTAGGAAGATCGCAACGCATGGTCCTTAAAATAATGCTGGGTAAAAGTTTTAGGTATAGTACAGAACAGTTATATGTATATGTATATTTTTATGAGCCTGTAAAGAATTCTAGTTGATATTTCAAAAAACTGAACTCGAAGTGCAACTCAGTCCTCAAGTCTTTCTTATAAATCGCCTATTTTGTTTACCTCACAAGAATAGGTCTGGCATAAGGGGAGCGCCGCGGTAGTGGAAAGGCGAGGTGCGCCCGAGTAGAGTACACCGGCAGCTCACGCACCGCGCAGCGTCCGCGGGCCTGACTCAGTGATCTGCACAGAAATGGCGAAAAACAATAATAATCCAGGGGAAGGGAAAGATACAATGTTAGAAAACATCGACCTCCACTAGGGCAGTTGGTAAAAATAACGAAGTTACAAGTAAGGAAGAGATTACGATTAGACCTGTGCGCCGGGTATATTTTTGATGGCGGCGGCGTCTGAGGTCAAATCCTGCGGCGGCGCGGCGTCTATGTTTTTTTTTATCAAGGAATTATCATTTTTTTATAAAATAAACAATGTATCAAATAAAACGTATGGTTGGTGAGTAAAACAACGAGCGGGGTTCACGGTTGACCAAATCTCACACTACTTGTCGTTCACGATTCGCGGACGGTTAGGGTCTAGGCAGACAGACTGCATCCCGATTGCACGCCAGCTGCAAATTGGCAGTTAGGATGCAGTTTGCGTGCAGTTCAATTGCAGCTGGGCCAACCGCATCGAAACTGCCGTCCGACTACGCAGTTGTAAAGCAATACTGATGCAGTTGAACCGACTGCAATAGAACTGCTTTTGAACTACACAGCCACGGAAGAAAGAAGGGAGGGGAAGTGGAAAGTAGGTGGATCTCGCATGTCATAATCTTACCCCCCCTGCCAGCGTCTGCCCCTCCGCACCCCGCGCCTCACCCGCCCCCCGGCACCCTGCGACTCACCCCCCTCATCCCGTTCCCCGAGCATCACCCTCCCCCACGCTTCACACATTCCGCGCTCCCCGCGCCTCAACCCCGCACCCCTCTCCTCATCCCCCGCACCCCGCTTCTCACACCCCACGTTTCCCTCTCCGCACCCCGCACCTCTCCCCCCTCATCCCATTTCCCGGGCCTCACACCCCGCACTCCGCGCCTCACCCCCCGTACCCCGCTCCTCACCTTCCCGCACCCCGTGCCTCACATTCCGTTCGCCGGGTCTCACCCTCCCCCGCGCTTCATGCGTTCCCCGCGCCTCTCTCCACCGCACCCTGCTCCTCACCCCCGCTTCGCGCTCCCCGCGCCTCACCCCCACCCACATCTCGCCCCATATAACGCGTCTCACCCACCCCCCCCCCACCCTCCAAACCACCAGGGATCCCCTGTCACGCCCTCACCACACCCCTCGCCCCGCATCTCACCCCCGGGCACCTATGTGACCCTGCACCCCGCACCTCACTCCCCCGCACCTCACCCTCCCGCACCCCACACTTCACCCGCTCCCCAGCCCTATGTTCCAGACTATTTCCGAGCATTCGAGAGACCGGCAATCAAACAAGGACTGCGCAGCTACGATGCAGTTCTGTTACAGTCGATTCAACTGCATGAGGACTGCTTCACAACCGCGCAGCTAGCATACAGTCAGTTTGCAGTTGTTACGACTGCACGCCAGCTGCATGCAAACTGTGCAGTCGGACAGCAGTTTCGATGCGGTTGCCCAGCTGCAATTGAACTGCACGCAAACTGCATCCTAACTGCCAATTTGCAGCTGGCGTGCAGTCGGGATGCATTCCGTTTGTCTACAGCCTTAATCGCGGCGATTGGCTGAACGTACGGCGCGGAAAAAAATGGCTCGCGCCGTTTGAATTTAGGCGTCGGCGGCGGCGGCGCGTTCAAACTCGCGGCTGCGGCGGCGCACAGGTCTAATTACGATGACAATAAAGGTTTTTTAAAAAAAGTTTTTTGTATTTTACTTATACTTGAACTTGAGTATAACTCCTTAACTTTTTAATACCCTATATTAGTAGATTATTAAAGTACAAAAATTTCAATTATAAAAGTAGGTTATTTGGAGATTTACATCTTACGGCAAGTATTAATTGAGTGATATGTATGAATGACAAGTAGATGACATATTAAAAGTGATTAGTCAACGCATACAATTGCGTGTGTCAGCTATATTATTTCAACTCAAAATAACGACTGTGAAGAGACAAGATCACAGAATATACAGAATGAAAAGGTTCAGCAATACTTAAAGGGGGGCTTCCCCTCATAAAACTTCTATTCTATGACAATGTCAAGCTCCACCGTCACTGGAAACAAAGCGGAGACTTGGTGGTTTTTGAAGAGTTCAAACATCTGCGAACTAAAATTAAACTGGAAATCAAAGATGCTCATAGTTTGTTCGTAAAACGTGTATCGGAAAATCTGTGCTCCGATCCGTCCAAATTCTGGTCGTATGTAAATTCGTTACGCAAAAATGTAGGCATTGAGCCCAAGGTAACACGTAACGACAAAGAATATCACGGATCGGAAACAGCTTCCGCTTTTGCGGTACATTTCAGCTCAGTGTTTCAACCAGGGGAGCCAGCTCTGGACCCTGAAGCTGCTAGTGCAGCAGGGTCTGCTGATAATAGATTTGTAGACGTAGTGAGATTCACAGAGAGTGACGTGAGACGAGCTGTCAAAAAACTAAAAGGCAAAACTTCTCCAGGACCAGACTGCATACCGGCGTTTATAATTAAGGGTTGCATTGAGCTCTTGATTGAACCAATTCTGTTCATCTTTAATCTCATTCTGTACACCGGTGAATATCCAGAGCCATGGAAGACTTCCCGCGTATGTCCCATACCAAAAAAGGGTAGTAAGGTTAAGGTAGAAAACTATCGACCAGTAGCTATACTGAGCGCAATGGCGAAGGTTTTTGAGTCGGCCTTACACAGTCTACTTATGCCGCAGTGCGCACCTTACATCACTGACGCACAGCATGCGTTTCTTCCTAAAAGATCCGTAGAAACCAATCTGCTAACCCTAGTCGATATTTTATCATCAGAACTAGAGAGGAAGAACCAAGTAGACGTCATATATCTAGACTTCCAAAAAGCCTTTGATCGTGTGGACAATGATGTACTACTGAAAAAATTAGCGGTTATGGGCTTCACACCAAGACTACTGAAGTTATTTGCAAACTATCTGTCTGATAGAAAACAGTTTGTCAGGTATGGCCCTTACATATCACAGTGTTACCAAACGCGTTCCGGTATAAGCCAAGGCTCAAATTTGGGACCTCTTTTGTTTGTCTTGTTAATTAATGACCTACCTGATATTATGACACCATCTAAAATACTGTTGTTCGCAGATGATGTCAAAATAATTAAAAGTATTCGCACTCATGAAGATCACGACACTTTGCAACGTGAGTTAAACACAGTCTTCAGTTGGAGCCAGCAAAATAAACTGTGTTTCAACCCAACCAAGTGCGAAGTGATCAGTTTCAGTAGGTCTCCGTCACCTCTTGATTATGACTACCAACTCGGTGGGTCTACCATCGTGCGAGTAAAGAGAGTACGTGATCTTGGGGTGCTGTTCGAGCCAGACCTAACGTTCCGAGCACATATTTCAGCAGTCGCTGACGCAGCATCGCGTCGCCTGGGGTTTGTGCTCCGAAACGCGGCCCCTCTCACGCTCCAAGCAACGAAGACACTATACGTGGCACTCGTGCGCAGTTTGCTTGAATCTAATGCGGTAGTGTGGAGTCCACATGATGGTAGGCATATTCTTATGTTAGAACAAATACAAAAGAAATTTCTTAGATATTTGTACAAGAGAGAATATACCTACTATCCGTACATGTACCCTACTCTTTTTATACAAGGTTGTTTAGGGTTTGATTCACTGCAGTTGCGCAGGCATCTGGCCCTAGCAAGATTTATCATCTTTCTGCTCCGGGGTAAGATAGACTGTAACGCACTTGTATCGGCATCACTAAGACTGTATGTACCCGACAAGTACACGCGCGTGCGAAATCGCAGCAGACTGTTCGCCGTCCCTCTCGCGCGCACACTAGCGCACAGCCAGGCGCCGGTGGCGCGCGCGCTGGATCTGCTCAACTCCGTGCTCGCCGAGACAGTGTATATCGATGTATTTAACAGTGGATTGGTATGTTTGTTAAACGAATGTAAGCGAGTGATTGAGGGAAGGATGCCACTTAGTTCTATAAACATGTAACATAAAATGATATTTGTAGCGTAATGGTTTAGCTGTAAGCTGCAAATGTAAACGTATAATAATAAATAATAATAATAATAATGCTAGAAAATTAGGACTCCCCATACAAAAAATCATCCATATCGATCACCTATAATCAGCTGATATTTTAGACAAAGTCGTTGGATAAAACTTGTTCAGTTTCATAAATAAAAGTCCACCTTAAAGTATTGCTATTTTTACAAAAATGCTTCACAAATTGTTTCGATTATCTTAAACATCTGTTTGAAACTTTGTAATAATATTTTTTTAAACATTGAAACCAGTAATTGGAGCCAGCCCTCAACTTCTAGAGTGCCATCAATATGTGTTACATACAAGACCATTAATTAATTTCCGTCAAATCGTCACATCCGAAGGCTTTCTTACGACGCCTGTGAAGGCTTTACTTGTGACTGACACATCGTCATTGACCTAAATATTGGGGGAAACGTGTCATTAACCAACTTTTTGATAGGTGGCATGTTTACCGACGATATTGTTAATTAAAATCGATGAGTACGTAATGTAATAAATAAAACAATTATTGTACGTATGGAATGGTACGTATCGCTTAAATGTAGAAGTAAGTATGGCAGAGTGGTCTTGTACTGATAACACTGAACAACATTTTTCTTTGTTAAAACAGAATAGTAAAAAATCAAAACTAGCTTTAAAAATTGGACTTGCCTTACAAAGTTGGCCAATCACCTGATCGATATGTAAGAAGGGAATTTTCCACGGGTTTCTCTAAACTCAACTAGATGGCGCTGATTAACTTTGGAAATAATAAAATCTCTTAAAAATCGTCAAAACTGACTGATATTACCGACTAATATCATACTAATTATGAATAGCTTTCGAAGATTACTTTTCATTGAATATTTTTTGCATTATGATCCAAAAAATACTTTTCATAATTTTTGATGCACAAAGCTTATCAGTATTGTTTTTGTATTTCTTCAAAGAATTCTAACATTGTACCGAGTTATAAATTGTATTTTAGTCATAGGAATGTATTAAAATCAATTTATGTTTGGTTCGGAAGAAGAAATTACATATAACAGAGAAACCAGAACGCACCCAGGTTATCCATACTTGACCAAGTTGGAAATTTATCGTTTCTGTTAATTCAATTAATAAGAATCTATTTTCAGGTGGCTTTTTATATTATTTTAACAATATTAAATCTATTTTGCTACCGTAAATTCTACGCTGTTTTTAAAAATACATTGCCAAAGCTTAGAAACGCCATCTATTGAGACACTTTTGAACGGTGTGACATACGTCATCTGAAAACTCCCTATTGCGATTGCGATTCAATTTTAATTAAAAAAAAGTTTAATACACCACTTTTTGTGTCGTCTTTTATTAGACTGAGACCTCCTTTCAAGTTTATACACACATAAACCTGTGCCCTTTCATGATAAAATAGTAATTAATTATTTAGGAACGTGCCTACTTAGTAGCTCTTTATTGAATTTGTTTAAATTAACTATATTTGGGTAATTCTCACGAAATCTCGAAATTCTTGTCCTATAAGGATTTTACAAAATTGTGACAAACATAAATCGACAATTATTTTTTAATTGTAATACATACTACCGTGGCTATTAGTTTCAGATAAAATTTTAATTTAGATTTTTATAAAAAAAATAGAAATATTAAAAAAAAAACTTGAAAATCATTCCCTCACTATGTCCCAAACTCCAGATTCAAATGTTTTCGGATCTATAAATCGAAATATTTCTCAAAAAATACCATTTAAGTTTGACTAAACTATTAAAATATCATTCCTTGTTTTTCGATAATATGTTATTTTGGAACAAAGTAAACGGGGAAGTGTATTTTTTTTTATATTTGTGTCCCAAGAAAAAAAAACATTCCCTCACACCTTTACTGACAGTGGATTTCTGAACGCGCTTTTAATCATTTATGAACGCATCGATTGGTTTTTGATAGTTGGCAGCATAGTGATTATATTCTCTTTGGTTGGCAGAATTGTCAACAATTCAACATGGCGAATATACGGTGTGCGTCTAAAGAGTTTCTGTTATGAAAAGATTTTGTTAATATTTTATAAAGTTACATTCTGCGCCATCATTACATCACATCTTATAAAAAGAAGGTATTTGCGCTCAGATATTTATTTCTTTTTCGCTGAAAATGGTTTTGGGGAGTAGTAGGCTTACACAAAAATTCAATATAAAAATAAGGTTATGTCTCGACTTTTTGTTGATTATATTTAATTTCGTCATTCCCTCATTCCAATTTATAGTGAGGGAATGATGAGTTATGAGGGAATGTTTTTAAACTGTAACTGCCTAGTAAATTTAACTTTTTTTTTTTTGTTTATTTGCTTTAGTAACCCTTTATAACCGTTGCTTTCCCATTTTAGGGCTATACTAACTGAAACATGCCAAGAAAAAAGAAATTAACTGACAAACAAGCTAAATTAAAAAAGAAGGAATATGATAGGAAACGTAGGGAAAAAATGAAAGCGAATCCTGAAAGTTTAGAAAGACTTCGCGAAAAAGAAAGGCTTAAATCCGTTAAAAAAAAAGAAAAGGGCCAAGTAAAACCAGTATCTGTAATGACTGTCAGAGAAAGAAGAATGAAAAGGAAAAATTGGAAAAAACATAGCCAAACATATAGAGAGAAAAAAGCTCAAATACGTAAGAATCTGGCAAGAGTGTTGGATGAAACACCACCTCCTAGCCCTAATATTCTAAATAATGACGGGCGCAGAGAACTGATGGCTGCTCAAAGAAGGCGGCAACTAAGAAGACGAAGAGCAATACTTTATGCCAAAATTGCCAGATTACAGAAAAAATTGAAAGAAGAAATAAGAAAGAGAGAGAAATTTCGTGAGAGATGTCAAAGAAAAACTAAAAAAGTTCAGTCTTCTTCCGAAGCAAAAATATCAGCACTCATAAAAAATTTACAAGTTCCTGAACCTGTAAGAAAGAAGCTTATTTTAAACAACTAAAAGACAGCTATGCTAACTTAAGAACACATGGTGAGAAGAAGACTTACTATAAAATCCTAAAAGCAGATCTATTAAAGAAGCATAAATTGCTTCATTTATCAAAACCGTTTTTCAAACATGACACTTACAAAAAAGGCGGTTGCAGGAAAATAAATACTAAAATGATGAAATTTAAACAAGATGTGACAGATTTTTTGGAAAAAGATGAGAATTCGAGGATGTGCCCAGGAAAGAAAGACTTTAAGATTTCGGAAGGACAAGTAAAACAAAAACGTTTGTTATGTGACACTATGAAAAATTTGCACAATAAATTCCTGACAACAGTCGAATATAAAGTGAGCTTGGCAACTTTCTGCAGGTTGAGACCTTTTTGGGTAACTTGGGCGAACGTTAAAGACCGGAACACTTGTACATGTGTGATCAATGCAAATATTCAACTGATCGTAATGAAATTGCGCGCAAATAAAGCATTCTTCTACACTACAGAATATTTGAATAAAATTATCAAGATTTTCTAAGACGGGATTATTATTACTAATAATAATTACTAATAGTAGTAATAATAATCCCGTCTTAGAAAATCTTGATAATTTTATTCAAATATTCTGTAGTGTAGAATGTTATGTACTTACGCAGGGTTCCTAAACCCTTTGGTTAACGTGTTTGAACTAAACAATACTGAAATTAGCGCTATTATATTACAATATAATATCTCGTTACACTGTTTTCATGATGTTTTACTTTCCCGCGGGAACCCGTCACTTTTATGGGATTTAAAATTTTTATAATACACATTGTTTGACCGGCAATATTGTAAAATAAAAAGTAAAAGTAAAATTTGGCATGCTGATACCTTTATCAGCATGCCAAATTTTACTAAGTTAGGTGCATAAGTTGTTGTGTACTAAGCTGTATAAGTTAGGTACTATAGTTTTTTAACTATCCTACGGGAACTCTTTAATTTTCCGGGATGAAAAGTATCTAAGATGTTGACCGGGGATATCCCTATATCCTCTTAGATACCACCATGCTAAATTTCATTTAAATCGGTCCAGCAGTATCGGAGATTAGCCCGTACAAACAGACAAACAGACCGAGAAACAAAAAAAATGAAAAAAATCGGGATTTGTTCTATTTCTCTTCTTACATCCTCCTGACACGGTTTTTAACATTTTTTTTCTATGTACAGACATTCGACCTCTACGGTTTTATTATATGTAATAATAGATAGATAAGATAGAAGACATCGACGAGAGCTACAATGTTTGCATTTCGAATTTACCGATCTATGTTTAGGGGTCTTTGAGTCTACAATCGATCTGTGAGGGATTTATCCTAGGTTTTTTTTTTGTTTTAGGGACACAATAGGATTTTATTTTGTAATAATAATATACTTATCGCTATCTTTACAACATAACTTTTATAATAAAGAAAGTTACTACATAATAGTACCACTAGTACCTTTTGAGTCATTATCTTGTCAATTAAGTTTTCTTTCAATAAATATTATTATTATTATATTATTATTATTTTGAAACATGAATTTGGGCTACTCTGACCACTTCGCGCTAGGCGAAGTGGCAGGAGCTACTCCAGCAGAAGCACAGTCGGCTGGAGGTCAGTGCGACGAGGAGAGAAAGCGTCGGACAATCCGGGCATTGTCGAGGAGGACTGCCTTTTGCATAGCCGCTATTATCGGTCTGCCTCGAAGTCCCAGCTGCCTAAGGTTACTATCCAGGTCAGCTGGAATCAAACCATTTACGGACAGGACTACAGGAATGATTTCAGTGGATTGCACTTGCCACACATCCGTAACCTCGTGCGCCAGGTTCAGGTACCGCAGCCTCTTGTCGGCATCTGCTTGCACGAGGTTTTCGTCGTGTGGAATAGTGATATCCACCAAAAACACCCTTGACTGCGCCCGATCCATCAACACGATATCAGGCCTATTATGATCAATAGACCTGTCCGTGATGATGTCTCGGTCCCAGTAGAGCTTGGCGCGGTCGTTTTCGAGAACCGACTCCGGCGTGTACTTGTAATATGGCAACCGGCGAGATATGAAGCCATACTTTAGAGCGATCTCTTGATGTAGGATCCTGGCTGCTTGGTTATGTCTGTGCAGATACTCAGTGTTACAAAGAATCGAACAACCGGAGGTTATATGGCGCAGGGTTTCACCTGGCTCACGGCACAACCGACAAATGTCCAAGGTACCGTCTTTCATTATGAACCTCCTATAGTTGTTCGTCTTTATAACCTGATCCTGTATTGCACAGACAAAACCTTCGGTCTCTGCAAAGAGGTCTCCGAAGCGTAGCCAGTGCACGGAAGCCTTCTGATCTACGAAGGATCTGTAAAGAGCCTTAAAGAACCTTCCGTGCAGCTCTTTCTCCTTCCAAATGGCTTCCCGCTCAACAGTGCTAAGTACAGCCGGCGCTTGCCAGTTCTCTTGGGCCATGGACAAAGGGGTTAGTCCTTTATCACATGCTATGACAACTCTATGCAAATCACTGTCGACTTTTGCCAGGAAATAGCATCGGAGGCTGCATATTTCACGGTTGTGCATTTGTTTTGCACATAGAAGGCCATGACCGCCATTCTTCCGCGGAATATACAGCCTCATCACTGACGACCTCGGATGATGCATCCTGTGGAGTGTCATAGTAGTGCGGACCTTCCGATCCAGGGCATCCAATTCAGTCTGTATCCATATGAGTATGCCGAAGGTGTACAGAAGAACGGGGATGACCCAAGCATTGAATGCACGTACTTTGTTAACGCCCGACAAATAGCATTCAAAAACTTTTGTCAGGCGCTCCCAAAACACGCCACAAACCGCCTGTTTCACCTCCGTCTCGTTCACACCAATGCTCTGCAACATACCCAGATACCGGTATGTCTCAGTCTCAGAGAGGGTACGAATGTTCATGGAGTCACTGTTGACTCCATTCGAATGCACCACCCTACCTCTCTCTACATGAAGGATCGCACACTTATCCACTCCTAGCTCCATGTTGATGGAGCTGCTGAAATTGCAAGTAATTCTCAACAGCTCCTCCAACCGTGTTGCATTTTGAGCGAACAGCTTGAGATCATCCATGTACAGAAGGTGGGTCGCGCGTAAGCCCCCTCTCTGAAACTGAAACCCCGTCCCTGATTTCTCGAGCAGAAAGCTGAGTGGATTCAGAGACAGGCAAAACCAAAGTGGACTCAGACAGTCGCCCTGGAATATTCCCCTCTTTATCCAAATCCGGTCTTCCGCATTCGACAGTCGCTGACCATGGAGACTAAGGATCGTACTCCATTGCCCCATACATGTACCGAGGAAGTCTCTAACTGTACTATCAATCCTGTACAGCTCGAGAACTCTCTTTAACCATGAATGGGGAACCGAGTCAAAAGCCTTCTTATAATAAATCCAGGCAGCGGAGAAATTTCGTCGATTGCGATTCACCAATTTGCCTACGACCGCGTCAATCAGGAGCAGCTCCTTCGTACCGCGACTTCCGCCCCTACAACCATTCTGAGTTACCGCCATGATGTTATTCGCCTCTATGAAGGCGTCTATCTTGGCCTTCAGAATGGATGTTAGTGTCTTATATGTTGTAGAAAGACACGTAATGGGGCGGTACTGGCTAGGGTCAGCGGTATTGCTCGACTTAGGAGCTAAATGAGTGATCCCAGTAGTCAAGAAGTTCGGAACCTGACACTGCTCGAGTGCTTGCTGGAATTGGCTGGCTAAGGTCTCGTGACTAGCATAGAACCCCTTGAGCCAATAGTGGTGCAGTCCGTCGCTTCCTGGAGTTTTCCAGTTCGGAGCTTTACGGACCGCTTGCGACACATCATCGGTACTAATGGTCACGGGGTTCATAGGCTCGATGCCATCACCTGCCTCCTCCAACTCAGCCATCCACTGCTCCTCGTTGTGTTGAACGGGCCTAGACCACAGGTTACGCCAAAAGGCTACCAATCCCTCGTGATCCGGGCTTTCACCACTGTTCAACACAGCAGGTCGGTCCAAAGATCTGTAGAACTTCTTTTGATCACTCATGAAGAGGCGATTCTGACGAAACCGGTCTACTCGCTCCGAGTATCGCCGAATACAATTTGCCCACACAGCTATCCTTTGCTTTAGGTCATCAATGCGCTCTGCAACTAATCGCATCGCATGGTGTCCCGCAGGATCAAAGTCTGATCCTGCAAATGCGAGCCTGACAAAGCGCATCACTCGGGGCCTGGTGTTGCCCGACCTAAAAGCAATCAGTTTGCCAATGAGGACCCTTGCCTTAGCGATACGATGCTCAATCCTTTTCTGCCAAGCCGGCTTTCCCCGCAGAGCGGAGATGCGAGCCGGTTCTGGCATTTTGACACCAACAAATCGGCAGACCGCCATTGCAGCGCCAAAAAGGATTGAGTTCGTATCACCAAGGTCGCTGCTACTCGCCAAATAATCTGGCAACATGCGATTTACGGCCTCAATGACATCCCGATTTCGTACGCTAAGGGGCAATCGTGGAAGCCGCGGCCTCTCCTCATGAGGTAGAGTGCGGAATTCCTGAATCGCCTCTTCAAGTGAGCTCCTGATTTGCTCTAATTCCTGGGAAATCGTTTCTGTCTCAATATCCTCATTAGGTACTTGTGCAGGGCCAGTGGGCGGTTCGTGCACTTGCGGTATATGCCCCGATAAGCGTCGCGACCCATTTAATGAGGATCTTGAGACCGGAACGATTTCGCGTCGAAGTCCTTCGAGTTCGGCCGCGCTAAAGATGTTGGAGCGCAATATGTACCGAACTCGGTCCGACAGGTTTTGCTCCGAGACAGACAAAGCGGGCTCCAAGCGCAAAAAATCTTGGTGCATCCTCACTCGGTACCCCGTCCGACGAGTTTCTCCCCCCGTCGCACCGTAGTACGCTCGCATGAGGTTCTCGTTTTGTGACCTAGTCCATCTCATGCGGCGCACTCCACCAGCGGCGGGCGCCGCTTGCTGGGCCTGCGAAGACCCTGCCGACGCCAAGCGCACTGGTGGCGATGATGGAAGTGACCGGCCAGGTGTTCGGGCCGGTCGTGATGCGCCAACTCGCATGCTGCCGCGCCTAGCATTAGCGCGACCAGACGCGCCCCGGCGGCCCCCGGGCAGCGACCCTATGCGACTCTCATTATCGTAACTTTCCATCATCATTGTACAAAAGACCGTTATGGACCCCTATATTTTAGTACCCGGGGTCAACTAGGAGCTCAGCACGGTCAACACCGAGCCCAAGGGGTAATGACTAATTACACTGACGAAGAGGCTGTGCTGTCACAACCGCCTCTTCCTCAGTGGCGATGGGGTCGTCACATCCCTACGCGCTAATTATTATTATTATTATTATTATTACTACTCGATAGCAGATGGTGTGCAGTTCTCGGAGGAATAAGCACAGGAGACGACTTGCGCTGATGTTTGTTTGAGAATTTTCTGCCATTTTAGCGGGGTCCGCTCGTATATGCCATCTCCAGTTCTAATTCCTCCGATTTTTTTATATGCCACGATGTCGAAAAAAATTCACGGCAGTAGTATACAGGGTGTTAAAAAAAGTGCGTTTGAAATTTTAAGGGGTTACTCAGAATTAAGTATAGAACCCAGGAAAAATATTGAAAAAATCCGCTCTTCAAATATATTTTTTTCAGATTCTCATACTAAATCTGAATAGTGAATCAAGAATTTGTATGAAAAACTGAAAAAATAAAATGAGGTTTATGACTATTATAATCTTCAGCTGATGACATCAATTCAAAAAATAAAGAGATCAAGCTATGAATCAGCACGGATAATAATCTGATAATTATTAGACAATTATCATGATAAATATTAAAGAAAAAAATATCTTCATCATTTTGAAACCAGTTAAGGGGTGATTATACAAGTTATTGGCCACAGATACCAATATCCCAGTAGTATACCTTAGAGTAGATCGAGCAGCGCGCTGGCCTGAAAAGAATGCGTAATCCTGCCTCGCGGCCCGGGCCAGCCCCTCCTCCGCTGACGACACCAGGTTCTCAGCGTCCGAGTAGCCGCGAATATAGAACGCATTCAACTGCGCATCTTTTGTTGACTGAAACGAAATAGAAAGAAGACTCAGGGGAAGCCTTTATTGAGGTAATAATAAAGCTTTCATTCGTACTCGCCATTTTACTAGACGATATACCGTCATTACCTGATAGCCTTGTCCCTTATACAGGACATAATAAGTGTAGGATCCGTAAACTGGAGCTACTGCTCGTCATGCTAAACCTCTTTTACTCTACGACTTTGCTTTAATTGAAAAAAAAAATGAGAATTTCATACAGTCAAATCTTGTGTAATTATTTTATTTTTATTATAAATGTAAAGTAAGTAACAGTACAAACGTAGAGCTAAAGTTGTTCAATAGGTGTGATAAGAAACCCCAGTTAGCGGATCCTATATCAATTTTGCTACACTACACCATACGTTATATACATTAATGGCATACGGGCAAATACGGAGAATACGGATGTGATGATTGCCACGTCTACTACGTTCCATACTACTGTGCGTATCTAGTTTTCGTGAACTGTTTGAAGAATCTCATTAGAACGCCGCGTACGCACTGTATACATAACCAAGGAACCTCTTTACACTCGCACACAAATTACCATTAGATACATCTGATCTGCCCCGTTCCGAATGTATCCGATCTTGAAGTTGGGCGAGTGAAGTACGGCTGCCACGGTGTCGACGCTCGCCACCCGTACCGACAGCACGGATGTGATGAAGGCTGCGTATGCATTGTATGTTACGACGGCGAAAAGCAGAACCACGATCAGCAGTACACTGGCGGCAGGGTTTGGAGGTGTCCACGTGCCTCCTGCCGACAAATGGACAGTTACACTGTCACTGTGTTTTGACAAATGAGCACTTCTCGATCATTATATCACCGCTTATTTCTTTACGCGTTCTATATCCTCAAGAAGGCGACAAGCAAGTGTCTTGCTGCTAATTAATCTCAAAAAGTTTAATAAATCTTGAATAATTCAATTCCGAAATGTTCATGAGCGATGGAAGTTAATAAATTTTTTTTCAGCGTCCAAATCAAATCACAAACTAAAATGTCGGTCTTCGAAGATGAACGATCTCCCAGTTTCAGTAAAAAATTAGGTCAGTTAAAAGATTTAAAAAAAATAACGAGTGTAATCATACAATTTTTGTATTCAAAATGCTCTGAAATGATTGCACCTATCTATTATAAATCGGAAGTTTTTTGGACTGAAATACAAATAGATTACCACTAACAGTCAAAACTTTTATGAAATAAAAACTTTTTTTAGTCTGAGAGCCCTAACATAGCATGAAAAAAAAACGTGGGAGTGCTGATTTGATTACTATTTTTTTGTAGATGGTGAAGTGTATAGAATGTGCTGAAAATTACCTACTTCAAGAAACAATGAATACTTTTTTATATACGGTACATTATATATTATATTATGAAATAGATGTAGAACCAGTTCACTATTAGGGGTTCTACTTGTCACATTGATCAACTTTTGTTCCACGACTTTGCTGAAATCATATTTTTTACTTGATTAGCTGTGCAACCTGTTAGGCCAATTTCATATGAGGAGGCAAATTTTCTTGTTTTAGAATTGCCTATGCCTATCTTGTAGAAAGCTGTTAGGCATGATGAGAACCGTTAACCTGTTTGTTACATCCCCTGTAAAAGTTCCTCGTGAAATCTTGTTTCGTTAAATAAGCTGAATCTGCCCTTCACGGCGTACCAGAGGTATTGGAAGTTGTTCCAAAGAGTAGGGTTGGCAAAATCAGGGAAGTCGGCAGATGGTCGGCAGGTGGTATTATCATAAGTTAATTAGTTGTTAGCCGTTATTCATTCGTAAGTTCAGGTGAACTCAATTACACCTTGTAACGTTTACACCTCGTAACTTTTAATTAGTAATGTAACGTGATCACGAACTTTAATAAACGAGTCTCGGACTGAACTTCGACAACAACTAGGTACTTCGAAAGATTCTAGTACAAAAAAACTTAAGTGCGACAAGTCTTTATTTAAACTAGGTTTTGGTCGCGGCTCCGCCCGGGTGGTTTTATGAATGTCATTAAGGGTGAGCAGTGCGCGAGCCGTAAGCAGATTCATAGGATTATTAATGGGTTCCCGGTGTTATACCCAAGGGAATTCGATATTTTTATACGATAAAATATATGCCTATGCTATGCCTATATTAATTCCCAGCATATCAACTACCTCAGCGCAAAAAACATGTCGACCCGTTGCTCCTTTGCGGCGTGAAAGAAGGACAAACAAGCAAACTCAATTCTGGATTTATAAAATATGGTTAAGGATACGTTTTATTTTCGTGCAGATCTTTAAGTTTTCCGACAGGACAAAGGTTGTCGCCACCACATCTGCGTATACGCAAACGAAGTTGAACTATAAGACACGTATTACATACACCTAAAGATTTCTGAAAATTAGGTATCTCATCATCAGCCAAAACACGTCCAGTGGTAGATTAAGGCCTCCCCCAAGGATTTTCACGTGGATCGATCCTGCGCTGACCGCATTCAATGGCTTTCCGCAACCTTCACCAGGTCATCGGGCGATCGAGTGGGAGGTCTCCCTACGCTACGTCTTTACCATGTCTTACTTAGAAAATTGCCTATTTTGATTAAATTCAAACATTAAAACCATCCTTATCCAAACTACAGATTATCAGATTATCCGTACAAAACTCAGTTGTTTCAGGTAGACTTGAATCAAATTAACCCTGTTTTCCACGACGTCAGATGAAAGCTTTAATCTGGTTATATAACGAAAGTCTTTGGGCTTAAAGAGGACGTGTCGCTCTGACAAATTGTTAGCAAGACACAGATTACAAAATTTAATCCCCTCACTGATTGTACTAGGTAGAAAAAAAATTGTCGATTTAAAAGCATGTGTAAAGTATCTACTTAAATAAAATAAAAACATTTTGAGTTTGAGTTTGATGCGTTCCACTAATTGAATGAATAAATAACTGAGATAAAGACTATATAGTTATTTGGATACATGATGTTCTGCCTTCTCATTCATAATTCTCCTTCACCCAGGTCTGCTAGAAGAAACTATTAGAAATAAGCTTTACCCTTTGTCTATATTTTCTGTTAAGCCTGTCTTTGAGCTTGTTTATATCATTGTTTTGTATACAATAGATTATAAAATAATTGTGTATGTTAATCAAATTAAAATTGTGTGAGCTTTTTTAGTCAACTGTACTTTTAATATTACAATTGGGTGTTTTATTATTGCCTATTCTAGATAAAATCGTCATAAAGTTAAGGATAAAAATAATGTTACATATTGTATGTTTATATTATATTGAAATAACGCAAAATTAAAAACGTATTACCTTGCTGGCAAAGTATCCCAGTAGACCAGATGAGGGCCTCCATGTACCCCATAGGACGCGTGTCTCCTCGCACGGAGGCGGTGAGACGGCTGATAACCACAATGGCAAGTGCTGCTACCACCGCCACCGCCACCACGCATACCACTAGCCTAGCGCTGAACGGTGCAAGGAAGATGTCACGGACTGTCGAAGTCTCTTGGTGCCGAATATAGATGTTGCACCTGTAGCACAGAATCTCGAATTTAAATTGCCACTCCTCGCCCCCGCTAATTTCACATCAGATTCCTCAGGCTTTAGGAATATTATCTATCTATCGATCGTAGAGAAACCAACACTAATGGTTTAAAGTAACTTACGAAACACAAACTAACAGATCCAGTTTTCAGGAGTATTTCAAACACCATCATCAATCATCATCAGCCGAAAGACGACCACGTCCATTTCCAACTTAATATAATAAAATTACCTAGGCACACTCTTAATAATAACATTATTGATGTCTCTTCGGAATATACGGGTGAAATGTGAATCAATAACTGTGGGTTCTGCTCATGAAACTGAACAACTTTCTCATAGGAACCAATTCAATCGGAACAAAAAAAATTAGACTCAGTAAGGAAAGTCCATTTTTTTTGCTCTGATTGAATTGGTTCCTTAGAAAAAGTTGTTCATTGTCATGACTAGAAGCCACAGTCCGCCATAGTAACTACATCCTGTATAATAAATAGATTTATTGGGGAAAAAGGTTTATAAAAAATATCTTAAAATCTATTATACAAAATTTCTACTATGACATTAAGTAGTATTGCCACATAATTGCAAATTCTCGCGATTTGACTATTATTTTTTGGAAAAGTTATTTAGCTTAATGAGAAGAAGTCCCATTTTTAGTTTCATCAGAGACATTTTTTTTATGGTTTCATCTGATATTGTTAGACCTTAAATAGGTAAGTGCGTATTGACGATGTCGGACATTTTTAAGTGCAGTAAAGTATATCTTATGCCCCAAAGAAACACGTTGCTAGATGCGGGCAGCGCAAGACCGGTCGTTATGGAAATTCTTGGGGTTCTTTGTTCAGCAATGGTCAGTTTTGGCTGATATAATGAAAGTATAAGAAATAGTATATGACGGTCACAATATTGATCATTGATGGAACGACAGATTGTATTGATTAGATGAAAGTGTCCGTGAGTCCCTCACATGGTCTCCGCGATAGGGAATATGAAGTCCATGTCCTGATGGCGCGGAGGGTGGGCGGTGACGGGCTCGAGCGCCAGGTCTACGGAGCGCTCCATCAGCGCGCCCAGCAGGCCCGTCCACGCGCCCTCGTATGTGCGGAACCCGAGGCTACTGTAGTACCGCAACACTGAACTGCAATAAATTTCCTAAGTATTTATTAAATCTACATTTGGCAATATTTAAAAATTTTGATTTTTAAAAGTTTTAATAAGTGTTTTATGTAGAAAATACAAAAAAAAACTTCTGTTTTTGAATTTTTGTAATATTTACATGATTCTTGACAATATTTCGTTTTTCTCCGTTAGGATTTTATAGGCGTATACATTTAGATTTTCAATACCTAAACAAAGAACAAACGAAACGGCTCGTCACACAATTGTTTGCCCCGGGTGGGATTCGAACTTACGTAACGTAACGACTCAGCCATCGAGTCACTCAAACTTATCGAGATACGTAATTAAATACGTATTTTTTTACATAATTGTAAGTCGAGTTACCTTTGTTTTGTTTACTAATCTACTAGAAAGGTTCCCGATAAGAATGTAGTAACTAACTCGGAATCTTGTAGTCTTCTTCCATTCATTACAGACAGATTACATGATTTTGTTCCAATCATGTAACACGCTAGGCATAATTAATTAATGCGTGTACAGACGAGAAACGTACAGAGGTCAAAGAAGGTAAAGGAGTTCTAGTTCGATTAAAGTATGTTTTCATCATACTGAGTGTTTTCATTATTTGGACGATAATCTAATTCACGCCTATGTTACTAGCAGACATCCACTCACGAAGTGTTGAGCGTAACGGAGAGGAACTGCAGTACGTCATCGAGAGAAGCGGGAGCAGATGGTCCGTCATCATCCAGGGTCGGTTTGCCGTCCTCACCCGTGGAGTTGCAGCGGCCAACCAGGAGTTCCTCACCCAAGAAGTTGCGCGCTTCTACCGGATACGGCACCTCCATGTGCGACATGGATAGCTCCTCGTTCCAGTGGCCTACATAGAAAAGATAAGTTTTATAATTGGACTGCACAGTTGCACACATTTATAATATCTGCGGTAAAATAAATAGTTTTGTGTATGTTTTGAGTAAACTGATTAAGGTTTCGTCACTACAAACTACTCTGATGGCGTACCTACCATGGATGTGTATTCTCTGAACATATTAAGATATGGTCTATTGCTATGGGGTAACGACTCTTTAGCGAATAAGGTTCACTGCACAGAAAAACTGCATTTGAGCAATGTGTGGTGCCCACCTTTTTGACTTGTGCAAACCACTTTTTGCTCAGTTAAAGCTCCTTACGTTGCCTAGCATGTATAATTGTATATGAATATGAAGTTTGTGTTTTCGTATAGCAGAACATTAATTGATTTAAAACTGCTAAAGATATAGTTTTACGAGGATACTCGTAACACGAGACACTCTAACAAACTAGTTCGAGATCGTTGTCCAAGAACATCTCTATATCAAAATAATTACTTCAATATGTGTATTAAGATTTTCAATAAGATACCCAATACTATAGCAAAACTATCCTAACTACTATTTAAAAAAAGAGGTTATGTCAACGGTTGTTATAGAGTTTAATTTTTACGGTGTCAAAGAACTATATAAACGAAATAATATATTATATTATTCAAGTTTTCGTTCGTTCGTTTTTAATGTTTACAGTGTCAAAATACAACCTAATATATTACAATATATTATTGTTACCAGTTAGGTAGGTCCAACTTCGAGAAAGAGATCAATCGTCGAATCCAACTCGGCTGGGCAGCGTTCGGGAAGCTTCGCAATATCTTTACGTCCAAAATACCGCAGTCCCTCAAGACTAAAGTCTTTGACCAGTGTGTGTTGCCAGTGATGACATATGGATCCGAGACATGGTCGCTTACTATGGGCCTTATAAGAAGGCTCAAAGTCACCCAAAGGGCGATGGAGCATGCTATGCTTGGTGTTTCCCTACGTGATCGAATCAGAAATGAGGAGATACGTAGGAGAACTAAAGTTACCGACATAGCTCTCAGAATCGCTAGACTTAAGTGGCAGTGGGCAGGGCACATAGCTCGTAGAACAGATGGCCGTTGGGGCAGTAAAGTTCTCGAATGGCGACCGCGCACCGGAAGGCGCAGTGTGGGCAGGCCCCCGACTCGGTGGACCGACGACCTGGTAAAGGTTGCAGGAAGCCGCTGGATGCGAGCCGCACAGGACCGGTCGGTGTAGAAATCCTTGGGGGAGGCCTTTGTCCAGCAGTGGACGTCTTTCGGCTGATAGATAGATAGATATTATTAAAGTTTTCGTCGAGAAGTTCTTTGACACTGTAAAAATTATACTCTATAACAAACGTTGACGTAAGCTTTTTTTTTATAGTTAGGGATAGTTTTGTTATAGTATTTGGTACCTTATTAAAAGTCTTAATACTCATATTGAAGTAATTACTTTGATATAGAGATGTTCTTGGAGAACGATCTAGGACTAGTTTGTTAGAGTGTCTCGTGTTACGAGGGTACATATCTTTGGCAGTTTTAAACAAATTAATGTTCTGTTTTACGAAAACACAAACTATAATATTATTATTTAACATATTATAAATTTTTTGACACCTTTTAAAAATAATGATTAATTTTAATAATATTTGGAATGTAATTTAACAATATTAATAATATAATACAATGACTGAATATTGTACTGATTTTTAATGTAGTGTACCTAAGTAATTTTATTTTTTTTTGCAATTGTGATTAATTGATCTTTTCAATGTTTTCATGCTATTATAATTGTTTTATCAGGTGATTGTTTTTGCTATGTTATCTTGTATTTTTGTATATTATCCAGGTGGTATGCCTGGGGTCCGGCCGTGGTCCACCCGATAATGATTGGAATTCGTTTATATTGCATACTTACCCCTGAACACGTAAACCTTTCAACTCCTGGCATGAGTGTCTACTACATTGGTTCTCTATTTAGTCCCATAAAAAATATTATCCAATTTTTACGTGTCTCGTGTATATAAGGCATTATACCCACAACCACCAATCGTCCTAAATAATGTTAGCCATAATGTTTATACCTATCCTAATATTCAATATACTAGCTACAATATACTAACATTTATGGTCCTAATAATTGATAGTCATAATGTTTCAGGGCATAAATTATTTATGTTCATAAATCTGGTTACACTGGTTAAAATTACTTACAAACGTTTTAAACAAACACGCAAGCAGGCATTCAAGCAAGCAATCTGCGGAGCCCCTTTGAGGCTCCTATCTATGATTCTCATATTAACCTTACACTACGACTTTAAAGGGAGGTTACAGTCTCCGAACCTAATTTATCCGTGTTGGGGTTGCTCCGAATTTTCGAGCTCGCTTCGCTCGTTCCCGCATTATATTAGGTCTGCTCACTATTCTGAGAAATGTACCTATGTATTCTATGAACTGTATGTTAAGGACTGTCAAATTTATGGCACATAAATGTTAGGAACCAAAGCGATTAGGTAATTTAATCGTTAGGATGAAAAGATTTAGGATCTAAATATTATGACTTCAGATTATTATAAGAAAATACTTTATGACTACAGAATCTTATGATTATCGACTATTTTGATGATCATCAATCTATGCAACTTAATTATTGTGACCATGGATTTTTATGTCAAACATGTTATGACTTCCAACTTTAGGACGATTGATTTTATGTCTCAAAATAGACACCCCCCGTCTACATTATAACAAGCCATTTAAGTACCGATTTACTTCAGTGATCCCGTTGCTGGCATAGCAACACTGTTCGTGACCCGAGATTGATAAAGACATCAACTATGAATGGAGGATGAAATCATTTTGTGGTGTGATAAGTATACGTTTAACAGCCTATAAAGGCTGTAAGGGACAGGTTTCCGAAAACTTTAAGGGCTTGCTCTGTAGACGAAACTGAACAACTTTCCACAAGAATTTTTTTCAGGAAACGAAAAGAAAATTGGCTTCTTCATACAAACGGTCCAATCAAGTTTATAATTTTGTATGGAGAAGTCGATTTTTTTTTCGTTTCCTGAAAAAAAATATTAAAAAAATTAAAAAACCCTTAAAGTTTTCGGAAACTTGTCCCTTACACTTTGTATAAAATTGCGACTATTTTGTTACAAGATCCTTAAATATAGTTGTATTCTAGATTAAGCAATAAACTCTGACCCTAAGACCTTGGACTTCCTTGATAATTAACAAAATCATTATTTTGTTTAAATCAAGCTAGACGGGTATTTAAGAAGTAGCGTAAAAATCATCATATCAACTGGAATATAGGTCTCTACCGCGTTGACTTCCACTTAGCACGTTTTCGAGCCCCAGGTATCAAGCGGCTTCTTGCAAGCCTAACTAGATCATCAGTCCACCTGGTGAGGGGGTTATCCAACACTATATCTTCCAGCCCGCGGTCGCCACTCGAGAAAATTTCCCATCGTTTATAACGAACTTATGCCCTGCTGATTGTCACTTCAACTTGCTTATAATACGAGTGAGTATACCTATGTTGGTGATTCAAGTTTACCGGTTTTCTCATTAGGAAGAGTTTCTGCACGAAGAGTACAGTAAAATTTGTAACTATATTATTCAAAAGACGCCTTACCCAAATAATAAGCATACAATGTTGAGTTGATGTGCACCTTGAAATACTGAACCACGTCATATGACTCCGCACTCCTATAGACATTATTCTGCCTACTCCAACCATTGAATTCCTTTTGAAGCGTGAATCTGCTTATGTTTGTCATTTGAAAGGTTTTGGAGTAGTTGTAGTTTATCAAGCCAGCTTGGTACAGCAGGAGCACGCTTCCTGATCGTTTAAACGACCGATTCTTGATGAGATTCTTGAAGCGATCGGTTGCACGGTAATAGTTTCTCTCGTATTGCGTTTTAGCACAGTTCGGGTCTTCCCGTCCGCCATAGTTGCAGCTATTGCTGTAACTAGGTCTTTGATACATATTTCTTCGTCTAGGACTTTCGTTTCCCATGTTATTGGCATTGTATTTAAAATTGTTGCTACACAGACTCCGTAAGTTGCCACTGGATTGATACTTAGTGGGGTAAGCAACAACGATCGTCTCATCAAAGCGAATTGACGTTGCATTTAATATTTCATTGATATGCTTTAAGTCTTGATTTGATCGAGTTGTTATCAACCAGTCATACGATGCAGTATTCATTTCCAATTTATCTAACTGTAATGAAATAAAAACTCATAAAGAAGCTTAAATAAAGACTATTTTAATCTGAGTAATAAGCTAATTAAATATTTGAATTTTTTTGGCGTATCCTAAAAAACTTCAATCTTCAATTAAGTTATTAGTATCTGGTCCTATATACAATACTACTTTGCCTGATCGTAAGATTTGAATTTTCAAATTGTCTTGCTCTATTGATGATCTATTTTAATTTGAAAAGTTCAAAGACGATGATTATAAGTTATAAGTTCATTGCGCGAGTTACGTGGTTGGCCGGGTAATCATTTTTAGGGTTCAGTAATCAAAAGCCAATGGGACCCTATTACTAAGCTTCCGCTGTCCGTCCGTCCGTCCGTCTGTCTGTCAGCGGGCTGTATCTTATGAACCAAAAGAAATTTTCACAGAGTTTGTATTTCTTTTGCCGCTACAACAACAAATAATAAAAATAAAAATAAATTAAGAATTAACTAAGACTTCCCTGCTACAAACCTAATTTGTTTGGCGTTTTTGCTCGGTCTTAAGGTCTTAATATCAGCAACAGGTAGACGCTTTAAATGCTCACAGTTTGTATTGCTACTTAGTAGCAAAAAATATACAGGGTGTTAAAAAAGTGCGTTTGAAATTTTAAGGGTTACTCAGAATCAAGTATAGAATCCAGGAAAAAATTGAAAACATCCGCTCTTCAAATTCTTTTTTCAGTTTTTCATACAAATTCTTAATTCACTATTCAGGTTTAGTATGAAAATCTGAAAAAAAAGCGGATTTTTTTTAATATTTTTCCTGGGTTCTATATTTGATTTCGAGTAACCCCTTAAAATTTCAAACGCACCTTTTTTTAACATTCTGTATATTTAAAAATTAAAGGCGGTCCATACAAGAGACCCTTCCTGCTGCACCCTTCACTTGGCCGGTTCTTTAAAAATGCGCCAAAGAGTTTCTATAAGATTATTAAAAAGTTTATATTAAAAACTAAACTTTCACCTGTTTCAAGAGTTTCTTGAACGGCTCCATGGCATTTGTCCTCAGTTTAGGCGCGAGGACCACGATGCCGAGCTTATCGCGGATGCGGGGCCTTCCCGAGTGGTCGATGGCAACACCCACCCCGTTCACGGACAGGCACTTGGCAAGGCGCAGGATGGCCCAGCGACAACCTATGTCATAGAAGGTCATCAGCAGTAGTTTCAGTAACAGTGGGGAAGAAAACGCAAAGCTATTTGCAGATGGCGCTACGGACGCTTGACTCATAACAACTTTCAATTAGTTCCGCGTTTTTTATTATCGAGGTATTATAAATTAGTATTTTTTTCTGTAAAATTGTTTAATAGAAAATCTATTCGATTTGGACTGTTCCTCAATTAAAGGCGAAGTTGAAAAGTACATAATTGAAAACGTAACTTTTCCCACGTCTTCTTCATCCGAGAATCTTTAGGAAATTAATGATTTCCATTATTATTGCAACCAATCGCCACACAACGCGGCATTTTTTAAATAATCTTATATAAAACAATTTTTTCTATACGTTTTGACAGTTAGTATGAGTCAAGCGATATCAGCACCTCTATCGGCGAGCTTTGTCAGTTTTCTTCCCCGTTGGTTACTGCTATGCGAAGAAAGATGTGATCATTAGCTAACTCAAGCTGGAACTCAAGGGACGTTTGTCGATAAAATGAGAATGATGAGAAAGTAAATTATGAAAAGAGTAAGTCCGCAATCCTAATCCTTTTTAGGCCATCCACAAGAAGGTTGAGTTTTGGGAGGGACACACAAGAAGCCAAATTCAGGGCAGTTACAGACCAAGTAAAATATGCACATCTATTGTTTTTGAATGATTAGATTTTAAAATAAATAGAATGTAATCTTAGTTCTGTCTATGATGTCGTATGTCGGTAGAATTAATCAGAAAATAAAGTTCCGTTTGAATAAAATCTTAAGTTTTCCAAAATCATGCATGGGCAAATTCGACAAAATTAAAAACTCACTTTCATATTCACTAGTGGTCGGAAATAAACTAATGAATAACATATATTTTTATAGAAATGTGGGTATTTTTAAAGTTATTATGTAATTATTACTAATAATATTATTTATCTTTTACTATCTTGTTTATAACAGCCTCGTTTTAATGTATTTCTTCTATGGTCCCTTATAACGTTATTTCCTTTGTTGTAATTTCCTTTTTTTAATGACTTTTGTTATTATTTCCTAATTTATAAATTCAATTACGTTTTGAAAAATATTACCGTCACCGAAATTCGCCGTACAAAGAGAAATAATGACTGTATTCGTTACTTCGGCCGATTTTAATTAAACTCTTAGATGAACAAAATCAGTCAAAGGTTATGTATGATTTCAATATTTTATTAGAACGAGAAACGCATACAACCCATAACCATATTTTAGATATGATTGAAGGTCGTACCAGCGAAAATACGTGACAAAGCTGAGATATACTTACAGATCTCCGACAATCGCAAGCTTTGCAGATATATGACATAGAGTAAACAAACGTGCTTCTGGCGAGCCAACAGACTATTCAAAGCCTCCGCTATGCACATATGTGCACGAATGTACGCGCGGTCAAGTGGTGCAACTGAAGTATCAATAAAAAAGTGATTAATAAAGTTGCGAGTGGCTATTGAGGAGTTCGGTTTTTAGGCGGCGGCGGTGGCGGCGGTGGCGCAAGTAAGTTGCGTATAAAAAGTTTCATACGAAGTTCTGTAAAAGTGCGCCTAAAGCTAGCAGATTTTTTCATACCGCGCGAAACGAAAATATATCATTTATAGGAAACCGTTACATTTACGTCTGATACAAAACTGCTTATGTCAGCTCTCGGTTTCACGCTGACTCACATACTTATGAATTTACACCATAATTAAAAAAAGAGAACAGATCTAAATAAAACCATTGAAAACTAGAAGTGTGTAATGGTATCCGTTTTTTTCCCGTAAGTTCATCATTATGATTTTGGCCTTGTAAAAAAAATGTAGTTAAAATATATGAAACAAATTGAGGCAATCGATCTAGAATTAATTATTTACCTTTATACCCCCTCTTAACTGATTTGGCTTCTAATTAATACCTACTCACTTCAGCTTTGATGCACAACGCTAATTGGTAATAAACACCTATTCATCAATACGACTTACAAATACAAAACAAGTCAAGAGGAATTTCAATAAATACCTAAGTAATTATAAGAATTCAATATTGCGATACTGCACATTTAATGCCATGTAAGTTTGGCCTCGATTTGGACATGACTCGTTTGTGTTCTATTACTACGAACCGGGCATAAATTCAATGTCAAATGCTACAACGTATAAAATAGACCCGATCCCCGCAGTGTCGGAACATGACAATCTCACGAATTTTGAATTTTCGGCAATATACATATAAAAATCAGTCATATATTTAAATGTTCGATATTTGTTGGGATTTTGTATCAAATCTCATCCAAAACGCTGAAAAGATACAGCAAACACTTAAATTTTAGAAAATCAAAAGGCGTGGTTCGAACGAGTCTCCAATTGCTTTACCAAAGTTATCACTGGGGTTTTGCTATGATCAATTCCCAATCAATCTCTTATTCTTACGATATCAACAAAGTTGTACTTTTTTTAAATAAATAGTAACGCTCCACGGTTTTGAGGTTTTTTTGATATTGAGTAATTATAATTGATAGCTAAATAATTAAATTGAATTCCTTAACATACGCTAAAACGGTCACTGACCTACCTACCTGAAACATTAACCTACCAGTCTCGAGTTCTGGGGCGTAGATGAGGGCGTTGCTCCAGCCGCGCCACACCGCATGCTCTAAGACATAGGGAAGAGGTGCTAGCGCAGGCCCCGGGCACCAGCAAGCCGCTTGCCTTGCGGCCAGTGCTAACCACAGCAGAAGTTTTTGAAGAAACATCTGAAACGCATTTCGGAAAACGATACATACCTACAAACAACGTAGTTTCTGAATTAAATCGATAAATAATGTATATGAGAGAGTCGAGGATTGTCCTAAATAGGGAACCGTTTTAATAGTATAGTACCACTTTTTAGATTCATACTATCGTACTTTGTATTCAAAATACCATACATATTTAATAAATTATTTTGTTTCGCACTTATGGTTCACATAAACTATCCACTTTATTAATAAGTATTATAAATTCGAAGTATATCTGTTTGTCGGCCTATCTGTCTGGTGCATTTTTCACTTGCGTTAATCCACCATATTATGTTGAAGGGTTCATACTGAAACCCAAGATCACTTGTGCCAAACTGGTTTTTCACAAATGATATTCGAACGGTTTACGGCATAGTTGGCGTACCTGCGTACTCTCGACACGATAACAAAATTTTGTGTAAGTTTAAATTACGGATACGTATGTTCAATTCTACTAGTCCAGTGAATGGTTGCGTGCCTAACACAGACCCAAATATCCAGATATAATTTCTTAGGTAAATCCCATTTGTCAACGTCTAAGGAGTATAAAGGATTATGAATATTTCATATTGACATCCAATACAGTAATTTGATTTATTAACTCAAATAAACTTGTATCTATTACGTTGTTTGACGTTCGGCCGTGACCATTACAAGCACAAACAAATATTACTTAATGATTAAATCCTCCACCACTCCCAGAAACATCACCAATGTGTTATACTCATGAAACTGAACAACTTTTACTCAAAAACTCAAAACTCGAAATTTTTTAGGGTTCCTTAGTCAACAAGGTGACAGTCCTGTAAAAATATCTTAGGGGTTATCCATTAATCATGTGAGGCTTGAAAGGGGGGGGAGGGGGTTCAGAAAAAATCACGTAATATCACAAGGGGGGAGGGAGGGTGTAATGAGATATCACGTGTATTTTTTGTGAATCAAAAAATAATATGATTTAATGTGTGACAGGTACAATATTTTTAAAATATAATTTCTAACTCGGTAACTTTCAGTTTGCTTTGCAACCCTCATGTCAGACTGAAAACTTTTATCACATTCGTAGAAAAAAAAACGAAGCACAGTGCTTACATCTTCAAATGTAAGTAAATTACAAAAAAGTATTATAGTTTTCATAATATAATTTTATGTTTTTAACTATTTATTAAAACAGATTCTAAAAATTTCCGATATTTTTAAAAAAATACACGTGATATTGGGAGGGGGGTGTAGTCTAAAACCTCATGACGTATCACCAAGGGGGAGGGGGGGGGGGAGTATAAAAGTCGCCTAAAAACCTCACGTGATTAATGGACGGCCGGCGGCCCCTTATTATCTCGAGGAACATACCAGGATCCAAAATTAACAACTTGCTACAAAGCAACGCTATTTATTGCATTAACTACTAAAAATTAATATAATATATGCGTATCTAACTTGACGTTCTGCAATTGATTCGCTTAATTTCCATATAATCTATTTTTCTTCGTATTCGAAGCGTATGAAATCTATGCATAATAAAATTTCATGCACCTCCAACAAACAAATTACATACAGGCTTTTCCTTATCTCTATCTTAGTTTGAAATATTTCACACTTTTTTGCACTATTTATCTCCACTTTAAAAGTGGTTTAAGACATCGGACCCAAATTCAAATATGTTACATGTATAACGTAAGTCGCATTCTGCGCACCCTCAAAAGGGCAGTCATAAAAACAATATTATCTATGCGGGCGGAGCCACGGGCAAAGCTACTAAAATTATGCAGAGTACTTACAGGGTGTTAAAAAAGTGCGTTTGAGATTTTAAGGGTGACTCAGAATCAAGTACAGAATACAGGAAAAGTATTAAAAAAACCGATCAACAACTTTTTTTCAGTTTCCCATACTAGTGAATCAAGAATTTGTATGGGACAGTAAAAAAAAAGATGTAGTTCGGTTTTTTTTTATTTTTCCTGTATTCTATACTTGATTCTGAGTAACCCCTTATAATCTCAAACGCACTTTTTTTAACAGTTTCCCATATTAGTGAATCAAGAATTTGTATGGGACACTGAAAAAAATATGTAGTTCGGTTTTTTTTTATTTTTCCCGTATTCTATTTGATTCTGAGTAACCCCTTAAAATCTCAAACGTACTTTTTTAACATCCTGTATGTACTCTGCATAATTTTAGTAGCTTTTGCCCGTGGCTCCGCCCGCATAGATAATATTGTTTTTATGACTGCCCTTTTGAGGGTGCGCAGAATGCGAGCTGCTTGCGAATGGGGAAATCAGTTTTTCATATTAAAACTTTCTTTGTTGTTCCTCGCCTTCTATCTTTAAGCCGTAAGCTGTTTGCAAAATTTTAATAAAATCGCTTGAGTTGAAAGCCATAAATTGCGTTGCTTTGTCAATTTGCATTGTTTTTAGTTTCCCGCTATGATTCCCGAGGCAATTCCACATTTTAACAGGATAAAATGTAGCCATTGTCATTTCACATTTCCTCAACTATGTCTATACAAAAAAACGTGTCAATCCGTGGCTCCCTTGCGACGTGGAAGATGGACAAACAAACAAACAAACTCACTTTCGTATCTATAACATTAAACAAGGATTCTCCTTTTCTGGCCGTTTCCTATTTGTAGTAATGTCGTCAGGGTATACTTTAAATTACTCGGAATCTGGTATACAGTAGGTATTACAATGCATCACAAAATGACTACGTATTGATCTAACGATTAAGCATAATAAATTGATACACGTCCTAATAATAACACAATGATGTAAAATATAAACGACATGAAAAACAATTACTTACTTCAACTTCTTCCATTCAGATTTACTTTCAGTATACGACGCGAATACGGTTAACTGCGCCCGCGCCGTCCTCCAGGCCTCCATCCTGTACGGAATTATCGTATATTTATATTATTTGATATCCTGCTTTATTTCAATATCTTATTACTTTATTATAGGTTATCGGTCCACTGAGCGGGAGTAGGCCTGCCTACGCTTGTTGCGTCTTCCGTTCCGTCTTTAATGTATTTATTTACTTACATGAAAACAAACAATTCATTAATTGCACAGAAAATCGTTGCTCTATAGCCTCTATTTTCTAGAAACAATTTGCTTATTTATCGTATTTGCGTTGATCAAAATGGTGAAATATCATGTAATAATGAACTTGAACACTTACAATAAAGTTTGTTGCATTTCGATTTTAAATAATCTAATTCAACTAAACGACACAGTATTTTCATCCTCTACAGAATAATGGCCCCGACGACAATCACGGAGGTGTCCTTGATTGAAAATCCTGCGGCTGACACTGAGTGCGAGAACACAGACCAATTTACGGGGAAACCACGACAGAGGGTGAAGAAGCTGACCCCAGTAGAACAGTTGGCCAAGAAAGTCGATGATGAATACACGGGCGACGCCTATGATGACTCACTACCGAAGAATGATTTCTGGTTCCTGTATCCAATAAGAGAGTGGGAAAAAGACTTCGGATTTAAAACGGCACTGCGATGGGAGAACATTGTACTGATACTCGGCTTCCATTTTGTAAATTTTTTGGCGTTTTGTTTGGTGTTATATTTAAGAGAATTACCCAAATGGCAGACAGTGGTTTTTGGTAAGTATTTTTTGTCGTTCAGTTATCAATTACTATTCTCGAGAAATTCTGTCGTCCAGTTTCTTTGTGCTTGGATGATTGTCGATTCATTGTACTCGTATTTGATAAAGCGAGAGAGCTTAGCTTTATAGCTGCTAATTATTATTTAATATTCTATTTTATTTTGAAAACGTACAGTAACACAATATCTACTTAATAATCTAATGGGGAAGAAAACGCAAAGCTATTTGCAGATGGCGCTGCGGACGCTTGACTCATAACAACTTTCAATTAGGTAGTTCCGCGTTTTTTATTATCGAGGTGTTATAAATTAGTTTTTTTTTCTGTAAAATTATTAAATGGAAAATGTATGCGACTTGGACTGTTCGTCAATTAAAGGCAAAGTTGAAAAGTACATAATTGAAAACGTAACTTTTCCCACGTCTTCTTTATCCGAGAATCTTTAGGAAATTCATGATTTCCATTATTATTGCAACCAATCGCCACACAACGCGGCATTTTTTAAATATTTTTTAGTAAACAATTTTTTCTATACGTTTTGACAGTTAGTATGAGTCAAGCGATATCAGCGCCTCTATCGGCGAGCTTTGTCAGTTTTCTTCCCCATTAGTAACTAAATACCATAATGGCCAAGCATAACCAATGAATTAATTCAATATTCAGCACTTCAATATCATGAGAACATTTTGTGCTGTTTTACTAATCACGGAATTTAATATATTATAATTTCATATCTGCGATCAGATAAGGTATAAACAGGGTGTAACAAAAATAGGTATAGGACCCATTAAATGGAGTTTCCACTGATCTTGAGCAACTTTTGCTCTACGACTGAACGGAAAATTTGGACTCTCGATACAAAACTGGTCAGTTAAAAGCTGATCAATTTGTGCGAAGACTCCAAATTTTTCAATGCAAATGTTTTCTTTATATTTTTCTTTTAGTAAAAACTTAAACCATAAAATATAAAATTACCTAAGAATAATTAATGTAATAATGTAATAATGTTTATTGAATAAAAAGTGTACAAATTAAACATAAAAAAAATATACTTAATATAATAAATCAGTAAACCCAAATGCGTTGTCATAGTTTTTGCGGTTGTTATTTTTAAAAACTTCAAAAGTTAATGTTTATCATTTATGTAACTCTCTGCGGTCAGTCCCTTATTACTGAGGATCATGGATGTGTTTTGGTTTTGAGTCTTACTCTATACTTTTATAATTTGTTTTTTAAATATCTGAACAGCCAGCCACCATAAGGTTTCTGGATGTGACGTTACTAAGATGATGTCAAACCTGGTTGGACTGCGTTGGTCAGTGCTGAAAAAGTGTAATTTTTTTCAATGTCGCTTACTCAGACTGCGGATTCGAAATCTACGAACTACGAGGCTACGAATTGTAGCTATTTCAAAAACATCTATTTCAATGTGGAATAACTCCGAACCAAAAATCCTAAAAGAAATTGTATAAGTAATGTCAAAACACTATAATTGAGTCAAATCGTTAAAAAACCCATTAAAGTGCTGAGACACTGATCTCTTTCCATAGCTCATAAAAAAGGTTATTCCACACTCGATACAAGGAGGGCAAGTCCGGATTGCATAAAATTTTAAGAATTGTGTAAAATGTTATTGTCGATCTCCGCAGGTGCTGCAATGGGCAGCATCGTGGGTTTCGGGGTGACTGCGGGCGCGCACCGCTACTGGTGCCACCGCTCGTACAAGGCGCGCCTGCCTTTGCAGCTCATCCTCATGCTGTGCTTCTCGGCTTCTGGACAGGTGAATGACTTTTTCTTCTTGCTCTTTGTCAGGACAGGGTTTCCACTCTGTTCCCGAAAATCTTTGAAACCTGCCTAAATAAGATTATAAAAAACTGCCTCCGTTAACCGCCTTTGTAGTATAATGGCTAGTCCGCTCGCATTATATTAGGAGATCCAAAGTAGGACTCGGTTTGGTTGGTGGTAGGGCATTTTCTGAGCCCGCTTGGCACTAGCTATCACCATTCCGCCATGGAGATAAGATATTCAGGTCCCCATTGCGTTGGAGAATCTTGGTAAGCTCGCTTCTATCTTCGGCATCGTCATCACTTACCAAGTTGAGATGATGAGGTAAGGTGATGCCAAGGGATACCAATTGTGGATTTAAAGAAAATTAGTACTACTTAAGTTTGCTATCTACCTAATAAACTTATTTTTCAAACACTGAACCAACGTTTACAGAATAACATCTTCGAGTGGGTGCGCGACCATCGCGTGCACCACAAATTCTCTGAGACATCCGCAGACCCGCACGACGTGCGACGCGGCTTTTGGTTCGCGCACGTGGGCTGGCTGATGATGAAGAAGCACCCCTGCGTCATCCGCGAGGGCAACAAGATGGACATGAGCGACATTGTCAACGACCCCCTTATCCAGTTTCATACCAAGTAAGAAAAAGAAAATTTGAAAAGTACCCCGCGGGTAAGATCCGGTGACGGTTGCTTAGTGCATGCCACGCAAAACGCATATATTTACGCGAGTACATTCGTCTTAATGTAGTAATTATTATACGAGTACGACACTTTGTTACAGATTGTTGTGTTACAAGACTTACAAGGAAGAATATATTTTTCACCCGACTTTTCTCTCTTTCTGGTCGATCACTATGTCATTACCACAGTAATGAAACAAACAAATTATTCACGGCTACGGCTTCGACTCATGAAACTGAACAACTTTCCCCAGGGAATCTATACTGAATTCGCAAACAATTTTAGCACTCCTCATAGTAATTGATCAACCGATCCGCCAATTTTGAATGGGAAGTCCATCTCATTTTTTTGCTGAGTATAGGTTTCTTGGGGAAAGTTGTTCAGTTTCTTGAGTAGAAGCCACTGTTAATTTTTTTCAGGTATTTTAGAAGGACCCTATATACAGTAGGTACTTTCATACAGTAAGTAAGTATGGCCGGCCACTCTCAAAAGGTACCCCGCGGGTAAAATCCGGTATGCTTCCGGGTTGCTTTACGCATGCCACGCAAAATACACATTTACGCGAGTACATTCGTCTTATTTTAATATAGGTAGTTGACGCGACAGTTTGTCGGAATGAAGCCACAGTTAATGAAGAAATATTAACTAAACTGCTGAACCAATAGTATATTTTATTCATCTTGATCTCGATTAAATGCTTAAGAAAATAGAAGTGGCTGTTTTACAAAACAGAGCTGTTTTGTAAAATCACTAACGGTTTTGTAAAACAGCGGATTCTGCAATCCATCTGCGACATATACATTAAAAACCGAAAGTCTATCCCAGAGTCACAATCTTTACAAAATCCGATAATACAAGTGAATTCTGTGATAAGTTTAACATGCTTTTTTAGCTTTCCTCGTCAAAGCAAATTATAATAATTTGTTTTTAACATTTTTAAACTTTGTTAGATCATTATACCCACAGTTTTTAACCGACTTCAAAAAAAGGAGGAGGTTCTCAATTCGTCGGAATCTTTTTTATTTTATTTTTTTATATATGTTCACCGATTACTCGAAGACGCCTGAACCGATTTGGAAAATTATTTTTTTGTTTAAAAGGGTATACTTTACAGGTTGTCCCATATAAATATTATCGAAATCGATTTAGCGGTTTTTGAGAAAATCAACAAAAACATATCAAAATTGGAGTTGTTGCGATTGAAGTCGGTTGTTTTTAACGTATTCAGCTTGGTCAATTATCATTCAGCTTTATACGTGGTTAGTGCACCAAACCACAAATTAGATAATGACCAAACACTCGCTTTTCGCATTATTTCCATACGTCTGTACCGCAGAGCTCAAATACCCTTCACTTTAAGCTCTAAACAGTAATTGTCCACATGCTTCAGTTAGAATAATATTATAATAGTATTTTTATTATTTTATTTTATTATTATTATATTATTATATATAATAGGGCTGAAAATTTCGCAATGCTTTTATATTCTACCCATTTGTAAAACAATCTAGAGACATGGGAGTGTGCCATCTTAATTCTAAAGGAATAAGTTAGACGGTACATCGCGTCGGCCGTATGTATTTCAAGCCAGTTTCGACTACCGTGCAAGCAATAACAGAAAAAACAGTGCAGCTGGGGACCACCTGTAAAATTTATATGGGACCACCGATAAAATTTATATGGGACCACCCTTTCAAACAAAAAAAGAATTTTCGAAATCGGTTCAGGCGTCTTCGAGTAATCGGTGAACATACATTAACCCTTTCGCGGACACTCCCTGGACCTTGGTTGACACTCGTATTTTGTATGGGATGCTTGAGCAGTCATGTCTCCAGCGAATGCAATGGGACCATACACTGTGACACTGACTGACATAGCAGTCGACGTCTAGAGCCACTCTGTCACAAGCAAATGCAATTGGACATGCTATGTGACGCTGACTGATATAGCAGTCGACGTCTAAAGCATATCCGTCACAGTCAATTGAACTTTGCTGTTGAACGGGACATCGCTGCTATAGCATGCGCCGGCTATAGAAGTTCTGTCACATTATTATTCTTGCAATACGTACAATAGGTCAGGCCGGTCTGGGACGACGACGGCTATACCAGATATGCCCCATGTTTTTGGTAAAAAGGATACTTTAACGACACGACGGGTATAACATTCAGTCTAATAAATACGAGTATTCTTTAAATTAATCATAGAAATAAGTTTCAAAACTGAAAATTTGTAACGTAATGCAAAGTTGAAATAAAAGACAAGTTTAAATTTGTGTAAGTCGTTATATTTTAACACAACTTGTGTTTTCTAATAAAAAAGTAGAGAAATATTGGTGTACTCAAACTTAATAAACAGTCAGTTTTTATCATAACATAAAGTTTCATACCTTATTCTCAATTCGAATAATCCAAGTTTCAAAAATCAGTATTTGGTGATAAGTTTTGGTATTTGGTGATAAGTTTTGTCGCAAATAGATTTATTTTTTCCATTCCTTTTGCATTTCCTTCGTAAACGCACAAGCAGCGTAAGATCTGTTCGAATCTTCGCCCAGACATTATATGTGTGAAGAGAGGATGGTAATATAACGGATCTGTGTATGTGAAAAGTTTTCTTATATTGGGTGTTTCTATTTGACCTTGTAAGATGCACAGTCCTAAGAACTTCTGAATTTTATCTACGGTAGTAGGTCGAAAGTTTCTTTTTCTGGATCCTCTTGTGTGCGGCCTATTGGTGTTACATAGTCGTGATCCGTATGCATTTGTTTGCTGAACAATAAATTCTATGAACTCTAGTGGGAAGAAATGATTTAAAAAAGCTATAGCAGCTGGTGCAGTGTCATCTATATTAAATTGGGGCCCAATGTCGTGTGAATCGAATGTAAATTCAGGTATAGGTACTGTACTGTCATACCAGACATCATCAGGCACCGGGGGCGAAGACGGCTGGTGACAGCGGACGGATTCTAGTTGTCCTAAAATCTGTTGTATGGCCGGTTGTTCTGTAACTTGTTGTAAGTCCGGTTCTCTTGAGAGTTGTTGTATGGCCGGTTGTTCTGTAACTCGCTGTAAATCCGGTTCTCTTGAAATTTGTTGTATGGCCGGTTCTTCTGTAACTTGTTGTAAGTCCGGTTCTCTTGAGAGCTGTTGTACAGCCGGTTGTTCTGTAAGTCGTTGTAAGTCCGGTTCTCTTGAAAGTTGTGGTATGGCCGGTTGTTCTGTAATTTGTTGTAAGTCCGGTTCTCTTGAGAGTCTTGAGAGTTGTTGTATGGTTTGTTGTTCTGTAATCATTTGTAAGTTCTGTTGTACTGTTATTTGCTGTAAATCCGCTTCTCTCGTAACTTGTTGTAAATCCGGTTGTCCATATTTTTTTTGTAAATGTTGTTTACCTGGTCGTAAAGCCGTTGGTTTGCAGTTTGTTGAGTGCAGGATTGTTCTGATTGTTTTGATATTATTTGCTGTTCATTTGAATTACGGTCTACATTAATCGCGTTTTCTGAACCTGGCAACTCCTCGGGTGAAAATAGGTGATTATAGTCGTGATCGTGACTTACTGAACGCATTCTAGCTCGACTTTCATGGTGGGGATCAGCTTGTTGCACATCTGCACGGTGAACTAAAGCCTTAATTCGCATTGTTCCACGTTAAATAGATTCACACAATGTCGTTGATCCGTCACAGTCTTCATTAGGATCGTAATTTTGGTCTGATCCATAGTCGCCGTCCATATCACTAAAAGGATCGTGCTCAGAACTATCGTTTTCCTCAGGTATTTGAGTTTTATCATCATCAGTTGACTGCTCATCCTCCTCCGTACCACAAGACAATTCATCTGACGAAGCCTCCTCAAACAAACGGAGAAGCTTTTTATTTTGAATTTCGTACGGTTCCTTTGATTGGCTGGTGCCCTTGCTTCTTTTTTGAGACATCTGGAATTAAAAAAACATATTGGGGTCATCTCTGCACAGCGCAGCCTGTATTAGACCGGCAAACACGGCCCTTTGGAAAATCCTCAAGGCAGGCCTATGTGCAGCAGTGGACGTCTTGTATCTATTATAATGATAATTGAGGTCATAAACACATATTCTATAATGAACTAAATCAACACAATAATGTTTGATTTGAAGCCTCAAACAGATATACCTACAGTAGTTCCATGGTATATCTGGTGCTATCCCGGTTACAGCATCAAGTCAGGAGCTTAATATTCTTACGTCATCATCAAACGAAAAGTGAGTGTGCGAAATATCAAAGTTCTACAAACTCTAAAAGCTTACAAAAAAATATTTGGCAGATTTCATTCATAGTAATCTACCTACTCTTTGTAAAGGAAAATAATAGGTTATAATAAGCTGTTAAGAGCTCAAACAATCGCAGAATGATCTGTTGTATTGTTATTTTACTAAATAGTTATTGATAAAACTAATTCATACAGAAAAAACAAGATTTTATCTTACTTACATTTCCGTTAAATTTGGCGCGAAAAGCGTTCCTCCATAGACTTCCCCCTGGCGCACTCGGCGCGTGACTGAAGAACGCTGCATACAACAACGACTGCTATAGCCGGCGCGTCACCCAAGGGAAGAGGTGGGGGCGCGGGGAGAGGTGTTTTGTGCTCGTAATGAAACCATTAAATGTGACACCTGTGGAGGTGCGAACATCACAGTAGTGACACCGTATGTTGTAGTCTAACATATTTGTTCGGGGAGAGGATTGCTCAAACCGTTTCGCCTGTAGAGCAAATCAAATGACGACGTGTAAAGCAGCCCCGTCACTCTGCATTCTCCGAAGTTGGCGGTTATAGTCGGCACGTCCGCGAAAGGGTTAAAAAAAAAAAAAAGTTCCGACGAATTGAGAACCTCCTCCTTTTTTTGAAGTCGGTTGAAAAGCACTGAACGTAAACAAAAAAAAGTAATCGAAAAATAACATGGTACTTAATTGTTTCTTGTGCAATTATAGAGGTGTTTACAAAATTTATGATTTCGTAACACGTTAACAACCCATAATTGTCCAAGGTTAGGCCATACTCCAAACACGGGGGCGAAGTTACCACTTTTTAGGTGCGAACTACGACAGTGCGAATCACGGAACTGCGAAAACTAAAGTGCGACTAATGTGCGAATCACGGAAGTTTCGGATTGGTGGAGGTTGGGGGTCTAGTGGCCAACCCGAGTGTCAGAAGTTTTCGAGCCGCCTATGAGGCCTCGACGTGGCTTAACGGTCTAGCGATAGCAGTCGGCGCCAACGGCTTAACATGCCTTGCGAAACACGGAAACGGTCGAGATAAATGCCACAACATTCAAGTTGTGTTTGTAGCTTCAAGTTCAGTTTGTTGTTTGTAGTTAATTAGATTAGATTTATTTATTTCATATTATCAATGTCAAGTTTACAATAAATATTTCAGAAATGTCAGAGGATAATAATTATGATCGTCAAAGCTATAATTAAATAAAGAATAAGTATTTGTAGAAGCATCTGAAAGCTAATGAATACACACAGGGTACAATCTGTTGTAGTAGGTACACACAAAAATTTTACGACGAGGCTTTTCCTTCCTCCTGAAAATCTCAGTCGTAACTCGAGTTTCCGCATATACGAGGCTTTCACTCTCAGACGACGAATGGTAAAAATAAAGAATACAAAATTTAAATATTCTTTTAACATATTCATTTACTAAATAAAATTCATTTTCCAACAAAAGGTTCTCAGTTGGCGACTAACGTTTTGTCATTTTCCTCATCTTTGATGACTGCTGGTAGACGCTCATACAATGATGGACCGACGTTGAACCTCGAACCTGGCTAGCTCGTGCCGTCATCTCCGTCTCGGTCTGTCAGCGTGCCCGCGTTAAAATTGCCCTAATTTTAATTATTATTTTTATATTTATTTTTCAGATACTTTTACGTGTTCAAAGCGTTGTGCTGCTTCATACTGCCGACCCTTATACCTCTTATGTGGGGCGAGTCGCTCGTGTACGCAGTGATGTCGCAGCCCTTGCTGCGGTACATGCTCAGCCTGCACTTCACCTGGTCTGTCAACAGCTTCGCCCACCTCTGGGGCAACAAGCCTTACGACAAGTAAGAACTTTTTTTTAAATTACAACATTTAAAATTTTTACCTCCTTTTTTTCGTATTTTATCATAGATTGTATGTGGTTTAATGTGGAATTTAAATATTTAGGTTGGTACATACACTGAAAAAAAAGAGTACCAGGGAAATTATTTTTCGCCAAGAGATTCTGATTCTGATTTATTTCTTGCTGCAGAAATAATATTTTTTATAACAAAAGTTTTGACTCTTACAATAAAAATATGACATTCTTGAGATGACATTTATGACTCGTAGGTATGAATAGGTACTCTCCATTGAAAAAAAATATTTCGTGGTGCATATATGAAACTATATTTTCTTGAATAACAGAAATTGTTTTTACCGTGTAGTATTCTGACTACTGAGTGTAGAAAATTTTAAAAATTGTCAATTAATCATAGCTTAACGCTTCAAAAACTTCCATTTTTGGGTTTATAATTAAATGTTGAATGTTTTCATTTATTCATACAATCCTAACGCAAGCACTTACTAAGTCCGAAACAAATGAAGTTTTCCTATATCATTTGGGATCCCTGTGAAAAATTATTATAATAGATTTTCCGAGCAGGGTGACCATCTCAAAACTGGAGAATCTGCCCGACATTGGCAAAAAATCTGCCAAAATCTGCCTGACTTGACTCCAGAAAATGCCAAAAATATGCCATCATATTATTGTCTCCATGGGGATGGAAATTAATAAATAAAATACGTATATGCATCTTAAAGTAAAAAAAAAACTTAAAAAACATTACTTATGCTCAATAGAAAAATTATAATATTTTGTTCGAACTCACTGACTGCAAATAAGCCCATCATCTGGCTTTGCAGTCGTTAGTCATTTAAGAATATGAAACTCTGCGATCTAGAACTTTAAAAAAAAAGTATTCAAAATAATGTTTTATCTAAATATACAGGGTGTAACAGAAAGGTGTTATAATACTTCAAGGTTGGCTTTTACCCATCAAACTGAACAACTTTTGTTCTAAAAATTTTTTTTGGACTTTTCATACAAGTCGATCCGCTGGCGAACCACGTTTGTATGAAAAGTCCGAAAATTTCTTTGCGATTTCAACAAAATTGTAGAACAAAAGTTGTTCAGTTTGATGGGTAAAAGCCAACCTTGAAGTATTATCACACCTTTCTGTTACACCCTATATAAAAGGCAAACCTGACTGACTCATCTATCAACGCACAGCCGAAACTACTGAACGGATTTCGCTGAAATTTGGCATTCAGATAGTTGTAATGACGTAGGTATCCGCTAAGAAAGGATTTTTGAAAATCGCCCGCAGAAAAAACGCCCCCTAAGGGGGTGAAAAAGGGGTTAAAATTTTGTATGGAAGTCCGTCATTTTTTGAGCTAGAAGCCTGAAGCTTTGTTTTTAGGTTAACGATTAGAAATAAACAATTACGTATCCTAGGGTATTGTAACAAAATCGCCAATTGTTAAGCCCTTCGCATCATCTAACCTGGTGATAAGTGACGGTAATGTCGAAAATGGAAGCGGGCTTAGCAAGATTTCCCAACGCAATGGGGACTTATCTTCTTGCCGGAACACATAAATTCTATTAACATTGATGTTTGGCGGTAAGATTTAGATAAGGTGGTGGTAGCTAGCCAGTCAGCATCAGAAAATGCCCTACCACCAACCAAACCCGAGTCCTACAGAGTTGTACCCGCGACGTGACCCGCGATGTGAAGCAAGCAGACTAACCACTACTAGACCACGGAAGCAGTTAAAAATACGGTATATTCTGTGTATCGTTTTGTTGTGTCCCTGACCCCAGCAAGCACTTTTTTTCAAGGGCTCCTAGAAGAATACTACCTGGATTTACCTAACTAATCAATGATAATGTGAAAATATCCGAATATTTTTCATTCGACATTCAAACCTTCAAGAAAAGAGCGTACTCCCAAATCAAAGGCCGACTCCTCTGGTGTTGCGGGTGGGCGGTGGTAATCGCTTACCATCAGGTGATCCGTCTGCTCGTTTGCCACCTCTACCATAAAAAAAAATAAAAAAAATGCCTGGTGTAGCGTATCTACAGAAAGTTTAACCTGCGGCGGTTAATTAAGAGTTATCCTCAACTTTACCGTATCGACACACCTGTGTATAGTTGTTCAATTTAAAATTCATTTACAGCAACATAAAACCCATTGAAAATTGTTCAATTTAAAATTTATTTCCAGGAACATAAAGCCCGTTGAAAACTGGTGTGTATCGGTAATGTCGATGGGCGAGGGCTGGCATAACTACCACCACACGTTCCCGTGGGACTACAAGGCGGCTGAGCTGCCGTACCACATCAACCTGGCGACCTTCATGCTCGATATGTTCGCGAAGATCGGCTGGGCCTATGACATGAAGCAGGCGTCGCCTGCCCTGATACGCGCCGTAGCCAAGAACAGGGCCCACCTAGCTTAGCCGTGGCTACATCACTTTGCATCTACAAGACGAGGCTATCAAATATAACTGGTCGTTCACTGTAAGAAGTCCCTTAGTGATTGGCAGTACTGGGTAGGTTGAAAATACTGTCCTCTATATTAGGCAAATCATGGAAGCTGACATGACAATAAGACTTAAGATCCATACGTCTGCCAACTGCGCCGGTCTCAGAGGACCTGTTACGATGAATGATCGCGTCGCGTTAATGCGTTCTGATAACATCTTCCTCATAGCCTGACACAAAAACGATGTTTAAAAAACATGAAAGTAGGAGACGTGCGTTTAATACTAATGTAAAAGTATATTTAGATAAATTATTGTCAAATTCTAATCATATTTTTAATATAACTGTGTAACTGGGGTGGGAAGAGTTGTAAATTTTTTTTTTTATACATTGTGACTTTATTCAATTTAGTACAAAGCTATGTGTATGGGTAGTATGTATAAATTGTCTGATTTATAATATTAAACAATTTTATCAATTACAAATCGTTTTATTAATTTACCTCCATTTTACACACCACACAATTTTCACATTAATTCAGTCCTATTCCTAGCAGATGTTTTTATTTCCATTTCATTGTTACTCTGCAAAACAGCTTATACAGGGTGTTAAAAAAGTGCGTTTGAGATTTTAAGGGGTGACTCAGAATCAAGTATAGAATACAGGAAAAATATAAAAAAAATTCGATCGACAACTTTTTTTTCAGTTTCCCATACAACTCAATAGTATGGGGAACTGAAAAAAAAGTTGTCGATCGGATGTTTTTTATATTTTTCCTGTATTCTATACTTGATTCTGAGTCACCCCTTAAAATCTCAAACGCACTTTATTTAACAATAACAGTTATTAATAATAATAATAATATCTGGGACAAATCACACATGGTCATCTGGCCCCAAACTAGGATTTAATGAATGAATGAAAATTAATGAAAATATTTTTTATTCGAAGTAGGTAGCAGTGATTCCCTGTATTATGGGAACCAGAGGATATACATACACATACGAGTATACATTTAAATACATACTTATATAGATATAATACACCCAAACACAGAGCAAACAAATCTGCTCATCACAGAAATGTTTGCCCTGGGTGGGGATCAAACCCACGAATCGAAGTGGTGGAAAAGGACATCCGAACTTTGTTCGCTCGCTTCAAGGATCTGGGCTTGGAGGTAAACACCGAGAAATGCGAGTTTTTCCCTTGCAGTCCCGCTTCCCGATCAAGCTTCACCAGCATTGAGGCAATCGTGCCTGGTTTGCAGGAGCTAGACAGGGACGCCTTCTATCTTCTGGGGTCACCGGTTTTCCCTGGCGCAGTCCCAGAAGCTCTAGAGATTAGAAGGCGCCTTCTTGTGGCTGCCCGAGCACGTCTGCAAGAACTTTCCGCTCATGTCGCTTTGCTACTACTCAGAATGTGTTTCGCTATGCCAAAAATCACTTACCTGCTACGGACTTCACCCACCTGGCTATACCCAGAGGCCATTTCATCTTTTGATGCCACTCTGATGGGTACGGTGGAGTCCATTCTAAACGTAGAACTAAGTGACACCCAGTGGAGTCAGGCATCGTTGCCAATTCGGTATGGTGGTTTGGGAGTGAGGCGCGCCCGTGACGTCAGCGTTCCAGCGTTCTTGGCGTCCGTCAATGGGGCCACTTCACTAGTTGCCAGAATTCTCTCGGTGGATAGCGACAATTTACACATCCCGTACGCGTCCGATGCTAAGGAAATCTGGTTGTCCCTAAATGCGAATGCTGACGCACCGGAAAATCCTCAAAGCCAGCGGTCATGGGATAAACCCGGAGCTAAAAGGACGCTCACCCATCTTTTAGATATGGCGTCTGGTGTAGACTCTAGGGCGGAATCCGGAGCGTGGTTGCAGGCCTTACCGTCGCCTCACCTGGGTACCCTTTTGGACAATGACTCGATGCGGATGGCTGTGGCACTCCGTCTGGGCTGCAATATGTGCGAACCCCACATATGCATTTGCGGCACCAAGGTGGAAGCTAACGGTCATCATGCGTTGAGTTGTCTCAAATGCTCAGGGAGGTGCCCGCGGCACCACGCTCTTAATGATATCATCCGGAGGTCGTTGATTTCGGCTAACATTCCGTGCCAAAGCGAACCGCCAGGTCTCAGTCACACCGATGGGAAAAGGCCCGATGGTCTGACCTTAGTACCCTGGCAGAGAGGCAGGTGCCTCTTGTGGGATGCCACGTGCGTCAGTACCTTCGCCCCGAGCCACCTAAAGCGCACTATAAGAACCGCCTGCTCTGCTGCCGAAGGTGCAGCGAAACAAAAACACGAGAAGTATGCACCCTTGGAGGAGACATATTTTTTCGTACCATTTGCGGTGGAGACCACGGGATGCTGGGGATCGGAGGCGATAGATTTCGTCCATGAAATCGGCCGTCGCATCAGGCAAAGAGGGGGTGACCCCCGCTCCGGGGCTTTCCTGATGCAAAGGTTGTCCATTGCTATTCAGCGTGGAAATGCTGCTGCAAGCATAATGGGCACCTTTCCATCGGGAACGTCTAGGGGTGGCTATTTGAATAACGAAGCCTTTTGATGGATTTTTTTTTGACATGTAACATTTTATACTATTTAAATAAATTACCAAAAATCGTAACCTGTTAAATAATTTAATAAAGTTGGACGATAACCTGATCTATTTTGCATAAAGAATCTAACGTGTTTTTTTGACCATGTGTTCCTTGGGGAAAAAATCTAGTGGAAAGTTTATATAAATTAAGTGCACCCTATATAAAAAATTATTATGAGCTCAATGAACAATCAGCATAATCAATTGATTATTCTGCTAATACAATACACCCTATTCATTTTTATACTCTTTTGATTTGTACAGCTTCTTTGGAAGACTGTGTGTGTGTACACTGACTTTTTCTAAAAAATAATTATGTACTTATTATTTATTTAGCGTTATTTATAGCACCTACAACATACATAAATAAATCAGTCAACCATTAATAAATACTCTATCTTCTGCAACAACTTTCAAAATAAATTTAAATACCAAGCCATACTTTTTCATTCAGTCTTCAATCAAAGATAAAATTTTCACACTCCTTTTCACATTGTGTGACAAGCTCACAGGTTCTGCTTTATTTTCAGCATCTATTTTTGGTTCTTTCACTGATCTAGTGCATTCATCTTTAGAAGATTTTCTTTTTAAACTGATGGTTTTGCCTCCCGTGCCTTCCACAGGGTGCTCACTATTTGATGGTTTCCTCTTCTTTGGCTTAGTCACCACAAAGTCCAAGTCAGAGGAGTCGTCATCATCACAGGTGGCTGCATATACAGGAACTATTAACCGACCACTTCTAGTTGACCTTAATGGTTGTACTCTGGTGGTCTCTTCAACAATCTGTATTGGAGGAGGCCACGACATAAGTTTTGGTAATTGTCTGGCTTGTCTATAATTGTTTATGGACATTAATTTAATATAAACTGCAAGTGTCTGTGCTTTCTCTACCTGAGTCAGAGGACCAGGCATTAAACTCCAAGGCATTCTACGGTCTTTCACATTCAAATAACGCCTTTTCAATGTAACAGATGAGACACTGACTTTATCAACCTGCAAAAAGTATAAGGAAAGTAATAAGTATAAGGATAGTTGTATAAGGAAATAAAATGTAAATACCTATACAATAATAAAAATTAATGACAGGTACTTATATAAAAGAGTACCATAAAACAATGAATTGTAAAAGATAATTCTTTAACATGTAACTAAATACATATTTTTAATCGACTTCAAAAAAGGAGGAGGTTCTCAATTCGACTGTATGTATTTTTTTTTTGTATGTTTATTACGCGATTACTCCGCCAATTATGAATCGATTTTGATGATTCTTTTTTGTTTGGTAGGCAATACTTCAGAGGTGGTCCCATATAAATTTTATTTAAATTAACTCAGCGGCGGAAAAAATCATCAAAAAAAAAATAGCAAAATTGTAGCTGTTACGATTGAAGTCGGTTTTATAACATGTTCAGCGTTGTTGACTATTCACATCTTTGGTGCACTTTTTTTATTAATAGTAAGTACCTAGTTAGTAACGTGTCCATTACGCTAGCGGAATGTTGTAGCTAAGAAGGATGTGAGTATAATAGGGAAATAGAGCATCATTAGGACTAATTGTGCGCCAGCAGCGGAATTTGTGCGTCTTACAATTTCGGAGATATTCATAAAAAACCGATTCCGCCACGGTAACGTTCCCTCAGCGGCATCATTTTGAAAAACACGGTCTAGCTCATAACAAAGTACATGACTGAGTAGCTTTCGTCGTGTTATAAATGTGCGCAAATAGCGGAATTTGTGCATCTTACGGTTTTCGAATTATTCAAGATTCCGCTGCAGTAACGTTTTTGTGTTTTCTGAATCTCGAAAACAGCTGATAGAAGAAATTTCAAAAAAAACACTAGTACACGTAAACTAAACACTAAACACTACTTAATGTTGCATTTTTTTTATCTGATGGCAAGTAATGATGACTCCGAAGATGGAAGCGGGCTTATCAAAGAATCCCCAACGCAATGGGGAATTGGCTATCTTCATGCCGGACGGAACACATCCATGCTGTTAACATTTATGTTTGGCGGCTATAAGACTTAGATAAGATACTTACTATCTAAAAACCTTATTACCAGTATCTTTTATAATAGCTTCGTCCCGGCCACTATACGAGTACGTAGGTACTAAGAAAACAATCGTCAATAAAACATTTACACGCAACTGTACTTACAAAGCTTCCTTCAATATACCTTTCATTTAAGAAGGTTACCTTTTTGTATGGCGCGGCCGCTATCTCGTATACATTCTAATTTGGTCGGGTTATAGGGAAAATGTTCGTTTATTCTTCTTTTGGGTAAATCTATTTAAATCAACGTTATTCAAAGCTGAAATTTACAGGAAAGCTTGCAAGCAGGACGCTCTAATTTTATGTAAAATTTCATGTTACATATAGTCTTATGGGAACACTGAATTCAATCTTTAAAATTTCGCTAACTTAATTTCGTAATTAAATGGTATATCTCACTAATAGACTGGATAATACAATCCACAATTGCAGACATTATTAGGGTCTATATTTGAGTGCTCTTTATTCGATTGCAACTTCCTGATTTTCTAAACAAATTAATTACTAAAAAAATATCATAACTTTCAAAAACTAACATTGCTCAAATTAAGGTGTACTAGTGTTTTTTTTTTTGGAAATTTCTTCTATCAACCGTTTTTGAGATACAGAAAACACAAAAACGTTACTGCAGCGGAATCTTGAATAATTCTAAAACCGTAAGATGCACAAATTCCGCTATTTGCGCACATTTATAACACGACGAAAGCTACTCAAGTACTCAGTCATATACTTTTTTAAGAGCTAGACCGTGTTTTTCAAAATTATGCCGCTAAGGGAACGTTACCGTGGCGGAATCGGTTTTTTATGAATATCTCCAAAATTGTAAGACGCACAAATTCCGCTGCTGGCGCACAATTAGTACTAATGATGCTCTAATTCCCTATTAATCTCACATCCTTCTTAGCTACAACATTCCGCTGGCGTAATGGACACGTTAGTAACCACTTTGTTATGTATCTCAGCCAAAATCGAAAAAGAAAAACTATGTGACTTGGACATTGGTCGCAAAGCAGAGTACTGTAGGAGGAGCGCAAGATTTTTGGGGACACAATGTTTAAAAATAACATTTTTATTTCGGTCAGCGGGTATCCTTATTCTTTCATACTAAAAATCAAATGCATTGCACCTCTGTTACTCTTAACAAATCTGACAGAGATAGTGAATTCACCAAGGCAAGAAGTAGATATGTTTTGTACCTTTTGTCGCAAAAATTCTTCTTCTTGAACAGTAGACTTAGAATCGTTAAGAGCTTTTAAAAGATCAGTCATTTCTTCTTTAGTAAGGTTGTCTTCCTCCAAACCAAATTCTGTAACGGTACTATTATTGTTACTACTATTGTTACTACTATTGTTGTTATTTGTGTATAATACTCGTATATGAATAAATAAGCACAGATGAATATTTGATAAGAACCAAGGCGAAATGCTTTACATTAGCTATAAAAACTTTACGGGTAAAATAAAATACCTACCCGACAATTGATTTTTCATTTGTCTCGTTTCGGAGTCACAACTTTCGTCAGACGATACAGCTGGCTCCATCGTGTCGTAGATATTAGTAGAGCTTCTATTTACTGATTATTAGACACAAACCAAAAATAAATCTAATAGGAAAATCTTGAAAAAACAAAAACAAAACAAAAAATTGATCAACAACAATTTCCACAGAGCAGACTAGAGTAGACACGTCAATTTTCAAAACTGGTATCTTTACTTTACTCTTTGGTCAAAACTATCAGTCACACACAATACGGCCCTCAGACTAAAAAGTATTTGTAGAGTCCGGCCGTACTTATCAATCGCCACAAAAATAATTCTTGGTCTTAGGCCGTGGCCTGGACGCAAGCGACGGCTATAGCGACAGCGACAGCGACGACGAAGACGACGATGACGACAGCGACAGCGACAGCGACAGCCACACCGATGAGCGATGACTGTTCACGACGCAAGCGACAAGGTCGCTCAGTTTGCGGCGACGTAGTGACGTGACTCTGAGTGAGCGCTTAACACAGACTCAGCGGTTTGCGCTCCTGACTATTGATCCAAGAGTCGTGGGTTTGATCCCCACCCAGGGCTAATATTTCTCTTTTTTTTTATATTACTACTAATTTGCTAAAGAGGACGTAGATTTATACTACAAACAAAACAAAAAGGCGATGAGCGGGGTGCGGGGGTAGCAGGGGGGAGGCGCAGGGTGCGGGGAGTGAGGTGTGGATTGCGGGGGGAGAGGAGCGAGGTGGGGGGAAGCGCAAGGTGCAGGTGGGGGAGGAGCGGGGTGCGGGAGCGAGTCAGGGATGCGTGAGGAGGAGCGGGGGGGTGAAGCGCGGGTTGCTGAAGGTGAGGCGCGGGTTGCGGGATTGAGGCGCGGTTTGCGGGGGAAGACGCGGGGTGCGGTTGGGGGAGGAAAGTGGTGCGGGGGGCGTGGGGTGCGGGGGGAGGCGCGGGGTGCAAATGGGGGAGGAATGGGGTGTGGGGGAGGGGGAGGAGCGGGGTGCAGGGGGAATGGGGTGCGGGGGGGAGCAGGCTGAGGGGGAGCGGGTGTGGGGGGAGGAGCGGGGTGCTGGAGGAGACGCGGGGTGAGGGGGAAGGTGTGGGTTGCGGGGGGAGAGGAGAGGGGTGGGGGAGGCGCGGGGTGTGGGTGCGGGAGGAGCGGGGTGCGAGGGAGGGTGAGTCGCGGGGTGCGGGAGGGTGAGGTGCGGGAGGGTGAGGTGCGGGGTACGGGGGAGGGTGAGTCGGGGGGGCGAGGTGCGGGGTGAGGGGGTGAGGCGCAGGGTGCGGGGTATATCAACTCCAGCTAGTATCAAACCTTAATATTTTATTATCTGAAACTATTTTTTCTACTCAAACTATCGATAGTTTAAACTGGTTTATCGATTAAAGAAGAACGTCCCTAAACGCGCGGCCGTCCTTGAAATGTCGCTTGTCGCTCGTGTGTCGCCGCGCGTGTCGCTGTCGTTCAAAACAGCTCCATACAAATATATGGAAATGATCAAGTCGCTTGTGTCGCTGTCGCCGCCGCCGTCACTGTCGCTGTCGCTGTCGCCGTCGCTTGCGTCCAGACCGCAGCCTAACCCACAGGCTCTTACCATTATGGGTAGTTTACACGTACTAAGTAGCGAAGTAATTAAGTTAATTTTAACTAAATAAGTTAAATTACAAGTAGAATAGAATCGAATCTATTTTTCGAATAAATTAAGAAGGAAGGAAAAGCAAAAGTTCTATCGTTTTGCTAGAGACATACATACGTACGTTAACTAAATAAGTTAATTACAAGTAGAATAGAATCGAATCTATTTTTCGAATAAATTAAGAAGGAAGGAAAAGCAAAAGTTCTATCGTTTTGCTAGAGACATACATACGTACACAGACGTGCACCCCGCTCCCCCCCCCCCTATAGACTAGCAATACAGGGCATCGGCCGCTCGCCGCAAGGTGGGCAGATGGCCAAGTTAAATTGAAATGTCATTTTTGTTCAATTTTCGTCTTTCAGTCTATTTCTGTCAATGGTCGAGGTAACATCGAAAAAAATGTGTGTAAATTTATCGTAAAAATGCCAAGTTGCATCGTTGTCTGATGCGGAAACCCACGGAAGAAAGAGGTAGGGGGAAGGGCCTTAAAGACGCGTTTGTACCAGAACCGATGTCGCCGAAATCACACATCAACACCTAGTATATTTACGCACTACTAATGCAAGAAGGCCTTTGATTGGACCATAAATATAGCACGTAAAAATATAAAAAAATTAGCAACATTGAAATCTATTACTTCGTCCATAAAGCTCATACAAAATGAGCAAATAGAGGCGTATTTGATAGTGACATCTAGTGCTGAGTAGCAGAAACTCTAGATGACGGAAAACTCCAAAAGCGCTTCATAAACGTCCTAGCGAAATTGAACTTTCACTGCATATTAATAAAGCACAACTTTATTTACCTATAACTATTACACGTCATTACTACGTCATTTCCGTTCGCTACTCGATTAGGAATGTAAGTAATCATCTATCACTGAAATATCGATATCCGGAAATGTTTCCTTTGAAACACCCGATGTTTCTGGAAAGGGGTCGTCCATTAATCACGTGATGTTTTTAGCAATTTTTTAGACCCCTCCTCCCCCTGATGATATGTGGTGAGGTTTTAGACTACATCGCCACAACCCCCTACCCAAAATCACATGTATTTTTTGGTACAAAATATTATCTTTAAATACAGGTACAATGTAATTTAATTCTTGAAAATTTAAGCACCGTGATAAAAATGACCGGACAGACATTTGTTTCTGACTGTCTGACGCCGTTTCAACTTTGGGATGAGTTAAAAACAACGTAACAAAAACAGTCTGACGTTTGGAACTTACTCTAGAAATCGCATGTTCAGCGAAAAAATAAATACACGTGATATCTCACTACACCCCCCCCCCCTCCCCCTTGTGATATATCGTTATTTTTTCCGAACCCCCTCTTACCCCTTTTGAGCCTCACGTGATTAATGGGCGACCCCAAACGTTCAAGAGACTAGAAAATCTACAGTGCTAATCACTTGAATAGCCTCACCCTATATTTAGGATAATAATTTGTTTACGAAGATATATACTAAATATTGTCTGTAATTACTATGTCTGTGCAATGTATAGCGACGTGCTTTAATTAAGAAGAAATTTTAAACACATCCATGGTGCCAAAACGCGTTTTACCCCATTCACATAAATAGCCTCGCTTACTTTGTTGTTGTCTTACGATGTAGCCACGATGGGTTGTAAAAGTATTATACAAGGTTATTCTTTTTGACCTGACATCCTTTTGGCCACGTATATTGGTGAGGTCAAAAGCAACAACTTTTGTTCTGGCAATGTTCGAGTAACAGCCATATTCTTTTCCATACAAAAAAACTCAAGACATACTAATTCCAAAATCTTTTCGAGATTTTACCTTAATTTACATTAAGTCCGCAACACACACAGAGGTGGCCGCGGGGCGGTACAGAGAATAGTATTTTTTGTAATGTTCGGTTACTATGAAACCCTTCACATAAAAACCGGCCAGGCGTTGCGAGTTTTCGTGAGAAGGGTTTTATAGTAATCCGGAAATTACAAAAAATACCGCTCCCGGTACCGCCTCGCGGCCGCCTCTGTGTGTAATGCGCTATAACTGTCATAGATAGAAAACAAGACTCGAAAACATAGAAACAACTGTTAAAGAATGAAATAACTGGCATAAAGAAGTCACACGTGTTTTTGAGTAGATATTACGACAAAATAATGCACAAGACTGACCGTAACACAATAGCTTAAAAACAAAATTATCAAAGAATTGGAGCAGCTTGCCTTATCCTATAATTTATATTTTCAATTAGGTGAGGCTCTTCATGTGAACGACCAGAAACATGATTAAATTCTATTTTCCTCTGTAGAATTTTATTTTCATTCCTGTACAATGTACATAAACTAATACAACAATTATGAGACAATGACAATTCTTATGTTAGTTGTAATATGCTATTAACATATTAATAACTAAAGAAAAACAGGTGAGACTATTTAAGTGATCGTCACTGTATTTTTTCGTCATTAAACATTTCCAGAAACAGCAGGTTTCAAGGGGGATCCCTTGAAACATCGGGTGTTTCAAGATAATCTATTTTTTAGGGATCCATACCTCAAAAGGAAAAACCCTTAAAGATCACTTCGTTGTTCGTCCATCTGTCTGTCCGTCAACACCCTTTTCCTGAGGAATGCGTAGATGTAACAAGTTGATCTTATTATTTATTAACTTAAATTTTTATTATTTTATTTAAAAAAAATACATTTTATTTGACATAACGTTCTATTATTATTTTTTGACATCGTATAAAATCAAATATTTTTAATGATAAAAATTTGCATGCTTATCGTATACTATTAAACGAGTTAAATGTCCCGACGATTTCGAAAATGGCTTGAAACCTTTTGACGAAAATCTAGGATTAGGGGTTAAAAATCACCAGAAATCGATCTATGAGGGAATTATCTTCGCAAAAATTCATTTAAGGGAGATATGAGCAAAATTACATAAAAGGAGAACGCATATGTTACTTATTTTTAACCATCGCTTATAAGTACTTTGGTGGACCAGCGGTTTCGGTGCGAGCCACTTACGTTTTGCTGCTTTTAGGTCCGGATTCGAATCCCACCCATGAGAGTTTATAGTTTTTTGTTTTTTATTTTGTGTAAACTTATGTAAATATAATATAAATAAATAAAAGACTTAGAGTGATAAAAAGAAATATTTTAACCTCTTTGTATTTTAGAGACAAATAGCGCCATCTTTCGCCATATAAGTGAATTACATACCTGATGATTGTGCCGCCCTGCCCCGTGTTTGACAATGGAGAAGAAAACGTAAAGCTATTTGCAGATGGCGCTACGGACGCTTGACTAATAACAACTTTTAATTTGTTCCGCGTTTTTTATTATCGAGGTGTAATAAAATAGTTTTTTTTCTGTAAAATTGTTAAATGGAAAATGTATGCGACTTGGACTGTTCCTTAATTAAAGGCGAAGTTCAAAAATACATGATTGAAATGTAAATTTTCCCACGTCTTCTTCATCCGAGAATCTTTAGGAAATTAATGATTTCCATTATTATTGCAACCAATCGCCACACAACGCGGCATTTTTTTAAATAAATCCTATGTTTAGTTCACGTAAACAGTTTTTCTATACGTTTTGACAGTGATGATTGTTATGAGTCAAGCGATATTAGTGCCTCTATCGGCGAGTTCTGTCAGTTTTCTTCTCCATAGGGAATTTTCGACGGCTTTCTCTAAACTCAACTAGATGGCGTTGATAACATTTGCAATAAGAAAATCTCTAGAAAGTCGCCAAAACTGATTGATATTACTGACTTATATCAATAAATGATGAACAACTTTCTAATATTACGTATCATTGAATATTTTTCTGTTTTTTTTTATCAAAAAAAAAGGATAATTTGCATGTATTTTTTTCAATAGAATCACAAAAAAATATTATAGATATTTTCAGTCTCTCAAGACTAAATTCTTTGACCAGTGTGTGTTGCCAGTGATGACATATGGATCCGAGACATGGTCGCTTACTATGGGCCTCATAAGAAGGCTCAAAGTCACCCAAAGAGCGATGGAGCGTGCTATGCTTGGTGTTTCCCTACGTGATCGAATCAGAAATGAGGAGATACGTAGGAGAACTAAAGTTATCCACATAACTCTCAGAATCGCTAGACTTAAGTGGCAGTGGGCAGGGCACATAGCTCGTAGAACAGATGGCCGTTGGGGCATCGACGTAGAAACAAATGGACTTCGGGTAAGCGCTCAAAAATGTCCGAACCAAAAGAGAAGTAAAACGCAAAAAGAGTTGTAATTTCGCGCCAGTCTACATTTGGTCGGCCGTCTGACTGCGCGTCCAAAATGGCGTACTGCGTCGTGAAAAGTTGTAAAAACTATTCAAGTAAAGTGAAAAAACAGGATGGAGTATCATATTTCCGGTAAGTAAAATCTTACTTTATCATTTTAAAGTATTGTTTTGCTAAGAAACACAGAAGTTTATTTTAATTTGAATTACGCATTTAGTTTGATTTCCATGAGCGAACAATCGAACATAACAACTTTGGAACAAAAATTTTATAGAGTTGCTTTTAAGTATAATGTTTTTTATTAAAATATTTTGTTACTTTTTTCTATTGTTTTTATTACATGAAATATTTTATTTATTTAAGCTTTTCCCGAGATCCTATACGTTGTGCACTATAGAAAAACATTATAGCCGAATCGAGACGAGAGGAATACTTTGTTCCGAAAAAATTCCACTTTGCTCGAATCATTTTCACCCTATATAATTCATATTTAAGCGTGTTTCTGAGTTTGTTATAAAAAAAATAAAGAAGATTCTGCAAAAATAAAAAATACTTATAAAACATAGACGACAAAAAACATTATAATTGAGAGCTACTCCATTACTTCTCTGTCTTCACTCGAAGTTGCGTAAGGAGTACGTGTCAGTCGAAGCTTCGTATGGTGATAAATTGTTGCAAACAAAAATCAACTGTAATGCAAAGACACACGATTTAATTCAAATGTGTTGTTTCTATGCATATAACTACGTATGTATAAGTTAACTTCGGACGCTTTTTTCGTGAATTATGTACTAGACCCATCGTCCATTTGTTTCTACTTTGATGCGTTGGGGCAGTAAATTTCTCGAATGGCGACCGCGCACCGGAAGACGTGGTTTAAGCAGGCCTCCGACTCGGTGGACCGACGACCTGGTAAAGGTTGCAGGAAGCCGCTGGATGCGAGCCGCACAGGACCGTTCGGTGTGGAAATCCTTGGGGGAGGCCTTTCTCCAGCAGTGGACGTCTTTCAGCTGATAGATAGATATATATTTTCAGAACAAACATTGCTTGTCCTTTTGTCCCTTAGAAGACCACTACCTACTAAAACAACACCCTGCAAAATGTGTTAGAAAATATATCATATATGTACTACTTCTAAACAAGTTATCTTAGGTGGAAAACACATTGAGGCGGAATCCGGACGGGAGCGCGGAGTAACGGAATTCGCGCGCGGCAGCGGTCCGCTCCACCGGACGGTTTCCGTCCGAATTTCGCCCGAAGCCGCGGTGCACGACGAAGGCGCGGATTCCGCGCCACCTGGCGGTTTCCGTCCGAATTTCGTCCGAAGCCGCGGTGCACGACGATTTTCGTCATGCGTTTATTTAATATTCGAACGTTTATGTATGTAACAAAGATTGTTTTTGTTTGTAACAAGGATCATTTCGTGAACCCCTCACGCGACGCACCCCCCAACCTCGCGACCTCCCCCCGTATCGCACTCCCCCTCCCCTCGCGCTGCAGCCCCTCCCCCCGCGCCCTGCAAGGCCCCTCACACCGCACCCCCTCCCCCCGCGACGCAACCCCTCCCCCGCGCCTCACAACACACTCCCCCCACGCCCAAAAGGCCCCCCGCGCCGCACTCCCCCTTCCCTCCGCGCAGCACTCCTCCTCCCCCCGCGCCGCAGCCCCTCCGCCCGAGCCCAGCAACACCCTCCCCCCGCGCCCCGCAAGGCCCCCTGCGCCCCGCAAGGCCCCCCGCGCCCCGCAAGGTCGCCCGCGCCGCACCCCCCTCCCCCCGCGCCTCACAACACCCTCCCTCCGCGCCGCACTCCCCCCTCACTCCGCGCAGCATTCCCCCTACCCCCGCGCCGCACTCCCCCTCCCCCGCGTCACAGCCCCTCCCCCCGCACCCCGCAACACCCTCCCCCCGCGCCCCGCAAGGCCCCTCGCGCCACCACCCCCGGCGCTCTGCACCCCCCGCGCTCTGCAACAACGCCACCCCCACGCGCCGCACCCTTCTCCCCCGCGTCAGGCAACCCCCCCGCTCCCCGTTATGTTGCGAGACTCACGCTTTACCCTGCGAATAGCACCACGCGGGAGCGCGGATCCGTCAAGCGAACCGCGCCTCCGGGCGGAGAAGCGGCGTCAGTGTGGCATACCCTGCGAATCGCACCGCGTCTCCGCGCGGGAGCGCGGATTCGTCGGCGAATCGCGCCTCCGGACGGAGAAGCGGTGTCAGTGTGTGGTACCCGGCGGTTTTTCCATACAAATCAACATTTTACAGTACAAAGTTTAAATCCGCGCCACCGCCATTCGCCGCGGTGAGCGGAGCAGTGTGTTTTCCGCCTTAGTTTATAAAAACTCCGATTGAACGAGTGACGCTCGGTCTCCCAGCTAGTATAATATATAATATTAAGCTAAAAACACAGTGTACGCTATATTCAATAAGAACTATATTTTTACTGTTTTCTAGCAAATAAAGTTATTCAAATTTGAATTTGATATCAAATACTCAGGCCTGCTATCCCTTGAAGCTGTAAAAAAATCTTACTTCTGTGCCAACTCAATCAAGAGATACGGCCGTTTATGCCGCATATTTGGACACTCGCATGGGAATTAAAACCTGTACTTCCCGTCGACCTAGAATCATGAAATTTGGCAAGTAGCAATGTTTTATAGCACAAATAAAGGAAAAAGTCCGAAAACCATACATTTTTAGTTACATCACATTTTTTAAATTCCCATGCAAGTGTCCAAATATGCGGCATAAACGGCCATATAGTTAATTCCAGTCAAAAAAAAGCAAAAGGTAAACGAACGTAGTATGCAGATGATATTGACATGTGTTAGTTCCATAGTAAGTTTGTTTACGTTTTGCTTTTTTTATTGGAATGAACCATAGGTATATCTTGATTGCGTTGGCATTGAAGTTTGATTTTTTTTTCACAGCTTTAAATGATTGTAGGCCTGAGAATTTGATTTAGAGTTCAAGACATGTGTGATTATGAATTTATATGAATATGTATGTACTAGACCCATCGTCCATTTGTTTGATGTTGATGCGTTGGGGCAGTAAATTTCTCGAATGGCGACCGCGCACCGGAAGACGTGGTTTAAGCAGGCCTCCGACTCGGTGGACCGACGACCTGGTAAAGGTTGCAGGAAGCCGCTGGATGCGAGCCGCACAGGACCGGTCGGTGTGGAAATCCTTGGGGGAGGCCTTTCTCCAGCAGTGGACGTCTTTCAGCTGATAGATAGATATATATTTTCAGAACAAACATTGCTTGTCCTTTTGTCCCTTAGAAGACCACTACCTACTAAAACAACACCCTGCAAAATGTGTTAGAAAATATATCATATATGTACTACTTCTAAACAAGTTATCTTAGTTTATAAAAACTCCGATTGAACGAGCGACGCTCGGTCTCCCAGCTAGTATAATATATAATATTAAGCTAAAAACACAGTGTACGCTATATTCAATAAGAACTATATTTTTACTGTTTTCTAGCAAATAAAGTTATTCAAATTTGAATTTGATATCAAATACTCAGGCCTGCTATCCCTTGAAGCTGTAAAAAAAATCTTACTTCTGTGCCAACGCAATCAAGAGATACGGCCGTTTATGCCGCATATTTGGACACTCGCATGGGAATTAAAACCTGTACTTCCCGTCGACCTAGAATCATGAAATTTGGCAAGTAGCAATGTTTTATAGCACAAATAAAGGAAAAAGTCCGAAAACCATACATTTTTAGTTACATCACATTTCTTAAATTCCCATGCAAGTGTCCAAATATGCGGCATAAACGGCCATATAGTTAATTCCAGTCAAAAAAAAGCAAAAGGTAAACGAACGTAGTATGCAGATGATATTGACATGTGTTAGTTCCATAGTAAGTTTGTTTACGTTTTGCTTTTTTTATTGGAATGAACCATAGGTATATCTTGATTGCGTTGGCATTGAAGTTTGATTTTTTTTCACAGCTTTAAATGATTGTAGGCCTGAGAATTTGATTTAGAGTTCAAGACATGTGTGATTATGAATTTATATGGAACCCTTGGTGCACAAGTCCGAATCGCATTTGGCCGGTTTTTTATATCTAGGGTTGTCACTTTTTGAAACTAAAAATGTGTCAATACTATTTCAAATTCAAAGGCGTTTAGGAATTCTTGTCGGATTCAAGAGTGATTTAGTTTTAAAACTATACCTTTTATTCGAAAATTACCTGTGAAGGTTAACATGTGGTATAAGAAATGGTCCATCCTGGATAGTCATAATACTGAAACTGAATGGCAATAAATAAGAGAGAAGACAAAACTAGATTTTTAAGACCATATTTGATTAAGTGCATTAAGGTGTGACAAAATCACCTGTAACTGTTTTAAGTGGAGCTTCTATTTTTTGAATCTGAACAACTTGCCTCAAGTAACCAATGCCACCTACCTGTATAGATTTTTTTCTTTTCATGTTTATGTTTATATTTTCCTGTTTTGTTGTGCAATAAACTGTTCATTCATTCATTCGATGCCAATAATCAATTCACATAAAATTGGATTTCCCATACTAAGTTGGCCAATCAGCTGATCAGCTTGTTAAAAAGGTCAAAACACTTCCGTATTGACTATAATTTATTGCTTAAGAAATGTTGTTCAGTTTTATAAATAATATAATAACAATAAGTCATACTTTAAATAGATCAGTTGATTTCGTTAGACCTTATATAATTATTAAGTTATACTGCTTGACAAACGGTAAACTAACAGAAATAAATAAAAAACAAAACATATATACTTAAATTAATAAACATTTTAGATTTTGAAAAGTGACAACCCTGGAAATGGATGTTTCAGGAAATGCTTTAAGTGTAGAAACTTCAGGTGAAAATATTATTCTCTGCGTAGAAACCTCAGGTGAAACTCTATCTGCGATTATGTCATTTCGAAAACAATAAAAATGTTGCGTGTAGGACGTAATTGTGCCTACATAATATTCTTATATTTAACTTATCCCAAAATGGCAGAACAGCGGAGTAAAAAATTGAGAATGAAAAATTCAATAACGTTGAATACTCGTAAGTCCTAATATACATTGAATAGAATTACCAAACAAGACTTCAAATAAAGTTTTTTTAATGGCTTCAACAATATGCTATTGATTTCCTAATTGCTAGTACCATTAAGTTTCTATTAAGATTTTCCAGTTTTGTTTCCGGTTAGGGAAATTAATTTTAAAATTGCCCTCAAATAAAAACTCCACATATTTGACACGCGGGAGTTCTCGTCGTGGGTTACACATGAATATTTTTACCATTTTTTGGAATAAACTCGAGAATGACACTTTTTCCGATCCCGAAATCCACTGCGCGGACCTACGTAAAGGGCGTGACACACGAGCGCTATACTATACTCTTTCATCGTAAAATCAAATATCGCTCGCCAAACAAATAAATAGACCATCTATACGATACTGTTTTATCTTAAGATGTCACGTGACACCGAGCGATACAGAGATGACAGCGTACGATATAACCTTGATATGAGCGCCACGACGCCTGAGGGTAATGAAAGGCGATGTAAGATTTTACTATGGAAGGTGGCCTATGGCCGACGTTTTTTTCAAAGTCGCGCACCTTGAATCCTTTATAAATCGCTAGTGAACATTTAGATGGTGAAAAAATATGATAAGTCGTTTAGTGTTTCCACCAGTTTCGGACATATTTCGTGACAAAGATGGCCCTACCATATATAGGACAATAAAAATCATTTATATCTCTGCAACCGGTGATGTTACGAAAAAAAGACCTATTACATGTTTCATCATGTAATAGGTCTTTTTTTCGTAACATCACCGGTTGCAGAGATATAAATGATTTTTATTGTCCTATATATGGTATTCGTGAAAATTCGACAGGTCATAGGCCACAAATGTCCCTACCCCTTTATACGATAGTGTTGCCGCCATGTGTGATAGCTTGCTACAGTCACACACGACAGCAGCAGATATCGTAAGATGAAATAGCACAGTATAGCGTCCGTGTGATTCTTGAAAAGGTAGAGTATATAATAACGTAACGTAGACAAATTATAAAAAAAAAACAAGATTAAGCTTTACTTATCTACTGATACACTCATTATAGCGCCTGTGTGTGACGCCCTTTATTTGTAGTGTGGCGAGCTATATTTGATATTACGATGAAATAGCACAGTATAGCGCTCGTATGTGACGCCCTTTAGGCTGTAGAGCGTACCAAAGAATTATTATTTACATACATACCTACAAAATCCTTCGGTTTGACATTTGCCAATAAAATGTATCTAAAATATACACATTATAAACAACTGGAAGGATAATAAAATCAACTTCTCTTTTTATCGATATCGATAATATATTGTCAAAGATAAATGATTGCACACCACTATTTAGAACACACGAGAATGTTGGTGGACCAGGCCGACTTATGCTACTGACGTATGACTTTTATTACTCTCACATAAAGTTTAAAATTATCTAATTCGTTCGGGATAAAGCTTTGAATTAAATTAAATTCAATTTTAAATCGAAATATAAAATACAACATTTACCGGTGAAATGTAATACCTTCAATAAATGATATTTTGTCTGTCCTTCTATTTCTGCACTCTAAAACAGCACAGTATCGTATGTTTACGTGTTTTTTTATTTTATTTATCCGAGAACATCAGCCGTCCGGTGCCGCATAGTACGCGATTGAGAATGAGTGCGTCCTGTAATGCAGCGCTAATTTATGACACGCGAGATCCGCCTACTTACCATTTCCCCCGGAAACCACACTGGGCATCTTAATAAATCAAATGTGCGGGGTTTCATACCAGAAGTAAGCCATATAGTGACTAATTTTTATTTAAATAACTTCGTTGCAAAACATATGGTAGTGATGTAACACTTCATCGACTTTTCGATAGATATAGCAAAAAGCTTAGCAACAAAAAATATCCGACTGCATATTTACATAGTTTTATCCAAAGTAGACATGAAATGTATTTGACTTATTTTTTTTCCAATTATTTTTAGTTTCCAAAGGAACCCAAATAAAAATTAAACGAGAATTAAGACAATGAGCAGACACGACAGCTGAAAAATTTTCTCCTAACATTTTCGCCCAGCTTGGCTATAGATATGTTTTGGAAACTATGATTCGGTTTGATTTTTATTTTTAAAATATATATTTTTTGTTTCAATATGTATTTTTACTGTATTATATTTGTGAATTTGTATTAGTATTGTTTATGTATTAAGATTTAACAAGGAACAATATGCTTAATTCATTTTACAAATTATCGTATGAATTTTCGATATGTGTGATCCTTTCTATTACCTCCATCACTAGATCTTTCAGTCGTCTTTTGAGTTTTGTCATTTTCAAATACTCTATTGCTATTCGACGATTTAAATCCTTAGACAGTTGACATCTTGCGGTGATTGGTCGTAATTCAAACATATGACATTCTTAGATTCAAAAATTCGAACAGTTATGAAGCTTCCCCCTCCCGCACTTCAGATTTTCCCCTCAACTTCGTCCACGAGGTTTCATATTGAAACCAAAGAGGTTTATAAACAAGAGCCGCAATCACCTATAACGCTTCCATGACAACGTGGAGTAAAGTAACAAAAACTAGGACGTAGCTTTGAAACATGAACTTATGTGAAAGTGACACTATATTTGTCTCACTCTTACTAAGCGAATCTATACAACTAAACGTCAAGTATGAAAAAGAGGGCGATATGTTTTCAATGACACTTGAACAATGTTGCCAGTAGTAGTATCATATTCCCCCAATAAATGAATGAACGAATGAATGATAGATCGATATTTTTGTAACTGTAATGTAACACCGAGTGGATAATATCGGATTATCTAATTACTAGTAGTAATTTAAAAGCAAAAGTGAATAGGCGTAATGAAGCTTACAAAGGTTTTTAAATTAATAGAAACTTATGAAAATATTTATTCAGTCAGAGTGTAATAAAATGTCAGTAATGAAACAATAACAATTAATTTTAATTGGCAATTATTCTCATTTTAACAATTAATTGTAATGAGAGGTTTTTAAGAAAAAAAAGTTGTCGAATCTCTTCAATAGGTGGCGTTGATGGAAAGTTAGGTATTCAATTAAACAGCTGGCAACCCGTATTCGGCCTATATTTCCATGGGAACTTTGTATGGAGTACACAATTTTTTTACAAAGATGTGGGACAAAAGTTTTTCAGTTTGATAAATATTATAGAATCTCTAAATCGCCCCTCAAAAAGTACCTAGTTCTAATTTTCTTAATACTCTGTATAAGGCTGCCGACCATTTTAATGGTATGAATATGTGCGTGTTGTATTTAATAATCTTCTTTAAATGTCCAATAAAGAATTGTAATTACCTTTAAAAAGAATTACGTACAAACATGAAATCTCATAATTATTTATGACATTAACGCTCGACTTCGGTGCAGCGCCATCTATTGTCACTGTTGAAAATCACTAAATTGCTTGAAAATGAAACCCCTTATTGTTACGTTTACTGAAATGATTTAACAATTACTATTTCAACTTTTTAGTCAAATACTTGTTAGTAAAACATTCAGATGTGACTTCCGAAAGACTTTTCTCAATAGCAGGATTAATAAAAACTGAAAAATGAAAGAAAACCTAAAGAGCTGTTTTTTTAATTTTTAATGTTAAACGACATAAATCATATAACTTTTAGGTTTGACAGGTCATTTTGTGTCGTGTTTGAGAACTCGTACTTTAATTTTAAATTGATAGTCTTTTAAAAATCCAGGAACTTTTATTAAAATTATCAGAACTCACTCCTAAATATTATCAGAACCAATTTTAAATTCAATTATTTGATTGTTCCAAAATAAAACACTGAATATGGCTATTTCACAAAAAAGGACTCTCTTACATTTGAATTTACTGCATACGATGTCACCTTAGCGGAGATTTATTTTTCGATAGCTTGTGAAATAATCAGGCTTCTGAGCTACCGAAAAAAGGCAATAAAGTATTTTGAAAGTTTTAAGGCTAAGGATTTTCTTTCAAATTTTGCTAATATAAAATTATCGAAATGGCGTTTTCAGTATTTTATTTTGGAACAGCCGAATTGTAATTGTAATCGGCATTTACTTCAAGCAATAACTGTAATTAATATAAAATACGAGAATTTAGTTTTATCAACTATTGTATTTATTGTCACGAGCTTTCGCCCGCGACTTTTATTATTTATTACTATTTTTTTCTTCTCACGGGATCTTTGCGAATCCTAGTTTACGTTTTAAATTAATATAAAATACAAATATAGGGTAACATTTTTATTTATTGTTTCTTCTCTCTCTCTCGCTCTTATCGTTTATTTATAGTAGGTGTTAAAAAAGTGCGTTCTGGGGTTACTCAGAATCAAGTACAGAATTCAGGAAAAAATATTGAATAAGTCCACAATATATTTTTTTTCAGTTTTCTAATACTGAATCTGAATAATTAATTAAGAATTTGTGTGGAAAACTACAAAAAAGTTGTATATTGGATTTTTTAAATATTTTTTCCTGTATTCTATACTTGATTGTGAATAACCCTTTAAAATTTCATGCGCGATTTTTTAACACCCTGTATATATTTTATACAAAAATATACAGTTAGTAATTTTACAATTTAAACAGTTATCGATAGACACACGTAATACGTCCTCATCATTTATTCATTTAAATTCCCCCAAATTAGGGTATTTAGTATTTTTATTTTTAAGCAACACTGAACGATGGAAAATGGCGACAATTTGTGATGAATTTTTACGAAGTTATTTTTATTCAAAATCTTAACAAAATACTTATTGACCTGTGAAATGTGATACAGGTGTTCTTGTTATCTCTGGCGGAATGAGATTTACACGATTTTACTACGCAATTCGGCATGTTTTTGTGTAACAAGGAGTGAGTACGGAGGACACGTTGTCGTGACCGTAGCTTGATACAGACTGAGTAACTCATAAGACTTTTAGCCATATATGCCGTTGGGGCATGTTTGCGATATAGAATAGTGTTCTGGAGATATGACATTTCACTGTGTCAGGCGATCATTCGGTTACCCTCGGTTTCACTCGGCTCGGTTTTGGAACGATTTAGGGTAAAATTCGCATCACCCCGAGTGAAATCTTTGGTATTGGAACGCAACCTAAATGGCAAGCAAGTGTAGACTTTTAACGTGAAAACGCTACATACAAGTTATAATTAAGTTACTACTTATCTACTTACTACTTATTACGTGTAAACGCTTGACCACTTAAAATTAACTTACTTTTAAGTTAAAATTAACTTGATTACTTCGCTAATTAATACGTGTAAACTACCCAAGTCACTCTATATTATTGAAACGACTATCACCCAAGAGGTTTATATACAAGAGCCGCAATCACCTATAACGCTTCCATGACAACGTGGAGTAAAGTAACAAAAACTAGGATGTAGCTTTGAAACATGAACTTATGTGAAAGTGACACTATATTTGTCTCACTCTTATTAAGCGAATCTATACAACTAAACGTCAAGTATGAAAAAGAGGGCGATATGTTTTCAATGACACTTGAACAATGTTGCCAGTAGTAGTATCATATTCCCCCAATGAATGAATGAACGAATGAATGATAGATCGATATTTTTGTAACTGTAATGTAACAGCGAGTGGATAATATCGTATTATCTAATTACTAGTAATAATTTAAAAGCAAAAGTGAATAGGTGTAATGAAGCTTACAAAGGTTTTTAAATTAATAGAAACTTATAAAAATATTTATTCAGTCAGAGTGTAATAAAATGTTAGTGATAAAACAATAACAATTAATTGTAATTGGCAATTATTGGCATTTTAACAATTAATTGTAATGAGAGGTTTTTAAGAAAAAAAAGTTGCCGAATCTCTTCAATAGGTGGCGTTGATGGAAAGTTAGGTATTAAATTAAACAGCTGGCAACCCGTACTCGGCCTATATTTCCATGGGAACTTTGTATGGAGTACACAATTTTTTTACAAAGATGTGGGATAAAAGTTTTTCAGTTTGATAAATATTAAAGAATCTCTAAATCGCCCCTCAAAAAGTACCTAGTTCTAATTTTCTTAATACTCTGTATAAGGCTGCCGACCATTTTAATGGTATGAATATGTGCGTGTTGTATTTAATAATCTTCTTTAAATGTCCAATAAAGAATTGTAATTACCTATAAAAAGAATTACGTACAAACATGAAATCTCATAATTATTTACGACATTAACGCTCGACTTCGGTGCAGCGCCATCTATTTTCACTGTTGAAAATCACTAAATTGCTTGAAAATGAAAACTCCTTATTGTTACGTTTACTGAAATGATTTAACAATTACTATTTCAACTTTTTAGTCAAATACTTGTTAGTAAAACATTCAGATGTGACTTCCGAAAGACTTTTCTCGATAGCAGGATTAATAAAAACTGAAAAATGAAAGAAAACCTAAAGAGCTGTTTTTTTAATTTTTAATGTTAAACGACATAAATCATATAACTTTTAGGTTTGACAGGTCATTTTGTGTCGTGTTTGAGAACTCGTACTTTAATTTTAAATTGATAGTCTTTTAAAAATCCAGGAACTTTTATTAAAATTATCAGAACTCACTCGTAAATATTATCAGAACCAATTTTAAATTCAATTATTAGTTTGTTCCAAAATAAAACACTGAATATGGCTATTTCACAATAAAGGACTCTCTTACATTTGAATTTACTGCATACGATGTCACCTTAGCGGAGATTTATTTTTCGATAGCTTGTAAAAGAATCAGGCTTCTGAGCTACCGAAAAAAGGCAATAAAGTATTTTGAAAGTTTTAAGGCTAAGGATTTTCTTTCAAATTTTGCTAATATAAAATTATCGAAATGGCGTTTTCAGTATTTTATTTTGGAACAGCCGAATTGTAATTGTAATCGGCATTTACTTCAAGCAATAACTGTAATTAATATAAAATACGAGAATTTAGTTTTATCAACTATTGTATCTATTGTCACGAGCTTTCGCCCGCAAATTTTATTATTTATTACTAGTTTTTTCTCCTCACGGGATCTTTGCGAATCCTAGTTTACGTTTTAAATTAATATAAAATACAAATATAGGGTAACATTTTTATTTATTGTTTCTTCTCTCTCTCTCGCTCTTATCGTTTATTTATAGTAGGTGTTAAAAAAGTGCGTTTTGGGGTTACTCAGAATCAAGTACAGAATACGGGAAATAATATTGAATAAGTCCACAATATATTTTTTTCAGTTTCTAATACTGAATCTGAATAATTAATTAATAATTTGTGTGGAAAACTACAAAAAAGTTGTATATTGGATTTTTTAAATATTTTTTCCTGTATTCTATACTTGATTCTGAATAACCCTTTAAAATTTCATGCGCGTTTTTTTAACACCCTGTATTTATTTTATACAAAAAATATACAGTTACAGTAATTTTACAATTTAAACAGTTATCGATAGACACACGTAATACGTCCTCATCATTCATTCATTTAAATTCCCCCAAATTAGGGTATTTAGTATTTTTATTTTTAAGCAACACTGAACGATGGAAAATGGCGACAATTTGTGATGAATTTTTACGAAGTTATTTTATTCAAAATCTTAACATAATACTTATTGACCTGTGAAATGTGATACAGGTGTTCTTGTTATCTCTGGCGGAATGAGATTTACACGATTTTACTACGCAATTCGGCATGTTTTTGTGTAACAAGGAGTGAGTACGGAGGACACGTTGTCGTGACCGTAGCTTGATACAGACTGAGTAACTCATAAGACTTTTAGCCATATATGCCGTTGGGCCATGTTTGCGATATAGAATAGTGTTCTGGAGATATGACATTTCACTGATTGAAACTGACGTATTAGCGTTCTATAGAGGAGCGGAGCGACGATATAAAACTTCTTTGCATACGTACATACATATGTATAGTGCGGTGAGGACTTTCTATTTTCTTTCTAATGTCAGACAAGGCTGTTTGGCCGTAGAAGTCTTTGACTTACCCTTACTGAGAAAAAAGCCAAGGCAAGGCCAAAAGATCTAAAAAAAACAGAAACAGAAGGGAGTGTGGCAGGGAAGGAGTGATTTTTTGTGTTTATATGTAAATTCCTTATTTTTGTTAAATTATATATGATAATTCGATGGAAAAGCATTTATCCTACCCATTGATAATGTTAAGTGTAATATAAAATAATAAAAATGGAGGAGGAACTAAGATGCTTTGTTTGCAAGGAATTTTATCGAGAACCAGTTCTACTTCCTTGCGGACATGCATTGTGTCGTGCATGTGCCGTGAGTGTCCAGAGTCATGTACCTGAGGCAGAAAATTCAGCCTCAAACGATTATCAAGAGGCAGACAAGGCTTCTGTGTCCAGCGAAACTGACAGCGGTGTGGTATGTGGATCAAGGCCTAACAGCTACGCGGGAACGCCTGCAGCGCCCGCGTACACCTCCATAGCATTTACCTTATCGTGTCCATTGTGCAATAAACAAGCACTCCTGGATGAAAATGGAGCTGACGGTCTACCGCCTTTCCGCGTTATGCGGACTATTGTAGAGCGGTTTGGAGGGGTCACTGGTGCACCTCCAGCTGAAGAGGCTTGCCAAATGTGCGAAGGAGAACGTAAAGCTGCCGTAGTGAGATGTGAGCAATGCTCCGTGAGGTATTGCGCGGGGTGCCGGGACGCGTGGCACCCGATACGTGGCCCGCTCGCCCAGCACGAGCTGCGAGCTCTAGGCACCACATGCACAGACCATGGCACCCCACCTGTGATGTTCTGCAACACTTGCCTAGTGCCAATCTGCCAACGATGCCTTGCTGAAAGACATAGTACACATGAAACGCAGCAGCTGTCTAGTGCAGCTAGAGCCCATAAGACTGAACTATCACAAGCACTACAGAAACTTTCTGAACAAGCCAAAGCTGTGACAGAGTACATACAACTAGTCAAAGGAACTGGAGACAAAATGAATGTAAGTTTGCAAGGGTTACTTGCCTATTAATCTCATCTCACTCTCACTAATATTATAAATGCGAAAGTATGGATGTTTGTTTGTTTGTTCTGCTTTCACAATGTAACTACAGATTTGGATGAACTTTGGTAGGTAGGTAGATAAAGTACTCTGCTAACACATAGGATACTTTTATCCCAGAAAACTTAAGGGTTCCCGAAGGAATGCTTAAAAACTCAAAATTTCCACTTTGTCACTAGATGGCCCCACCTTAAGGTACAATGCCGAGACGGGCTGCAGGCGGCAGCCGCACGCGACACTGCGGTCGACCGCATGTCGCTGCCGCCGTCATTCCAAACGCGACTGCACACTTCAGTCGGCTTTTGTACCCTGTCGTTTCCGTACCTTCGCGCGAGTCAGAATATCGGACGTGTTTAACAATAATTTACTGTGTCATTTCTTAGAGGACGAAGATGACGACGAATTGTTGTTATTATATGCAAAAAAAGAAAAGAAATGCGTGTAACCGCTCTGCGGTCGGCCGCACTACTGGTCCTGCGACTTGCAGTCGCTGCGTGTAGCCGCCGCATGTCGCCTGCCGCGACCGCAGGCCACATGTCGCCGCGCTCGGAATCACTTTCATAGAGATTCATAGAAACCAGTAGTGTAACTTGCGGTCGATAAATGCAGTCTGTCGCCTGGCGCGTGTGGTCGGAGGCTTGTAGCCGGTCTCGGACTTGTACCTTTAACATTTTCTTTCTGTCTGGACCCAATTCTGAAGTCCATGCAGAGGAAGTCGCGGGCGGAAGCTAGTTAATAATAGAATCCTGAAATATACCTGAAAATATGTTGACCATGACTTACAAGCTTAAAACTGACTAATTTGTATATAAATAAATTGCAAACACTTTTAGGGCTCTGCACTGCATTTTTTGGAATATGTTTATTAATATTACATTCTGAACTGACCAACTTGTTTTTTTTCCAATAGGAATCATGTGAGGAATTAGAGAGACAAATAGACCAAGCTTGTGCAGAAGTGACACGAGCTGTGGAGATGAGACGTGATGAATTAATACGTGCAGCAAGACAAACTCGTTCAGAAACCATTTCCAACATGAAATCGCTAACCTCTCAGGCTGCTCAAAAACTGAGAGAAGCTACTGCCCTGCTACATTTTTCCATAGAAGCTTTAAAAGAATCAGATGCAGCTGCTTTCCTCCAGGTAAATAATATCTCTTATACAACTATATAACTAGAGACCTGATTTTTGTGCAGCATAACAGGGATGAAATATAATCTAAATATGTTCAAAATATCCACATAAATTTACTAAATGTGCATTATAGAAATCTATCAAATATATTTCTAATAAAACCAATAAAATAAAATAAATCAAAATTAAAATAATAGTTATACATTTTAATTCTTCTTAGCATATTGATCCTACAGGCTTTTTTTTTTGTTTTGAGGATCCGAAATTAATTTACTAGTCCTTTGTTGTATTGTTGTTGATTTATTAAAAATGCTAATCGGAGTGGCCAATAAATAATAGAGTCTTCACCACAGCACTGCAATAGTATCACACATGTGAATGTGTTACGATGAGGGATGTTTCAAAAAACAGTGACTCAATATTGACCGCGTTGTCACTGGTTGCTTGAGTACTGCAAAACAATAGACAACCAATAGCATCTATTGCTATGGCTTGGATACATCCTAAAAATTCCTAAAATCCTAAAAAAATATGCATTGACCTGTGAAAATCATTATGGAAATGATTGCATACCTACATAACATAGGTATGCAATCAATTTCCATAATGATTGCAAACCAAATTATAAGTAAGCACATGCTTGCTTATAATTTGGTCTTTACTTATGTAATTTACAACATTACTAAATGCAGTGTAACAAAAATAATTACCAGTTTATATTATTGGGTCAATAATTAAATGAAATGGAAGGAATGAACTTGTTACTGTAGTAGATAAAGGTAATATAGTTAAGTTATTACAGAGAATTGAGTGTTATTTATCATACATAAGCCTACAATGTTTCATAATCAGTATCATGCATTCATGTGATATGATATGGCGGTGACTCATCTAATATATATGTTTATGTTGATAAAATTTGTAGGTTAGAAATTACTATATTTAACAATATTATATTAATAATTATTTGTAGGTTGTCTAAGTATATGTCCCTGGAACGAAAATAACGTATGTAATAAGTAATAACTGTCCTAACAGGGACATCAATAAAAGTTCAAAATTCCTCACCCAGTATACAAACACTAACATGCCCTATGTATAAAAAAAAGTTCATTCCAATCAAAAAAAAGCAAAATGTAAACAATCGTTTGACACTGACACTTGTGATCGGCCATGACACTACATTAGAGATGTGCAAGTTTACATATGAATGAGTGAATGAATGGATGAACGAACGAGGAGTTGAAATAAAATTTAGTTATTTGATACTATGTTTTCAGAGTTCGGAACCACCAATGAGATCAAATAGATATAAAATAAATTTCACAATTTTCGGTTACAAAATGGCGGATATGCACTTATAGAAAAATATTGTTATGGGTGTCATTTTTGACGATTTTCGTGATGCTAACTAGGAAAAGCTTATTAAGACCCGGGATCGAGATCACTAGATGAATCACTCATTTCGAACCACTGTAAATTAATAAATATAACTTCAGTCATGTAGTCAGTTGATTCTGTTAGAATCAAATAAGGATTTTAAAAACTTACCCAATGAGGAGTCGCACGTAGTCAACACAAATCCAATCGTGAGCAATATCAAAGTCCTTAATGCGCAGCGGTTAATCGTCAGTTCCAAGAAAAATCACAATCCAAATCGCAAAGTTAACAGTGTACTTATATCAAAAGCCAAGTCGTTAATATCCAAACATAGAAGAACACACGTACGCATGACAAGGAATCGAAGCAACGAATGAGCAGACCGGTATGTCGAACAAAATTCAGTGTTGCCAGTGCCTGACAGAGTCGAAGCAAGAAATGAGCGTACCGGTACGAACGAACGAAATTCAGTGTTACCAGTTCATTGTCTAATGACTAATGACGAACGTACTAACGGATATTATTTGCAGTTTCTAACGGCAAACAATGTGAACATAGTGGTAGGAACTGGAACTAAATGTTGATTAATATCTAAAAATATCGATATCGTTGTCGACATCTCACACGGAGCATGAGTGAAATACAAATGTATTGCATGCAGATTTTTTTTCTACGTTCTTATTTTTTTTTACGTTATGTAAAGGTCCTACCATGCGAAATTTTTAAATTCAGTGTTGCTAGTACAATATAGCATGTATGTATGTATATAGTATGTATCTTGGATTTAAAAAGTTACGGATATTTAAATTAAATACATTTAAAATACAGAACAAGAAAACGTTACTGAACGCCTAAAAAGTTATACCACCACCAATGATAGCCCAAAATATAAAAAACAGGCCACACACAACCGTCAGACACTTATCACGTAACACTAATTCACTCATTCATTCACTAGTTCGTTCAAAGTATTGACACAACCTCATCACTATTTTCTACAGATAACAGTAACGTCTTGTCACTGAAACATAACCTAACAATCTGAGGTTAGACTGGAAATATTGTATTTTCATGCCAGTTTCGTATCATAATTTAGTGAAATCTATTAGAAAAGGCAATAATTGTTACGACCTACGATTAGTATGTGTCAGTGTTAGCAGAAAATGTGTGATTCTTGAGGAATTTGACGAAATCGGTGGATGTTTCGTTTGTTTACCTTTTGCTTTTTTTTGATTGGAATGAGGTATACCTATGTTATCCAACTGATTTTAGATCGGTAGATTTATCCAAATCCGTTCATCAGTTTAAGCGTGAAAGTAGAACGAACAAATGAACACCAAATTTGAATTCCACGGAAAACTGGAGGAAATTTAGGCGGGGCTGTGCTCGTCCCTGGAGCCATCTTATGATGTACTACGCGACGCAAATATTTGTATGTATGTGTTTATTAACCAGGTAGGCAACATTCTGTCGTCGCGTGCGCAGGAGACAGCGGCGGGGCTGTGCTCGTCCCTGGAGCCGCCGCCGGGCGCGCCCGCGCTCACGCTCGACATCGAGCCCGTCCTGCGCACCGTCAGGACCATGAACTTCGTTGAATGCATACGTAAGTGGCCTTAAAGATGAAGAGTTGTTCTATAATCCTTGATTTTTTTCTAAAATAACTTTTAACAAATATTTTATTTGAAATATTTATGCAAACATTGGAATGCAGCTACGGAGAAACAGATGAAACTATCAGGTAAATAAATATTTGTGTAAGCTAAAAATCGCTGCAGACAATGCAATGCAACTGAAATGTAGGTATAATATTATTTCCATCATAGTTGTGTGCAATTTGGCGCTACTGGAAATCGTACTTCAAATAAACATTTCTGCTTTTGCAACCTTAAAGTTTGTGGTCAAACGTTTGTATAATGATCAATGTCGACATATTTGTAGGTCACAATGTACTTTCTGTTTTATATTAAATAGTGAGTAATCAAGTAATCATTGATTTATACATCAAATTATATTTAGAACTACTGATATTGAGAGCGTAACACAGATGTCTTGTGGCGCGCGCGATTATACATTACAACCAATAATTAAAAAAAAAACAACAGCCCTTTCTTGCCCACTACACTCTCGCACCGTTTTAGCGCGCAAAATCATGATGGACATTTTCTCCAGGAATGACCCCTCTCTTGACATTTTAATTTTATACAGATAAAAAGTTACTCAAATGACTACTAGTCAAATACCGTATTGTGGATTTATAAAAAATTATAAAATACTAGCTTTTGCCCGCGGCTCCGCCCGCGTAGATGTCGCTTTTTGACTGTCTCTAAGGTATCCTACGGAAAGCATGCATTTTCCCGGAACAAAAAGTAGCCTATGTGTTAATCCAATATTTGATCTATCTACCTACCTCCAAATCCGTTCAGTGGTTTCGACGTGAAAGCGGAACAAACAAACAAACATCCATACTTTCGCATTTATAATATTAGTAAGATAAGATATTAGTAAGATAAGATAATAAGATTCGTTTGTCGTCCCAGCGCCGGGCGCGCCCGAGATGGCGGTGGAGGCGTGCGCGGCGCGCGGCTGCTCGTGCACGCTGGCGTGGCGGCCGCCGCCCGCGCCGCACGCCGTGCGCGGCTACGTGCTCGAGCTGGACGACGGGCTCGGCGGGCCCTTCCGGGTACGACACTACAATCACTTCCACTGACTTCATCATCAGCCGAAAGACGTCCACTGCTGGACAAAGGCCTCCCCCAAGGATTTCCAAACCGGTCCTGTGCTGCTCGCATCCAGCGGCTTCCCGCAACCTTCACCAGGTCGTCGGTCCACTGAGTCGGAGGCCTGCCTACACTGCGTCTTCCGGTGCGCAGTCGCCACTCGAGAACGAACCTAAACGACATATAACCGCGTGCTTTTTGAATGCATTTTCCGTTGATATCCACTTAACGAAATCTTGAGCAATTAATCCAGATATTCCAGCAACAACTTGCAAGGTTTACTGTCGCAGCTAAGTACTTAAAATCTGCGGACCGTTCCGGGTACCGTCACACTATAGCAACGTCCATTGTCGTTCCGTTACCGCTATCGTGAATACTATGCATCCAGCGGATCTCTGGCGTGCTCAAGAACGCCAAGCTCGAGCTGGGCAAAGGACTCGACAGACCTTTTATGTCTCATCTCTGTTGCAGGAAGTGTACTGTGGCCGGGAGACAGTCTGCACGGTGGACGGGCTTCACTACGCATCTTTGTACAGCGCGCGCGTGAAAGCTTTCAACGGGGCGGGCGAGGGGCCGTACAGCGAAGTTATTGGATTGCAAACTTCGCCTCGTAAGTTTGGCTTACTATTATAAAGGAGTCTTCTAGCTTTGGTAGGTTCGCGGTGTGGAAGTAATTGACACAAACTAACAGCATTGTTGCCCAGTACAAGATTGCATCCCTATCAGGCAGACTGGAAAGTTTCAACCTGATTGTTTTCATCGGTCACTAATTTAGCTATCGGTCACGATTTCCGTTTAGTGACCTAATAGATAGACCAGTGTTTTCCTCAGTTTACAACCACCGAAACAATAGACTCATCGTCCCTTAACCGTCTTCGAACAAGGAAACAGTCAATAGATTTCCTTGGTATCTGCAGTGGCGTGGTTCACGTGGGACGCGAGGTGTGCGAGCGCCGAGGGCGGGCTGACGGTCTCGGCGGACGGGCTGACGGCCCGCGCGGCCGGCTGGCAGCCGCGCGTGGCCATCGCCGACCAACCACTGGCACGCGGCATCCACTACTGGCGCCTCCGGATAGACGAGTACGACGGCGACGCGGACCCCGCTTTCGGGGTTGCTCGAGCTGACGTTGCAAGGGATAAGATGCTAGGTACGCTAAGTGAAATTATTGAACTTCTCGCGACACCATTCATCGACTTTTGCCTGCGGTGTATTCACTATTAGCGGTCAGTAGACAAGTGCGGCAAATGCAAATTCAGAGTTGGATTCGGCGCAGCCAGGCATCACTTGCCGAACCATCGTCGTCGGAAGGAACAGCTTTATTAACTTGTAGGTCAAGATAGACGAATGGCACCCCGCATTCGATTCGGTATAATCAGGAGACGTCGCTAGTATGATGACGGATGAGTTTGAAGTTTGAATACTTTTCCGTACTAGTAGCGACTAAGTCTATGGCAACAATATAGAATGTGTTACAGTGCTAGTATGTATGTGGCAGGCAGCGACGCGCTGGGCTGGGCTATGTACATAGACGGGTCGCGGTCGTGGTTCGTGCACGGCGGCGCGCACGGCGGCCGCGTGGCGGGCGGCCTGGCGCGCGGCGGCACCGTGGGCGTGCTGCTGGACCTGGCGCGCGGCACGCTGCGCTTCACCGTCGACGACGCGCTGCAGGCGAGTGCTGCCTCATAGCGGACACGGCGTCCCCACAGCTAGGGTTAGGTGGCCTGGCGCGCGGCGGCACCGTGGGCGTGCTGCTGGACCTGGCGCGCGGCACGCTGCGCTTCACCGTCGACGACGCGCTGCAGGCGAGTGCTGCCTCATAGCGGACACGGCGTCCCCACAGCTAGGGTTAGGTGGCCTGGCGCGCGGCGGCACCGTGGGCGTGCTGCTGGACCTGGCGCGCGGCACGCTGCGCTTCACCGTCGACGACGCGCTGCAGGCGAGTGCTGCCTCATAGCGGACACGGCGTCCCCACAGCTAGGGTTAGGTGGCCTGGCGCGCGGCGGCACCGTGGGCGTGCTGCTGGACCTGGCGCGCGGCACGCTGCGCTTCACCGTCGACGACGCGCTGCAGGCGAGTGCTGCCTCATAGCGGACACGGCGTCCCCACAGCTAGGGTTAGGTGGCCTGGCGCGCGGCGGCACCGTGGGCGTGCTGCTGGACCTGGCGCGCGGCACGCTGCGCTTCACCGTCGACGACGCGCTGCAGGCGAGTGCTGCCTCATAGCGGACACGGCGTCCACACAGCTAGGGTTAGGTGGCCTGGCGCGCGGTGGCACCGTGGGCGTTCTGCTGGACCTGCCTCATGACGCTGCAGTTCACTGTCAGCGAGTTCGTGAGTACGGCACCGACGTCAGTGACATCCTTTAGATTTATTGTTATGGCGCGGCACAGCGCACATCTCGCTACTGTCGACATGTGATATCATTTCAGGTAAATTAAAACATCTGAACATCGGTCAGTAAATTTCGCATCTCCTCATTCCTAACTGCCCCCTCCCCCACCCACCCCATCGCGCGAATACGCTACCGTTCACCTTCGAAGACACATCATCTTGTAACTCTTGCACCCATCTCGCTGTACGTTCGTATGTCTACAAACTGCTGTAAAATATTTGAGCGTTAACAGTGTTGTGGTGTGCGCAGGGCGACATCGCGTTCACGGGGCTGCGCGGCGCGCTGTACCCGGCCGTGTCGCTGAACCGCGGCGTGGCGGTCACGCTGCAGCCCGGCCTGCCGCCGCCGCCGCACCTGCTCATGGCGCACCTGGCGCTCGAGTGACCGCCCACACACGCTGCCACCTTGCCACCCCGCCACCCCGCCACCCCGCCACCTTGCCACCCTGCCCCCCCGCCACCCTGACCCTCTGCCACCCAGACACCCTGACACCCTGCCATCCTGCCACCCTGACCCACCTGCTAGATAGCATATCTAGTGTAGTTATACTATTCTGCCCTGACAAGAAGGAAGGCGACAAAGTATATTAGCCGCCTTCTTTCTTTTGAGGGCAGTACTCTGCCGTTTCCGTACACTTTGCGGCCTTCATTCTTATGGGGCAGATATACTAGTGTATATTATTCGTGCCGTTGTCACGTTCGTACTGAAAGGTAAGGATTACTGCCTATCCAGTTACTCTGCTGGACACTAACATATACTAGTGTCATGTATACTAGTTGTCACGTTCACATTGAAAGGTATGGATTACTACCTATTCAGTAATCGGAGCAAAGTAAAATATTGAAAAAAAAAACCCATGGATCGTACCCTATTCGATCGCTCTTCGCATCTATTCAAGTCAATGTGACTTAACCGCTTCCTCTCATAATACCAAAATACAGTTCATGTCATCTCAATGTTATTAGCGTGATTGTGTGGTATAGAGATTACGGTTGAATGTGGCTCGTGTAATAAAAATGGATTACGACCCGCCTATCACCCTGTTGTATTCTACATATATAGATTTACTCAAATAATTTAGATAGATAAAATTGATTGAAATTAATTACCACCCTTTACGAATAAAGATTATAGATAAGCACTTATTTTAAAGTTCTTTCTAAACGTTTTGCAGATACGAGTAACTAAGTGTTAGAGTCAGAGTGCACTACAGAATTTTATTTGGCCGATAATTGGGTTGATATATTGTATTGTTTGTCTCATAGTATTTTAATGTCTGTAGTGCGGTAAGGCCTTTACATTTTGGTGGTAAGTGTTGTTTTCTTAATTTAATCATTGACAATACACACATGGTCTATCTCTTTCAATGATTGATCATAGTCTCTAATTAATCGAATTTTTGTACTTATATTATAGGTAGGATTTTTAAATAGGTTCACATAGTAACTGCTCAGTTGCGTTTATAATGTAAGCCTAATGTACTTAATTATACTTAAAATAGTGTAAGGAATCATTTTTTCTAACTCTATATTATTTGGTTTGTAAAGTATGTATTAGCCATATCACTATTCACTGCCTGTATTATTATTTTTACTTTATGTACTTGGGACCTGAAATGAAACTACATATTCCATCACCCACCTATCTAATTACTGTTTAATACAGTTACTGTAAATTACACATGTAATTTTCACTACTTTCGCTCTAAGCTCAGCTCAATGTCAATGGCGCTGTTTAAACGTGGACCCACAATTTGTCTATCTGATCAACAGGTCCACGAAGAAGAGGCTATGTGGCTATTGAATTCATATGCATATAAGCAAGCTAGAGAGCGCGCGTAATCGAGTTTGAACGTAAGCACTACTATTTTGAACAATGAATTTTCAAAGGCAATAAATGATTTATCTTATCTAATACAATAAAATTAAAATTATTTATCTCATGTAATATAATAAAATCAAAATATCAGGTTTCTATATTGTCATGCGTGGCACACGCACGCGGGACGCTTCTGAAACGCAGCACGCATGCGGGCAGAAATCCACATGACAATAAAAGCGCCCTTACCTGTGATATGCGTGCTCTATAACTTCCTTGTGTATTACATATACGAGTAGGTATATGACCAATCAAAAAATTCATTATATCGCGACTGGATTTTTCAAAAAATACTACCCTGTCTGAAAATGTCTGTAAAGCTATCATCTAGAAAGACAATAATCATCTAAAGCATATGTACCTTTATTCTTATTTATTATAGTATTTGGCCAGTTTCTAAAACTTAAGCCTGCTTTGGAAAATGTTCTTAGGTATTAGATCTTGCGTAAAATTTACATTAAAATGTAATTTATTTATTCTACTTTTGTACTTAATTTAAATTGTTTCTTACGACCATGTTAACGTGATGTGTGCTATTTTAAGTACCTACTTATCGTCATACATTGACTGATTTTGAATTAAAAAAGTAACATAGTCTCTGCTTTTCATTCCTACATGTCCGCCCTAGAACACCCCTTGTGTTTAAGAAACTCGCACAAACATTTTATGTACCTAAATACTGTTTAGGTAAAATATATGTGCAAGTTTCTTTGCCACTAAAGTTCTAACCTAACCTTTTTTTTTAACGTTGGGAAATCTGTCATGGATACCCAGTCACTGCGGGAGCAGCGGCAGAGCCTTTACCTCCAGTCCCCCACCGGCGACTGCCACCCGAAGGCGGCCCGGCTGCGTGAAGTGCAGAAAATCGGCCCACCCGCTTTTGTAGGGCGCGCCGGACGCTGAGCGCACCCTCCAACTGCTTCCTCACAGTGGACAGCAGACCCCCCGGTCTACTGTCTGGAAGCGACGATGGGGGCCAGGAAAACCCGACCCCCTGCGGCGGATAAGATGGTAGGCTGCGCCGCCAACCGACGCCGCACGCAAGACACGAGTAAAAGAGAGAGGGCGGCATCGTGCAGAATTTGTATGGAAAAAATCTGTTAACTTGTTTGGTTTATTGTTTTTTTCGATCCCGTGCAAAAGTTGATAATATTTGTACCTTTTTAGAAAGCTTATGAAACAAGAAACTTTTGTCATTAGTTTTTACGCAAAGTTCACTACATTTTTTCTAGTAATACTCAATACTTATGGAAAATTTATAAAAGATAATAATTTTATGCAACTTAAGACCGTTTATTTTTGAGACTATGGGAGTTTTCGGCAAGGATTTTTTTTTTGAAAGTGAGCGCTAATTTCTCAGGTTTTAAAAAAGTATCAATTTAATGTTAACAGTATAAAGGTTTTTTCATAATTAATTGTTTTTGGTAACAAGGCAGACAATTTCTAAAAACTAATAACTCGGTAACCATTCATTTTTGACCCCTGGTTAACTGGACTTAATTTGTTGCAAACGACCTCTATTATAACCACGTCGAATTACCAATCACCCTGTAATGTGTAACAAATTGAGGGGGTGGCCCGGCCTCTAGGTGTAAAAAAAATGTCTCCATACAAACGTGGAGGACCGTCGAACCTAAAGAATTTTTGCAGCATTTCTTTGCACCATTTTACCCTCTGCTCCCTCCAGCATTTCTTCTTTGCACCATTTTACTCTCTGCTCCCTCTAAAAAGTATCTGCCATTGCAACCCCTTAAAATTTCAAACACTTTTCTTAACACAAGATTTTTTTCAGGAAACGAAAAAAAAATCGGCTTCATACAAAAACTCCAATCAAGTTTATAATTTTGTATGGAGAAGCCGATATTTTTTTCGTTTCCTGAAAAAAAAAACTTTTGGTAAGTTGTTCAGTTTCGTCTACTGAGCAAGCCCTTAGTTTTTTCGGAAACCTGTCCCTTACACCCTGTATAACATAGCAGCGCGGATAGTCTCTCGTCTGCGCAGGCCCTAATATCTTAAAAACATCGCGTCCTGTCGGACACACGCACGTACATCCTACCTGCTAGTCCTGCTACAAATAAAAAAAAGGAATCAGCGTGAAGAGTTTATTTTTTGGTCCAATTTTAGTAACTTTAATAAATGATCAGTTTAAAAATATATAAGCACTGCCATTTTGTCCAGATCTACTGATAAAAATACATGATCATGATTATATTAAAACAATAACAATGATATACAAAAATCCAGCTATGATATGCAGCCCTAATGAGCAACTAGGAGCTATTAGTTTGATAGAATGTATTGAGCATAAGCTTACTGATAATTTTCTTAATCCACAACAACGTATTTCTATTTTTTTGCTGAAATACATTTATAATAAAAAATTAGGAAGACCAAAAAATTACCTTTTTCTCTTACAGTAATAGGAGGCTTATTTGTACCATTTACATTCTTTCAAACTGATTTTATATATCACAGATCTAGAAGAGCATGTATTAAAAATAAATAAAGACAAATAATTTCCCTGATATACATACATCAATAAATAAATAATGAAGATTCTTTTTTAACTTTGGCAGTGCAGAGAAGTTAATTTTTCTACATTTTTATGGTGACCAAAACTACTCTTCACTTTAAATCCCGAAATTATTTTAACCCCAAGAGAGCAAATATTTTTGGCTAAGTAATTTCAAACTCAGAGGCTCTCTTATTCCCCCAGAGAAGATAGAACACTACTATTTCCACAAGCCGTAATGGTAAAGTACATTCCATCTCCTGTCAAAAGTCACAATACAATTCAATAGAACATTATTACAGAGAAATAAAATTCATGCTTTAGATAGATAAAGACCTAATGGGCAATGGCAATCAAGTCTTCTTTTCATGTATGCAAACATACATAACTATTTTTGTTATTTTTACCCAACTGCACAACAGCAAAGACAGGGTTATGTTTTTATCTCTAAGCATCACCCATTAATGCCTTATATCTGTTAAGTTGATGCAGAATTATGTGACTTAGTACCGCTTGCATAGCAAGGAAAAATCATAATGGTATAATCTATTATAAACCAGAAACATGAAAAACTTGAACATGAATTCTACACAAGTATAAAATGTTTCATATTGTCATATCATATATAAACTTGCGTTTTTTAATTTTCTTTAAAAGCTGTGTTCTTTGCATATTCTGTTCAAAGTATTTCACAATATTCTAGGCTGAAAAACGGCTTGAAGTAACTAGACATTGTTCCAAGCGGCCAGAAACAATGTCCATGACACAGTCAAAATTATTTACTTTCAGTATATTACTTTTGGAAAGGTATTGAGCTAGTCTTCTCACCTACCCCTACTTCAAAATCTTTAATATTTTTTAATATGAAAAAAAAAAACAGATGCTAGCTCAACTCAAGTAGAGGTAGGTGACTCCTTACACATCTGTTGAAAGTCTACCACAATTTATGTTAAAGATCACTGACAAATCTAGGTAGACTCCCACAGCAGCCACAAGTTTTCAGATAAATATTTTATGTTTTAACAATATAGGAATTCGCGAACAATATCCAATATGGACAAAGGGCGCGAGATACCTTCAGAGTCCTGATGTTCGTATTATATACACTTTTAAAAAAGTAACCATTTTCAGGTTTGAAGTCTTATTTCACGATAACTATTTACACGCACATTTTGTTATAATAAATTCATTACACTTTTTACAAATAAGTTTTTTGTTTTTGCAGTTTTATTCTAAATCCATTCACCAGTCAGCAAGTCCAGATAGTGCGAGAGTGCGCGGGAGGCGCGAGGGGTGCGCGGGGCGCGGGCGACGCGGGCGCGGGCGCGGCGGCGGCGGCACGGCGTTACTTGTCGGCGGAGTCGTCGTCGCCGCCGACGCGCGCCACGTACAGCGCCGGGTCGATCACCTTCGGGATCGGCTTGATCTCCGTGCCCAGCTCCTGCTCGATGCGGTGCAGAGCGAATCTGTCCTCGTACGTGATCAGATTGATCGCGATACCGAGGTGACCGAAGCGGCCCGAACGACCGATGCGGTGAAGATACGTCTCCGCCATGCGTGGGAAGTCGAAGTTTATCACCACGTTGACGGCCTGCACGTCGATGCCTCTGGTGAAGAGGTCGGAGCACACGAGGTTGCGGCACAGCCCCGCGCGGAAGTCGTGGAACACGCGGTTGCGGTGCGCCTGCGCCATGCGCGCGTGTATGTAGTAGCAGCAATATCCTAGCTCAGTTATCTTCTTAGCCAGGAGTTCCACTCGTTGAGTTGAGTTACAGAATATGATAGACTGATTTATTTGCAGCTGTAAAAATAATTATGGCATTAAAATCAAAACCAAATTATACAGTAATCACTAATTTTGTAATGATTTAAAAATAGATTACCTTTGAAAAAAGTGTATTTAAACAGTGCACCTTCTGTCTCTCCTGTACAAATGCATAATATTGTGTGACTCCTTTTAGGGTTAACTCCTCCATGAGGTTTATCTCGTACGGTTCTCTCAGATGCTTTTCCATGAACTGCTTGACACTTAACGGGAAGGTCGCCGAAAACAGCAAAATCTGGCGTTCTTTTGGTAACCTAAAAAAAAAAAGAAAAAATTACAGTTACCTACAGTTAATTCCAATAAAAAAAAAGCTAAAGGTAAACAAACTCAGTATGCAACTGATGTTGACATGTGTCAATTCCATAGTTTTGTTTACCTTCTGCTTTTTTTTTATTGGAATGAAATAGGTAGTTCATTTCAATCAAAAAACAAAAGGTAAACAAACTTAACACTTCCAGCTTGTCTAAAAACTGCATTTGAAGTTAATATTTTCAGAATATAAATCTTTGTAACAAGGTTTCCATACCGTGAAATAACCATATCCAGCATCCCTTTGAAATCCTGAGAAAGGAGTTTGTCAGCCTCATCAAGGACCAGCATCCTGCACTGGTCCATTTTGGCTACTTGTTTATCCATGAGATCAATCATCCGACCTGGTGTGGCTATTATCACTTGAACTGAAAAGAAATTATTAACTTTGTACTTGAAAAGAATTCACTCCTTGAATATAGTAAAAGTAGCTGTATGAAGCTTGCTGTGTATATATGTATATATTGTGTCATTCCAACAATAGCCACTTAAAGAACATGGTACTTTACCAGCAGCAAAGTCATCTTTACACAACAGTTTTTTAGTGTCATATTAAACTTACCATTCTGATAAATACGCATAATATCATCTCGGAGGTTGGTGCCTCCTGTAGTAACCATCACCCGAATATCTGTATGCTTTGCCAGCTCAATACAAATTTGTGATGTTTGGAGTGCCAACTCCCTAGTCGGTACCACAATTAAAGCTTGAATATAATCTTTCTTGGGATCAACCTAAAACAGGAATAGTAAGGTAATAAAAACAGAAACAAATATAATAAATAGTTGATTTGTCAGAAAAGTTGTCAGAATTGGAGTTTATCACTTATGAAAAGTGAAGGGGAATCCAAAATATCTCATCATAAAGTATTTATACTATAACAAATTATTTACTCAATGCATTATACTTCATAGGAATTAAAAACAATGATACAGTAGTACACAAAAAATAAGGCGCGTCGGTAGTCTTCGTTCGCGCAGACAAGGACAGACTATCGACGGAAACACCCGAAACAATCAATGCACGGTGACAGCTTTCTGACAGCTGACGATTTCACTGAATCAGGCGCGAAATCAATCGACCAATAGCGGCAGATCTCTGCCGCTATTGGTCGATTGATTTCGCGCCTAAAATCTTTTAGGAATGTCTAATGGCGGGTGACAATGAATCTACTTGATTGGTCCATCAGTTTCCCACATAATTAAAATTTTATCTACTGCGCAGGTACATCCGTAAGCCTTATTAAATGTGTATTACTGTACCTACATACATCATATGAATATATTAGATAGTAAAAAGCCTACTTTATCAAAAGCAACCAATTATGGAGCAAACTGAAAGTATAAATATAATAAATATAAATGCTCACCTGTTCTAAAACTGGAATACAGTAAGCGCCAGTTTTTCCAGTTCCATTTTTAGCCCTAGCAAGAACATCTTTTCCACTAAGAGCAATGGGGATAGAAGCCTCTTGAATTGGGGAAGGTTTCTCCCAGCCTTTCTCGAATATACCCATCAACAGTTCACGTTTCAGGCAAAACTCTTCAAACTCATTACCTCTTGTATCTGTCACATCCTGAACAAAAAGTTATTAAATTAAAATCTGAGCCTAATATATTCAAAACTGTGTAGGTATTACTTTTAAAATATTTGTTTTTTTTTATTTGAAAGCTGTTGATTTTATGCATACATCTAAGATGAAAAAATATTTTTTTACTGTAATCAGGATTTGAAGTCATAACTATCACTAGTAATTATAAAAAAAAACATAAAACAATACAATTAAATGCTAAAAATATCATATTGCTTTGAGTAACCATATGCAATTTAATGCTTCCATACATACACAAAGGCATTTTAAAAAAAATCAAACCAAAGGATATCAAAATGACCAGTTTTAAAAAACAGTCACAAACATTGTGTCCAAAACACAGAATATTTAGTACAATTTGTATTTGAGTTCAGTTTAATCAGAATTGTAATGTAATGAAATTATCATTTGGGAGTTAAATAGCATTGATAATTGAAAGAAAATAATTATCTTGATAATTTCAAACCCTAATTGTAATGATTTCTTTTTAGGTGTAATACTTTATACAGAATCAACCCAAAACAATACAATTACACAAGAGGGTACAGTAAACCACCAATTAACCAGCAAAATAAAGAAATATTTTTGACCACAGTCAACCATGCCTTTAAATAGGTAATTTTATAATTCGAGGATGATTCAGCATAAAGACCCAATATTTTGTTTGAGGGTAATTGTAAATTGCATGCATTACATGAACTTCACAGTAAACCTACTATGGAGCCATCACAATCAAGGTAGATGGATATGAAACTTACACTAGTTTTTATTCTTCTGTCTTTTGGGGGTATTTTTAGTTTTGATTTCCAGCCGATGTCGTCGATAGTTTTATCGACCTCTCTGAAAGTAAAATTACACAGAAATTACAATTCGATTCAAAGTATAGAACGTCGTGAAAGTGGATAAAATAAAGGAAAGTCCTAGATACATACCCTTTCTGATTGCTCATACTATTTCCGACGTGATTACTCGAACTAATTCTATTTTCGGTCATCATTTTGCCAAATAATCCCGTAAGGGATAATTTAAATTAGAAACTAATAATCACAAAACTCTATTCAAGTCCAACACTAAACAAATATTACAAGTCACTTTTAGATAGGGTAACGGGTACAATGATTGGCCCTTTAAGCAAACTTTTTACTTTGAACCCATATAACTCTGAATATTGGCTAACAGTTGACTGCTGAATTGTATGTTACCATTCTGTAAGGGCCTAAGAAGTAAATTAATATGATTTGAACCCTAAATAATTGCGTTTAAATAGATATTTATGGAATTTTAGTAAAAACCACCCAAAAGTAGTATTATTGGCCCCCTTGAGCACAGTGATTGTCCTAACGATTTGATAGTGAATGACCGGGCCAATCACTGTATACGTGGTGTGCCAATGAATGTAGCAAAATGAGCAATAGTGATGGGAAACAAAGAATCAAATAAAATAAAATATGTTTAAATCTTTTATTTTATTCTTTTATTATCTCAGTAGAAAATTACAAAATAATAAAACAACAAAAGATATAAAATGGTTTTCATTTTCACTGTATCTCATTACTAATGTAAGGTAAGTAAATTAAGAGAATAGGCATTTATTTTTTAGGATTTTGTATATCTAGCTAGGTAAATAAAATAAATTTGTTAAAATATAATAAAATGCGCACATCACTGTCGTGTTCTTTGAGAAACGGTATATTGATTGGCCCTAACAAAATACAATGATTGGCATTGCCAATCCCATCAAAAACACAGTGATTGGCCCGGCCAGTTTTTGTTTAGACAAGGGCTATGATGGTTTATGCATGAATTTAATAAATAATTCCGTTAACACAGCGCAAATAAAGTTCAAAATCTTATTGTATTTTATAAAACCGTCTTTTAGTGATTGGCCGCCATGCCATTCAATTGGACTTCCATATAAGGCCTAAGTACAGTGATTGGCCCCCTAATATTTCTGAATTATACGTTAGAAACTAGTTACTTTTGCGTTATTTAACATCAAATCGACCTAATAAATGAAATAAATAACTCTTACAATGTAACAAATCACGATACAATAAGAAACAAAGCAATAAACCTACCTAGTCTTAACAAATTTTGATAAAAATCTGCAGTACATTGAAACGACTGCGACACACGAACAAAAAGACTTTAGTTTTCAGTGTTGCAAGAATCGAAATCAAAAAAGCTATTATAAACTATACAAAGCATAAAATGCTTCTTTTTACAAAAATATAAGACGATATTTTTAGTAGCGGTAACCCTTAATATTGTGCTATAAAGTTCAAAAGGCCATTCACTGGAGGGGGGCCAACGATACTACTCGTTACCCTACATAGGCTATTTATTTTAGTTTATCACGTTCACCATCTAGTTAAGGAATATCTGCAACAAGATAAAGAAACATTAGCAACATTCAATGTCTATGTAAAAATGAAAGACGAGATTAGGACGCGTCAACAAGCGATACAAGTACAGTACATAAATAATTGGATAAAGAAGGTAAAATTCGAGCGTAACAGTAAAATCGAGCAGTTTTGTCACAAATAGAGAATTCAAGGAAAGTAACACTTAATTAAGAATAAGAAAAAAGGGTTTTTAATATAGAATAAGCAACGATCAATGAGATTTCCAGAGATAAACAAAATTAGTAACGACGAAATAAAACTACCAATTTTAATATGGCCGCCCGAGAGAAACGGCCGATTCCCAAAAATAGAGAATATCAGCTTACAATAAATTTTTCGGTAAATTTTATAATAAGAATTATTTGACAAAAATTACAAAAAAACTGTACTATCTTTATCATTACCTCGATAAAACTTTACAAAAGACGACGACACTCGGCACTCGAAGACGACATCACAGCACAGTAACCATAGATGAACTAGAATAGTAACCAAAGACAAAGTAACATAGAGATGTGCAAGCAAGCGTGAGAGTAGAAACTTGGTAGAAACACATTGTTAACACGCCAACCCACGTGACGACACCCCACGCGACAACACGCATATCTAAAGGTGTGACTTCTGCGCGTGTTTTTTTGAACATTTCCGCGTGGTAGGAACTTTGTACTAGGTAGAAAAAAAGACGATTTAAAAGTATGCGTACAGCATCTACTTAAATAAAAAATATTTTGACTTTGACTTGACTTTGACATTACACAGAAAACACGAAGCAAAAACATTTATGGGATATGAATTACAACCATATTATAATCAGAAACAGTTTATTGTGCAGAAATTTTATTAGTAAACCAAGTCCTATTTAGCGGGCGTTAGCTGAGGCGCGAACGTAGACGCGAGCGAGCAGCCTTCCGTCGTCGTAGATAGTTTTTGACCGAGCTGGAAAAACCGAATCGACTCGAGCGCAGCCGATCGCTACCGAACCAAAGACATGCCGAATGACAACGACCAATAACGAAGCAGCAGCAGTGTTGCCACAGCAGCCCCCTCCTAGAACTTTAGGTCGATAGAACTAGTAAAATCTCTTAGGGAAGCGAACGTGACGTCCAGAGCGCGTCTGCTTGACTGGCTGCGGCGACGGTGACAGCAAAGATGGCTGCGTTGGTATTCGCGAAGATGACGGCTTCGGAATCGGCGGCACAACGCTGTCACTGGGCTTATTAGCAGTGACCTTTGCGTCTGGATGATCATCGTCATCTAAGAGCAGATGAGCAGGTTTGAGTCTATCAATACTCACAGAGACGATTTTGCCTTTAACATCCAGCTTAAAGTGTTTATCTTGCCTTTCTATGACCTTATATGGGCCAGAATAGGGTGGCTGTAACGACTTCCGAACTCCATCGTGTCGAAAAAACACGTGAGAAGCAGTGCTTAGGTCTTTAAACACAAATACTTTCGAGCTGACACCATGTCGTAATATAGGAGAAGATTTGAGCGTATTTTTGCGAGAACGCAGTCGACTCACGAAATCTGTATAGTCAGGCAAAGCATCTTGCGATGATGATTCGAAAAAATCGCCAGGCAAGCGCAATATTTCACCATAAACTAGCTCTGCAGAGGACGATGACAAGTCTTCTTTCCACGCCGTTCTTATACCAAGAAGAACAAGCGGGAGGACTTCAATCCAATCGTCGTTCGCGTGACACATAATCGCGGCTTTTGACTGTTGGTGGAAGCGTTCCACTAGCCCGTTCGCTGCTAGATGGTATGCAGTAGTTTGGTAATGTTGTGTTCCGGTCAAAGTAGACAGGCGTCCAAACAGGTCCAAAACAAATTGGCGTTCTCTGTCGGACGTGACGCGAAGCGGGCAACCAAATCTACATAACCATCGAAGCAGGAAACTTGAGCGACAGTTTCAGCGTTCATGTCTGGGAGTGGATTGACCTCTGGCCAGCGAATGAATCTATCAACTATTGTCAAACAATAGTGATGACCGCGGCAAGGAGGTAGAGGACCGATCAAGTCAATGTGCACGTGGTCGAATCTCTGAGACGGCACAGAGAAATTGTGAACAGGTGAATTCACATGTCTGGAAACCTTACATTTTTGACAGTGCAGGCAAGTTTTTACCCAGGATCGGCAATTCTTACGAACTGCAGGCTAAACGTAACGTGTCGTAATAAGCTTGATCGTAGCTTTACCTCCCGGATGGCTAAGACCATGTATCATTTCGAATATCGGCTTGCGAAATTCCGGGGTGATATAGGGACGCGGAACGTCTGTCAAAACATCGCATTAAATTTGTGTCACAGAGTCAGGAATTGGAACTTTTTGCAATCGCAAAGACGAGCTGTTTTTAAGAAATTCCTTTAGCTCGGGATCTTTTAGTTGGGACGAACCTAAAGCATCATAATCCAATGCAGTGATGGCATCAACAGGACGAGAAAGCGTGTCGGCCACGACATTTTGTTCTCCGGATATATGACGGATATCAGTGGAAAACTGTGACACATAATCGAGGTATCGAAATTGGCGAGGGGAGTGTTTGTCTAGAGGCTTCTGAAATGCATACACGATCGGTTTGTGATCAGTGAAAATTATGAAGGGTTAAAGCTCTAGCAAATGACGGAAGTACTTAACACCTTCGTAGATAGCTAACAGTTCTCTGTCATAAGGGCAATATTTGCGTCGACTAGCGCTTACCTTTCGAGAAAAGAAACCTATAGGCTCCCGGCCATTATCTACATGTTGTTGTACGACTGCGCCAAATTGGCTATATCTGAGGCGTCACAGACTAGAGCAACTTTAGCATTTGGACGAGGATGAGCTAGTAACGTAGTTTCAGCAAGCATGTTTTTGCTTTGCTGCAAAGCTTCTCGCGTAGTCTCAGTCCACTCTATTTTGGTTGAGTTCTTAGTAGATCCTGTGAGTAAGCCATTGAGCGGTGCCTGTATTTTAGCCGCCTGGGGAAGAAATTTTCTGTAAAAATTAGTCATCCCCAAGAAACGGCGTAATTCCATGATTGTGGTGGATAACGGAAATTCCTGGATTGCACATACTTTCTCAGGAAGAGGCTTGGTTCCGTTACATGAAATTTCATGACCGAGAAAAGATACCTTGCTTTGACCGAAGACGCATTTTGAGGTATTTATTAGAACACTGTGATCGCGCAATCTTTCAAAGACCAAACGAAGATGCTCTTCGTGCTCAGTCTCATCACGGGATGCTACCAAGATGTCGTCTAAGTATGGGAAGCAAAATTCAAGGTCACGCAATATTTCGTCCATAAAGCGTTGGAAACTTTGCGCCGCTGTTCTAAGACCAAAACTCATGTACACAAATTCAAAAAGACCAAAGGGAGTTGTTATTACGGTCTTAGGAATGTCGGCAGGTGCTACTAGAATTTGATTGTATGCGCGCACTAAATCCAAGGTCGAGAATACGTTGCATCCATGAGGGTTATGGGAAAAATCACCTATGTGTCGAACGGGGTATCTATCAGGGATAGTTCGGGCATTTAAGGCACGATAATCACCACATGGTCTCCAACCTCCTGTCTTTTTTGGGACCATGTGTAAAGGTGACAACCACAAGCTATCAGATCAACGTACTACACCTGTTCGAACCAAATCTTCAAACTCCTGCTACGCGATTTTAAGACGATCGCGATCAAGTCGCCTAGGTCTACTAAACACAGGAGGGCCTGGAGTAGTACGGATATAGTGAAGCGTGTTATGTTTCACCTCACGCTTCGAAGGATCTCCGGCAGGCCTGGTGTTGCGGGGCCGCGGCTCAGCCTTCGATAGCTCCCTTCACGGGTACCGCAGTCCGCAACAGACACGTTCACACAGAGTAGTTCGCGACTAGGTGAAGGCTAGGCAAGCCCACGAATACACGAGGGTGACTTGTTACAACACTTTATTTTTACTAACAATAGTGCCTAGGTTACAAAGTGCTACCTAGTATCACTATACACGAGAGGTATATGGTAGTGTAGTACCTTATTGTCGCGGCGAAGAAACTGAACTGACGACCGGCTCGCAGGCCGGCTCTATTGATCTCAAAACAAAGACCTCGCATCGGGTCAGTTTCAGTATGATGAACCATCCGACCGATTTCGGTCATGGCGACCACTTCGACTCCTAGTCGGCTTGTTGGCGCTGGTGCACCCGAATATGGGTAATTTAGCCAATTTTCGCGGCAAACCCCCGTGCACATTGGGGGCACGTGAGTACGCCGTCTACATAATGGTACTGAATGGCGGCAGGTGGACGGGCTTTCAGCTCATCGCGTTTCGTGTCGAGGTCAGTTTTACGCTGATCCTCGAAATCGCTTACTTGCCTCTGTACAAGCCTACGCCATTCAAGGCGCTGCGCTGCCAAATCTTCCCATCGAGACGGCTCTATGTTGCACCTTTTCATGTGTCGCTTCTGAACATCTTTATATCGGAGGAGTTGTCCACCTTGTTTCCGCTTACCCTCCTCTAGTTCAGAATAAAAGATGCGCTTCGCCACTCTTTCTTCCGCCATACGTGATACGTGCCCGCACCACCGAAGCTGCCGACGCATTAGATATGCCTCAATGCCATCAACCTGGACTCGTCGCAATACTTCGGTATTCCGCATCCGGTCTGACCACTTGATTTTCATGATCTTGCGCAGACAACTGAGGTGGAATCGATCCAATGTGCGAATGTGGTGGCGATATACACACCACGTCTCGGAAGAATAAAGAAGGTTTGGCAGCACAATTGCCATGTATATAGATATTTTCGTGGCCAGCTTTCCAAATGCCGCGGCTGCAGCACCGATTCTGCTGTTTATCTCAGCGTCAAGGTCACACTTTGATGTTAATGTGCTCCCCAGGTAACGGAACTTATCCACTTGCTTCAGCACGTCCTCACCAAGTTTAATGGCTAGTGTCTCATGACCATGTGTGTCTATTGTGCACATCAGGGTGCGTACTCGCACGTGGTCTTTTTCGACTTCACGTTGTGTTATTTTTGTAGTCTTTACATTTAGGTTTAATAATATGTAGTATGTAGTAAAATGGGTTTGTTTTCACAAGACTCTACCTACAACAGCAAGTTTACACAGTTTATTCCCTATATGGCTTAACATAAACCAATTACGCAGGATTCTTAAATTAGTTTCTGACATACAAAGGTAGAACTTACATGCAACATACAATACACGTTCAATAATACTACAAATACCAATCAATTCATTACTAATCTAGAAACAAGGAAATTATAATCACAATCAAGACTATCTTAAAATATAGCGATCGGGCATGATAATAAACACTAACATGCCAAGGGTTTTACAATTGGGGTTCATACCTATTTGTAACAGTCATACGTATATATTTTATCAAGTCAGTATTATAATCAAATATCTATATTAAAACTAATTTCTAAGTTTCCTTTGCTTGGGGGAAAATAGCACAATATTTTCTGTCTCACTCAACGAGTTATATACACGAGAGCAAGTGAAAGATACGGTCTGACATATACGTCGTCTCACTCTAATGTTCGATATACTACATACAAGATTTCTAAATCGCTATCTAATACAAAATACAAACTATGCTATTACTAAATATAAGTACCGGTACCAAGATTATCGGCTGCCCGTAACACCTGGTGATCTCAGGAAACTGTTGTAGCAACTGGTGATAACGAGTTGTACCTGCAACAGCTTTGATGTGACATACGACATTCTTAGCAGGTTTAGGATAGCGATAAGCTGCGTTAAATTGTCAATTAACCGGTGGTTACGCGTTACGCGTGTCTACAAGTGAACCATAGTGCGAAAGGAAAATCTACACCGATAATAGGTTTAGTAACGTTCGCTGTTACAAAACGCCAATTAAATGCTCGACGCAGACCTAAGTCTAATGTAAAGTTAATCCAGCCGTAAATAGAAATAGGCGAACCATTTGCAGTGAAAAGTTCATATTTAATTTTTTGTCTACACTGACCGCGTAATTATTTATACGAGTTCCACACATAAATCGGAACCGGTATCCAATAAAAAATTCACTCCAGTCAGTCTTTTTATCCATAACAAAGAGGCGGCCCGAAGATTGACAGTCGCTGGCCGCCATTAGTGACTGCCCCTCTTGTTTTCCTCCTCGATTTTGAAGTTACACGGCTTACGGCAGTTCATGGCGTGCTTACCGAATTTTGAGTGAGACCAACAGCGCCCTGACCTGCTGGAGCTCGACGATCGTGAGCGTCTTCCATCGCGGGATCGTGAACGAGGACGGCGGTGAGTCAACGCTGCAACTTGTTTAGTTAAGCTTTCTATTTGTTGACGAAATTCAGCCAATTCACGGTTAGTAGAAGCACAGGCGCTCAAAGGGTTAAATGTAGGTGCCGAGGTGTTAGATTGAACAGCAGCGATTTGTTGTCCGTGTGAAGAGGGTGTTACTTCTTATCAGCCAGCATGGCAACCTCATCCAGCTCCAAACTCGATTGTGTAGCGATAATAGCTTGAATATGAGGCGGCAGACGGCTTGACCATAGTGAACGTAAAAAACTATCAGACACACCTGTACCAGCAAGTCCACGTAAATGGCGTAGAAACTGGGTTGGCTTACGGTCTCCGAACTCCTCTTGAGACAGCAACTGACGAGCTCTCTGTTCCTGAGTTGCAGACAATCTTGTTATCAGTTCCATTTTCAGTATTTTCCGCTAGCCGGGGGATGAGCGATAACATCTTCCCCTTCACAATAATATTTGTGGTCCAGGTAACTGATTAGGTGGTAGAATTTTGTGCTGTCTTGAGTGATGTTCGATAGAAAAAACTGAGCTTCAAGCTGAGCAAACCATAACAACGGTTTTTGTGGCCAAAATTGTGGCACCTTCACGGCTACTGCAGCTACATTTTCCATCAAATTTTGTTGCAATTTCACGTTTTGGTTGATTTTAGCTCCGCTTTTGTCGTCAGAGTCCGCCTGCTCATACTCACTGTCCGACTTGTTGTAGGTTTTTTAACACGAAACACAAAAAATATTCACAGAAAAATACAATGTTTATAACGTTTTTACACACACACAACAGTGTTCAAACACGGGTCACCAATTAATATGGGATATGAATTACAACCATATTATAATCAGAAACAGTTTATTGTGCAGAAATGTTATTAGTAAACAAAGTCCTATTTAGCGGGCGTTAGCTGAGGCGCGAACGTAGACGCGAGCGAGCAGCCTTCCGGCGTCGTGGATAGTTTTTGACTGGCCGAGCTGGGAAAACCTAATCCGAGCGCAGCCGATCGCTACCGAACCGAAGACATGCCGAATGACAACGACCAATAACGAAGCAGCAGCAGTGTTGCCACACATTTATTTCCATACACAATCTGTCTACTGCTATAGGAAAATGTTTATGTGTATAACAAAACATTTTCAGTCATCACCAGTTAAAAATAGAAGATAGATTTGGAATTGATAATTTCTTCGTTATCTCAGAAAGCGATTTTGAAGAATTTGTTTTAGTCATACGGCCTGATATGCAAAAAACCCGTGTGCGAGCAAGTCTATAATCTGTCCAAGGATGTGCGCGTTTGAAATGAAACAAATCCTTCCCCTGTCTACCCCGCGCGGGGAATGTTTTACGTCGGCCTCGGAAAACAAAAACATTGTGTTTGAATACACAAATGTATATAGCCACGCCCAAATGTTTCAATGTTTTTGTGTAATGTTTCGAAAAACACGCGCAGGAGACACGGCACGGCTTTTAATCCATCAAATTCTATGGCTAGAAACATACTGTCAACCAACACCCGACGACACGTGGTGTGGGGTGGCGTCGGGTGTTGACAGGTTGTTTCTAGCCATAGAATTTGTATGGATTAGATATGCGTGTTGTCGCGTGAGGTAGCGTTTTAACAATGTATTTCTACCCTGAATCTGTGCGCGCACCGCACTATTTGGCCGCGCGCATTCTGGTTCTGCGAGAAGAAATTCAGGTTTTTGTTCCAATACCGTGACCGTCCATTTGGTAGCCTCATCATATAATTTAGATATTCTGATTATGGCAATAAATACTGTCAAATAAAATAGTGTCCAATGGAAAAAAATATGCCGCCGTAATTTGATGGTGCGTTCAGACGCGTGTCGGGCAGCCTGACAAGCAGCACGGCACGCAGCCCGGCATATAGCATGCGCGCTTCTGCGGGCCAATCAAGCTATTCACACGCTCGCGGGCATGCTAGTCAGTGCCAGCATAGCAGATAACGCGGACGTAGATCTCGTAGGGGCAACTCTGCTTTGGGATCATTTGGGGTTGATTTATTTTTATGAGGAAAAACAACAAAATGATCGATGATGAACCGAAAAAAGAAAGAAAAGTTCAGAAAATAAAGTAGTAAATGATCAAAGTTACTAATTTTTAAAATCAATTAATTAAATATAAAAGATAGTAACGCGACCGAGCGTGTAAACAGGCACACAAGCACAAGCACATTCGACTTTGATATGTGTCAAAAAAACCGACAGTCGTCCTGCACCGGTAGCATGACGACGTATCTCGCGCGCGACGCGAGTTTTAAAAGCATTTGTTCCGTTCTAACGCTAAGCTAATGAAAGAGACAGCTGAGCTGTTTTCTCGCGTTTGGCGCGACAAACAGCTTTGTCTACACCTTATGCTACCCGTGCTGGTGCGATCAAAGTCTGAAGTATTACGTCTGAACTTTAGACGCTTGCGTTCAAAGCTACACATTCAACGATCACAAGCACGGGCACAAGCATGTGAATAGGCTGTTTGTGCATGCACTTGTACTTTTGCTTGCTGTGTTATGCGTCTTGAACTCTTGACTCTTGTCGCGTCGGGTGTCGTCATTTCGGGTGGCGTGTAAACATTATGTTTCCGCCCTGTTATCCCTGTTTTCGCATTGTTAGCTTTGTTCTGGAAAGGCCTCCAGGAAAGTGTTCCCAGTGTTCCAGAATGGTTCCAGATCACTTTCGTGCTTACGTGAAGTATATTTTTTTATCCCGACAACAGGATAGCCCATTCGTATAGAGCGTTTCAACAAATAGTTCCTATGCCGTTATGTTGGCAGCAATGTTTTCCACGCACACTACATAGAACTCAGACACACACTATGGTCCATTCCAATCAAAAAAAAGCAAAACGTAAACAAACTTACTATGGAACTGACACATGTCAATGTCATCTGCATACTACATTTGTTTACCTTTTGCTTTTTTTTGATTGGAATGAAGTATACATAGAATGCAGACACACACTAACAAAATGGGTAGAAGAGTCAAGAGTCTTCGCGTGTTGATATCGTTGATAGACAGGGGAGCCAACATAACGGCATAGGAACTATTTGTTGAAATCTTATAACATTAAGTATGAAAGGGACAGACTCTTGTCAAGTAAATCTTACTGTGATCAGGGATCGGGTTAGGGACCAAAAAAAGAGAAACCAGTCCGAGGGAGTCTGACAGCAACCGTTCACTATGATAACAGGATAGCATGATATAAATCGCGTAAGTGTGAAAGAGAGGGCACAAAACGGTTGCTGTCAAAGTGCATCCTCGGAGAACGCGGCCCAATACTTTATTTATTTTTTAAAGTTCCATATAGCAGAGTTTCATATTCTTAAATTACTAAAGACTGCGAAGCCAGATGATTGGCTTATTCGCAGTAAGTGAATTCGAACAAAATCTAAGAATTGTTCTATTGAACATAATTACATTAATAATGTTTGACCATCAGTAATGTTTTTAAAGTTTTCTTTTTACTTTAAGACGCATATACGTATTTTATTTATTCATTTCCATCCCCATGGAGGCAATAATATGATGGCATATTTTTGGCAGTTTCTGGAGTCGAGTTTGGCAGATTTTGGCAGATTTTTTGCCAGTGTCGGGCAGATTCTCCAGTTTTGAGATGGTCACCCTGCTACCGGTGCTGAGGTGTCTGGTAGTGGTAGTGGTATTCTACTTCATCTATCGATCGCAGTATATTCTCTTTGGCAAAGAGTACCTATTATTGTAATTGAATAATTCAAGTCAAAGAGAATATAATCACTACGTTTAATTCAAGTCACGAAACGATTCGGGAATAGTTTACATCGATCCATTATCAAATTTTCGGTCAGAAAGTAAAATGTAAAGATATTCCTTTCATTCATATCAGATAATAAAAAAGATTTTGCAATAAAACAATGCACATAACCTGACTGATTTCGTTTAATTTCAGGACTGAATACTGGAAATCACAGGCCCGGAAATATTGCGAATTTTGTAAATGTTGGTTCGCAGATAACAAAGTTGTAAGTTAATTAGGTATAATGTACGCATTAAGTAAAAGAAAATCCGTTCGTTTCTTTTCAGCCTATTATTCTATTTGTTTGTTTCCGTTCCAGTCCATATCTTTCCACGAAAATGGAAAGAAACACAAAGAGAGTGTCCAAAAACACATATCTACACTCACCAAGAAGAGTACAAAAGATGCGAAACAGAAAGAGAAAATAGATGATGAGATGAAGAAAATGGAGATGGCTGCAATGGCAGCATACTTAAAGGATGTGCAGAACAATGCAGACCTCACATCACAGGTAAAGCTACCTCTGCTTCCACATTCTTGTCTATAAATGGGTAAAAATGTACAATAGTGGGCATTCGATAGGGGGGGTTTTTGGGTGAGGGGGGTAGGGGGGGAACCTCCCCTGTTAAGGGGGGGACGCGGAACCCCCCCCTTTTCAAGAAAAATCAAAACCATTTTTGAGGTTATATAAGGCCAAATAAGAGGGAGAAGGGGGTTAGTTGAGGGGGGGGGGCGGTAGGGAGACTTGAAAGTAGGGGGAAACCTCCATCTGATAAGTATAGCACACCAAAAAGAAGTGGTTTTTGAGATAATAGATTTAAAAAAAAATCGGATTTGATACACAATGTACTATTTGAATAGGAGAGGGAACAAATGGGCTTCGCCAGAAGACTCGCTACGTCGCCCCTTTCGCTCCGTTAGCACGCTCCACTCAGGACCTCCTGCGCGAGCTTCTGGCTCCGCGCTTTTTAATAACACTAGTTGTGTGACAGACAAGACTATGTGGAATTGGGGTGCTCCGATTCGGATCTGCTACTCAAAGTAAACCTAACCTAACTCAATCGGGGTGCTCCGATTCGGATCTGATACTCGTAGTGACCTAATCAAACTCCATTAGGGTGCTCAGAATCGGATCCGATACTCATAGTGACCTAACCCATCTCAATCGGGGTGTTCCAGTTCATTTCTGATATTCAAAGTGACCTAACCTAACCTAAAAATGTATGAAATTTGTGAAAATTGAAAAATTAATTTCTAAAAAACTATAAATTTCCGCAACTTGTAATTTTGCATATGAGTTACTTAGGCATAGACCTTTCACAAAAAAAATTTGAGCGCTGAACTCGATGCCCACTATTGTACATTTTAGCCATTTGTGCGTAAAAACTAACAATATCCAATTGACAGCAAGCATCTGCAAGGCTAAGGCTAAGCCAAAGGCCTCCATCTATATGATGATTTTTGTTTGCTTGCTTGTTGTTTGCCAAGCGCCTGGATTTATTTGTATTTTATGTTTGTCTAGACTGGAATTAGGTATGATCCATATTACTCTAGACTAATAATAATGGATTAATATGGATCAAACTGAAATTTTCAATTATTTAAAATTTTAATGACACAAGATTTTCAAAGTAAGATACCTCTTGGCTCGTTCTCCCCTAATATAAAACTTACATTTTACACTTCTGTCACAATACAATTTTAAAATTCCATTTTGGATTTTCAGAAATCAACTGTTGAATGGCCATGGTGTTCAAGAAGTATCCTACTTCACAATCATGTCCCTGAAACAAGATTGTTAGTTTTGTGACATGGTTTTTGAAGAAATAAACATTTCTAGGCTATCAATGGCATGCTGGGCCAGGGCCAAGGAGGAAGCTCCAGCAATGAAGCTATCAGCACCAGCAACAGTGCTCCCAAGAAGCCTCTCATCTGGCAGGAGGTCAAGGGTGACGATGGACCCTCTTACTTTTGGAACACTGAAACAAATGGTATGACCTTACAGGCGATTGTCTGATTTTTTAATAAAACAAGCAGTCATTAGTAGGAATAACTGTAATGTTTGTTCATGGTGTGTGCTGTTATGCTGTAAAAATATCCAATTTCCTTGGAAATCACATAATACCAGAAACCTAAAAGTAATGCAACTTGACAAAGCAGTGCTGTGTATTGCTCAACAAAGCTTAGATTGCGGGTGGAGAATAACATAGATTAGCTCAACCAAAAAACTTATTTCTGTGCTCATGAGCTGCCCCCTCAACAAAAATTGTAATAACTATATCCACACAAGCAGAACTCCGATATCAAAGGCCGGCAACGCACGTGTGATTCCTCTGGTGTTGCGGGTGTCTATGGGCGGCGGTAATCGCTTACCATCAGGTGATCCGTCTGCTCGTTTGCCGCCTCTGCCAAAAAAAAAACTGCCGATAAAGCTAGTAAATAATAAAAATTATAAAGTATATTGAATTGAATAATTCACATATTATGGTAAACAGCAGGGTTCGGAAACCGGTTTTTTGAAAAAACCGGTTTCGGTCATTGACCCCGATATCGAAATAATTGTGGTTAAGGTTTCGTTCAGGTTTTGGTTACCGGTATATATAACCGGTTTAACCAGAACCGATATTTTTTCGTTCGAACGGAATTAACCGGTTAATTTGAAGAATATGCGACGTTGTAGGTATGTTTGCCGCGTGCGATCAGTTGAAAGCGTGCGAGAAAGTGAGCAGAAAACTCGGGCAGTGGAACCCGCGCGACGCGCCTGAACTTGACTTAAGTTTGGTTTTAATTTTAACCGGTTAATTTCGTTCTTATTTCGGTTACAAAACCGCTCCCTGATTAACCGATATTTTATTCAAATTTACCGGTTAAGCTGGAAACCGGGTTTAACCTGAACGGAATCGGTAACCGAAATTCGAACGAAATTAACCGGTATTTGTTAACCGGTTCCGAACCTTGGTAAACAGTACTGATTACATTTTGGTCCCCATACTAAATAGGTAGACCTTGTACACTATTAGATATTTTGAGAGAGTTTGATAAAAATTGTTGGCTCTCAATTTGAGAGCCAACAATTTTTATCTACCTATAATTTACCTATACCAACCAACCAACCAACCACTAAGACAATAAACTTAAATTAATAAAATTTTTAAATTAAAAACTGGTTCCATTATCATTATCAAAGAAGTTTTATATTGTTGGGGGAGCGGGGTGCATGTCTGTGATCATTAATATTATGATTTATGGTTGTTTCAGAAACTACTTGGGATCCACCTGATGAATATTTATCTTTGGCACAACAAGAAGAAAATAAGCTCAAGGAGGAAACCGCAGAGAAGAAAAAACAAAAACTTAAGTATGCTTATTGAGAATAAGATTTGAGTTCTTGAGATATGTGACCTAAAATCCATGTTTATCTATTTAGATAAACATAAACCATTTGGTTTATGTAGAGATCCTTGCCTAGCTTTTGTTAAAATATTTATAAAATTGCCCACAGGAAAGAGAAACAAAAAGAAGCATTGAAAGAAGTAAAGGCATTTGCGGCACGTGAACAAATGAAAGAACTGTCAGTAAAGAAGGATGAACCAAACCCCGTGCAAGCCAAAAGTTTTGGACCCATGCCACGGGCAGCTCAGCCATATGGCACATGGACCCCAGTTGTCAACGAGTAAGCTGTTCTCTTTCTTAAAATAGTTAAATGTTAAGTTATATACTGAAAATGAATTCAGTAACATCCTTTCAAAATAATTTATAAAAAGTAAATAGTTAAAAAATATGCACTGTAAAAACATTTGCTATTTCCTGAAGTATTCCTAGAAATACGTCAATTCTGAAAGAACCTAAAATATTACCCAGTATTTTATATAATCCTTAAGAATTTTAAAGCACAGACATTAACATGCGTTTTGAAATTATTTTATCTTGAAAATTAGTATGTTTTAAAACATTTTTCTTGGGTTGAGTTAGCCCAAGAAAAACTCCTATCTTAAATATCTATAAAGTTCGTGATAATTTCAACTATCATTTCACCCACAGACCAGTCGAGAAAGTGGATCTGCAGCTGCCAAAGCCGACGAAGGAGGTTATGCCGCCTGCGGTGGTGCTGGAGCCGGAGCCGCGGGTGCAGTTCACCGAGCGGCGCGCGCCCTCTCTCGCCGAGGCGGACGACGCGCCTGTCGAGTTCAAGAAGCGGAAGCTAGGTGGCGCCAGGAGAAACATTCGCCAGAAACTCGATGACGATTGATAGTAAAAACTTATTTTCAAAAAGATTTTGCATTAATTGTAACTTAAGTTTGTAACGTTAATTGTTAAGTTAACGTTACAAAGATCTAGGATCGATGGAATGGAACTGACGTATTGAAGCAATAAACTGTTTGTAAATATCTTAGCAGTTTTTCTCTATCTATGCTACCTAACCATTTGGTAAGCCCTCGGCGTCATCTGGTAGTAAGTGATGATAATGCCGATGATGGAAGCGGGCTTACAAAAATTCCCCAACGCAATGGGGAACTGGCTATCTTATCACCATGCCGGAACACATCAATGCTTTAACATTGATGTTTGGCGGCAAGACTTAGATAAGATGGTGGTAGCTAGCCAGGCGGACTCAAAAAATTGCCTACAACCAGCCAAACCAAGACCTACAAAGTTGGACCCCGTCGGAAATCGAACCCGTGACTGTTCCGTGACCTCCAGATGTTGATTACTTATAATTTGCAATACTACCGTAAATAAGCATTTTTATTAGAATTTGTCTTGAGTAAAATATTGTATACTTATCGTATCACTAACTTCATAGCCCGTGTAATCGATCATCATCATATGACTCTTTCTTTTGACTGCCGTAATTACTAATTAGGTAAAAAAAATTTGGTGCAGCTGAAATTATAGACAGGTCGATATATAGAGTGACTTAAATTAGTACTTGATACGAAGGCTCTTAAAAAATTTACTAATATTGTATGGATGTTTGTTTGTTTGTTCCAGTTTACGCAGAAACTACTGAACGGATTTTGATGAAAGTTGGTAGGTAGATAGATAAAGCACTCAGCTAACTCATAGTTAACACACATTTTTTATCCCAGAAAACTTCAGGGTTCCCGGAGGAATGCTTAAAAACTCAAATTTTCCCAATCGCCACTAGATATATTAATATCTGGGACAAATCACACAACGTCATCTGGCCCCAAACTAGGATTCCCTGTGTCTTGGGAACTACGGACTGATATAATAATAATAATAATAAATCATTTATTTCAGATCCATAATACAAAATTCAAAATCCATAATATAATTAATAATAATTTAAAATACAAATCAGGTTAAAATAAATAATGCTCACAGTAAAAATAGTAAAAATAATAAAATCAAATCTAAAAATAATAATAATAATTCAGAAAAATGAATAAAAAATAAAATAAAATAAAATTAATACTTAATAGAAATTACAAATAATATTAGAGAATAATTTAATTATATAATTATGTGATGTCAATTGTAGCTATACTTACTTTTTAATATTAGGTACTACGTGAACTTTGCAACAATGGTTCACGTAGACACAGTCCAGTCTATCTGATATCATCTTCAGGAGGCTGTTGGAGCTGGACCGCACTCTGCCCACTAGCGCAGCACATCTTTTTCGCATAGTTGCATAAAAGCAATCGACGTGAGCTTGCGCGAACATTCCTGAGGCACTGCAAGACTGCGGCAGTCCCAACAGCACCCTGAATGCGTTATTGTATTGCACCCGGAGAGCGTTGTAAGCCCGGTGCGTATAGTCAGCCCACAGACTGCTCGTGTAGAAACATGTACAGTACGTTCTAAAAAGAGTAATTTTCACTTCATATGAACAACGAGCGAATCTGCGAGCTATCATATTCGCCCTGACTGACAGCGCCCTCCGTTCCCTTTCGATGTCTTCATTGTCTTTCAAGTCAGTGGTTAACCAATGGCCAAGATACTTAAACTTGTAGGTTCTTGCAAGAGGCACGTTACAAAGTTTTATTGGCGGTACTTTCTCAGGGTATTTTCCACTTGCCCCAAAGACAATGAATTCGCTCTTTTTGACATTATACAATAATCCATGATCATTCGCATACACTTCACATATGTGTAACAATTTTCTTAGGCCACATACAGAGGCGCTCAGCAGAACCATATCGTCGGCATAGCTGATGTTATTAAGGCTTACACCGTCAATGTGACAGCCGACGTGGGAACTGCTGAGCTCCTCTATAAGGGCATTCACATACAGGTTGAATAGCGTTGGCGAGCTGAGTCCCCCTGCCTCACCCCGCACTCCAACCTGTACGGTTCCGACAACGAGGCATCCCATCTTACATGATTAGTCTGTGTACCGTACCACTGTTTAAATATATTTATAATCTCTGTAGGTATTTTATAGTTTTCCAATTTTTTCCATACTTTATCATAACATACTAAATCAAAGGCCCTGGAGAGGTCTAGGAAACACCCATAAATAGGCGTCTTTCGATCGGTATAATATTTGACCGTCTGTTTTAAGCACAAAATTGCACTTACACACATATTCTTTTAAATACATACATATATAAGGTGCTACTTTATTAGTGCCCGATATTTTAGTCAGTGCTTCTACTCCTGATTCTGATCAACTTTCCCCAAGAAACCCATAGTCAAATCGAAAAAAAATTTTTGGACTCTTCATACAAATCGATCAGCCGAGCGGCCAAATTAGTATGAAGAGCCCAAAAATTTTTTTTCGATTTGACTATGGGTTCCTTGGGGAAAGTTGATCAGAATCAGGAGTAGAAGCACTGACTAAAATATCGGGCACTAATAAAGTAGCACCTTATATATAGGGTGAGTTTAAATTAGTTCTTGATACGAAAGGCTATGCATGTGCTCATGAAAACAAACAACTTTCCCTAAGGAACCCATAGCCAAATCGCAAAAAAAATGTTGGTCTCTTCATACAAATCGATCAGCCGAGCGGCCAAATTAGTATGAAGTCAAAAAATTTTTTTGTGATTTGACTATGGGTTATTTAGGGAAAGTTGTTTGTTATCATGAGCACATTCATAGCCTTTGGTATCAAGAACTAATTTAAAGTCACCCTGTATAGATACAATACAACCAGACTCAGAGCAAACAATTCTGCTCATCACAGAAAAGTTCGCCCTGTGTGGGGATCGAAACCACGACTCTCGGATCAGAGGCCAGGATCGCTAACCCCTTAACCACCGAGCCAGTATGATGATGGCACCACCTTAAAATTCTCTTTCCCTCTGGACCTAATTCTGAAGTCCACGCAGACTAAGTCGCAGGCGGAAGCTAACCTAGACAGATAAAATAAATAATTTGCTATGTTAACTGCTCCAATTTTTTGTTGCTTACCTATCTAAATACTTGCTCGATTCCCATAGTGTATGTAATAAGTATGAGCTAAGAGTTAGTTATCAGCGTAGGCGATGCTCATCCAGAAGAAGCCATAAGACCATCAAATTGATTAACATTTGTCGCAGTGCTACAATAAGATAATGTCACATGCACGAAAGTGAACGATACCTACCCCATGCGAGGGGGTGCTTCGAAAAACATTTATTTTTTATTATTATTCAAAAATGAGATCTCTATTGAATCTTTTTGTAAAACAGCGTCTGTGGCGATCTGAAGTATGAAATTTTAATAATGTTGTCTTAGTGCTACATATTCCATGAAAATATTGAGTAAATCGGCTAAGTGCAATAGTAGGCATCCCGCTACGAAATCGTAATGACGCCCTCTTAACTAGAGGTCCGGCCGGGATCAATTACTGATAAAATACTGCTTTAACGGTGAATGTAGACATTATGAAGAAACCATCTTATTAGAAAGTAACGTCCTAAGTCGAATCTGTTTCGTCCCTTTAATGCAGTTCGGTTAAAAAGGTGATGAGCTGTAACTGGCTGTAAAGGACAGACGGACAGAAAGATCTTATTTATTTTACAATTTACTTATATAACAAACACAAATACAGCTTTACGAAAACATACACAAAGGGTAGAGATTATTTGATGCATCTTATGAGTTCCTCGTAGGGATTACGAAACGCTAGAAATGTAGACGATTACCTATTTTTGTTATATATACAGGTATTTATACTGACTACTTTGTCGAAAATGGTCTAAAAGTTAAACAGAACGAATGATTTTTCCGAATCTGTATATTATTTAACTATGTACCTTATTTTTAGTATACATATAACATCCTTAGAAATACCTGAAAAAAGTTAACCACGGCTTCTACTAATGAAACTGAACAATTTTCTCTGAGAAACTTATACTTACCTGATTCGTAAAAAAACTTTTCGTACGTCTGACGTCACCTGCTTGTAAGCAAACTTTTAGCTGTCAAATCGTAATACGTAAAACTTCGACTAGAAAAGTGGACTACGAAAAAAGTGTTTGCTGGGGTCAGGGACACAACATTTACTGTAAACAACCAGGTGACGTCACTCCAGATTCAGCGAATCCCGTGGGTTTTTAATTACGTGATCAAACATGAAACTTTAATTATTTTACTTATTTATAGTACATATTTTAAAATATATAATATGTTTACTAAATTGGTTAAAAAATGTTCACTGTTAAGCTAACAACAATTTGATCTATACAGGGTGTCCAAAAAGTGAAGGATAATCCTTCACCTGCGGATTGGTCGGATCATTTCCTACTACATATCAAATTTTTTTTCTGTAAAAGTCCCACCATTTTTGTGATATCGATATTTTTAGTTTTTTTTTCAAAAAAATTGACCTTCAGTTTAATGCATGCCATTCCTACAAATTATGACATTTTTAAGTCCTGTTTTTTTTTAAATATTCGTGAATACATAATTCATCAAACACAATGGTAAATTATTTCTTAAAGTGCTGGCAAATCCTGTAAAAAAATAAGTTTTGCAAATTTTTTACAAAAACTTTTTCGAATAGTTAACTTCGATAGCCTGTGGTGTAAAAAAAATACTAAGCTGATCGTGCCAACAACTTTAAAAAATTGCTTAGTTATTGACAATTCTAAAATGGTATAATTATTTGACATTACATTAAAAACAATTTTTTTAATGATAATTCTAATGTACCAAGGTCGAATTTTTGGAATTTTGCTGTACTAAAATTCTATCGACATAAAGTAACTAAGCAAGACTTTGGTTGGTTTGTTCATTTGAATAACGAACTGCCACGCTACGTCAGGATACAATGGATAAAAATTAAAGACAGTATGGATAAAAAATATCTTTTTTTTATAATAAATGTTCAAAATTCCCGCCATTAGCCTTCACTTTTTGGACACCCTGTATTTTCATTGTAGTCAAATAATATACGGGCTCAGCGTTGAGCACATACTCTATGCGGGACCCTTACTGTATGATAAACTGACAAAGTTTTTCAATGCTTGTATCGATCATAGCTTCTTACCGCACGAATATATGAAGACAAATGTGGTGCCTGTTATTAAAAACAGGACTGGGGATGCGTCCTGCCTGTCTAACTACCGACCAATCTCATTGGCAACCGTAATATCTAAGATTTTTGAACGTATAATTAATAACTATTTAGATGAATTTAATGTTCCTATAAGTAACGCTCAGTTTGGTTTTAGGAAGAACCTATCCACAGACTTAGCGATATTTAGTACGCTTAAAAATACAGTAAAATACTATAAAACCCGAAATACTACGGTATTTTCATGTTTTCTGGATCTAAGTCGTGATTTTGATTCTATAAATTATAAAACACTCTGGGAAAAATTAAGAAACACCAAAGTGCCCCCTAAGATAATAGACGTCTTAGAGTATTGGTATACCAATCAAGTAAATCAAGTTAAGTGGGGAGTTAATAGCTTATCCGAAACTTATAAATTAAAATGCGGCGTAAGACAATGTGGATTGACGTCCCCAGTGCTGTTTAATTTATATATAAACCAGCTTCTGGAGGAGCTGAGCAGCACCAGAGTCGGATGCCACGTTGGAGGCCAGCCCTTTAATAACCTAAGCTACGCTGATGACATGGTGCTGCTCAGCCCCTTGGCGGGTGGACTCAGGAAACTTATATCCGTTTGTGAGCGCTATGCTGCAGCACATTTCCTTACATACAATGTAAATAAGACAGAGATAATGATTTTTAAACAAGGCAAAGGGCCACAAAATATGCTTCCTGTAAGTTTATGTGGCTCTGAGCTAAAAACTGTAGATAAATTTAAGTATCTCGGGCATATTATTACGAATGACCTGACAGATGACCTTGATTTAGAAAGACAAAGACGAAGCATTGCCTGTAGGAGCAACATGCTCGCGAGGCGATTTGCAATTTGCATATTGTTCGAGTCAGGCTAAGGTGACCCTGTACAAAGCGTATTGCCAGGCGTTCTACACCAGCCAACTTTGGTATAAGTACACGAGGAGTACTTACAATACTCTTCGTGTACAATATAATAACGCGTTTCGGGCCATGCTTAACCTGCCCTGGCGGTGTAGCGCGTCTGGCATGTTTGCGAGGTACTTTTACGCTGTAATGCGTAGATTAAGGGCTTCATTCCACATAAGACTTATTTATTGTAAGAATTGTCTGGTTGCCACTGCGTTCCGCACAATTTATATGAATACGGACCAATTCATAGTAATTAATTAATTAATACAATATAATTGACATCCTGTGTACTTATAAATTATATCACGTTTCATGTTTCTGACACAAAATTGTAAATTAATTTAATTTATTGCTTTAATATTTTGCTTTTATATGGGTAAAACTCTGTGCTGTGTACTTTGTGTGCCTGAAATAAAGATTTATTATTATTATTATTAAATACCCTATTGTTCAACCTGTGGTTCAACTATTATAATCCGCCAATTTTGTATGAGGAGCCCAAAAATTTTTTTGCGAATTGAGTATAGATTTCTGGGGGAAAGTTTATTTCATGAAGCCACTGTTAATTTTTTTCAGCAAGGACCCTATATACAGCATGTAACAAAATCGGTGTAGGACCCGTTAACTGGGGATTCTACTCATCGTACTGAACAACTTTTGTTGTACGCCTTTCCTCATAAAATTTTTTGGGCATTTCATACAAATTGATCATCAGTTTTGCCATTTATGTATGGAGAGTCCAAAAAAATTTTTGCGATTTGAGGAAAGTCGTAGAACAAAAATTGTTCAGTAAGTACGATGAGTAGAATCCCCAGTTAAATACAGGGTGTAACAAAAAGGTGTGGTGATACTTCAAGGTGGACTTCTACTCATCAAACTGACCAACTTTTGTTCTAGAACTTTGCAGAAATCGCGAAAAAAAATTTACTTATCTCACTAATCTCATCTCACTATAATATTATAAATTAGAAAGTATGGATGTTTGTTTGTGTGTTCCGCTTTCACGCTAAAACTACTGAACGGATTTGGATGAAATTTGGTAGGTAGATAGATAAAGCACTCGGCTAACTTTTTATCCCGGAAATTTTAAGGGTTCACGTAGGAATGCTTAAAAACTCAAAATTTCCACTTCGTCCCTAGACGGTGCCACCTTAACATTTTCTTTCTCTCTGGACCCAATTCTGAAGTCCACGCAGACGAAGTTGCGGGCGGGAGCTAGTCGTACATAAAACGCAAAAATATAATAACCAATGAAGATAAACATAGAATTGTGCATTCGTTTTGTCTTTGGTTTACGTAAGTTTGACTACATCTCCCAGTTCCGTGCCCAGCTCAATTGGCTTCCCATTCGCTTGCGCCGTAACTCCCACATCCTGTGTCTTCTTTTCAATATCCTTCACAAACCCTCTATTCCTAGTTATCTGCACGAACGTTTTTCTTGGATGCGCCAGCCTGATCAACAATCCCGATCCCACATTAAATCCCTCCTGAACTTTCCCTCCCATTGCACCGATTTCTAGTCCTACTCCTTTTCCGTTCATGCCGTCAGGTTGTGGAATTCTCTTCCTCATGAAATCGGTGACAGCGAAAGCTTCTTCTCCTTTAAAAACAAACTCAGGAAGCACTACCTCTCTCTGTCTTCGTGAGGTAGATAAGCCATGTATATAGTATATATTTTATATATGTATGTATGTTATATATTTATATGTGTTATATATTGATATATATTTATCAATAACTATATAATAATGTTTGTGTACATGCTGTTCTGCCATCTCAGCTTCAATTTCTCCTTAACCCGGGTCTGCTGGAAGAAATTTCTACTAGAAATAAGCTGCACCCTTTGTGTATATTTTATGTTAAGCCTGTGTATTATGTCTATTATGTGTACACAATAAATTGTAAAATAAATAATAAATAAATGATAAATAAATGATAAACTATGAAATAGATTATAACCACGAAACGTTTTTTTTATCTATTTTCCAAGTTATATCTTCTAATCTGTTGGTATTTCTTAAACAAATTGTATATCTAACCCTAACACAGAAGAGGGACCTTTTCTCGGGTTATTCACATACCATCGGGTGAGATGATGCCAAGGGCTTACCAATATAGGATAAAAAAACAGCAGCGTTAGGTAGAGATATACCCAAATAACTATCACACTTAACGAAAAAATTTTACGATGACATTTAGTTTTTGCAGCGGTTCAGAATCTCGGGCAAGACGCTGGACAGCTCTTTCAATAGAAGCAGACACCGCCATTCATTTCTCAATGGCGAATAGAGATACATTAATAGGGACATGATATTTTTTATCGCTATTAATCTGCGTGTCGCCTTCGTGACTCTATTGTGCGTGCAGTAATCCGGGACCGATATGGAGATGACGCGCTATTAACGTTAATGCGACATTGTAGGTGTCCAATTGGTGTAATCAGAGGTCGGTCCTGGTCATTACAGTTTCCGAGCACGGACGAGCCGGGTCCGGGTATTTAAGGGGTACCCGGCTCCTAAAGACAATAGAATCGAAGACGCCAGCAATCCCGTCTAGTGACTGAGCTAGAGCTGTGTTTGTGTTGTTTGGTACCTACGCATTCGTTTGACGAAAGTCATCATGTTCAAATTGGTAAGTTACAATTTTAACTTGCATTCCATAAAGAATATTTATTTATCAATCTTTGGAAGCAATCCTGTTGCTTTCAACCCAATTTATTTTTACTATTGGCCATAACACTGGACTTTAAGATACATAAGTACTTATTGATAACACTTTTAATTTTTATAACTCTATGTTAAGTTAATGAAAAAAGGCATGGAACTGGTAGAATGCATTATTTTTATTAGAATAAAAAAACCTCAACGTAGCGATCACTTTAGTGCTATATGGTTATTTTAATACGTAACGAAAAATATCCGTCGTCTACCAGACTAATGAGTTTTCAGCACATTTTGTGTCGTATGAGAACCTAAGTTCAAATACGAAAGATAATTTGCTAACATAAACTGATCAATATCATAAGCGAATGTGTATGTAATTTCCAACTCTTGACGTCCTTAGCAGATATTCAGCTTCTGTTTTCTTGGAGAGTTTTCAATAAGATATTTCGGAATTTTAGTTACTTAGACATATTTCACTCTACCTTGGCACACTCCGGACACTTAAACATAAGCAAAGCGTTATAATTTCCTATTGCTACTACTTAAACAAATTGACGTTTTTGCACGCGTAAATCTGTGTTACTTGGCTTGCGCTAAGCATCTGCCACCGGAACTTACCCGCAGAGGAAGGAGGGGTTAGATTTGGTGGCCTTTAAAGAAGAATAAGATAAAGATAATCAGGATGTGGGCATACTGTACGAAATTCTTAATATAATATTGTGGCGTATTCTAGATGCTGCTAATCGCGTGCGCAGCGGCGCTGCTGGCGGGCCCCGCGATGGCCAAGCCGCAGGTGCTCGTCGACTATGCCGGCTACTACCCGGCGTACTACTCCGCACCTCTGACATACTCCTACCCTTACGCCTACGCTTACGCATACCCCTATTACTACTAGCCCAGCCGAACTTACTTTAAGTCTTTATGATCTTTATGTTAGCTCTTTTCGCCATAAGAATGAAGATGAATGGTATATATAAAATATAAAGATGCATTAAATAGGTTATATTATAATTATCCTTTTTTGTGATGTTAGACAAAAAATCTCTCGTGTTCGTGTTGTATGAATGTGATTAATGTTTGAAATGTACTTATACGCACAGATTCAACTTTGTTTTAGTTATAATCATAATCTTTATTGGTAACATTTGTTACAGGTCAATATATTAACATAATAATTTGTTCTTTGTGCGATAACTCTCATTTCTTTACAAAGATTTTAATTAGTTGATAGATAAAATGAATTAAACATGTACACAATTTTGTTTATACAATAAAGAAATGCTAAAATGTGTATTTTTAAGTTTAACTTTCTCCTTTCTTTCAACCGCTTAGTTTTCGAAAACCAAAAAGGTGATGTATCAGCGTATATCCAAAAATCTTCTAGGTATCAATGCATAATTGCTTCAAAAGTCTTAAGTCAGCGGCGGTGATCAACTGACTCGCGGTGGCGTAGGAGTGACTGCACCTGACTTCTACGCCGGGCGTCATGGGTTCGATCGCCACCCAGGGCAAACACTTATATTCAGTCGCCTCATCTCATTAAAAAATCATCGCCTCATCTGTAATGCATGAGGTTATTGGTTTACACTGCATATTGATTGATGCTATACCCTGCTGAATTTATTATGATGATTAGGATCGATAAGAGCCCGTCCACACCTCGACGAGGTCAAGTCGAGTGGTCTCGTTCGTTGTCATTGGTTATAATAACAGATATGTAAGTACTCTTAATGCGCTACAATACCAAACAAACAATAACGTTCCCACTGCTAAGGCACGGGACTCTTCCCATTTCTCGAGAAGGTTAGGCCATACTTCACATACGGGGGCCAAGTCCGGATCGATGGAGGTTGTGAAAGGTGTGGGCCAGACAATTTGTCTTATGGACAAAATGCTACACCAATTATTTTTTTACTTACATATATTATAGAAACCTCATTAATCTTAATCTGTCTATTGTGTACACATAACATAAGATTTACGTACATGGGGTTTAATATATGTACAAATATTTACAATATTCTTAAAGTGATTAATAATAATAATAAAATAATAATGTCTCGGACAAATCACACACGGTCATCTGGCCCCAAACTAGGATTCCCTGTATCTTGGGAACCAGAGACTGATATACATGCACATATACTTTTTAAATACATACATATATAGATATTGTACAGTTCACAGATGCACAAACTACAATAAATAAAACACAGGTTTGCTTGGACAACCGCACCCGGTGACAGCTCGATGGCAAGTGTCAACCGTAGTAACGTTCATATAATTTCCAGTATGCTACATCTACCTTTTACAAAAAACATTTTATATTAAATTGGTTTATTTAAATATTGTGTTTATATAAAAGGTTTATTTAAATATTTTTATCATTAAAAGTTAAGTAGGTACCTACTTGTTTACTTCATTTAAAAATTATATTATTTAAGATCTTGTGACAGCGAGTTATTCAATTGATTGTTACATTCAAAAATATATTTCATTTCAATATTTACTTGTAACATCGAGTTATTCAATTAATTGTTTGTTATATTTAAAAATATATTTCATTTCAATATTTACTTATAATACTGAGTTATTCAATTAATTGCTATAAGTATTTTTAAAACGATATATTTCATTTTAACATTTACTCCGGTACTCATTATTTTCTTCTTGTTTTTTTTTTAATTCCATGATTCTTTTATGCTACCTAATACAAAGTTCCTACCACTTGGAACTTGTATACCCAGATGTTTCGGAAAGTGTTAGCGAGGTGAGAAGAGACATCGGGCCTGAAAGAAACTCACCTCAACACATGTTTTTAAAATACATCTATGCATTTAAATTATTATTTTTTCTCGTAAGATAACTAAGTATCTGTTTTTATGGCTGCACAAGTTACAAGTTATTTGTGGTTATTAAAGTTCTGGCAATAACTATTTGGTATTAACTTTTACTATATTTATTATAATACCAATATTTTAGCACAAATACAATACATTTTGAAGTTATATTTTTATAAGTTGGTCAAAAATAAGTACCTAACACATAATATATTATATGTTAAACAATTTTAAACCATTCTTTTATAAGTAGTGACATAAAATATCTAAATGAATTTAGTCAGTCCACTATTATACACATACATAGTAAAGTTTTTTATTGACATTCCTTACAGTCAAATTATACTTAGTAAATATTATATACCGGTTTTATAAACAAACAATGTAAGTAATATACAAATGAATTTCATCAATCCACTATAATAAAAATATTAAATAGTTTTCTTTTATTGAAATTACTTACATTCAATTAATATTTCTCATTATTCTTAGAAAATATATACAGACGTAAACTGCAAACTTATTGCTGGTACTTATACCAGCCTTTACAATTTTAATAAAACTAAATCAGATTATATGTATATACGTATCTAGTACAGAATTAATTATTTGTATGTACACTTAATATAATATTCGTTCAAAGTCACACTCATTATGATTCATCTCGATTTTGAGCAATAACGCTTCTTGAAATTCAAATTGCCAGAATTTGGATTACGTTAATTTGAGTAGGCGTGTTTTACTTTCTTTCACTTATACAAACATCTCATGTTCCTAGTGAAATTTCCCTTTTCTTCGATTGATTCTTCTCAAATGTAACAGTTTGTCCGCAACCTCCTACTGCACCACAGCCGTTATTCCTTTTCTTTCTATTTAGCGTCTCCATTCTGAGTTTCTGGATCATTTTGTAATCACACGCTTCAGTGAAATATCTAACAGGAAATATTCATTGGTCAAGTTACTTTATCTTTCAAATTCTTCAGATCCTCAGTTATAAGTTTTCTTAATTAGAAGAGTGTTTTATTCATTTACTTGATTACTTCTATGTATATTACTATTAGATTATGTACATTTTGCCAGACGATACATTTTAGTCCATTTATATATTTACTCACAATCAGTAGCAATCCTGTTATTTATCGTGAATACCATAAATACATTTATACATTGTTTTGTTACCTTTTTCCGATAACTTATTGTCGGTGAGTTGTACTTATTCAAAATTAAATATGTAAAACAACATTTTACTTATTTGATAGAATTTGCTCCATGCAATTAGCTTGCTCTAACGAATTTAACTATAGCTTAAACTTTTATGAGTCACAAATCCTCTTTTAAAGTGACTTAATTCAACCTACTCCCGAGGCTTATAACAACTCTTTATTATTTTGGCATATTGCTCTGGCATTATTCTATTATAAATTATTTACAATATAAATATTCATGCCTTTGCCATTGTTTATCACAGTTCTTCAATTACAGTTCGAAATCACAATAACATTGCAATCTACAATTATCTCAATTCCTTCTAGGTACTAGGTACGCTAAACAATAATTCTAACTCTTCATACTTTTATATCCTGGGGGCCACGAGCCATATCAATAGTGAACGAGTTGACCATTTCCAAATAGTTAGCAATAGAATATTAAGCAACTTCTTATATCAGATAATTTAGATTTTACCCAAAAACTTAGATATCATTTAGAAATCTACCTCTTTATAGGCTATTTGGCTAAATGGGATCAGTGTGTCATATTTGCTTTCCTTTGAAGGAAAAACCATAATTGTAGGTGCTATTCAATCTTCTGACCAAATAATTGTAGATACTATTCAGTCTTCTGACCAAATAATTGTAGATGCTATTCAGTCTTCTGACCAAATAATTGTAGATACTATTCAGTCTTCTGACCAAATAATTGTAGATGCTATTCAGTCTTCTGACCAAATAATTGTAGATGCTATTATAATAATATCCGGGACAAATCACACACGGTCATCTGGCCCCAAACTAGGATTCCCTGTATCTTGGGAACCAGAGACTGATATACATACACATATACTTTTAAATACATACATATATAGATATAATACACCCAGACTCAGAGCAAACGATTCTGCTCATCACAGAAAAGTTTGCCCTGTGTGGGGATCGAACCCACGACTCTCGGATCAGAGGTCAGGATCGCTAACCACTTAGCCACCGAGTCAGTCAAAACTTTTATTTTATTATTTACAGTTTACTATATAAAAATAATAAATACAAGCATGTTATAAACTTTTTCCTGTAAATAAGACAAATATTCTGTCGGGCTTATGAATGCGGTGCACGATACCCGTTTTCATTTAACATTTGAATGGACTCGTCCATACTTTAAAAGTCCGTGACAAGAAATTTTGTATTCTGTAAATTTTACAACAAATCATTAAAAATCACTGTAACAGTGTTCTTATTTAGGTTATTTCCTACGTTTATGTACCAAATTACATGAGTTCACATTACTCAACCATTTAGTAACAGTATGGAGATATTTTAGTTGTATTTTTTCAATCATTTTCTTGTCTTGATTTTTTTCAAGTATATATCTCGATATTACCTCTGTTGTGTTTATTTAGTTTGTACTTGCGTCAGAATTGGTTAATCCTGGCTGGGTCGCCACTTGTACAGTTCACAGATGCACAAACTACAATAAATAAAACACAGGTTTGCTTGGACAACCGCACCCGGTGACAGCTCGATGGCAAGTGTCAACCGTAGTAACGTTCATATAATTTCCAGTATGCTACAGATATAATACAGAAAAGTTTGCCCTGTGTGGGGATCGAACCCACGACTCTTGGATCTCACAAGCCACTTAGCCACCGAGTCAGTCAAAACAAAAAAAAACATACTAAAGTTATAATATGTTTTACTCACATCAGGAGGTCGCGGGTTCGATTCCCGGCGGGGTCCAACTTTGTAGGACTCGGTTTGGTTGGTGGTAGGGCATTTTCTGAGCCCGCCTGGCTAACTACCACCATCTTATCAAAGTTTTGCCGCCAAAAATCAATGTTGACAGCATTGATGTGTTCCGGCATAAAGATAAGATAGCCAGTTCCCAATTGCGTTGGGGAATCTTGGTAAGCTCGCCTTCATCTTCGGCATCATCGTCACTTACCATCAGGTGAGATGATGCCAAGGGCTTACCAATAGGGTTTTTCACCATTTTTTGAAAAGTATCTCAAATTGATCATTATGTGGGAAAAAGTAAAAAATATTTTTTTAAATTTTTTTTGAAACCTATAAGTACCCCAAAAGTACATTTTAAATTACCATTGCCAATAAGCGCGCGAAAACGATAGCCGCCATGATGCTTAGGTCGTGACGTCATTTCAGGAGTAAACAAAACAGCTCTGTACTAAAATTTAGACACATATCGCGAACAAAATGTCATTGATTACCAATTTGAATACCAATACTAATTGGCAATGGTAATTTAAAATGTATTTTTGGGGTACTTATAGGTTTCAAAAAAAAATTAAAAAAATATTTTTTACTTTTTCCCACCTAATGATCAATTTGAGATACTTTTCAAAAAATGGTGAAAAACCCTATTTTGACACATATCGCGAACATAATGTAATTGTTTACCACTATTGTGACGTCACCTGACAACCAGCATGGCGGCTGTCGTTTCAGACATTTGAATAACAGATTAAAAAACTTGATTTTTGTAAATCCAAAATAAAATGTTTTTTCCTATTTTATTGTATAGAAATCATATTAAATCGATTAAGTATTACAAATACCACAGTAAATAAGCAGTTTTCGATTTTTTCTTGTATAGAGTAAAATACCCTATTGTAAATAAAAAAAATATACATATAATACACACAGACACAAAAAACCTGCTTATCAGTTATCACATAAATTCTTGCGCTGGGTAGGAGTGGCAATCGAACCACGACTAATCAGTGAGCGACCGAGTTATTCCAGTCGTAATGAATACCTCGCGTAAGATTCACTTACACGTGATTGATACGACGGCCATGGTATGCCGAAGGATAAACTCATGGGATCGCACGGTGAGGCGGCTCATGGTTTTCCCCGTCATCTGTATGCAACGTGGTTATTGTTTTGATTGACAATACGTCATGTCGGTGCGTTATGGTTGGTACGCTTAGCGATTCGGTTATCGAATACCATGAAGACTGAATAGAATATTTTACTTTTGTTTAAAAAAAAACAAAGCTTTCTTGTATATTATCTTATCACCTATTAAGATGAAACGTTAAATAATTGATAAAAATTAAACTTAAATCGTTTATTATGAGAAAAGAACACACGGAGCTAAGGGCTTAGTGATTCTGTTGCTGTTTAAATAATAATAATTTAACCGTCCTATCAACAAGCTATAGACGGCGGTTGCCTAGTGTTGCACTTAGCAATTTAGCATTACCCGCGGTCACGTGTTAGATTTACACCTAAGGCTGCGGCCTGGACGCAAGCGACGGCGACAGCGACAGCGACAGCGACGGCGACAGCGACACGAGCGACTTGATCATTTCCATACATTTGTATGGAGCTGTTTTGGACGACAGCGACACGCGCGGCGACACACGAGCGACGAGCGACATTTCAAGGACGTCGCGCGTTTAGGGACGTTCTTCTTTAATCGATAAACCAGTTTAAACTATCGATAGTTTGAGAAGAAAAAATAGTTTCAGATAATAAAATGGTAAAGTTTGATACTAGCTGTGGTGCCCGGCTTCGCTCAGGGAGTTGATATCCCCCCGCACCCTGCGCTAACCCCCCTCACCTCACCCCCGACTCACCCTCCCCCGCACCCCGCACCTCACCCTTCCACACCCCGCGGCTCACCCTCCCTCGCACCCTGCTCCTCCCCCTCCCGCACCCCGAGCCTCCCCTCACCCCTCTCGTCTCCCCCCGCACTCCGCGCCTCCCCCCGCACTCCGGGCCTCCCCCCGCACCCCTCTCCTCACCGTCCCCCGCACCCCGCTCCTCTCCCCCGCAACCCACGCCTCAACCCCCCACCCCCACCGCTCCTCCCCCCCCCCGCACCCCGCTCCCCTCACCCCCACACCCCGCTCCTCTCCCCTGCAACCCGTGTCTCAACCCCGCACCCCGCTGCCCCCCGGAACCCCCCCCCCCCGCCTTTTTGTTTTCGCTAAATCTACGTCTTCTTTAGCAAGTTAGTAGTAATATTAAAAAAAACAGAAATATTTGCCTTGGGTGGGGGTCGAACCCACGACTCTCGGATCAATAGTCAGGAGCGCAAACCTCTGAGTCAGTGTTAAGTGTTATTATATTAGTAAGAATAATTATGAAAATATCGAAATATCGACATCGCGACAGACAGACATCGACAGAGTCACGTCACTACATCGCCGCAAACCCAGTGACCTTGTCGCTTGCGTCGTGAACAGTTGTCGCTGTCGCTGTCGCTGTCGCTGTCGTTGTCGTTGTCGCCGTCGCTTGCGTCCAGGCCGCAGCCTTAGGCAGCGACAGCGACAGCGACGGCAACAGCGACACGAGCGACTTGATCATTTCCATACATTTGTATGGAGCTGTTTTGGACGACAGCGACACGCGCGGCGACACACGAGCGACGAGCGACATTTCAAGGACGTCGCGCGTTTAGGGACGTTCTCCTTTGATCGATAAACCAGTTTAAACTATCGATAGTTTGAGAAGAAAAAATAGATTCAGATAATAAAATGATAAAGTTTGATAGTAGCTGGAGTGCCCGGCATCGCTCAAGGAGTTGATATCCCCCCGCACCCTGCGCCTCACCCCCCTCACCCCACACCTCACCCCCTGACTCACCCTCCCTCGCACTCTGCTCCTTCCCCTCCCGCACCCCGAGTCTCCCCTCACCCCTCTCCTCTCCCCCCGCAACTCGCGCCTCACCTTCGCACCACACTCCTCCCCCCGCACCCCGCGCCTCCCACACCCCACTCCTCACCGTCCCCCGCACCCCGCTCCTCTCCCCCGCAACCTGCGCCTCAACCCCGCACCCTCCACCGATCCTTCCCCCCGCACCCCCCGCTCCCCTCCCCCCCGCACCGCGCTCCTCTATCCGGAACCCGTGCCTCAACCCCGCAACCCACTCCCCCCCGCACCCCGTTCCTCTCCCCCAGCACCCCGCTGTTCCGGGACTGCTGCAGAGTGCTCTCAAATACTCTCGAATGTTCTGGACTGTTCTATTCTAGAAAATTCTTAAGGGTGAAATTTCAACCCTTATATCTTCAAAAGCACGCCCTTTAGGCAAAAACGGAAACCTTCTTCATGAATGGGGGACAGAAGGCTACCGCACCATATCATTCCCTTGATCGTATCTGGATTCGTTTCAGATTTTTATCGGCACAAACATTTGTACACTTTGTTTTATAATATTGATTATGTAGAATATAATCTATTTCCACAGTCATCCTTTTGTAATATAAACTTTCGGATTTCGACTTTGATCTTCATAATTCTTCAGTAGTTGCCGAAATCACCTTTTTATTTTGTCTAAATCTACGTCTTCTTTAGCAAGTTAGTAGTAATATTAAAAAAACAGAAATATTTGCCCTGGGTGGGGATCGAACCCACGACTCTCGGATCAATAGTCAGGAGCGCAAACCTCTGAGTCAGTGTTAAGTGTTATTATATTAGTAAGAATAATTATGAAAATATCGACATCGCGACAGACAGACATCGACAGAGTCACGTCACTACGAGTACATCGCCGCAAACCCAGTGACCTTGTCGCTTGCGTCGTGAACAGTTGTCGCTGTCGCTGTCGCTGTCGCCGTCGCTTGCGTCAAGGCCGCAGCCTAAGGACGTGTTTATAATGGTCTCATAAATTTTTGTTCATAGCTTATTAAAAATAGGCGAGAGTCACAAAAAGGCTTCGAACAAAAGTCCGTCGCAAAAAAAAACAATTGGGTAGGCCAGAATTACAGATGGTGCTTCAAAAATCCTGCTATAAAATGCATAAATACCGCCACTTTCTTTTTTTTATCATTCATTGTTCGAACTTGAACATTGTTTGAAATAAATAAAAAAAACATTAATTAACGATTTTTCTACCTATTCCTACTATTACAACAACTGAAAAAAAGAACACCATTCATTATCGATAGCATTTATCGACTGCAAAAATGTTCATCCCTGCGCTTACACAATAAGCCCGTACCGTTCTCCTAAGTTCGAAAGAGAGCGTAATATCGCTGTTTCGTACTCATTCGCTGATTTATGACTCAGTCTGCAGCGAGCGAGTCAAAAATACAGGTATAGTAATGTATTTACTCCGGTTTTATACGATACTATCACACAGACAAATAACACGCAAAACTATTCCACTGCAGCTCGCGTTGAACTCTTTTGCTAGAATAAGCAATTTCCTTGCAAAAGACATCAACGAGAGTCACAAATTGTTGGTTTTACCAAATGAAACAAGGAAAACATGATTTCACTATATTATGTATTTTCTTTTATTATGTTGGTATCGGTAAGTATATTATTATTAAGTATATAATCTAGTTAAATAGCAGAGTGTAAATATACATAAAGAAATATTAAAATGGAGGCAAATAATTACAAACTTACAAAACATGAGTCTGATCGTATCGTAGTCGAAGTATCTTTTACCTTAGGTACTGCTCCAGAAAGTGATCTTTTTTTTAAATTATGTGTGTTTGTCTGATTGAACCCTTAGCCTTAACGGTTAGATGGATTTTGGAATGTAATATGTCGTAAAATTCGAAGAATCATTAAATCACCTTAAATTTTGGATAGTGTTAAAACATTAAAAGATAAAGAATTTCATACCCTATTTAACAGTTATTGCAAGCCTATATAGTAATATGACTATCTATCTAAACTAATAACAATTTTAACTAAGTATATAAATACAGATACATTTAGTAATTACTTAAAATATGTTAAGAAGTTTTTAAATATCTTTACATCTAGTTTTTAAAGCTACCCGTGATTCAAAATAACTATTCACATGTAATTTCATCAACAGCAGTATCTAGTTACAATATGCGGCTACAGCACTAGTTTAGCGGCTAGCTTTGTCATGTTTGATAATAACTTAAGACATTCAAGCTTGAAAAATAAACCACAGGCTCACTGCTGGGGCAAGTGTCTCTTTCCATAGCTCGGGAAGGTTAGGCCATACTCCACACACTGGACCTAAGTCCGGATTGGTGGAGATTGCGGGGCTAGTGGCCTACCTCAGTGTCAGAAGTTTTAAACAGCCTAGTCTTTAACTTGCTTAAACGTAATTCAAATCAACTGAGATCAATTTGATAATTCAATTACCTTGTAACATAGAAAAGGTTGTGAGCTATAATAGTTTTTTACACTACAATATAAAATTACCTCGATACGTACTGTTTTCTCTGACCTGATCCTCTCTCCTAATTAAATGCTTCAAGTTACTTTTTTATGAAAGAAAAGTAGTGCGTTTGACAGAAATTTTCACTAAAGTCACAAATCTTCAGATGAGCGACATGAATTTCACTCACAACTTTTAAAAACCCTGTTTTTACCTCCAGTTTATACATCATTATGTATATTTTATGTATAAAATTTTGAAAAAATAATACAACGAAGTTTTTCATTTCTTCAAAACATATATGTATACTTATATCTCGAAAAAAATATTGTTGTCTCTATTTGTGTTTTAAAAGCTGTATAGGCTATGGAACCCTTATATCAGGTTAGTTCACATTTTAAAAAAATATGCTGCTGCCCAGTTGGCATTGTCATCTTACCTTCCCTCATGCAGCCATTAAAATTCATAAGGAGTACAACAGCACTGAAATGTATGCAATCATTTAAAAAAAGGAAAAAGGGGGTGTTTAATTATTGCCTATTTTCCATAAAACACATAAAATTTTGGGGTAAAAAGTTTAAAATGTTGTCAATTATTTTAATATTTATTATTTATTGTAAAGTCTTGAATATCATGCGATCCAGTATCAGATATCCAATATTAATTCACTCACATCACTGTCCTTATATTTATCATAGTTTCCCGACCCCGAGATAAGAGTCTGATTCGTCGGAGTCGGCTGGGGTGCGGCAGGTTCACGTGAATGGAATGGATTGTTTTCATCACTATCACCTTTGTTCATTCTCTAAAATTGTAAAGATATTGTTCGTTTATGCACTCTGTGGAAGAGGAACAGACCGGTCGTTAGCACGCTTTTATCACTATATCACGACGATTCCTCATATTATTTTATTTTATAGGTTTACCTCATGATCGATATACCTAAGCAGGAGTCACTAAGGACGCGGCGGCGTGGGTGGCGCGAGCTTTTTATCACTTTATCACCGTTAACTGCTTTAAATAGTTCTCTCATAAAGTCCTAGAATTCAATTTATGCCACCTCGAGGTCCGAGTCTGAGTCCTCGGAGTAGGGTCGCGGCGGCGGCGAGGGCGGCGACCGCGGGGAGCGCGGCGCGCGCGCGGGCGGTGGCGGCGGCGTGCGCGCGCGCAGCCCCAGCGCCGGCCGGCACGCGCGCTCCTCCTGCAACTTGCGCAGGCGCTCCTGCTCCTCGCGCTTCTGCTTGCGCCACTTCGCGCGCCGGTTCTTGAACCATACCTGCCAACAAAGGGAGACTTGAGGTCGCTTGCTAAAAGAGTATTACCTACAGTAAGTAACTACATTATAAGTGCGTCAGAACTCTCCGGTTGCACCCTCCTAATCATCGTCACTTATCATCATCATCACTATTGATCTCACCTATGCAATGTGAGATGATTTTAAGAAGTGGACGCCGATCGCCTAAACGAATTAAAAGAAGTTTATGTGCCTTATCGTCAAATTTTTGTGATAAAAATTAGATATTTAACTAATTTCCAATTAAACCTATAGGTAGGTAAACAACTTTGCTAAGGAAACTACCTATGTATCTTCAGTGGATGTAAATAAAGTAGTACGTAGTACAATTACAATAATAACCTCCTCGGTCCTCGCGTCCCCTATAGGGGACATTTTCCGTAGGGCTTTATTTAAAATATATATTTTACTTATATAAAAACCCCTTAGTCCGTCGAAGTAATTTTTTTTTAGTGTTACAAACGAAATCATGCTTCAGGACATGAGGAGGATAACTAAATTTAATCCCATATTCGCTATGCAGATAATCAAGGCGTGATCATAAAAGACATAATAATTTTGAACAGATAACTAAACAGGTAAAAATATCTTTCGTCACAGTTACATTCAACACGATTTAAAATTTATTTAAAAGCGATATTCAATAATGTCTACATTCGAACATTTCTCAAAAAAAAATTGTTACATGTAACATGCATGTAACACAAGTGCGAAATTTTACATGAATAGAATTTTTAAATATTGACGTCTAAATTTAAATTTACAAGCCGGTACCTTTGTATAGATATCGAGATCGATACAACACATTTGAAAGCTGCTATTATTTGCGGACAATTGGTGCGGCCCAATTCGGCTACAATGGTGCAGCTACTGAACCGGCAGCCGCGGCCATTCGCGGCAGATTGCAGGGTCTGTTTGTGCTGCATCAATGCGAGCGAGTCCCTTGCGCCGGAGTCGGTGTGTCTGTACTGTCTGTGGGTCTGCGGGCGCTTCCACTCGAGTGGGCGCAGGCCGCGGGTGGTCCCGCATTGTGGCACCTCCACCGTCACAACACCAGCCTCCTTTCTGATTCCAACTTCATTCAACTTGTTCAGTGTACTACAAATTGCCATTCGATCAAGAGTAAAGACGATACAGATAACTTACCTGTGCAAACTTTATACAGCTTTTTTTATCCCTTCGGAAAACTTCACAACGGCTTCACTTATGGAAATGAACAAATTTTCCCAAGGAATGTATGGTGTAAACGCAACAAAGTTTGACGTCTCTTACTGATTCTATTGGTCAACATTAAGTAAGAAGACCAAATTTTTTTTACCAATTAACCATGGGAAAATTGTTCAGTTTCATAAGTATGGTTTTCTGGTGTGTAAAAAATTGAATTAAAAGACAATCCCCGTTTGTGCAGAGTCATGTTCGTACTTATATTATTATTACTAACTTATGTATATTATTATTTAATATTACGTATGTGCTTATGAAAAAACTTTAAAAATCATTAAATCTATTTAAAGTTTATTAGTTCAAACTTTGTTTATCAATATAATAACCGTAATAATAGTTGTTGTACGTATACTTTTCACAGAGTCGTATTTCGTTTCTCTTCTCCATCTACAATACTCAGTATACTAAAAGTCGGCGTATCACTGTTGGCTTTAAAATTAATTCGTTAACGATACCGCTTTTGTTGGAGTTAATTGCATTACAAGAGTCAGTAGGTAACCCGACAAAAGCCCCATTAACTTCGCAGAACGAGAGACGGGGTACGGGTATCGCCACATCGCACTCGACTCGTCCGCCGCCCATTGGCGCCCACTCGAGCGGCGAATATGGCCGCTGCTGCCACCGCCAGACTACGGGGCTCCTTCGCACCGATCTCTTTTGTCAACGCCGCCCACAATAAGATTAGCCCGACGTTCTTTTGTGTCCCGCTGATTGTGTTTGGTTTAACTCGTTTGCTGTTTTCGTTGCTGCCTGATAAGTTCATTCTCAATTCTAATAAAACCCTCCGTCGGGCCGCCACTTATCCCGCCGTTGTATGGAACAACTGCGATTCGATATCCTCGCTCATTCATAGAATTAACTCGGAATAAATTTGGGAAAGTGAAAGAAGAAAGGAATCTGCATAAGAAAGAAAGTAGGAAATTACTTTTTTATAATGTTCTATGAACGTAAAGCAAGTCATAGATTTAATTTGAAGCTATTGTTAGCATACATACACTACGACTGATTAACGCCGATGTGCTCTGCGGATATGATTCCACTATGAACTGTGCTGATGTAGCTTAAACTTTTGATGGAGGCTGGAGTATAAAAGCCGGAGCGGAGTGCGCTCGATATCCCTATTGTTTTAAGGCCGCAGCTCTGGGAATTCCAAAATTCCATTGTAGCGCTGCACCGCAGTATCATGCATACATAACACGAGCCCGCCAAAGACAAACACGGTTTTATTGAAAAGCTAAACCGTATTATAAACTGAAAACTGAATTGTTGAGTCGCGTACAGTGTACATGCAATTGTAGTCATAATGTGGTGAAAAATGTACAAATGTAGCAGTTTAATTTGAAAAACACGTATCATTAAATCCAGATGACTGAAAAATGCTGTAAAAAATTTACGAATCTACGAGTACTCGTCGCTAAACAGTTTTGCTTCAAAAAATTTACTAGAGATAGTTATATACAAAACAATCCTTTCTATAAATTCTAACTGTTACGTTGGTAGGTCTTGCTCGGTTGCAGTAAGAAATTTGATTTAGGCATCATGTTTATCTCCGAGAATTACTTGTTGAAACCTAACCACACAACATAGAAGGGGAGGGAGACGTATTTTTGTTGCACAGCGTTGCTTACAGATGTAATAGGCACGTGGGAAGACGGCAGATGAGCGGGGTGGCGCGCCCCCGGCCACGAGCCACGGTTTGGCGCCTTCCGCCCAGCATCACATCATAGATATAATATACTCGCTCCTCCACTTATTCTCATTATTAGTGTTGAAATTAATATGTAAATATTTAAAACTGAGCTTGTTAATCGAAAAAATACGATATATAGGTTTTTTCTGAAATACCTAAACAAAAACCGTGGGTTCACCTACAAAAATTTTTTTAGATACTTTTTCGGAAGGACCCTATATTTAAAAACGTATAAAAAAGCATACAAATTTGTCGTTTCATCATCGTGGATCAGGTTCAGGTGGTTTACAGAGTTTTGCGTGTGTATAAGCTAGTTTATCACCCATTTTTTTGCCGATTGCCTATTTTCTAAATTATAATCAGACAGAACGACCACAAAATATTGAATGACAAGTATCGTAAACGACTGCGTGAATACAGAGCTTGCGAAGCCATGCGCGCGGCGGCGGCGGCGGCGGCGGCGGCGGCGGCGGCGGCGAACCGGGCCCGAACTTATTGTAATAATGTTGTTAGAACAAACACCGCGCCCTCCGTCTTGTTTGAGATTACAATTACGGTTTTAGCGAAGTGATTTATTAATGGACCGCCTGATCCGCCCTTGATACTTTAATGTCGATTTAATTTGCATTTATCTACAGCTTTATTTTAAATCAAAACAGTTGTTCAAATTAAGTGAAAGAACATTGTAGAGACTCATTAATTTAATGTGGCCATTGGTCATTCAATTGTAATCTTTGTACAACGTTTAAAATAGGTACCTTAGGAATTTTGAACGGCTTTCCCCAAGGACCCCATACTGAATATACTTTTTTGTGTTGTTTCATACTAAATGTTCAGCTGTTTGGTAAACTTTGTATAGTTTATCTATGAAATAGCTCGTTTTAATAATAAATTCCATTTCGTTGGGGAAAGTTGTTTAGTATGATGTGTCGAATCCCCGTTTAGGTTGTCGGTAACGGATTTTTAATACAATACTATAATACATACATATCACAAGATTTTGATCGATTCGGTTGGTTACTCTGTTACTGACTACAGCATTACTACGCTACCGCTACGGCGCCACAACCGCGCCGCGTAAGCTTGCCCACGTAGCACTATTTTAAAGGTTTGCAGTACATAGTTTAATTTGATCATGAAAATGCGCTTTTGCTTTTATAGGATTGAAGTATAACAGTTGATGATAGGAATAAAATATTTTCATCATAATGTTTGAAGTAAGCTGTGTAAGTAAGTTCTTGTTTTAATAGAATCACTCTTGACGGTGCCGCGACATCGGATGTAACCATAGCAGCGAATAATTACTATGCGACACTGCAGCTCTTTATTTTTATAAATCTTCCCTGAGTCCCGTAAAAGCCCTTACACCTGTCGGGTTTCATCTCCCCATTAGTTGGAAAATGCATTAGTCAATATTAAAGACGCCATCCGCGAGTATAATTCCACAAAGGGCACTTCAAATCACACCCATCTCTTTTCGGTGAATGTCAAAACATCAGTCCCCCGCGGCCGGAGCTCGGAGGCTGCGGCGCGGCCCCTCGCGACTGTCACTTTGTATCAATTACCGCACGCAAACATCCGTGCCCGCCACCTCATATTGCCATAAAGTCCTATCTGCGTACAATGCATCATTCAAATCGAAATTCAATTGTCAAAAGATTGCTTTAACTGAACCCACATTTCGTTCCAAATCGAAAATGTACTTTGTCGTGGCGATTTTCATTTAATATAACCCGTAAAGCTACAACGATAAGCGCCAAATTCGTTGAGCCAGGGGGAAGGGGGTCCCCAAGGGTCGTTTTGCAAACAACGCTCACCCCTAAACGTTATACTTTGAAAACAATAATTTGTATTGCGTATCGAACGCGTCCATAAATAATAAAGTGATACTCGAGGTCGTGCCGCGGCCGGGCGCCCCGGGATCGCCGCCGCGCCGCCGCCGCCGCCGCCCGTCGCGGCCCATTTCATTGAAATAATATCATTTACGCTATAAAAATACACTAAGCCAAACAAAAAGCTCAGTGAGTGGAATCCTCATCGTCCATTAAGGAAACTAATCTGCAAAAAAATATAAAGGGCGATGTGGACGTAGGCGTCTGTTGGGTGTCTGTTTTGGGACAAAGTCGATTATCCTAGAAGTCGGTTGTTTTTAACGTATTCAGCGTGAAGACGCCTGAACCGATTTCGAAAATTATTTTTTTGTTTGAAAGGGTATACTTCACAGGTGGCCCCATATAAATTTTATCGAAATCGATTCAGCGGTTTTTGAGAAAATCAACAAAAACATAGCAAAATTGGAGTTGTTGCGATTGAAGTCGGTTGTTTTTAACGTATTCAGCGTGGTCAATTATTATGGTTCCGTACCTCAAAAGGAAAAAAGGAACCCTTATAGGATCACTTCGTTGTCCGTCCGTCTGTCTGTCTGTCTGTCAAGACCCTTTTTCTCAGGAACGCGTATACGTATCAAGTTGAAATTTATATCAAATACTCAGGCCTGCAATCCCTTGAAGCTGTGAAATAATCAAACTCCTAAGCCAACGCAATCAAGAGATACCTACGGCCGTTTATGCCACATATTTGGACACTCGCATGGTAATCAAAACCTATAGGGTACTTCCCGTATACCTAGAATCATGAAATTTGGCAGGAAGCAATGTATTATAGCACAAGTAAAGGGAGAAGTCCGAAAACCAAAATTGTTTAGTTACATCACATTTTTTTTTCCTATTGTATGGTGCCTATTACAAATGGGTGACAACTAATTAAAAAACTAGTGAACTCGACCTAACGGAAAGCCTAATCTATACAGCATAAATAATTATCTCGAGTAACTATAAAAAATAATCAAATATAACTGTTATATTTTAGCATATTTTACATAAAACACTCATCAAAATGTTGTTGATGCGTAAAGAAATGTTGTCAATTCTGTGACCAGTTTTCTGCTATCTTTTTTTTGTGTATAGTGTCAAAATGAGCTCGTACAGTTTTATGCTTTTTGTCTTCAAAAAGCATAATTTATATAAAACAAGGTATATTGACTGATGTAATAATGATTTTTGTAAATCTTCAATAAAAAGGCAATTTCCAACTAGTCTACGTTTAAGTCTCTTTAAAAAGCATTGATGTTGCATTCAGGTATTAACGTATCGTACCTATTATGATAGGTATACTGATGGTTTGGTGGTAATCAGATATTACCATAATCTTCATAATAATATTACAATTATTACATATTTATGTTGTGCTGTATGTATTCAAGTAAAGAAATAGTTTATTTGTATGTAACTAGTATATATCAGATACCTAACGGTAGTTAGGTTCAACAATGCACCACTAGAAATACAAATATACATCCATAGCCATGACAGCAGGAATCAGTACTGAAAAACTCGTTATCCACGTTTCGTTTGGCAGTCAAAGAGGAATAACAGCCGTAAAATGAGACAAAACGGGCATATCTCTTTGATCACCTCACGGAGCCCGGCGCGAGCGCCCGGCGCTCGGCTCATAAAAGCGTTATTGCTCCAAAAGCGGAAGCTAAAGACAAAATGGCGCTCCGCTTTATTACTTACTAACACATTGTGAGCGTATCTGTTTTATTATAGGTACCTATTACGAGATAAGTCCCGGCGGGAGGGGTGTGCAGAATGACAAGGAAGCGACGCGGCGCTGGGCGGAGCGACACGCCCCTTTTTCTTGTTCGCAATCGCAGCATCGCAGCTCTGCTGAATGCTGTACTTTGTCATCTCAGCTTTCATGAAAGCACGTTTTTCAGATAGAGACATATATAAAGTACACCCATCTATTATAATAAACATTATACTCGTCCTTCGCTAACATTCTTATGTCGTGCTATAAAGATATTTAAAAAAACCGGCCAAATGCGAGTCGGACTCGCGCACCGAGGGTTCCGTAGAAATTCATAATCACACATGTCTTGAACTCTATATTTTTTATATTTGAGTTGATTGAATGAAAGGTAATTTGCGGTTTACGATTTATGACGTATTAAAAACACTACTTCCTACATCTCGTTCAAACCAATTTCGGTGGAAGTTTGCATGGTAATGTTCATCATATATTTTTTCTAGTTTTATCAATCTTTTATTTTAGAAGTTACAGGGGGCGGACTCACATTTTACCACTGTAGAAGTGTCTCTCGCGCAAACTATTCGGTTTAGAAAAAAATGATATTAGAAACCTCAATATCATTTTTGAAGACCTATCCATAGATACCCCACACGTATAGGTTTGATGAAAAAAAAAATTTTGAGTTTCAGTTCTAAGTATGAGGAACCCCCCAAATTTATTGTTTTTTTTTTCTATTTTTGTGTGAAAATCTTAATGCGCTTCACAGAATACATCTACTTACCAAGTTTCAACAGTATAGTTCTTACAGTTTCGAAAAAAAGTGGCTGTGACATACGGACGGACAGACAGACAGATAGACAGACATGAGAAATCCATAAGGGTTCCGTTTTTGCCATTTGGCTACGGAACCCTAAGAAGAATTACGAAATTTATTAAGAAAGTAATTTAATAACCATAACGACTATAATCAATATTTGCACAAGCAACTTGAACTACTAATAATAGCTTTAATTTTATTATCTTTATTAATTTATGCATAGAACCTAAAGAGCCTTAGATAACCACAGTTTTAACTTCATACGGCACTGTGCACTTCGCATAGTGTATATGTCGTATGACAACGTCTGCCGGTCCGTCCAATTATCCAGTGCAATCGGGTGAAACCTTAGAGCGAGCGCTTTAGTTTGGAACAAAAGCCGACCAACTACGTTTATTGGGATTCCACAAACTAAACGAATAGATTTGGTGCTGCATCACGTCTGACTGCATGAACGATTTGAATTATCGGGATGTGTCTGCAAATGTAGGTATTAGTTATACTTATGTTACTGCTGCCTACTCGTAAAACAAGGATGGGAAATAAATAGATTTATCAATCAGATATTAACGCTCAACTACTTAGAAGATATTGTTAAATACAATCTAACCCCAGCTCATCTATATTAGACAGCAACCGAGCGAGTATATTATCATTCAATTATGAATGAAAACAAAGCGAAGAATTGAATAAAATGTACTTAAGCCAGGTTTTAATCAGACAGCGGGCGCGCTGACAATGCAAGATCAACATTGACATGGAAACGTCGCGCCTTGGGCGAATCTGCGCGGGTTGTTCCCATCTACACCCCACAGCGGCAGCGGCGGCAGGTAACACAATACTGGGAGTGACAGAAAAGTAATGCAATATTTTAAGGTGGTCTTCTATTCGTGTAACTAAACGACCTCCTCCTTTTTCTTCAACTATGGCTGAAACTTTCTATACAAAGTTCCATAAAAAAACATATTTTTCCGCGATTTCAGCAAAGTAGTAAGGCGAATTATTCAGTTTTATTATTAAGCCCACACACCGTAAAGTGCATTTGTACCTAAGTTATTTTTACAGGTAGGGAGTATCCCTTACATAGGTTAGTACTGTGGCTCCTGCCACCTAACTGGGGGTTTTCTTAATAAAAAAAAACTATGATTTTATGCACTCGCGTATATTTTGATATTAAAACTTTACATTATTAAGATATTATCTATACTATCCCCGAACGAATAAATAAACAAACATATGTCATTCGAACTCCAGAACAGAAACATTTAAATTGTTGTTATTTTCAATAGAAAAGCTAAAATTTCGAGGAGGCCGCAATGCTTAGATGGTGAGATATACCATCTCTACATCCACCCACCGCTTAATTGGGGAATACTCCGAGAAGCGAAGTTTTTCTCAATGACCTACCTAACTTACAACCAAACTCCTACCTACTAACCTAACTCAGTATCCTACCTGTGGTGGAAATCGATGTGAGGTCAGACTTTACTAATATATTTAACTATCTAGTAATAGCTACAAAAATTGCGATGCTTTGAATCTTCAAACATTATTAACTTGTTATTTGATAAATATTCGATCTGTTATACGGAATCCGACAAATCACGTTTTAAAAAAAACGATTGTTTGAAATTAAAAGAAATATAATGTTGAAATAACTTGGTTCACAAAATTATTTAAAAGTAGGTGGATATTTTGGATATAAGATTGACACGAGTGCTCGGAACGGCGGATGGATTCGGACTGACTGGATTGCGGGGCAAGGCTTGAGGGATGATGATGCAGCTACCAGGATCGAGGAACACCTCAGCATCATTCCATACATCCAACAGATATAACACGTCCCCCCTATGAAAATAAACTTCTGATTTAATTAAATGTGAAGTTTATTATTATACTAAATTAGAGGTTGTTTCTAAGACGAGGAGAAACCAAAATTTTGGGTTCTGCATCATCATCTGCTCTTGGATTCATTTCTAGGTTATCTTTAGGATTTGAGTCAACGGAGTTACATCTTACTAATTTTCTTATGGATTTACGGAACTTAACAATTATTAAAACAAAGCCTAACACAATCAGTGCTAAGGTTACATGACTAAAGCTTACATAATAATTTCCATACTTTACAATATGGGGAGGATCAATGACCTTATCCAATTCCGTTATCGATTTACTGGTTATATCTTTATATTTTAAAGAATCAAGGTCAAGTCTGTTCAATTTAATCGGCAAGGTCATCGAGCCTGTTTCGTTAAACCTGAATATATTACAACAAGAGTCGTTAACTATATTAAATTCAGCTTGTACAGACTCCATTTTTATAGTGGACATTGATTTAGGATACAATTGCAAATCTTCATTATATGCTACACAATCTGTAGGTAACTTTAGAATTCCTGTTCCGATTATATTTATTTCATGTAATTTTGAGTTTGTACAATCAATAGATAATTTACTAATTTCCGAATGTACATAGATCCAACTATTATTCTCCAAAGGCTGCCAAATGTGTATATTACCGTGGATAAATCTATGATCACATATGTCAGGTAAGTTTTTTATAACTTTAGTTAGTAGCTCACTCTCACAGCTTGGGCTCGTGCTTACAGATAAGATATTTAATGATGTACATATGTATTGGTAGTTGTATATCAACTTACAGTTAAGGGTATTATCTAAATTACAATACTGGTTCTTATCCCTCGAAATACCAATATATTTATAGGTAGGTATAATAGTTGCATATGATTTTGGACTATTCACGTCATGAGCTGTGGGCAGTGGGATGACATGATACAAGTTAAAGTTCTTAGGCCCTACTAAGGGAATTCGTAATACGAATACAACTTTTTGATTGGCATAATATGTAACAATTTCTGATATATTCAATAGTACCTCTATATTATCCAAATCTAATTGTACAGGCAGCTCTCGTGAGCTAGGTAGGTAGTGATGGTTCTCGGAGAGCTCATGATATAATTGCGTAGGTGTAATGACAGAGGGATGCAAAACATTGTTTTTGCTAAACATAATAGAATTCAAAATATCTTCTATCCTAAAAGATAAACTTAATAAACTACTTTCTAAGATATTAAGGATAAAATTAAATCTAGTTTTGATGATAACGCTGTCTGATAGGTTTTTAACACAAAAGGATAGGTTATTTACGGCTTCATCCAGTATAGCTTCATTAATACTAATTTTATGAAGGGAATTATTTATGGCTTCAATTGCTGTGTTAGTAATGAGGATATTTTGTTTAATTAATGTTGCCAATTTTATTTGGTTGTTTTGAAAATTTTCAATTGCGTGGTTATAGTTCTCGGCATCTTCCTCATTTAGTGTTCCAAATAAGTGTTTGGACACAGTGCCTACAATACCAAACCAAGCTGATCTTTTACTTCGTTTAGTTGTAAGATGGGACAAAGAATCATAGTCATTTTTAAGATCTAGAAAACGAACAGCTATGGGTTGTAACATGTTGTGACAGTATTCGTTATCGACGATAGCACTAGTCTTACAAAGATATCTAGAAGTACCTATTATACTATTTATATTGTCTATATGAGGCTTAATATAGGATACGTCGATAGGCGTGATAACACTGAGATGCCCATTGATAACTTTTAATTTCCCGATTGGATCAAAATAAATTCCAGGACTTTGTGTGAGTGGTTCGATAAACGTTGATTGAAGTTGAGCGTTGACCATCACACTGAAACCGAGAAAGTTATTTACTAATTTAACTCAAAAATATGCCTATGCCTAATGTGCTGGAGTAGCGAGTTTTAATTGGTCATAATGATGGGTGACATGACGTCTGTTTATCAAAAGGGTAAGGGTATTATTTCCATTAACCTTAACTACTTTATAAGGACCCTTCCAGATTGGAGACATAGCCTTTCTCATACGGAGATGATTCTTAAGGTATACATAGTCTCCTGCTTTATACTGACGTGGACGAGAATGGGTATCATAGTATGCTTTAGACCTTTCCTTAGAGAGGCGGATATTCTCCAAGGCTTTTTCGCGAGAGAACTTAAGACGGTGCTGGAGAAGCTTTACATATTCAGGGTAAGTTGCATCTAGGTTAGCTTCGAATATCGAGTTAGGTAAGTATGGTTTATTGCCGAAGAGGAGTTCATATGGTGAGTAGTTTGTTGTACTGTGGATATTAGTGTTATATGCTAGCATGGCAGTATAGACATATCGTGGCCAGTTATCTTGATTTTCATTTATGTATGATTTCAGGTATTCTTTAAGAGTGGAATGACTACGTTCCAGAGCGCCTTGAGTCTGAGGATGGTAGGGAGAAGACCATAGTTGTTTAATTTTCAGGAAGGAGCAAGTCTGCTTAAACAAGTCAGCAGTGAAATTGGTGCCTTGGTCAGTCAGTATAGTTTTAGGGATACCAAATAGAGATATGAAGTGTATAAGGCACTCGCTTGTTTCTTCTGCAGTGGTATTTCGAATTGGATACGCCCATGAATATTTAGTTAGGTCGTCTTGTAAGGTTAAGATATATTTTAGCTTTGCAGTACCAGATTCTGGCAATGGACCGACTATATCCAGGCTTATTCTTTCGAATGGAGCAGTGGATGTGGTGGTTATTTGCATAGGTGCTCGATTTATTTTTCTAAGTGCCTTATTAGTCTGACACTGTTGGCAGGATTTAGTGTAATTTTCTATGTCGCCACGCATACCCTTCCAGTAATACTGCTCAGCGATTCTTTTGTACATTCTAGTAGAGCCCAGATGTCCCGCTATTGGGATATCATGGTTCTCGCGAAGGATGGTTTGTCGTTCACTAGGTGTCGGATAGATGATGTTATTATGATATATGTGAACTTGGATGTTAGTTTTATCAAATATATAGGCAATCATGTTATAGATCTTTGTGAATGCATGTTTATCAAATGGATTTCTAAAATCTGATATGGCTATTTCATTCGTAGATTCAAGTACTACTAACTCATTCCTAATATTTTTTAGACTTTCGAATATGTCGGGATAAGGACAGGTGTCAAAGTAGTGAACCTTTGTAAAAAGGAAATAATATCTGTTGTCTTTTATTTGAATCTTTAAAAATGAATTTAGAGTTCTTTCTTTTTGGAGAAAGTCGTTAGGGCTTGGATGATTGGATATTATTGATTGTACGTAAGGTACAGATTCGTCGAGATCGATAGAAGCTGGTATAACGACATGATTCTGATTACATTTTGATAAATCTTCGTTGTGTTCAATAATCACTGTGTCAAACGATACACTAGGATTATTGCATTTTTTTAGGAAGTTCTGGTAAGAATCATTGAAAATATCATCACGGGATATAGGGTCGATGACTGGATCGACAGTTTCTATATCAACATCTGATGGGGTTTGAGCCGCTGGTGGAGATTGTTGAGGGGTTTGTTGATTTTCGTTGTTAAACGGGCTGGTTATATCAGGAAGTATGTCATTACTTAAAGGAATAGGGATATCAGAGCAAGGGCTGTTAAGTTCTTCCAGAACGTCGGTGACATTAGAAGGAGGGTCTTCAAACTCTGCTAGAGGATTGTCGTCTGGTGATGTTGACTCGGTCAATAGTTGGTCAGTTATTGGACATACTGGATGACGAGATAGAGCGTCAGCTGCGCGATTCAGTTTTCCTTTCTGATACACGATTTCGTATTCATATTCCTCCAACTGCAATCTCCAACGTTGTAATTTGCTACTGGGATCTGTGTGATTGAACAACCATTTGAGTGGGCGATGGTCAGTTACGATCAGAAATCTACGACCATAAAGGTATGGACGGAAAGTTTTGCACCCAAAGAGAATAGCTAGAAGCTCCTTTTCCGTTGTGTTGTAATTACATTCACTTTTGTTTAGTGTTCGTGAAGCGTAAGCGATTGGTTTTTCTTGACCTACGGGGCCTTGGGATAATATGGCGCCAATAGCATAGTTCGAAGCGTCACATGTCAGGGTAAAAGGTTTGGTGAAGTCCGGGTAACTGAGGATAGGTGCTGTTGTGAGTTTGAGTTTTAACTCATCGAAAGCTTTTTGTTGTTGGTGTTCCCATTTAAATGGGATGTCCTTTTTTAAGAGGTTGGTTAGAGGTTTCGCAATCTTAGAAAAATCTGGGATGAATCTACGATAATAGGATACAAGTCCCAGAAAAGATTTTATATCTTTGGGAGATTTAGGAGTTGGGAAGTCTGTCACGGCTCTGACCTTCTCGGGATTGGGTTTCACACCTTCTTCTGTGATAAGATGGCCCAGATAAGCGACTTCACGACGAAGAAATTCGCACTTATCTGGTTGCAACTTTAAGTGAAACTGACGTAGTCTTTCGAATATGGATGTTAGATTTTCCACATGGGAGTTAAGATCATGAGAATAGATGACGATATCGTCTAAATATACGAAACACCGGACACCCTGCAGCCCAGATAATGCTGTATTCATCAGCCTTTGAAAGGTTGAAGGGGCGTTCTTGAGCCCGAAGGGCATACGGGTAAATTCAAAGTGTCCTTGGGGAACACTAAATGCTGTCTTAGGACTATCTTCTTCATTTACGAGGATCTGGTGGAAACCTGACGCAAGGTCGAGGGTGGAAAAGTATTTACAGTGACCTAGTTGGTCCAGGATCTCAGAAATTTGAGGAATGGGGTAGGCATCTCCGATGGTTATATCGTTTAGCTTTCGGTAGTCCACCACGACTCGCCACTTTCGTTGACCGGAAGCGTCCATCTTTTTGGGGACTACCCATATGGGCGAGGACCATGGGGACATTGATGGTTTTATGATTCCCTGGTCAAGCATTTTGTTCATTTGTTTGGAGACTTCTTCCTTATGACACTCAGGGAATCTGTATGACTTGGTATGGATAGGAACAGACGAGGTGGTTTTAATTTCGTGTTTGAGGGCGTCAGTATGGGATAGCAGGTCGTCTGGGAGGTGAAATATGTCTGCGTAGTCGGAACATACTTGGTATAGGGCTTCTGATTCCTCATCATTTAAATGGGACACGCGAAGTAAATTCAAAACTTCTTGACACCTTTGATAGGAGTTCTTAGTTTGATTAGACACAGAGGAGTTACATATAGGATTCGTTGGGACTACGTCGTCTACGGGAATAAGCTTCAGCTTGAGATCAGAATTTAAAGTTATGGGAGCTTCAGATACATTGACTACAGAGATGTTAATCCGTGAGTTATCTTTAACTTTCACTAAACAGTTTGCAATTAGTAGGGAATCAATAGGATTTTGGTCTAGAACGATACCTTCTCTGACTTCTGGATTAGATACTGAGCATTCTATTATACTTTCAGTTCTAGCAGCAATAGTATAAACTGGATCGTTGTACTGCATTTTAATCGTAAGGGCTCCCAAAGTTAAAGCGTTCTTAGCGTAGTCAATATTACCATTGAAGACCATAAAGGCGTCGCTTCCTACGATGCCGTCATAGGGAAGACTCATATCGTCTATGATGTGGAAAAACGCGAGGATGGATTCGTCGTTTGCACGCAATACTACAGGGATAATACCTTGGGTAGGTGTAGATGCATCGGTAGGGTCAATACCCTTTATTCTAATAACACGGTTTATAATTTCAGGCATATTAGTAATCTTGGACCTTTTTATCAGGCTTACGGAAGCGCCTGTATCTACCAGTAAGGATAAAGATCTGGAGGAGACAGAGGACATTACATTTATATAAGGTAAGTACTTTTCACTTACTTTTGCAGTCACTTTGAATACTGAGTTTGATTCAGGGTCGTCGGCCCCTGCTGGTATTTGTATACATTCATTATATTTAGACAACTGGACACTAATTTGGGGCTGGTTACCCGTGTTGTGGTCCGATAGAGACGAGTGGACACTGGTTTGGGGCTGGTTACCCGTGTTGTGGTCCGATAGAGACGAGTGGACACTGGTTTGGGGCTGGTTACCCGTGTTGTGGTCCGATAGAGACGAGGGGACACTGATTTGGGGCTGGTTACCCGTGTTGTGGTCCGATAGAGACGAGTGGACACTGGTTTGGGGCTGGTTACCCGTGTTGTGGTCCGATAGAGACGAGGGGACACTGATTTGGGGCTGGTTACCCGTGTTGTGGTCCGGACAGGATAATAACTCAGCTGGGGTGTCGCCTTTGGGGATACGTCTCGCGCGACACCTGTTCGAGACATTACTTAGTTTAAAAAGTTGGATTGCATACTAGTGTCAGGGTGACGCTCCTCAGAGCTCATTTCATCTGTTTGAGTGTTGTCCACATAATTTATGCGAGGAGTTCTAGAGAAATTGCCTGAAGTAGATGGTTGATTTTGGTTACGATATCTGTTATTATAGAACTCTCTCTTTTTACAGTTTTGTATGTCGTGACCTTGAGTTTTGCAATAGCGACAAAAGATAGCATCATTATTAGTCGTTCTTTGATAGCCCATCGAGGCAGACTGGGTATTATTGTTTGGGTAAGATGGCCTCTGAGGAAAAGGTTTTTGTTGGAAATTGTTGTTGTTATTTCTACGCGGCCTATTCTCAATTGAAGGCAAATTTCTTTTGTACTGGGTTGACTGAATGCGCTCTTCAGAAATGGCAAGGTTAATCGCTTCGTTAAGGTTTTTGGGCGACCTACATCTTACAATTGTTGAAATTCTAGGATGTAATCCCATCAAAAAATGGTGAAGAGCCAGGTCCTCCATCGCAGCTGTGCGACCGAGGAGCTCACTCTTCTTGCTATTGGATAAGGATATTTCAGTAAGAAGTTGAGACAGACACGTTTCGACACGTAGGGAATACTGACTGACGTTTTCGTTAGGACCTTGTTTGCTTTCTTGTAGGTCGGTCAGTAAGTGGGTATAGTGTTTTCTTTCACTGAATTGAGTCTTTAAAAAGTCCTTTAATTGCTCCCATGTTGTGAATTCTTTAATGGAACATGCAATGTCAGCCTTTCCTGTCAATTGACACAGGATGTATTTGAACAAGATGGGTTTCTGGGCCTCCGAAGCAAGTTCATATGCGTTATTACAATTTACGATAAAGGAATTTAGTGTTTCTCTGCAACCGTCATAAGGTTTTATGAATTTCAGAAGGATGTTTAATTCTAACTCAGTCATCTTTGAGACGGAGCGTGTAACTCGTTTTTTGTTAAGGTCAGGAGTTTTTTGTTTTTGGCTCCCGTCAGGACTAGGAGAGCGGGGAGGATTCTCTTCGTCTGTATCTACTTTTAAGATAGGAACTTCTAGAGATGATTCCTCGACTTTTTCGATCTTAGGCATAACTAATTTAACTGGGTTTGGACAAAGGCATACAGCCTCTTAAGTGTACAGGAATTTAGACTGATAAGCCGAGATGCGCGTGGGCGCGCAGACGTCGGGTCTCGGTGTTATCGCGATCGACTCGGAATTATTGTAATATGATGTTACTATAAATAGATTGGATATTAACAAAGTAGAAAGGCACTAATAAAAGTCTTTAAACTTACAGATTGAGAAGCAACCAGAATAAATAATACATTCTGCAGATGTATCTTCACACGGCACGATGAGATATGGTTTTTATTTTCAGGATACGTTCTTCATTCACCACGTAGGAAGCTGGAGCTCTCTCTTTACAGGACACAGGACTCACGGCAAGTACTTGTAGGACATCAGGACATCAGTTAGTATTCTTCATTACAGGAGTCAAGGACACGCACGGATTTAAGCGCGTCACAGGATGCAGGTAAGTAAACTCTTCTTCAGGATAAAGTTTTTACAGGATTGACACGTAGATAATATCTTTGCAGGATATGGAAATTATTATTATTTTAATATTTTACACTCGGTCACTGTCACTGCACTGATCCGTAGGATTTTACAAATCCCTTTACGCTGCCACCAAAATGTTATACGGAATCCGACAAATCACGTTTTAAAAAAAACGATTGTTTGAAATTAAAAGAAATATAATGTTGAAATAACTTGGTTCACAAAATTATTTAAAAGTAGGTGGATATTTTGGATATAAGATTGACACGAGTGCTCGGAACGGCGGATGGATTCGGACTGACTGGATTGCGGGGCAAGGCTTGAGGGATGATGATGCAGCTACCAGGATCGAGGAACACCTCAGCATCATTCCATACATCCAACAGATATAACAGATCGCTAAAATGAATATTTTTACTGTCGATCGCGACTCTCTCATCTATCTTCCTTATAGTAACTATGTAAAGAAATACACACGCGGTAAGTTTTAATATGAGAAACATTTCAACCACTTATGCACTTGCACTATTACCCACTCGCTACAAATTCTTTATTGCCTACGCCGTAGCAGCAATGCGCCAGTGAATAGAATTGGTGAAAAGAGTGTAAAAGAGATGAGAATCAATATAAAAAAGGTTACCTTGAACTCGAAGTTACTTGCTGCTTCCTACTTAGATATTAAAAACATCGTAGGTCTTCAGCGTCTCAATAGGAATAAACCACCCAGTCGGGAATAGCATATCTATTTCGTTGAAGCCGCGATTACTGTCTACTTAATAATTAATTTGCAAAGAGTTGGCGACTTCCCTCCCCGACTCGACACGATGGAAATTTTAACCGCGCTCAACTTGCATTTACAAAATGTTTTCCTGTCTTCTCACTCGACATTATAAGTGTAAGTTTTCTCTCGCCGTTGGTACTAATACAGAACCCTACTACTAAACTAGAATTTATGACAATTAGTAATCGTAGCACACCAAAAATAAAAATAATGTAATGTAAAATTGTTAAAATATCGGGACATTACAACGTTTATAGTAATTCAAACTGTCCTTACTTAGATAATTTTATTTTTATTCGTTTACTCTGTACTTCACTTTACTGTTTTTGGCAATTGTTGTGAATTCTGGGCTTAAACAAAAGCATTTTAAATAATGCAATTTCCAATTGGCGCTGGGCAAATAGCGGGGAACAGCGAAACCCGTGTGTGACGACGAAAAACACTCCTCGCCCCGCCCGTGCCCGCGCACCCCCCAAACAAGTTATACTTACTATAAGATGCCTCCAGGAGGCAGATAAGAAAAGGCAACTCAACTTACAAAATTATTAATGTATTGTTAGTAAAAGGGACAAGCCAAGTTCTCTGCCTTACATTATCAAGCCAAAATAAAGAAAAGTGGAGGCTTCGTATCCAGTTTTCCCGGACAAAGAACATGAATTCAAATGATATAAAGTTTTATTTAGCTTGACATTAATCTAATTAATAATATCCCCAGGATATTTTAAATTGAATCGGGCAATTATTGTTTCAGTATTGAGACATGATTTAGTCATCCCTCATATCCGATTAGGTACTTTTAAAAAACAAAAAAAAATCTAATATGTTACTCCGGAATATTTAGTACTAGCTTCCTCCCGCGACTTCGTCTGAGTGGACTTCAGAATTGGGTCCAGAGATAAATAAAATGTTAAATCAGTGACATCTAGTGACACAGTAAAATTTAAGTTTTTAGCCATTCCTCCGGGAATTCTCGAGTTTTCCGGGATAAAAGTATCCTGTGTGTTAGCCGAGTGCTTTATCTATCTATCTATCTATCTATAAATTCGTTCAGTAGTTTTGGCGTGAAAGTGGAACAAACAAACATAATATAAACAAACAAACATCTATACTTTCGCATTTATAATATTAGTGAGATGAGATGAGATAATCATAGCAGTTTGGTTCAAATCAATACAGCGTTTGTTTGCATAATGCGCGGGCTGAATCACAAACGAATTAAAAAAAGTTAGTTCTCTGTAGCAATATAGGTATACAATGTACATGTTCCAAAGCGTTATTAATTTCATTAAAACCGTATTACATACACAACCCCGTTTAGATTTAAATATATCTATAAATATAAAATAGTAGGTACCGTACGAATATATAAAACACACACTGTACCGCCTAAACTCTTCAACATAAAAAAAATGTCAATAAAAAGATAAGTTCCTCAGAGGCTGTTGAGTAGAAGAAATATTTTTTTAAATATCGACCCCTATGTGGGTTAATGGGGTGTTAAATTTTGAATGATTTTTTTTATTTCCAGAGCGTACGGCTGGCTATTTCCACCCCAAGAAGTCGCGGGCTCTCTAGTAATATATACAAGGTCCGCGTCTGGAATGTGGCCTCGAATAAATCACGTCGTAGACAAGTCCGTCGTAAGATAATCATATACGTGGAATTAAATGTGCTAAATGTTCTGTCGTTAAGTTAGGTATCTCCGGATCTACGTGCACTCCGATGTAATTACAATTCAAACGGTAATTTATTAAGAAATCCTCATACAGACTTTATGCAATCTTAGATTGTTGATTTAGCAACACAACAGGCGTATTGAATTTATTTATTCAACTCCACCATTACAATAAGCAATTAAAACTTTTAAACCCGGCTTACTCAAAACAACATACCTAAGTACCTAAACTTTCCATTTACTGATTTTTGTGGCAAAGTAAAATAATAACAAAAACTAGCTTATGGGAATAAAAACTTCGATTACTTGCTCAAGCTATAGGTAAGATACGCAAATCGCGAAAACTCTTGTTATCCCGCGAAAGCCGTAAAAGTGGCCATCATTAACGGTATTTTCTGCCTTTATTACGCGCACCCGGATAGCCAGGGCCGGCGGCAGGCGGCTTCGCCCTAACAGCGCAGCTACTTATGGCTAAACGCCTGCAAACCTCCCCTTGAGTACAAATTTTCTTTAATACGACTGCTACGGCATTTTAAAGCTTTCAAAGATTTAGATTAAAAAGAAAATGTAAGACATCATCTTGTTACACTTATGTCGTAAGTACTCGAAGCGAACTAAAGTTCTAACCTACTAAATATTTTCCATTTTATTTTCAATTACCTACCATATTAATTATAGATAGTCTGGTATTTCATACTACTATCTAAAGCCAGCCCTGGCTAACGGCTAACATAAATAAATCAAATTTAATTAACTCCAGATTAATTTTCGCAGCCGGCACCCCGCCGCCACCGACAGGCGTCCCTTTTTATTTGCCCAAAGGTAAAACTTCACTCGGCGAAAACTCCTAACAGTGATTTTGTATGGATTCTTTAATAAAAAGTTTATACTAAGTAAAATTTACGTGTCGTTTATTACTCGCACTGGTTGGGAATCCGTAGAAATGTCGTCTAATTTGATCTTTTAATTATTAAATCTCGAGTGCCCCCTGCACCGGCCGAGGACAGATTGTTATGATAAACGTGATCAAATTAATAGATTATAAAACAACATAGATATCATTGTACGTTTCTTTTTTTTAATAAAAGCGAACAGTTTGCAAGTCATAATTATTTACCTATAGGAACGTGTGTAACTTACCAACTAGATAGCCAATAACTCTTACCTATGTTTATGTTTACAAGTTTGCAAGATAACGTTTAAAACTGTTGAAGAAAGGATCTCGGTCTAGCTTCTCTAATGACTGCACAATATTATGCCATGAAATACATGTGTTTGAGTAAAATCAATCAGCTGGTTTATGATTAAACCTTCTACGAAGCCCACGATTGACGTTCACTACTGTAATATGTGAGATAATGAATAACAAGTGAGACGTTGTCCAGTAAAAATTGCTTCTCTAACCTAATGTACTCGAGCGAGAAACGAAATGAGATGGTCAAGTGGTAGAAATGTCCGAATTTGCGCAATCAGAGACGTGGCAACCCGGGCTGCGCAAACAGCGGCCGGCCAGCGCATCGCCGCCGACCGCCACCGCTGCTGTGGCCGCCACGGCCGCGCGCGCGGGTGGCCGCTCAAGTGCTCGGCACACACTCCACCCAACACCGGTAGCCGCACAAACATCCTCCGACTCACTTTCAACGCCATAAATCTATTATCGAGAACACTCGCCACACTGTCCTCTTACACTTTATTTTAGTAGAAAGAGTTATTTCGTTGGTTATCCACGTTTTAGAAATGATCCATTATTGGTAGGTCACAAAAACCCTTATTAATTGCACACTGTTAATTGTTAACGTCTAATATATATATATATATTTTTAATAACTTAATTACAGTGTTTCTGATTTGAAAATGTGTATGACGCAACTAAAGGGATGAAAGACAGAAAGAAAAATAAATTATGACAAATCAAACATATTTACATAAAATTTTAACATTGATCCCGTTAACACGGCCAATATTACTTACATAAATGACAACTAATATTTATTTAGATAATGTTTGTATTATGCTCGTAAGTAGGTATACGTACGTAAGCACTTTGATGCCTGATATACAGGTTTATCCTAGTTCAGGCACCCATCAATATGTACTTTGTTTATTTTTAGAAACCTTTGTAGGTATATTAATCTTTTTACAAATGAATAAATTATTATTATAAATCTTAATTGAATTAGGTAAACATATTTTCGTTAGAATTGTGTTTATGCATTCTGATAAAACTAAAAAAATAATTTACTGTAATGACACAAATCCGAGCACAATAACTGAACAGCTCAGCAGAGCTAGGCCACCCACACGGAGACCCACAAAAAATGTCGCCGACTCACCTCTGTTGACTGTTGTCCCTTCGCTACTACTTAACGTTACGCCCTGTTAATCTAATCACATAGCGTAAAGCAAACACATCCACCATACCTAGATGCGTAAATTTTTAGGGTTCTGTTGTACTACAAGGAACCATTATGTAAGATCCTTCTGGCCGTACTACGTCCGTCATTCGTAAACAGTCACAACGTCATAACCTTTTCATTATTTTTGAACCGATTTGCATGTTTGTCACAAAAATGGTTTAAATATGTACTTTGATCTAAATTTTGAGTACTTACTTAAAAATATATATATTTTAGGGGTAATGTGTGTTTTTTTCGTGTGAAGACCCCTCGAATTGAGTATAGTTGTTTTTGTACCTTTTTTTTTCAGGATGATGGTGTACCGTTTCAAAAATTTTAAATAACCTATACAGGCTGTAAAATAACTGGGTCTTCTACTCATCATACTGATACTGAACAATTTTTACTCTACGACTTTGCTGAAATCGCAAAAAAAAATTGGACTTATCATAGAAATTGATCAGCTGTTTTACCAAACACCAAAATTATTTCGGGTATTCTGTGATAAACAGTATTAAAGTTATGAAAACAAAAAATAAGATAAAATTCAAAATAAATCATGATTTCTCTACTTCTAAAAATAATGTGATTAAGGTACATAACACTGTACGTGGGCCGACGCGTTCTTGGCCGGTTTTTAACTATTTGCTGCAACTTTAGTAGATTAAGTGCTAATCACGAAGTGCAATTTTGATTGACTATGGCCAATTTTTTTTAGAAACTGGAGTATCAAACATAAAAAAATTATATTGAATTTCTCTTTTCCCTTTTCTTATACGTAATTTCTTTTTATTTTGTAAAGTAAACAGGATTGTATCGACGGCGAATCCGTACAAATCAAAGACTAACTTTTGCTGATTTAAGGAAAATAAGTAGATTCGTTTTTTGTTACCATTGATCACGTTTTACGTGGATTAGGTATTAAACTAGATATTCAGAAACCGATACTAAATAAACGGTATGTACAATGTTTTTTCAGAATTTTGGTAAGCTTGAGAGAATGTTGCTTTAGATATTTTGTAATTATAATAAGCCGCAGCGACTGACAAGCTTTTACGTGGTTAGCCAGCAAATACGAGACAATTTTGGTAGTTTTATCGTAAACTTTATGTTTTGTTAATGTAAATTTCGCACTTTTTTATTAAATATTTACATTTATTTTAATTAGGTAAGCACCAGCAGCTGCCGTTTATCGAAACGTTTATATACAAGCAAAAAGTTTCGTTAAAATCATTAAAGCCATTTTGGAAAAAATGTATTTTTACTATAGAGGCAATCTATAATAAACTGCAGTGGATAATAAATACATAAAATAAATATTGCCTGACCCTTATATGGTTTACGCGCCTTTTCATAGGACTGAAACACAGACATAAGCAGCATATATTATTATTATTATTTACTTTATTTTTTTAATTTTAAGTTTTTTGGGAATACGAGACAATTGATCCTCATTAAAATCACTCTTTTTTGCCATGACAATTCTTAATGTACTCCTTCGTCCCTCAAAAAGAAATTAAAATTATACATTAAATACTTTTTACTCAGATAGTTATCTCCCGCGTAATCCACCTGAGGTAATGTGAAAATGATATTTTCCTTTGATACCGAAAGGCATCTTAGATTTACATTATTGTGTTCGAAAGCGTCAGTTACATTCTTTTTCACTTGCATAACACGTTACTACTTTTACCGTAACCGTGCAATGTTACATGTTTAAAGGCGCTTCTGATATCTCGTCGTCAGCAGAACGCAAAAGATCCCTTTATAAATTACTAACTAATAATTATCATTGACTAAGTTGCGTTTTTTCATTAACCATTGGAGTGAAAGCTGCCCCTTTATACCTCATCCGGATAAGAAGCAAAAATACGCTCTGACTGTTTCAAATACAGATTCAAATCGCCAAGCTAAATTTAATGCTTTTATCCGAAATGATCAACAAACAGCAATCTACCTACCTCAACTCTTTCCTCCTTCAAGTCCACCCTGAGAGCGAGTTGCTCTCTCAACACCACGTCCGGATAATGGGTCTTGTCGAACGTGCTCTCGAGCTGTTCCAGCTGTTCCTCGGTGAAGATGGTGCGGTGCCTGCGCTTGCGCTTAGGCGGGGGGCCAGCCAGGCCTGCGAGCGCGGCCGCCGCGTACCCGCCGTACAGGCCGGCGTAGCCCGCGCCGCCGACGCCGCCACCAACACCGCCCACACCTGCAAGATATAAGCTGTTAAAAAAATCAGGAATGACAGGCTTGATCACTGCGATCCCCAAACTTACACCTACACGGCGCTTGTAAGTGTAGCGAGATGTGAGAGATAAAAAAATTCAAACTTCTTAATTTAGCTTACTAGCTCTCATTAACATATACTTAGGTCATGGGAACATTTTTTATGCAATATTAAGGGCCTATTCAAGAAGTCATCTCCCATACAAACTTATAATCCAAATTTCACAAAAATATAATTTTAGATCAAATTTTTAAAACATAAGTAAAAATCCCAAGTCAAAAAATATGGATGCAAATACTTCAGTGGGAAAAAATCAATACTTACAAAAAACATCAACGAGAACAGTAATGACATGTGGAGTTGATATTAAGAAAGATATAAACTGCACTATTTCTAAAAGGAAACAGTGTAATAAAATTAAGAGCGTAATTTATCTAAATTAATAATTTTAAAAGCGAAAAAATGCAAGTCATATACTCGCAACTAAAATATATCAGTTATATTTTAACTGGTCTTTATAGTGTTGCCGCAACTCTAGAGTTGATGAAAATACTTCTATTCTTCGCAGATTCAACTCTACAGTGGTCTCACCAATAAAATCATAATCTTATTTTATTCATACTACTTTTCTTCTTTACAGTTTTATAGGTAATCGGCAAAATAGCGCTAAAACTGCCAGAACAGAAAAAAAGGCAGAGGCCGCCCGCCATTGACCTGGTGGTCTAAAATCGAGAGAGACCTCAAGTTAGCCCAATACCAGAGCCGACAACCCAGGATAGAATATCCTGCCGCAGAATGGTGAGGAGATCCGACCCCAAATAATGGGAACAGGAGAGGACAAAGAAGAAGAAGAAGAGGTGATCGACAATTCCATATTTAGACACCTAAAATTTACGTTAGATATAATTTTACTCAAATTTTTCATTTTATCACAATGGAAACTCTAAAACCACTGCATCTAATTCAACATCTCAACCTCCGACGTTTCCCGCTACTTAACACGGCATCCATCTATCAGCTCTAATATGTTGTAAAACGAGGCGGTGCGTGAATATCCACGCTAAGACCCCATGAGCTCTCCCGAGGGCATTGCCGCCGCCGCCGCCGCCGCCACTCGACTGTTAAAAATATTAATGCTACGGAATAAAAATTGAATATTTTTGCATGCTTCCGCAACCGAGGCGAGGTATTACAAAGTATTATTTCCACAAGAAATATAAAAGCTTTTAAGGCCGCAGGCTGGTTGCTAAGGCGCTATCGGCGGCTTTCGTAGTCTCGCGCCGTATTCGCGGGGTCTCTCCCGCATAAGTCGTATCGATTTGAAAACACCCTTTAAATCGCATGTATATTTATTCACAATATAAATTTTCTATCACTTGAAATCACAAACATCTATTCAAGTATGTAGTTTAAAAATAAAAATGTGACTGTTTATTATTCTTTTGCGATCATAAGTCGAAATTTTGTTCAAAGTAGAGAACTTTGATAGAAGATCTGAGAGTAGATTGCAATAGTATACGAAGACACCCCTCTAATCATTTAAAGGTTTGCAATATTTTATGTGTAATGAGTTTCAAAGTGGCTTAACAAAAGCAACCAAAAATGACTTTTTTATATTTCCGTCACTTTTTATAAATATTAAATCACATTAAGGAAGAGTCAAGTCTAAAAAATACCTACTCACCAGATTTTCTAAGCAAAACAAATGAAAATACGCGTTGTTATCGTTACAACATTGCCTGACCCTTAGGTTGTTTTAAATTTAAAAACGCTCTATCCTCGTGGATAATAAGGAAAAAATACTTTAATTGTGATAAGCTCTGCTTTCAACCCCGGTGTGGCCGCAAGGGCAGACACGACCACTTCGGCCGAATAAAATATTTATGGAGAACTGCGGACACGGAATTCAACTTAAACTTATGTTTGACTTGTTGTGAGAGCTTACTTTTGCAAACATTTAAAAGTGATCTTACTTTTAAATAAAGGATCTTAAAAATTTCTAACTTGTAAGCTCAACTTCTGCAAATAGGTATACTTACTTATAGTAATACGTGACAATCTGACAATGCATTAACAATTTAAGCATCCTAACTTAGTTAATGAAGGCCTGGAGAATTCACAAAAAAGTTTTCTTTAAAAAAAAAATATTTTTAAACGCTGCTGTGGATGTCTAACTTAAAAAATAATACAGAACACCTTTTTGTTACAACCTGTATAGTACGTATAATGGTACATAGTTTCGTCCAATTACATCAGTATTGGCGCGCGATGCGCAAGGAGACGGACAAAAATTCAATATTTTACTTTTAATCTCCGTATGAATACATATGTCCACGTTATTATTTTAATCAATTATAAGATACAGCCACGCTGTGCAGACTTTCACGCGTAACGTTGTTATTAGGGTTCCGTAGCCAAATGGCAAAAAACGGAACCCTTATGGATTCGTCATGTCTGTCTGTCTGTCCGTCCGTATGTCACAGCCACTTTTTTCCGAAACTATAAGAACTATGCTGTTGAAACTTGGTAAGTAGATGTATTCTGTGAACCGCATTAAGATTTTCACACAAAAATAAAAAAATAAAACAATTAATTTCGGGGGTTCCCCATACTTAGAACTGAAACTCAACAATTTTTTTTTCATCAAACCCATACGTGTGGGGTATCTATGGATAGGTATTGAGGTTTCTAATAAAAAAAATTCTAAACTGAAAGTTTGCGCGAGAGACACTTTTAAAGTGGTAAAATGTGTGTCCCCCCCCCCCCCGTAACTTCTAAAATAAGAGAATGATAAAACTAAAAAAAATATAAGATGTACATTACCATGCAAACTTTTACCGAAAATTGGTTTGAACGAGATCTAGTAAGTTTTTTTTAATACGTCATAAATCGTAAACCGCAATTTACCTTTGAAGATAATAATAATAATACAATTGCGTTCAACGAACAAAATGTGTTGTACCTTCTGAAGGGCCAAAAAAACACAGCTTCTACTTAGTTAACTGGATGTTTTCTCAATATGATTATTGAGGAAATTAAAAAATATATTTAATTTATTAATTCATTTTATTTTTTTAAATAGTAAAAAATATATTTGTCTTCTCAAACTTAATAATTAACGAATTCGCGAATTTTGTATTTAGAGTTGAAAGAAAAGAAAGAAAATACATTTATTTGACAGTAAAAGTAGTAGCAAAACTAAACAAAATCAGGCTTACAGATCCTTTATACTGCCAAAAAGGCGCCGTCTCAGCGTAATGCTAAGTATACCTACCTAGTTTCTTTGGACAACATTATTCAGATTCATATAGGTTGTTAAAAAATTGCGTTTGAAATTTTAAGGGGTAACTAAGAATCAAGTATAGAATACAGGAAAAATATTGATTAAAAACTGATCTACAACATTTTTTTTTTCAGTTTTCCATACAAATTCTTGATTCAACTATTCAGATTTAGTATGGGAGTCTAAGAAAAATAATTGAAGCGCGAATTTTTTCAATATTTTTTCCTGTATTCTATACTTGATACCTTAAAATTTCGCACTTTGTTAACAACTTGTATATCGCAGTCAACTAACAAGGTAAACCGAAAGCTTTTCCGAAATTCACCCCCTGAAGTGGTTGAAATTAAAATTTTCCTTTTAGTTTACAATAAATCTCAAAAATGGATCTAACCACCATGTGCAACTAAAACATAACAAAAAATCTGGGTTTGTACTGGAGGCAAGGTGCCGTTAGATATAATTAACCGCCTAGGTTTAGTAGGCCGTACAAGTAATAGTATACACACAGTTTTTTGAAGTAACTAAACAAAAATATCTTGGTTTATATAAACCAAATTTACCTATATATAAGTACCTCAGTGAAAGAAAAAAGTACCTAAACGTAGAAGTTCCTATGTGGTAATGATTTAACTGTTGTTTTTAACTTTACACCAAGCTTTTTGTTAAAGAACAAACTTCTTTTAAAAAGATTTTGCTACGCAATTGTCGCCCACGAAGTTCCAAACTTTCCGTTAATTCAATAAAACCGTTGAAACCTTTCTACATATTACCTTGCAACAACTTACAACCTACTGCTTATGAAATATTTTTTTTTAACTTACAATCGTAATTATTATTGTATATTAACATTAATTTATTATTATAATATCTTTTAATATCAATAATTAATTAACCGCTGTTCGTAGCAGATTCGAGTTTTTACCCATAACTCGGTGGTTCGACACATTAATTCGTTCATTCGTAGTAGATGTAGACGTAAGTGCATTTTCGAGAGATAAAGTTTTGTTGTAAAATATTTTGAGCTCTTGCTTTTCTAAGATTGCCTGCATTGTGATGGCCTGTAATCTGCTCAGTTTTATTCCGATCTATCTTCTTATTTGTTTGACCTATATTACACCTTTATTAGTGAGAGGTATGTGTCTCTTGTCCGCCCTCATCATATCTATCCGCCACTTCCTAGACCTGTAGACCTGTATAGACCTGCCCCAGGATCCAATATAAGTTTACATTATCTGGTGCTCTTTGTAGCACATACCTAATAATTTATTTCATTACACTACATACGACATAGGAAGTATTTTCTTATACCTGTACAAGATTATACCGGATTCTTTTATTTTGTACCCAGTATTGGGGAACTCTAAACAAGACAAAAACGCTCTTAGGAAGTATGATTTTAATAATAATAATAATGTTTATTTCATCTCATTCACAAATGTACAACATTGCAGTTTAACACAGATAGCTTAAAATATAGTAATATAGCAAAGTTGAATAGCAGAGTGTTTTTTTTTGTTAGTATGTGTGTGTGTGTATGGTGAAAGAGAAAGAGCGAACTCATTAATGTGTTAGCTTGGTTCCTACACTAGGCAATGCCTGTCCTATAGGTAACCAAATAGGTCCGAGTTTATCTAATGAAAACGATCCGAGATGTCAACTTTTGAGAAGTAATGTATGGTTATGGTTCCTTATTATCTAAATATCGAAACTGCTTGTGGATTTTGAAATGTGTATGTAGGTGAGTGCGTGCGTGTGCATGTGTGTGTGTGCATGTGTGTGTGTGCATGTGTGTGTGTGAGAGCGTGTGTATTTGTGTGTGTGTTTGTGTGTGAGCTGCTAGGTGATCCCTCTTAAAATTTGTTCAATTTCGTTATAGGACAGAGTGCCAAGCCAATTTAGTTTTCAGTAAAAGATAATTGGCATCACTTTTTTTAAAAAGGCATAAAATTCGAAGATATACATTTTTTTAATTTGAAAAAACATCTAGCAACTTTAGCCCATAGTTATTTGTTCGTTACGTAAGTATATACGTTACATTACGAACAAATAACTATGGGCTAAAGTTGCTAGAAGTTTTTGTATGGAAAATAGAAACCACATTATAGTTTTATTAAAAGATGTAAATAGCATTAATTAGTATTGACTAAATCAATTTACTGTTACCTAAATTCCAAAATTCTTATTTATAATTATACTTATCCGAAAATGTTTTACCGTTTATTAGTACGTTTTTTTTGTTTCTCCGCTATTTATTTTTTCTTTTGTCTTTTTCACGGCGTTGCATATTTCCGGAAAATTTATCACCTGAGCGATGCAACTCCGTTTTTTTTATTTTTTATAGGTTCACTTATCGCTATTTTACACAACAGAATTGTAGTCCAAAAAAGAACGACCTATATTTTTATAACAAGTGGGCGAATCAGCTATTCAATTTGTATGAGACGGTAACTTTTTGCGATTTGGCAATGAGTTTCTTCAGGAAAGTTGTTCAGTTTCACGAAGGAAGCATGCAGGCAAGCAGTCGACGTTGTGGTTCTCAAATGAATACAACGAAGTCAAAGTATGGCGTGGAGTTTAGCCTTGATGCGCGTCATCGTGTATAACGAAAAAGGTTTTTCAAAATTCACCCCCGAATGTGGTTAAAGTGTTTTTTTTTAATTTCTTTATGCATCTCTTTTTAACTCATCTATTAAAATGTATCTCAGAAATGGCAATAATGCTTTTACAGTAGGTGCTTTATTTTTCTTCCTAAGCTATGGGAAGAGACCCGTGTCCCAGCAGAGGATACGCTATGAGTTGTTTCGTTTTTTTTTTTTGAAAAATCAAATAAAGATCTCCTATACAAAAAAGTTTGTTCTTTGTTTATTTTTCAGTACATTATGGCTCTAACAGTTTGAATGAACATTTGCGCGTAACATTACGGCTTTCTTTCATTATCACTGCAAAAAAATAATTTACGTCCCAGACAAATTGTGATTATTTCTTAATTTCTCTCAATTCTGAATTACTAAGAGCCGCGAAAGGCTACGCAAGAAGGTATGTATAGAACTACATACTATAAATTTTATTTTACTCGCTGTAGTTTACTATTGGCTATTTAAAAAATAATTTTAAAATGTTAAATAGTCGTATTTGTGACCGTGATTACCTCACGTTAATTACTCCCAGACCCCATGGCCGTAGTTATGGCATAACGATCCAACTAATTTAAAATAAGCGAGGATAATGTACTTTATTTTAGTGACATAAAGTACATTATCCCTTACTTACTTTAAATCAGTTGGATCGTTATGCCATAACTATGGCCAATTTGTAAAGCCACGGTGTGCATACTTTCTCGTGAATCTTTTTACTGTCTGGCATAAGCAATTGTCATTGATCAATTTTATTTAAGAAAATATAGTAACCTACTGTACAAAGTTTCATCAAAATCTTTAAAGACATTTTTGAGATAAAATTGCTTAAGTATTATTTCACAGTGTCGGCAACCCAAAAAAATACAGGGTGTAACAGAAGTGTGTGACAATACTTCAAGGTTGGCTTTTACCCATCAAACTGAACAACTTTTGTTCTACAACTTTGTTGAAATCGCAAAAAATTTTTTAGACTTTTCATACAAACTTGGTTCGCCAGCTGTTCGTATGAAAAGTCCAAAAAAATTTTTGCGATTTCAACAAAGTTGTAGAACAAAAGTTGTTCAGTTTGATGGGTAAAAGCCAACCTTGAAGTATTTTCACACACTTCTATTACACCCTGTATATTACGAAATCAATTTAAAAACGGCTAAGTGAGAGTTGGACTCGCGCACCGAGGGTTTCGTACAAACTTGGGGATGAGGGACAAACTTTAAGTTTGCCGTGGGACAATTTATTGTCCCGTGAGTTTAACAGCTGCAAATAATTTTAAAATCACTTTTTTTTTCTGTGATGTAAGTACAAATTTACGATTTTCGAATTTTCTTTTTACTTGTACTACATTACATTGCTTTTTGCCAAATTTCATGATTCTAGGTCAACGGGTAGTAATATACGGGTAACCCTATAAGTTCTGATTCCCTCATGAGTGTCAAAATATACTACATAAACGGCCGAACATTTTGATTGCGTTGCCTTAGAAGTTTGATTTTTTCACAACTCCAAGGGATTACAGACCTGACTATTATTATTATTACATTAAAATCAACTTGATACCTCCACGCGTTCCTGAGAAAAAGAGTCTTCACAGACAGACACACAGACAGATGGACAACGAAGTGATCCTATAAGAGTTCCTTTTTGCTTTTTGATGTATGGAACGGCTAGTTACTACAAAAATAGGTACTGCCCGAGCCCACCGCCCAATCCAGTAGTTTAGACCACGGATCACCAATTAGTTTCATTTGGGTCCGTTTTAGGAAATAATATGACCGTCGCGATCCAGTCCTACTTTTTACATCAGCTGAGGCAGCAAAGACAAAATGCGGGAAATTATAAATTACGTACTCGAGTATCGTATAACGCAAATCTTTTTAACTCTGCAAGTTAAGCTATCAAACAATGTACCATGGCATTTGACACTAATTTAACGTTGTTCTATGTTAATGTTGACAGCTTGATTTGCACAGTAAAAAAAATTGCTTAAGTTGATTTCTTTACTGAAGGTCCGCCATTTGGAGACCCCTGGTCTAGACTCTATATTTGGTAAGATGTATCTATCAAAAAGCGCCTAAGAAAATCAAGATTAAATTCAAACATACTTATGTAAAATTACATTTCACCGTTTTACTTTCGAGCGACGGAGTAAGGAATAAATAAAAATAAATAAATAACCGAGACAAATCACACACGGTCATCTGGCCCCAAACTAGGATTCCCTGTGCTATGAGAACCTGAAACTGATATACATACACATATACGTTTAATTTGAGTCCCGTACAGGTTTTCGAAAAGCATTCGACCGCAAAACGACTCCCCTGAAAACTTTTACTTTTTTAAATCTGCTTGAATGAGCTTCAGCCCGGTGAACATTTGACCGAATGAACGTTTTATTTTGCTGTGATTTCCCGATTGAATTTTAAACAGCAGTATCAAAAAAAAATTACCTACTTAATTATTACTCGTTGACAAATGTTGAAAAGAAATTGTCCATTACATAATGTACAGTGCGACATGAAAGAGTAGAAAATAATTGAGGGCGCCACATTCATTCGGGAAACTGCAGCAAAATAAAACGTTCATTCGGTCAAATGTTCACCGGGCTAAAGGTCATTTGAGCGAATTAAAAAAGTATAAAGTTTTCAGGGGAGTCGTTCTGCGGTCGAATGGTTTTCGAAAACCTATTCTTGCTGATTTTCTTAGGCGCCTTTTGATAGGGGACGCAGCTTAACAAATAGCTCAGAACAAATAGTCTAAAAAAGGCCTTAAAAGATAGATAAAAAGTACTTAATGTTTTATCCGTAGTCTCACCAGCAATCGTAAACAGCTTTGCCGACATACCAAAGAGATCATGCGCTCTGTGGAAGGGCGTGTGCGCCAGGTGGTGCAGCTGCAGCGGTGGCAGCGGCGGCTGCGGGCGCGGCGCCAGGATGCTGTCGATAGTGAACAGCGGCGGCGGCGGCCGCTCCTGCAGCGAGCCGCCCAGCAGCAGCGCCGTGCTCAGCAGCGCCGGCGCCTCGCGCGGCCAGCCCGTGCCGGCGCCCGCGCCCGCGCCCGCGCCGCCCATGCCGCCGCCGCCGGTCCCGGGGGAGCCCTCGCGCGCCACCCTGCCGCGGCCACCTCGCCCACCTCAGCAGCTGCAGCCCCACCGCACACATGCACGCCACATTCTTCTGTCTCTTCTTCGGATTTTACAGTTCCTAACTTCCACTTGGTGTTAACTTTTTCTCGACTGCTTGACAATCTTATTTGACAAGAAGGAATGAAACTTAACGAGTCGAGTATTGCACTGATACGAACAAAATGTTTTTTAAAATTAATCAGTAAATAAATGTTCCACTCGGTAGCTACACCTCCTAACTGCTTTTCTTCACTTTCAGTCTTATAGTTTTTCAAAATTGCAAAAAAAGTTAACTTTTGGTCGATTAAAAATAAAAAATAAATCACCATACACAATGAAATCAAATAATTATTGATTATCAAAATTTTGATATTAAAAGTTTATAGTAATTACGGGATGAAGTGCCTGATGCGATTGCCGGTAAATCGTTTTAGCGATTTGTCGCGAGTGGCACTGGCACTGGGCGGCCGGCGGCGGCGGCCCGCGCTCAGCCGGCGGGCGCAGGCCGGGCGCGGGGCGCCGCGGGGCGTGGCGCGCTCGGCTCCGCCCCCCGCCCGACTTAATGGATGTCACAATACAACGCTCCCGAACTGCTATAATAGTAATCCGTATCCCTCCCTAAGCGGTAATCTTCCACATAGTACGTAAATGTAGCGCGATATCCATTTTATAATAAAGTATTTGAAAGTTATCATTTTTGACGTAAAGCGTTTTTGTTTTTAGCTTTTCGGTACCGACTGTACGCTGGCTCCACGTCAAAAATTATGTTTCTAAAAAAAAACAATATAATTAGGTACTTAATCATAGCGCTCAAATTGACTTTTTGATTTTAGGATATTTTGGCAATCGCCATCATTCGTAAAACTATCGCGAGTGAAGAATCGGTATATAATTTTAAAGGACAAAGATGATTATAAAAAGTAATTTAAGATTTGTAAGTACTTAGTAGTCTAAGCAGTCAGCCTTAAAAAAATACTATACCTACTTTTAGCACCCCGGTAATAAGATGGTCCGTTTCACTATTGCTAGGAATAAAAGTTTTTTCATACGATTTCACACCTATCTTCTAATCTTAGTTCTCTCTTCGCACTCTATTTTATTTAGTTTTGAAGTAAAAATTTATTTTGTTTGCAATTTCTTAATTTGCTTGACTTTCTATTCGGCATCAGCAGAGGTGATGTATGAAATACTTAAGTCAATTTCAACTTTAACAAAACTTATGATAAGTTGACGTCTCCAAAAATAAATAAAAAAGTGGCCAAGTGCGAGTCGGACTCGCCCATGAAGGGTTCCGTAGCAGCAAGTAACATAAGTAATATAAAAGTTCTTGTACTTAGTTCGTTGTAACTTGAATGAAAGGTAAATTGCGGTTTACGATTTATGACGTATTAAAAAAAAACTACTTACTAGATCTCGTTTAAACCAATTTTCGGTGGAAGTTTGCATGGTAATGTACATCATATACTAGGTATTTTTTTTAGTTTTATCATTCTCTTACTTTAGAAGTTACGGGGGGGGGGGGGGGGGACGACACACACATTTTACCATTTTGGAAGTGTCTCTCGCGCAAACTATTCAGTTTAGAAAAAAATGTTTTTCTTTTTCTATTTTTGTGTGAAAATCTTAATGCGGTTCACAGAATACATCTACTTACCAAGTTTCAACAGTATTCAATAGTTCTTATAGTTTCAGAAAAAAGTGCTGCGACATACGGACGGACAGACAGACATGACGAATCCATAAGGGTTCCGTTTTTTGCCATTTGGCTACGGAACCCTAAAAACAAAGACTGACTTAATGTAATTGTACGTTTACAACTCATTTTGCTATTGTAAAAGGTTTTATAAATTCTTTATTGCACACCAGACAAATATTATTATCTTTAATCTTTAACAAATACAAACAATACAACCCAGCCTTATCGCTTCAAGCGATTTCTGCCAGACAACCTTAGAAATGATAGGATAGTATGGAAGTTACAATGTGCTATAAACGGTACATACTTATAGTAAAGTAAGTAAATACTTTTACCCCGGGCTACATTTAGTTGTTCTGACGACACAAACAGCAGTACAGTACATTTTTTCGCAATTGTATAATCCATTGTAAAGACGCACGGATTAACCGGTTGTATTGTATTTTTTTTAATTTTCAGGAAAGGTTGCCTAACAGCCAACGAATTGAGCGTCTCAATCGCACTGTTTTGCCGATTGTTGCGCCCGCGGCATTCTCTACGTGTCCGCCGATGACGCGCCTTTTTGCAGCTCTGTCAAACTCCCGTGATCCAGGATTAATGCCATATAAAACCTACATAAAACCCGTGTCGTGAACCATTCAGACAAAGGATCAGATTAAAAATACTAACACATGTAAAAAACAACCATCCTGAAAATACATAATATGACACTAAGGTTTGGTCGTTTCTATGACTTTGTTTCGTTCATGTAAATGTTTACAAGTTTTTTTAATTAAAAAAATAATGGTAGTTGCTAGTTTTAAAACTCCTCTCCCCAAGGAACTTTACAATAGGAAAAAACTTGCAAAACATATTTTAAAAGTTCACGAAAGGAGTGTTCAGTTATTGACAACTGACAACATTTAACTCTCCCATTAAAAAATATATAATATGTAGGTGTTTATTTATTGCCTATTGTTATTAGGTATATAACACACATCAAATTGCGGATAAAAAAAACTTATTGTAAATTAGGGATCAAATTGGTTAAAATAAAACCTTTAGGTACTAGGTTAGGTACTACTTGTTATTATTAGTGACAATGATAAAGATACCTTTCTATCATTTAACATCATATTTTGGTCTCTGAGTATGGAATAGTTCGGGATTCACAAGGATTTTGATTTACAAGGAAAGAGTGGAAACTTTTGTATTTTGATGTAACGGCAATTCAATACCTAATTTATTTCACTTTAGATTTTTAGAGTAACCAACGGTAACGTCAAAACGAATAAACATTTGAGATTTTATAACGTTATACGGAGTGTAATATTATAAAAAAGGTGTAGAGCAATACTTTATGGCGGACTGTTATTTATGAAGTTGAAAAACTTTTCTTCTGCGTCTTTAGCATAATCCCAAAAAACAGTGGAAACGTTTCTTTTCTATTATCCGTGTTAGGTAATAAAAAAGTAGGTCATTCACATCATAACAAAGTCAAACACAGCTTTAAAAAGAAGATTAGTTCATGTAGTATTTTTTACTAAGACTCAAAATAATATAACATGGTGCGCCTTTACTTTCAAGCCACGAAGGAATATAAGGAAGTATTATCATGGCAGAAAAACAACCTTGAATTAACGAACATTAAGTTCGATTTTCTTGTCTTAAAACTTAAAAATCTTTCTGTGCGTGTGTGTCCGTCCGGTGTAGAGCATGTAGAGCAAGACGGATTTTGATGTGGACTACGTTATTTTTTCCTGTCTCCAGATAGATGAAACTCATTATTATATTTTGATACGATCTACTATATTAGATATTCCGGGAAAATTTGATCAACCACGATTTGATTTTGTTCTTTTTTTTTTTTAAAATGGCTGACGATTTAAATGAAACTTTGTATTAAGTTATCGTAACTTTATAATAGTTTATTATACCGAAAGGTGCCTACCATACAAACCCAGGTCATTGGTTAATATTTCTCAAACCTTATTGCGAACCCTACTCATTGCTACAAACTGTTTATTGCTGTTTTGTATTGATCAATGACAATCCTGTATATGTCAGACTCATGTTAAAAGATTCGCGAGAAAGCATGCAAAACAGGCTGTACAATTTATTTATTAGGGTACGTATGTAGACAGAAATGAGCAACAACGACCGGAGCAGCGAGTAATAATTCGGACCACGGCCGCGGAGGTGGAGCGAGCGCGGCACCGACTCTACGCAAATATTGACAAAGGTGGGCTGGAAACCAGAGCGGACTGTTTGCCAGTAATTGATGTAATTAGTCGTGTCGGCGGCCGCCAGCTGCCACCGGTGTTTGCGCAGTTAATATGATACTTCCACGGACCGGAAACATCTTAACGGTGTCCTGTTCCGGCAAATATTGGGCGCACTCGACGATGCGTGGCGCGGGCTGCAGCATGCTCTCGGCTGCAAGGCAGCCACAAAATTGTCTTACCTAGCTCCTCCGACAAACTACGAAGTTCGAACAAAATTGTCTGCAAGTTGGTGGTCTCAGTTCATCTGTCACATCGGTGCAGCAGTGATATCAACATAAAGCCTATACACAAAAAGTATGAGAAAGTTGTGTTTGATACATTTGTTAACATATTTTGTCATAAACACAAACACTTTGTCCCGTACATATCAATTTCGTACAAATCCGTTTCTATTGTGCACCAAACGACAATGTGGGGTACATTACTAATGCAAAAATAGGTACGTACATGTCGCCGATTTGTCTGGCCGCGACAGTAAGCAGCTGCAATCCCTTTGGTACAGCTAATGGAAAATTAACTCGGCATAATACGGCGATTATCCGCGTATGACTTAATACAGGACAGTCGCACAAAGGGTATAAGCATAAAATAGCTAACAATGGTTGGGATTATCCGAACCAACCTTCCAGGGCAACAATGTGTTGTCTAACCACGCACGCCCTAGCACAACACATGATTAGTACTCATAATATACTTACCAGTAAATAAGGCGATGTACGGCTTATTTCGTTTCCTTTACCTACTCTGGAACTACAACGCACCATATCGCAATATGAGGTAAATACAGTATATACTTACTTACATTGGATCACCCTTCTTCACCTGTCTTACATTGTTTTCAATGAATGAATGAATTTTCTATTTTAGAGGGTTTTTGATTCGCTGTAATTAAATATTTAAATCATATTAAAGGACATAATTATACTTTCCTCGTTTCAAATTCGAATACGTAAAGAAACCTCAAAAATAACTCTCTCCATAGATGCTGAGCGGCTCCAGCTTGCGGATGAGACTAAAGCTTAAAGTGAGCTATCACATTTCAGTACCTACAATAAGTCATCTTATCGCTGACAATTGTCGGGCTCCCTCGACGGCGGTCATAAGAACCATATCGACAGGGGCGCAGCCGTGGTCAATGAATAACACTAGTTTACAAAATTAATTATTTTGTCTGTTGCCGCGAAATTTATGGTTGATTTTATTTGCTTTAAGACATATTATTCTGTAAATGGTATTTATCTTCCTGGGGGTGAAGCCTGGTGTCCTGAAATACAGGTTTTTAACCTAGTTTAGGCTCCAGACTCACTAAAATCATTTGAATCTGTTTATTCTGTTGTCTTATTTTATGTATTGTACATTTCCGTTCATTTGTTTTTATGTGAGTGACTAAATAAACTATTATTATTATTATTCTCAAATCTACCCTCAAACATTTTTGTGCATGTCAAATAACTATATTTTTGATTACTTGATTTTGATTATTTAAGCGTATTTCTCCAGTGATAACTTTCGTCTTTCACTTTGTTAAGATTTATATTGTAGTTTTTGCGACAGAGTACTTCAAGGAGATGTTGTTTAAATAATACAAATCATTTTTGTTACTTATTTAGAGAATATGTGGACGGTAGAGTAAAATACGAATATTGAGTAATTAAACACTGCCCCTTGAGAAAAATAAAATTACACCATAGTAAGCAAAATTTGGTGAAAGAGCCACTTTTAGCTCATGAAAAAGTTATCCTGCTGCCATTACATATGAAACTGGGAAAAATATAATATTTAATTAAAGCTATCGATGCAAACAGAAAGTGCTTTTCCTGCATTTGTCAAAAATTCAAAAATCTAAAACTCAAAAATAAATCTAGTTATATGTATATTTGAACTTAGCATACCACATTTAGTCAGAAAAAGAAACAATTTTCCCGGCAACAGATTCAGTGTAATGAGCGAACAATACAACCTGATCTGAGTTCCTTTTAAATTATTTCATAATTCATAAGTATAGTGTCATAAATTACAAGATTACATTACATTGAATTACAGATCATTACAAGACAAGACAAGACTATATAAGACTTATTTGTTAAAAATGTAAAATATATCTACAGGGCTTAACAAAATTAGGTGTAAGAAAAGCTGTTAGAAGCCCTCTTAACTGAGGCTTCTTTAACAACTTTTGTTCAACGACTTTACTGAAATCTCTAAACAGTGGATTGGGGACACTGGTATAGATAGGTATAGTGGCCGCAGACTCCATTAGCTAATACGATAGTAAATGAATGATGAGTGATGATTATAAGATTCTTCCATAGGATCTTACAGTGCACTGACAAGGGGCAAAGAGCAAAGTAATATCCCGACGTGCAACACTCCGTCTCATTTTTTGACACAAATATTGTTGTATATCACTTGAGAGTCCTTACTGTGAAATAATTTCAGGTATTTCATTACTGAATATCTCTTTGTCATAAAATAGTTATATTTTATGACAAAGAGATATTCAGTAAAAGGTTCATATTCAGTTTGTCTTCAGCACGTTAATGCTGAAGACAAATGTCTCTCGAAGAAGACATTTGGGCCGCCCTTTGTAGAGTTTTAAAATGACTAAGATTTTGAGCATACGAATTAGGACCAAAAACAGACATTTTAATTTTTCAAAAATTACCCAGACTTCTGTTCATATTTATGGTCTCGCCAGATTGATTCCCGACTATCCCAATGTAAGTACTAACCCAAATTTAAAATTATGTGTCTCTTAATTTCTGTATATGAACCGCAAGAAACCTACCTTTTCTCCTATATTTCCGGTGAATATATTTGGCCTGCTCTTGTCATTGGTGTTTGGTCATAATAATTAGTTACCTATTTGCACATATTATACGTACCAATGTTTTTATTGATCCTTTCACATTATTTTATAATAATATGCAACAAAATTGTTTTTTACCCGAATTATGTAATAGCATGTAAATAGGCATGAAAAACTGTGTTGGAGGAAGTTTCTTTTGGACCAGACGTTTCTTCTCTCTCCGCAAATACTTTCCGAAACGATGGGTATACGAGTTTTAAGTGGTAGGAACTTCGTATTAGGTAGATTAAATTATGAACTGCGAAAAATGTATAATGGTACTTCGAATAAAATTTTGACTTTGACTATATCAATAGTTACCTACATCAAATAAAACCAATTAATTTTCCGCTCACAGCCCTAGTTCCGGCTCGCGGCCGGTAATGTGCTAATACAACTAAGACACTAATGCTCTTACGACGCATCCAGGACGTCTCGCCGAGGTGCTTACTCGCATTACGCTAAGGAGCCTAGCGCTAGCCGCTACATCTGTCAATCTCATTACTGATGGACTACGATAATGCTATTACCTGCCCCGCATGTTACACCCTTTCCTGTATCGAATTACCTTCTCACCTACTCCAAGACATTGCCGGCTGTGCGACTCAATATTTAGGTCAGTAGGTCCATAAATAACAAAATTAGGACTACTGAGATAAGACTCAAAACTGTGTTACGGTGGTATGATCATAAATAGAATAAGAATACAATGTAAACTTGTATAAGAATTTCCATGTTATAAAATGTGGGCCAATAATAGCATAATAGCGGCGAGATAATGCAGGGGCCATGGCAACCGTAGCCTTGAAAACGAGATCTCTTGAAAGTAAACCTTTAGAAAATTGTTCAGCAGACCGCATCGGTCGTGAACTTATTACAGTACGCGCTTGCGCAATGCACGGCAAAGTTTATTGTTTATGTATGACAATGAATAAGAAAACATCTTGATGAATATCATATTAATACATAATATGTTACAGATTTTTTTTATAAGGTATTTCTCATAAGAATTAATAATACGATAGTATTAATAAAATAATATATCTACATAATTTCAGTGGTTTTAGTAAACAGTATAGCAACATAGGTAACTACATAAGAAAACACGAGTATTTGACTGAATGAAGATAAAAGACGGCCAAGTATGGATCGTAATTACCATACAAGAGTCCGCGGGTCCGACTTATACTTGGTCGGTGCTTATTATAATGTCGTTTAACGTTATATGTACTTATTTTTAAACTTGTATGTACTTATTATTTTTTACGGTAGAGAAGAAAATAACTTTTTATGAGGTCTCCTTAAAAGTTAAGGGGATCCTATAAATTATATTTGTTATTAAACCCGCCATATAACACGTTCAGAGAAAATTCCAACGTAACAACTACTAGGCACAAAAGAAATCGATCATCGGATTGAATATTTTTGTACCGAGTTCAAAGATTTTTAAAGTTTATTTAAAAAGTGGAAGAACACAAGTAGTATAACTATAACATAACTTGGATATGTTGATATCCATTATTAAAAAGTCTGCCTTTAGGCTACAGTCAGTAAACGGAGCGGCGCGGCGTCGTCGTATAGGCTTAGTAACAGAGTCCCTTTCCGTATTGCATTCAGTGTCATATATTGTTTTTCTTATAAAAAAACACTTTACAAACAGACGTTCTAGTAGACAGAAAGTGAACTAGATTCGATCCGCGGTATTACCCAATTTATAGTCCCCAGGGTCAGTCACAAACATTGTTGTTACGTCAAACTAATGTAATTTTTGACGTCACCATAATTTTAAAGCGACAACAGACATTTAAATAATTTTCATACAAAATATACTTATTTATTCCTAATAGTTTTAAAAAAATGCAATTAAAAATGTTTAGTGCTAGTTTTACTCGCGAACTAAAGGCTCCACATTATACTTAAGTACTTACATTACACTTTACACTAGCTGGGAGATTTTTTGAAGGGTGTTGCTTTAGTTGTTAGGTAGTGGCAATATTTGTTCTAAAAATATCCATATTTTTTTTAATTTGATTCTATTGAAAAAAATACATGCAAATTATCCTTTTTTTTTTATAAAATCGATTTCTGGTGATTTTTAACCCCTAATCCTAGATTTTCGTCGAAAGGTTTCAAGCCGTTTTCGAAATCGTCTACGCTTACCAGATAACTCGTTCAATATATAAGATATTTGAGAGAATAATAAATGAAAACACTTCAATGCACAACATAAAACAGGAAAATAAAAACTATATACATAATAAAAATATATACAGGGTATTAAAAAGTGCGTTTGAAAGGGTCTCTTAGCGACGAAAGTTTATATTAAAACATCGAAAAAAAAAACAAGGAAAAAAGAACTTACTTAAATTTAACATTCACTTATAGTTAAACAAAACATGCAGGTTATGACAAGTTCACAAAACTGCGTTATTTTTATCAGTTGAAGTAATCGTATTACACTACTCCCGAATTTTATTTTCCACAACTAGCAATATAATATAGGCACCATTGTTAAAAAAGACGCCAGTGCAGATTTCATAAGGAAACCCGGCGAGACCCTTTTAAGGAGTTACTCAGAATCAAGAAAAAATACTGAAAAAATCCCATGTCTTCATTTGTTTCCTATGTTTTTTCCTTTCCTATTTGGGAAATTCTTGATTCACTGTTCAGATTTAGTATGGGAAACTGAAGAAATGTAGATCAAATTTTCTCAATATTTTTCCTGAATTCTATGCTGAGTAAGTAAGTACCCCTTATAAACGCACTTTTTTTAACGACCGGTATACGGGTATAATTTATGTTATTATATTTACCAAAAATGTGTTTATGTTTAATAACTTAGCCTATAAACAAACATACCTCTTAGATATAACCGAGGCATCAATACGATGACTTTACCTCGACGATCTACATAAATATAACTATGTATTATTGAGCTTCTATTTGACGAAGAGCTCCTCTTTCTTATCTCACAAAAGCGTATCATGAATGTAGGTAGGTTATTGAGATAGATATTTACAAAGACCGTGATGAACTCATAAGCGTGTATAATCAAACTGAATTTACTCAAACAGAAATTCGTTATACAGAAAGGCCCGGACATAAGCCCACAACGGCGTGGATTAACAGTGCCTAGTCACTCGGAAGAATTGTTTAACGCTATCCAAATAGCGGTGTTTGGATCGCGTAAGGATCCACTAAGCAGATAATTTTCGATTTACTCAAACTTGTATGCTGTCAATCAAGTGTTTTGAATTACAATCTAACAAAAGATACTCCAACCCGTATCTTCATGTAGGTACTACTCACAGCTAAATTTGTATGTAGGTGAATCTAATAATAGTTATAATACGATATCCTCCAAAGGCTTAAATATATGTATACAGGGTGTAAAAACACTAGTCTAGGAAACGGTATGTTCAGCTCATGAAACTGAACAACTTTTTCCCATATTCTCAGACTAGTAGTCAATTCGTAAAAAATATACTGACCTTCCATAAAAATTGCCAAACGACTGAATGATTTGTAATAAAAATCCATTTTCTTATTATTAATTTCATCAATGTCTTACACCAAAATATCTATTTATGAGTTAACGCTGGAACGTATGAATACCTACGTATTTTATTACAACTGTACATTCCTACGAAAATATTACAAAGTATTCTATTTAGTTTAAGATTTTTGACACTTAAAGTTTCTTAATTTTAATTTACACTTTGCAATTTCCGTAGTCAGTCATGGATAAAGTCTGATGAGTCAACTGTGTCACACCCGTTTAGCCGGTTTGCGACTTCTGCCTGACGAACGACAACTGAAAACATGACGTAGCGAGTGGGTCGATGCAGGTTTTTCTAAGTTTGCCCCTGAACCAGTGCGGCGGGACGCTTGCGGAATAATTTCTCCATTATTGTTGAATGTTTGCTGCACCACGCACTGATATAAATAGACAATCAACGTTGCAGAGGTCAGTTGCAACCGGACTTCCTCTCGTAAGGAACCTCCCGGGGAAGTGAGCGGAAACAGTGAACATGAAGGTGATACTTGTGTTGGGAGTGTTGTGCCTGGTGGCCGTGAGCTACGGTCACGAGGCCGAGGACCAGGCCGTCGCCGCCAGCAAGGGCCACCACCACGAGCACGGCGGAGGCCATCATCATCACGAACATCACCACCACGAGCACGGCGGCGGTGGCCACAAGGGGCACAAGGGCCACCACCATCACCACAAGGGTGACGAGGGCCACCACGGCAAGCACCACCACGAGGACCACCACCACGAGCACGGCGGCGGCCACAAGAAGCACTGGGACGAGCACGACCACCATGGAGAGCACCACGAACACGGCCACCACCACAAGGGCGGCAAGCACGGCCACCACTCCCATCACGACAAAGGAGAGCACACCGACGGCTACCATAAGAAATATCACAAGGATCACTTCCACAAGGACCATCACTTCCACGATGGGCATCACGACGAAGGCAAGCATCACAAGCACGGACACCACCACAAACATCACGAGGACCACGGCGGTCACCACAAGAAGGGCGGCAGCCACCACTCCGGCCACCACGAGGGTCACCACGGGCATCATGGGCACCACGACAAAGGTCACTACGACGAGGACCACCACGGCCACAAGGGCCACCACGGACACGACGAACACCACCACCACCACCACGACCACGGCAAGAAGGGAGGCCACGAAGATCACAAACACTGGGGATTCCACCATGGCAAGCACTGATCACGTCTATGGTTATGATTGTTACACATCGTTGCTCAAAATTATGATTGTTGTTATTATTTCTTATTATTTTTGTACAAAGTAAATATTTTTCTTTTACACGTTTTTTCATTTAGTTATTATCCATAAGAAACCTCGTAATGTTAAACAATCCAACGTACACCTAATAAAAACGCCAGCTGCATATTTTTTGGGCAGGTTCCCATTGTATTCATACCTAATTAAATCAGCGTAATATTATATTGATTAACATCTGATGTGAGAAATTATATTAAAACAGAGGTGCTGAAAATATCCCTTAACGAGTCTTCAACTCGACTCTACATATCAAAGAAACTTCAACAAACACTTCGCTTTAATAAATTATAAAGCCATGCTGTGCATAGTCTCGTCTGGCATTATACAGGGTTATCACTGCTATAAATATAAATTTTCGAAGTACCAATCTGTAGTAAAGAATAATATTCGTAGAATCTCTAACTTGTTAAAATAAAAAGTAACCAATTATCTGAGTTTGTACAGGAGAAAGCAGGTACCTTATTCAAAATCAAAAAATCAAAATCAAAAATCTTTTTTATTTAAGTAGATGCTTTACACATACTTTTATGTAAATCGTCATATTTTTCTACCTAGTACAAAGTTCCTACCACTCGGAACTTGTACACACAATGTTTCGGGAAGTGTTAGCGGAGCGAGAAGAAACGTCAAGCCCAAAAGAAACTCTTGAAATAAAAACTTAATAGCTATTACAGTTGATGTTATTACTAAAGCTATGAGCTGGAGGATCTATACATGTCCACACATCTTTGTCATTTACATAGTAAACCCTAAAGAAATTGCTTACGCTTTTAATAACTACATAGTCGATTCTTCAAAATCTGTAAGTTCTAAAGTCATTCCTAACCACACACTTACACCAAGCACTAATTTTAACCATAGTATGTTCTTGCTACCATGTACTCCTCATGAAATAATAAAAACTGTGCGATCACTCAATAACACTAAAGCAGTAGGTTTTGATCAAATCACAACAGAAATTATAAAAATATGTATTGTGTTAATAGCCCCCATACTCTCCCACCTCATCAACCTTACTTTTTCTCAAGGATGTTTCCCAGAGCGTTTAACACGATCTATAGTGAGACCACTATATAAAAAAGGAAACCCCATTAATGTCCAAAACTATCGGCCAATTACTCTGATCCCAATTTTCTCCAAAATTTTCGAAAAAGTTTTTCATAGTAGACTCTCACATTTCATTGATAAACATAATATTATTACACCAGAACAAAATGGATTTCAAAAACAAAAATCAACTACTCACGCCGCATATACAATGATGCAGACAGTCACAGAATATATCGATAAAGAAATTCCAGTTATAGTAACCCTATTTGACATGAAAAGTGCTTTTGACTTTGTTAGCTACGAAATTTTACTAAAAAAGTGCGAGAGCATTGGGATCAGAGGAAAACATCTGGAATGGATCAAAAGTTACTTGCATAACCGTCTGCAATGTGTAGAAATTGCCAAGTTGAATGATCGTAACGAAAATACTACCTACCGCTCTTCATATCAATATAATAAGACAGGAGTCCCTCAGGGAAGTATACTCGGCCCTTTATTATTCATAATATATATTAACCACCTCCCAAAAATAACGGACCATAAAATGATACTGTTCGCGGACGATATATCATTAGTGATGCCAGATAAGGATAAATCGATTTCTTTTGAGAATAATGTAAATAAATCAATAAATTCCATAAATGAATGGCTTTTAGCTAATAATTTAAAATTAAACATTTCAAAAACACACTTCATACAATTTTCTAATTATAAAACTACAAAGAAAAACCTATCTTTAGAAATCGAAGGACAAGCCATTGAGCGTATTAAGGAGGGAAAGTTTCTGGGTATTATGCTAGACGAATACTGCACATGGAAACCACATGTTCAACTAGTTTGCAATAAATTAGAGCGTTTAAACGAATTCGTCTATGCATTGGGGAGGTTAAGAAGCGAGGCTGGAAGGGAGGCAGCGTTAACTGCTTACCACGGTTATGTTGCTTCGGTACTTAGATACGGTCTGTTGATTTGGGGCAATTCGACCGATATAAAGAGAGTATTCCTAGTGCAGAAGAAATGTGTAAGGGCTGTGTGCGGGATAGGCCCGAGAGATTCGTGTCTGCCTCTTTTTCAAGAACTTAAACTCTTAACCCTTACAGGTTTTTACATCCTGGAGGTTGGCATATTTGTAAGAAAATACCCGGGATATTTCAGTCACCCTTTACCAAATCAAAGGCTGAGAAATAGAGACCTAACAAAAATTGTATTACCACCTCACAGAACTGCACTCTATGAAAAAAAATGTCACATGATCATCATAACTACCTGTTGGGCTTAGACAATTAACAACAAAACATTTCATTAATAGATTAGGTACGCAAATGGCTAGTTGACAAATGCTACTACTCTCTTGGAGAATTTTTCATGGATTCTGAACAAATATAGTGATTGACGCAATGGGTACCAAAATGTTTGCATGCCATATTGTGGTGGAATATACTGAAACTTTATAATAAGCAACCATCTGTATATACGTGTATTCTTTGCAAATAAAAATATTCTATTCTATTCTATTCTATTCATAATCTATGGTTTTACAATATCCTCTTGAACACAGGCATTTCTTTACATGACTTTTAAACTTATTTTCGGATAAACTTGTTACATTTTCAGGTATTTTATTGTAAATTTTATACACTGCCCCATGAACGACTTATTTACCTTACTCAGTCTCGAATAAGCAACTTCAATATTATTTCTAAGGTTAAAATTATGCCTTTCACTGTTTTTTGAAAACAACTCTAAATTCTTACGAACATACATGATGTTTTCGTATATGAACTGACTGGCAACAGTTAAGATATTTATTTCTTTAAACTTGTTCCTCAAGGACTCTTGAGATCGCATCTGATAGATAGCGCGAATGGCTCTTTTTTGCAGTATAAAAATAGTTTCTATGTCCGCCGCGCCGCATGTCCCCAAATTAAGATGCCGTAAGACATTATACTATGAAAATAGCTAAAATAGACTAGTCTAGCAGTTTCTACATTTGTTAGTTGCCTTATTTTCTTCACAGCGTATTTAGATTTTTGCCGGGTTAATGAACTAGTCTATTCGGTGTAGTAACGAACAAAGCCATTTCTAAAGAATAAAACAAAAGTATGAACCTTGGTCAGTAGTGGTGGCACCTCAATCAGTCTTTTCCGCAACATCGAGCTATCAAATAATAATACATGATACTACGTAATAGGCCGTATAAAATATAGAAATGTGTAGTTTCATAAAATAGAGCCACATTTTAGAAAAAAACGTACTTAATAACCTATAAAATAGGGGGTCCCGAAGTTTGTGAACCTAGTCTTTGTTTTTTTATACTGACCCGCTAATTTTAAAGTACAATAATTTTATATCTTTGTTCCCACTAGTTCTTGGGTACCGTGTTGCTTCTACTTCGGTACCGGGTTACTTTTTGAAAACTGCAATGGAATTTATGTATAAGTACATATATGTAGTTATTAGAACGAGTTATTCACTGAATTTGTTCCATAGGATAAATCTTCTTCAAAAGAAATATTTGCGGTACCGACATCATCGACAATATATTTATAGTCTATCCATCTATACTTTATAAGCATGTATAATATTATAAATGCGAAAGTAACTCTGTCTGTCTGTTATGTTTTCATGCCGAAACCGCTGAAGGAGTTTTGATGAATGTTGGTATAAAGATAGATGAGACATAGGCTACTTTTTGTCGCGAAAGTATGTATAGGAAACCAATCATTTCTCAAGATATAATGTTGATATAAAAATGATCATATATCTGTATGTAAATACTTTTTCTGGCGTAGGCAAGCACTAAGAGACGATTTTATTTAATTCATACCCTAAGGAGTTGAAATATAATAGGAATAATATAAAAGTTACTATGGAGCTAGCTTTTTCCTTCAGTTGATTTACTTGCAAACTGGCATAAATGTTCTTCCGTTATAAACGATATACACGTAATTTTGCATTTTTGAAAATGTATCCCTCAAGATATCAAAATAGGGGATGTTTTTATGAGAGGAAACTTTTTCCTTTAGTCTATATACTTGAGATTTGGCATAAATACTCTGCAAGTAAATGAAACACGTTTTCTGCATTTTTGGAAATTCATCCCCTTAGTACAGCGTGAAGCGGTGCCGGTGAGGAGCTGCGGCATAGAAGGGTGTTTTAGGTAATAATATACTTAGGACGACTGTGGTGGGGTACGTGCCTCCCATATTTTTTTTTTAACGACAGGCCGATTCTATATTTATGTAATTATAATATGAGATAGACCCAAGAATTTCTGATTATCAGTAGTATTATAATAAATTTATGTATACTTCATTCCAATCAAAAAAAAGCAAAACGTAAACAAACTTAGGGCGAAAACACAACAGAGCGGCGCGGCGCCGCGACGCTGAAATCGGCGGCGCGCGTTGCGCCGCACCGCCGAACGCAGCGTTGCGCGGCGCGCGTGCCGCGCCGCTCATAGCTGCGGCGCACACCGCTCCTAGCCGCGGCGCGCACCGCTCGTTTCCGCGGCGCGACGCTCGTAGCTGCGGCACGCACCGCTCATATCCGCGGCGCGCAGCGCTCGTATCTGCGGCGCGGCGGCTCATATGATGTCCACAGTTTCTGTAGGTCGCACGCTTGTTTTTAGGGTTCCGTAGCCAAATGGCAAAAACGGAACCCTTATGGATTCGTCATGTCTGTCTGTCTGTCTATCTGTCCGTATGTTACAGCCACTTTTTTCCGAAACTATAAGAACTATACTGTTGAAACTTGGTATGTAGATGTACTCTGTGAACCGCATTAAGATTTTCACACAAAAATAGAAAAAAAAACAATGAATTTTGGGGGTTCCCCATACTTAGAACTGAAACTCAAAAATTTTTTATAACATCATTTTTTTCTAAACTGAATAGTTTGCGCGTGAGACACTTCCAAAGTGATAAAATGTGTGTCCCCCCTGTAACTTCTAAAATAAGAGAATGATAAAACAAAAAAATATATATGATATACATTACCATGCAAACTTCTACCGAAAATTGGTTTGAACGAGATCTAGTTAGTAGTTTTTTTTAATACGTCATAAATCGTAAACCGCAATTTACCTACAACGAACTACAAGATCTTTTATATTATGTTACTTGCTGCTACGGAACCCTTCATGGGCGAGTCCTAAGTTCTTAATGTTCTAAGTATGGGGAACCCTCAAAATTTATTGTTTTTTTTTCTATTTTTGTGTAAAAATCTTAATGCGGTTCACAAAATACATCTACTTACCAAGTTTCAACAGTATAGTTCTTATAGTTTCGGAAAAAAGTGGCTGTGACATACGTACGGATAGACAGACAGACAGACAGACAGACATGACAAATCCATAAGGGTTCCGTTTTCGCCATTTGGCTACGGAACCCTAAAAATAAGCTTCCGACCTACAGAAACTGTGGACATCAAATGAGCCGCCGCGCCGCAGATACGAGCGGTGCGCGCCGCGGATATGAGCGTTGCATGCCGCGGCTACGAGCGTTGCGCGCCGCGGGTACAAGCGTTGCGCGCCGCGGCTAGGAGCGGTGCGCGCCGCGGATACGAGCGGCGCGGCGCGCGTGCCGCGCAACGCTGCGTTCGGCGGTGCGGCGCAACGCGTGCCGCCGATTTCAGCGTTGCGGCGCCGCGCCGCTCTGTTGTGTTTTCGTCCTTACTATGGAACTGACACATGTCAATGTCATCTGCATACTATGTTTGTTTACCTTTTGCTTTTTTTTTGATTGGAATGAACCATAGACGTTTAGTCCGAGAAAAGCTAGTGTAGTAAGGTCAAGCGAAGTAAGCCGAAAATGTTGACCATTTTGATCTTTAAACATGGGTTTTCAACTTCAACTACCTCTTTGATTTTATTTGAGATTTCACTGAGGAGTTCCTAATATTTGGTGAGGCAAGGCGCGGTCTGATCTGAGTACCTACAATATTTTGGAGGCATTTACTTGACTCAAGCACTATCGAAAAAATTTCGAGGCATGAAAATTATAATTCTCGAAATTATTCTAATAGTAGACATTAGACCAAAATCGCAACGTTATACTCACTTCTAAAGATTCGTTTTTTTGTGTTCAGTCAAATGAACATCAGTGCAAAGGACAGTGTCTATTTTATTTTATTGGCGTTTTCACCATGAATAACTAAATATTTCGATTCGGATTGAGTGTCCATTAGAGGAAAGCAAGACGACTGAAGTCAATGGGATAAATGAGTAGACAAGTTTCACTATACAAAATAATAAACTGTCGAGACCCTAGCTCGAGTACTCTAGCTGACTCCGTGACTAAGTGGTTAGTGCTCCTGACCACTGTTCCGAGAGTCGTAAGTTCGATCCCCATCCAGGGCAAACATATGTGTGATGAGCAGATTTATTTCCTCTGTGTCTGGGTGTAATATGTCTATACAGGTGTCCCAGAAAGGACACGCCAGAGTGACACTGGATGTAGAGTGGCTCCAGGTCTATCAGATAATATCCACATGACCCTAGTAAAAGTTCGCTGGTTTTCGAGATATCACCACGTTTGTGTATTTTTTAAAACTTTCCATCTTTTGTCCTTTTATCACCTCGAATTGCTAGAAATAACTTCAAAATCTCGTTTTTTTGTTACCTAGGCTATCTTAAATAGTTGCTTTAGATAATTAAACAATAATTTCATTGAGAACTAGCTCGAGATCCTTAAAAAACGAACAAAGTTGTTTCATTTTATGCCAATCTTAAATTGTTAACTTAAGTTTAACTAACTGCTGGGAAAAAGAATTGTACCGAACTGAATTGATAAAAAGTTTCATTTTTAAATTTCAATAGCATTGAATGAAAGAAAGAGCAAATGGGTGTTTTAAACACTTTGTTCATGGGTAGAGAGCACAGAGTATCGAGCAACTTGCAATTTAGCCACATAAGACACTTGCGCATTGTATTAATTTATTGCTTGTATTTTTGGTTTTATCACATTTTTCGTGACAAAATTGGAGTTTTTAAGCTTTTATCAAAAAAAAATTCAAAAGGGCATTTGAAGGGAAACGGATCAGTTTTTAAGATCATTTGTCAATTAAGTTCGATACAAATTTTTATCACACCAGTTAGTCAAACTTAAGTTAACGATTTAATATTGGCATAAAATGAAACAACTTTGTTCTTGTTTTAAAGATTTCGCGCTAGTTCTCAATGAAATTATTGCTTAATTATCTAAAGCAACTATTTAAGGTAGCCTTGGCAAAAAGAACGAGATTCTGTAGTTATTTCTAGTAATTCGAGGCGATAAAAGGACGAAAAATGGAGATTTTAAAAAAATACACAAAAGTGGTAATATCTCGAAAACCAGAGGACTTTAACTAGGGTCATGTTGATATTATCTGATAGATCTGGAGCCACTCCACCTCCAGTGTCACTCTGGCATGTCTTTTCTGGGACACCCTGTATAATTATGTATGTATTTAAAGTATAAGTGTATGTATATCAGTCTCTGGTTCCCATAATACATGGAATCATACATAATATATGTGTGTGTGATTTCTCCCGGATATTTATGATTATTTATTATTAGGGTCTCTTAAAGTAAAGATATATAACTTAAAGTATAGGTGCATAAAAACGTTTAAAAAATTAAATGGTCGTCCCGGGAAGGGGGAGGGGAATGGACCCCATAATGGGGGTGGTTTTAATGTGAAAATGGTTTATACTCGTATTACACGATCCTAGAATATCGCTAGTTGAATTTGGGATCCACTGTTGAAAAAACTAGTGATAGGAACCGGTACCAACGGCATAGCGTGACCTACGAGACACGGAAACGATCGTGATAAATGCCACCAACAGTCAAATCCAGGTTATAACCATTTCAGTAGTCAGTTAACCTGCGGAATCGATATGATCACGCAAGCCGCACTGAGCCTCTTCATACGGTTTACGCGATCTTACTGATTAAAACCACTTTTTTAACCGACTTCAAAAATAAGGAGGTTCTCAGTTTGACCTGTATGTATGTATGTATGTTTTTCCGCGATTATCTCGCGTTTGGCTGAACCGATTTTAATGCGGTTTTCAGAAAAGTATTTGTTAATTTAGAAGGTTTTAGTATTTTAACCGACTTTAAAAAAGGAGGTTCTCAGTTTGACCCGTATGTTACGCAATTGAAGTCGGTTTTTTGACGCTTTCAGCGTTGTCGATTATTTTTAAACCGGGTTACTTTCCGTAAAATCTTGTCTGATTATTTTTGGATTTATTGTTAAAAACCTTTATATTAAAATATACATTTCTTTAAATTTTAATTCTAAAATTTAACAGTGTAGAAGTTTTCTTTAAAAGGTTCTTAAACATATATGTACTAGTTGTCCTTTTTTAAACTCTGCTGTATTTGCCCAGAAATTTTAACCCGATATCAAATGCGCAAACGAAATCTTTACTCATCTACCTCATGTTAGTTTCTAATAAGTTTGTCTTTATAACTTTTTTATATTTCATCTAAAAATGCTGTCAATTAAACTTTCAGAACACAAAGTTTTCTACCATACTTTTAAAAATAACAATTTCTTTCGCATAACGAGTGCTTCATAAAACGTAACACCATTAAAAAGTCTGAATAACCTAACTGATAGTCTCCTGGGATTCCAGTTAAGAAACGAAGTGTCACTGGACATATTAACCAGTTGAGCCTCGCAGTTGAGCCTAGGGGAACAAACGATTTATAAGCTACTAATCGTTACTTGATTAAGTATATCTTAAAAGTACGATGGTAATGGGAATTGAAAGTGAAGCCAATAAATATCGTCCAACCCGCTGCGAAATTATCGTTTTATTTGTGCTTCCTTATTTTTGCCTAAGGGATCGTCCATTAAACACGTGATGTTTTTAGCAACTTTTTTACCCCCCCCCCCCTCCTCCCTGGTGATACGTTGTGACGTTTTAGACTACCCCCTTCCCCCATACCTAAGATCGCGTATATTTTTTGGTACAAAGTGTCTTAAAAGTTTTCAGAATATTATCTTTAAAAACAGGTATAGTATAATCTAATTAACAACCACACTCCGACCTTTGGAACTTTCTCTAGAAATCGCGCATTCAACTTAACTAAAATATAAATTACACGTGATATCTCAATACAACCCTTGTGATATTTCGAGTTTTTTCCGAAACTCCTCCCCCCCCCCCCCTTTTGAGCCTCACGTGATTTATGAACGACCCCTAAGGTTAGTATTATTTGTTTACGTGATTTTGATATTTTAATTGTTATAAGCTTTTGCAGAAATTTTATTTTAATTCATACATTAAAAAATTCTGTATCAAAATAATGCAGACTGATATCTGAGCTGATATTAAATGCAAGAATAAAACTCGTAAAATATTCCAGAAAAGGGATACCTCAAATATGTATTTTGGACATACGTAATGTACATAAATATTTAAGTAAATAAATTAATGAAAAAATATAATATTAAGCCCAAAATAATGTCGTAATAGTAATGACAATAATCAGCGTCTGTAATTAGGCGTAGCGCGTGCAGGCGCCGAGCCATGCCGAGCTGTCCTTGTGCGCTGGTTTCACCAACACCCACCGGCAACTTAAAAGATATAAATGGTCTCTCGACTATTGCAGAGTCAGTTCAGTCCCAGAATCCATTCATTTAACAATATTATTAAAAACCAAACAAATATTGGGGCACAATGAGGACGCTCGCCGCCCTTGCTTTGCTAGGATGCGCCGTAGTCGTTTGTTCCGGCCGCGAGATCGGCCAGAAGGAAACGGACCTGGTGGCCGCCGCCAGCCACCACAAGGGTCACCACCACGAGGAGGGCGGTGGCAAGGAGCACCACGCGCACCACCACCACGAACACGGCGAGAAGGGCCACAAGGGGCACAAGGGTCACCACCACCACCACAAGGGTGAAGAGGGCCACCACGGCAAGCACCATCACGAAGGCCACCACCACGAGCACGGCGGCGGCCACAAGAAGCACTGGGACGAGCACGACCACCACGGCCACCACCACGAACACGGCCACCACCACAAGGGCGGCAAGCACGGACACAAGAAACATCACGACAAAGGCGAAGAGACCGAGGGTTACCACAAGAAGTACCACAAGGACGAGTACCACAAGGACCACCACTTCTACGACGACCACCACAAGGAGGGCAAACACCACAAGCACGGGCATCACCATGGACACCATGAGGACAAAGGCGGACACCACAAGAAGGGCGGCCACCACCACTCCGGCCACCACGAGCATCACCACGGGAAGAAGGGCCACCACGACAAACACCACTACGACGAGGACCACAAGGGCCACAAGGGCCACCACGGGCACGAAGAGCACCACCACCACCACCACGACCACGGCAAGAAGGGCGGCCACGAAGATCACAAGCACTGGGGATTCCACCATGGCAAGCACTGATAGTACCATAGGTTATTTTGTTACGCTTCTTTATTATTGTTTACCATATCTCCTTGTAAATAAACCATGTTGTAAGAATTAATAAATTATTTAAAATGTTTAACTGATTTTGTATTAGAGACAACCACAATGTCAACGAAGTTGCTGACCAAGTCATAAAAACAATAAATAGGTCAAATGCATTAATTTTTCTTATTTGTAACGCAAAAATGTAAACAAGGTGTACGAGCCGCGGCGCGACGGCTGACGGAACAAATTCGGTTTAACGGTGATTTGATGTCGTCACCGCTATCGTCGCAGTCACTCGCCCATAAATCGGCAGCAATAGCTATGATTGCTAAAGATCGCTCTGTAATCGAAATAGATGAAAGTGTTGTTATCTATAAAATCAAGGTGCGGAAATTCTTATGACACTGCGGTTTCAGATCTCCTAGCAGCCACGGCTCACTGAGAGCCAAAGCAAGTAAGTTCTTTTCGCAAAATTTGTTAAAAGCAAATCGGCGAAATTTACTATGACGAAATATCAGAAATTTTATGGTATTTTTTAATATTATTTCAGAACAATGCGGCTCTTCCTAGTAACGGGGCTAATCGCCTGCGTTTTAATAACATCCCGGGCTAGAAATGTCAGCGATATAAAAGAAGAAAAAGGAGCTGAACAAAAAGCTGTTGCTCAGTTGACAGCGCCTAGCGGTCCCGATTTGTCAGCAGCGGGCAGCGAGCGTGGCGCGGACCTGGCTCCAGCCGGCACCGAACATAAGAAAGCTAAGAACAGTCACCATGAGGAGGGCGGCGGCCACGAGCACCACGCTGAGCACCACAAGGAGCACGAGGACAAAGGCGACAAGGGCTACAAGTCGCACCACCACCACGACAAGGGCGAGCACGGCCACCACGAGAAGCACCACCACGAGGGCCACCACGACGAGCACGGCGGCCACAAGAAGAAGCACCATGACGAGCACGACCACCACGGCGAACACCACGAGGCCGCGCATGGCCACAAGGGCGGAAAATTCGGTCACAAGAAGGGCCACAAAAAGGGATCCAAGACCACAGGCTTCCACCACAAATCCCATAAAGACGAGTACCACAAGGAACACAAATTCTATGATGACTTCCACAAAGGAGGACACCACCACAAGCACGGCGACTTCCATGGTCACCACGACAAGAAAGAGGGTCATCACAAGAAAGGTGGTCACCATGAGAAGGGCCACCACGAGAAGCACCATGGCAAGAAAGGTCACCACGACAAAGGCCATTATGACGAGGACCACAAAGGCCACAAGGGCCACCACGGACATGAGGAACATCACGCGCACCACCACGACCACGGCAAGAAGGGCGGCCACGCTGGTGGCAAAGAGCATGGCTACAGCCACGCGAAAAAGGCGTAAAAGCAGTCTACTGTCTTGTATATTTATATATTATGTATTTGGTTCTATTTTGTATTTCCTTTTGCTATACCAAGCCATTTTTAATTTTGGTTTTTTTTTCATGCTTAAAAAGAAATCAATATTGAGTGTATATGTCGTGGCCAGATCATAGAATTGATCATTTCATGATGTGGCCGACCATTTCATGAAATGGTCGTATTTCATGAAATGGCCAGCTAAAACTGACCATATCGTTTAAACGTCAACGTTTAATGATATGTCCATCCACGTTTGGCCATATCATTAATGTAGGGTTTCCATGATATCAAAGGTTTAATAAAAATTAAAAATACGTTAAAAAGTCACTGGCATTCTTTAAATCTGAGTAATCTTGGTTAACAGATAAATTATACATTTTTAATACTTAGCTTTTAAGATTGATATCTACTAACCTATGAAATACTTTCCGAACTTCAAGGCTTTTACGTTGCGCTCGTTTTTTGATTGACTTTCGAAAAATTATTGTAGTTTAGTGTCGTAACGACATTTAACTTCTATTTTATCTTCAATTGGCGCATTATTAATAGCTTTTTTTTATTATTAATTGTACGCCGCCATGATGCATCACAAAAATAAAAAGATGTCAGCGCCTCTAACGGTGGATACTCTAACTATTTTACGATATGATCACTAATGCTTGACCATTTCATGAAATGGCCGTGCGTTTAGCTATATATCGTCAAACGTTGATGTATTCATTGATCTGGCCAGACCATATCATGATGTGATCAGCGGATATTTTCCATTTCATGAAATGCGACCATTTCATGAAATGGTCGGCCACATCATGATGTGATCAATTCTATGATCTGGCCACGACATATATACTATACAGAAATGCCTGGCAAAATGATACTGTTCACCTTATATTCCAAAAGTAGACTACTTCACTTAATACACAAAACCTTATGACACAAGGTTTTACAAGTTGTAAAAAGAATGAGATATGATTGATTGTCTTCTACTGAAAATGAGCTGTGATAATTTTCATATAATTTAAAAATAACTTTTGAAAGGCTTCATGAGTCAAATGATCCTGCAAGCCAAAATATGTATTAAATAAAATTAACCTCACTTGTTAAAACTTGTTTATTTTTGAAGATAAGCCCATCATATTTACATCAAAGCCATCAACGGAGCAAGATGATCAAATTCAATTTTCTCTCTAATATTCTTGGTCTTGATGTTCTCATCTTGGTTGGCAATAAAGATTAGGTTGCCTTCATCCCTCCAGTCATATTTCTTCACCCAGTGTTTTAGTGTTATGTCTGCAAAGAATTTACAACTTTTTATTTAAAAAGTGATGTAAGAAAGACTTTCAATGTAAAATTTTCCAAGATTAAAGTTTTGTATTCAGTCAGAAACTTTTTATGAAGAAATGATTCAGAAAATGTGCATTGTAAAAAGTTGAAATTGGGTTTAAATCAATAATATACTTACCATCAATCCCTCCCAGCAAATTGGCAAGATTGTTTTTATCAATAGTCTGGAAAGTAATACCAACAACGTGACACACAAACTTGCGAATGGAATCATGGAATCCACTGATACGATTACACAGTTCAGGCATCTGATGGACACGGTTCCAAAATTGTGCAAAATCACATTGCTCTAAAATGTCTGCCAAGTATTTGATTTGGGATATTGTTTCATTTTCCACCTGAAAATTTATTTGAATATTGTTAACTTGTACCGTAACTATTAAATAATAATAAAAATAGCCCATTAATGTAAACTATTATTTATTTTGACAATTTTTCTCAAAAAAATAATTATTTGTTTAAAGATGGACTCAAATTTGTGAAATTTATTTGTTTAATTTATTACTAATGCATGAAAACCTGTGTCAACCAAAAAAAATTCTGAAAACATACTGTAATGTATTTGTCACGCTGCATGTGATCTGCAGTCCAGTCAAAGCAAAATTATCTAATGTGGGTAGATTTTGCTTTGACCGGATCGCAGACCGCATCCAGTGTAACAAATCTATAACACTTAATTATCAGAGGCACATAGTAGTTATCCAAATTGTAGGTTACTCACCACAGACTCCAGCAGAAGGCACTTGCACAGCGTGAAATCAGTGTGGGGGAAGTTAGTGAGAGCCTTCAGCAGGATTTGGCAGGTGATGTCTGCATTGAACTTCTCTGGGTTGAACTGATACAGCTTCAAAACTGCCAGGTTGGCTTCCAGGTCGTATGTGTTCTCCCGGGATTGCATCTCCACGTAACGCTCCAATGTCTGGAGGTTGGCTGGGTTGTATCTAAAAATATTTAAAACATAAAACATTAGTTCGTTGCAAAAGAAATAGTTTATATTTAGTACAGTAACAAACATAACCTATAAATTATACTAACCTTTCGATACTCTTTAGAATACCAGCCACAGTTTGTTTCATAGTTTCAGACATTTTAGTTTTTGTTTATTTCTCTGAGTATGTAGAAGCAAACAATACGTATATGGCAGAACAAAACAAAAGTTCAATAAATACGAAAAAGTCACCAAAGAGAATATAATCACTATGAAAGTCACTTGATAACCCGGCCAAGAGCGAAGAGAGTATTTCCACTCGGTCCGTTCCAGAACAAGATAAAGTTTACACAGGCAGTAGTCGGTCTCTTTCACACTTGTAAGAATTACGATAGGCTATCCTGCTGTCAGGTTCTTATTAAAGTGTTCTGGAACGCATTCCTATACTGTATTTTTTGGCCTCTTTTGGTGAATCGGTAACCTTCAACTCTAAAGTTTTTTTCCTGAATATTGGCTTTATTGGACCAACTGACAAGAAGCAAAATTACGGCAAAATCAACCGTAATGACAATTGTTTACGTTATTCCCACTCGTTGCTTTGGGTTACCAGATTGTAATACATAATTTACACTCCGGAATTCATATTTGAGTACTAGGACACCAGCAAGTAGTAAGAAGTAGGCTAGCGTTTCATATCTATTTCCACTCGTTGCTATGGACTATCAGCAGAGTAGAGAGAGTAGGTGATCTGCTCGCCGGTAGTAGACTATAATACTTATGTATATGGTGTTGTTGACCAAACACGCAGGGTTGTGCCTCACTGTATAAGTGTATGTACTTACCTATACCGGGTGATAAAAAATGACCGACAAAGTTTTAACTGTGGCTTCTAATCATGAATTTAGAGAAATTTCCCTATAAAACACCTATAAATAGCAAAAAATCACTTACCACACAAAATTCGTTAATCAGCTTACCAATTTTTATGAGATGGTAATTTTTTTTGGGATTTGACTATGAGCTTATTATCGGGCAAAGTTTTAGGAGTAGAATATCTGCATAAAGTGCTACTTTATTAATGCCCAATATTTTAGCGAGACTCAAAATCAGAAGTAAAAGTGCTTACTAAAATATCGGCCACTAATAAAGTTAGTACCTTATATCTATTAATAATTACGTAATTTCATTTAAAAAAACCTGACTGACTCAATGGTTAGCGCTCTGTTGATCCTAGGGTCGTAGGTTCGATTACCACCTTGGCACACATGTGTTTGCCCTGTGTCTGGGTGCGGACGGACAGCGTGCGGTACGGCCGGCAGATATTCATGTGACTGAGCTAAGCGGCGCGGCGCGGCGTTGCAGTGCAGCAGCTCTCGGTCGGCGCACGGCGCATGCGCGGCGCGGCCCGCGGCCGTCTGCGTGATTCTAGATGCGTCATGTAGACCAGGAGCTTACTGCATTTTATCAGTCTCATCATTGCGTATTTGTATTTTGTATGGTACTAACCATTATAATAATTAACTGATTGTTAAACAGCAGATACATACAAATACATAAAGATATAGGTCATTTCAATCAAAAGGTACCTAAATAAACTTAGTAGGCAACTGAAGTTGACATGTGTCAGTTCCATAGTAAGTTTGATTTTTACCTTTTGCTTTTTCTTGATTGGAACAAGGTATATCCAGGCTATTTATTAGTCGGGTCTTACGTCACAACTTTTGTTGTAACACTTTTTAAATAAATGACACAAAAATTGACTTGCAGGTCAAATCAGAAAAAAGAAACGTGGTAGGTAACCCAAAAACAGCGAATCCGAGAATAATGAGCGGTACCACCGCATGAAGGAAAGGAACGACAGGCTTAGAAAAAGTTTGTGAAAATAATCAGAATAAGAGCGGTTTAATAGAAAGGAGCTAGTATTTAAATTATATTATTTTTATTGCGCAGTGACGATTTGATAGCAATAAAAAAATCTTAAGTTCAGACTGTATTTATATTAAATGAAAAATTAAAGCCCTCTGGCTCCTGGTCTATAATCATTGTAAAATTACCTACCTCGATAAAGCCCAAACACAGTGATGAATTGATAATAGTGATCAAAAATATACAGGATGACTGTCACATACCCAAATGCTAACCTCTTAACTGGTGATTTTACTTATGAACTGAACAACTTTTGTTCTAGAACTTTGCTTAAATTGCATAATCTTTTGGACTTCTCATTATGAACTACGCTCAATAAGCTGATCGATTTGTATGAAAAGCATAGAAAAAAATGTGATTTGTCCAAAGTTAAATAGAACAAGTTTTTCAGTTTCAAGAGTGGAATCACCAGTTAAGAGATCTGCAGGTATTACTAATCACTTGTAGGTATAATGTAAATGTTCCTCCGTCAGTTACCAACAAATGTAATAAGTGGCTTTAATATTTTGTTTGTTCAATATCATATTCTTACTGTTGGCGACTGCAGCCTCTTTTGTATATATTTTACTTTTTATAATGATTTATGTCCTGTTGACTTTTCTCTTTGCACTTACCAATAATAAACGCTCCCGTTCGGACCATATTTTCTATTTAATTTCTTCAATACCAACATACAGTCCACTTTTATCGCCAACACTTACCTTTCGAGATCAGTCGGTATCTTGAATAACGACAATTCTGGATTTGAATTCCAGAAACACAACAATATTTTCGTTTTGTAGATGCAGTAATTTTTTTTTACACGTGATGGCGTCGATGTCGTGTCGTGTCAAGAGACGGCAAGTGATTAACACGTCACGTCACTCGGCCGCGGTGCAGCCCCAAAAGATTCACCTCGGTCACCTCGGCATTTTGTGCTTTTGTGTGCGTAGACGGCGGTACCTACTTGCGCGCACACATACAAGCCGCGCGATGTACCATTGTATGAAGATAACCTACTATTTATACTATGCTATCAGTCTGTTGACATATGATTGACATATTTACACTCTGGAAATCATATTTAAGTCCTAGGACACCAGCAAGCAATAGGAGTAGGAAGCAGGCTTGCTTATACAGTGAGGCACAACCCTGCGTGTTTGGTCAACAATACCATATACATAAGTATTATAGTCTACTACCGGCGAGCAGATCACCTACTCTCTCTACTCTGCTTGCATTCCATGTAGGTCCCGTATGGTTACGCTCTGACAACAACCGTTTTGTGCCTTCCCTTTCACACTTACGAGATACACGTTAGGCTATCCTGTTGTCAGACTGAACGGTTAGGTACTATCAGAGCGCAACAGTTCGGTTAGGTATTTGATAAATGATAAGATAAGGAAAACGCGGTGAATGGATGCATGATTCGGATGTACAGTAATACCCCGCTTTACGCGAGGGATACGTTCCGCAAAAATTCGCGTTAAGTGAAATTCGCGTATAAGGGGGTCACGTTTAATCATAACCAAAAGTCATAACAAAATGCAAATCAATACTTTAATTCTAAAACCACATTGTGTAGCGTTACATTATACATTTTTTTTACGGAAAAATGTATCTATTGTCTTCTGGGTTGCGTTTCGTTTACGATCTTGTAAAATATTTTCATAACACGCGACACTGCTTTTTACTGATTGACACACTGTTAAAACACGGTCATCATCACTGTCTATGCTCTGCAATATGTCCAAACCTGAATAAATCTTTGAAAGAGCATTTTGTATTGCACTTGAAGATAAAACTCTCTCTTCTACTTGTTCCTCCTCACTATTGAAAGGATTATTCTGTAACTCGATTAAATCTTCGTTGCTGAGAGGTTCGTCATCCATCGCTATAAGATTTTCGAGATCTTCTACTGTGACACCTTCCAGTTCAGAGCCTTCAATCATTGTAGCAATGTCTTCAAGCACTTGTCTCTGCATCTGAACACTTCTCCTAGGTGCTTCCACTACATCAGGCCAAAGATTACGCCACACACCATTCATGCAACTTTTTTTAACTTCATTCCAGGCCTGGTCTATGTTGTGTATTGCCTTCATGATGTTGTATGATTTCCACCACTCTCGCATAGACTGTCTTCCTTCGCCGTCAGTTTCATGGATCAGCTGGCTAAATGTGCGGCGATGGTAATAAGCTTTGAAGTTTGCTATTGCTCCCTGGTCCATAGGTTGTAATATTGACGTAGTGTTTGGTGGATGGAACTTTACGTACACTTTTAAGTCTCTGGGCGTATCTAAAACGGTTGGATGTCCTGGGGCATTGTCTAAGAGTAGTATAACTCTACGTTCAAGTCCGTTTCTGTCACAGTAGGATTTGACTGAGGGGCAAAAACTGTTAGAATACCAATCTTGAAAAACTTCTCGTGTAACCCACGCCTTTCGGTTGGATCGCCACACAACTGGTAGGCTTGCTTTATTAGTACCTCGCATTGCTCGGGGTGTTTCTGATTGATACACCAGTAAAGGTTTAAGCTTAAAATCACCAGTGGCATTACCACCCAGCAGTAAAGTCAATCTATCTTTCGCGACTTTGAAACCGCTAGCTTGACGTTCTTCTTTAGATATGAAAGTTTTAGAAGGCATTTTTTTCCAGTAAAGCCCGGTCTCATCAACGTTGAAAATGACACAGGCAGGAATTTTTTTTCGTGCTACAAACTCTTGAAACTCGTCTGGAAACTCTGTTGCAGCTTGAGTGTCTGCGCTGGCGGCTTCACCCGTTATGCGGATATTGTGAAGATTTGAACGCCGTTTAAACCGGTGAAACCAGCCCTTACTGGCATTAAAAGTCGGGGTGGAACTCCCTTCACCTTCTTGTGACTTTAGCATCTCAAACAAAGAGTTTGCTTTTGTACATATGAGAGCTTGACTCAGCGGCGTGTTCTTTTTATTTAAATCGTCGATCCAGACTGCTAGCAACTTTTCCATTTTTTCTAGGATAGCGGGCCTCGAACGAGTCAATATTGTTGCACTTATAGGTGTCGAACTTTCACTGGAAAGTTTAATTTTTTCCCGATTTTTAAAAATCGATCGTACAGTCGATTCTGAGAGTCCAAAATCTCTGCCAACTATTGTTGCTTTGCCTCCATTTTCCATTCTTCTTAAGACTTTTAATTTCAATTCCAAAGTTAAGCTTTTGCGCTCCTTTTTCTTCGGCGGCATTTTTAACGTAGCTTTGAATTATTTTCACCAAAGGTTAGAACACGACTGCCAGCTGAGATTAAAATATGTAATGTACTTACGTAAGACGAACGAAACAAAAAAGGGAATCCCCAAAAAGTCCTACTCTGAAGGGATTCCCCATTCTTTTATTTACGAGAATGGTCAGAGAAAGTGGGAATTCCCGCGACCAAAGACAAGTTAGGTAATTACTTACATTACTAAATATGTAGGTATATGTAACCAATCCGCGTAAAGAGAGGCATTATAGCGCGAAATTTGAAATTCGCGTAAAATCGAAACCGCGCATAACGAGGTCGCGTAAAGCGGGGTATTACTGTAACTGTAATCGGAATAAGTGTTCTGTGTGATGAACTGGATCTGGGGCCCAAGAGCATCTCTAATCCATCATGATGAAAGGTTTATAATGCCGGGGTGACTTCCATTTAAAGTGCGATAACTGTTTTATCAATATTCATATCAACTACCTACTTAATCTGCAACAAACCGCATTGCAGACATAGTGTCTTAGACTAGCTTAGACTCTGATCTAAGATGTATGCATCTACGATACTATCTTTTGATTAGGTAAGTAGGTGAAAACCTATAGGTGTCGTCACTTTACATCAGGGTCTGTCGACTACCTGATCCTGAATCCTAAGGTCGCATTTCCCTGCATAGTCCAGCAACCTGTGTACCTACAAATAAGCCACTATCTGTACTTTTATCTAGGTATTTAGTCCATGGAGCATAGTACCATTATCTGCCCATCCCTCCACCCAAACTGTGATCCCGAAATGGGTCTACAGTACTCAATTTTCAGGTTCCAACCCAACATATAAAGTCCCGTCACTCTTCATTCTATTCTACTTGTCCTCAACTTTAATTTTCAAATCAAATCAAATCAAATACTCTGTATTGACTACAAACAAATACACATAACATATACAAAACAAAAAAAAAGAAACAAGTAGTACAATCTGGACGGTCTTATCGCTAAAAGCGATTTCTTCCAGACAACCCGGGGTACGGAAAAAAAGCAAGGAATTTATGTAGAACGCGAGCAACAGAAACTACGTAATTATCAATTTACTTACAAAAAAAATAGAACTAATTTCAAAACAATAATAATCTATAAAATACAATGATAATAAATAAATATATAACAAACATTAATATACATACATACTTACATACGTAATATAATATCATATTATAATAATAAATACATACAGGGTGTCCAAAAAATGAAGGATAATCCTTCACCTGCAGATTGGTCGAATCATTTCCTACTACATATCAAAATTTTTTTCTAGTAAAAGTCCCACCATTTTTGTGATATCGGTATTTTTAGTTTTTTTTTCAATAAAATTGACCTTCAGTGTAATGCATGCCTTTACTACAAATTATGACATTTTTAAGTCCTGTTTTTTTTTAAATATTCGTGAATACATAATTCATCAAACACAATGGTAAATTATTTCTTAAAGTGCTGGCAAATCCTGTAAAAAAATTAGTTTTGCAAATTTTGCAAATTAGTTTTGCAAGTTAATTTTGATAGCCTGTGGTGTAAAAAAAAATACTAAGCTGATCGTGCCAACAACTTTAAAAAATTGCTTAGTTATTGACAATTCTAAAATGGTATAATTGTTTGACATTACATTAAAAACAATTTTTTTAATGATAATTCTAATGCACCAAGGTCGAATTTTTGGAGTTTTGCTATACTAAAATTCTATCGACATAAAGTATCTAAGCAAGACTTTGGTTGGTTTGTTCGTTTGAATAACGAACTGCCACGCTACGCCAGGATACAATGGTTAAAAACAAAAGACAGTATGGATAAAAAATGTCTTTTTTTTATAATAAATGTTCAAAATTCCCGCCATTAGCCGTTATGCATGCTCTACATCTTTTTACAAAGGACCTATTTAGGCGGCGGGCGTATCCTTCTCTTGAAATTTGTTCTGTAGTTCTGTCTATTTCTTCTTGCAGCTGCGTGATATTTTAAGTCTCCGTTGTATAGACTAAATCTTTTAAGCAGCCCGAAGACTCGTTCGTTATTCAAATGAACAAACCAACCAAAATATTGCTTAGTTACTTTATGTCGATAGAATTTTAGTATAGCAAAACTCCAAAAATTCGACCTTGGTGCATTAGAATTATCATTAAAAAAATTGTTTTTAATGTAATGTCAAACAATTATACCATTTTAGAATTGTCAATAACTAAGCAATTTTTAAAGTTGTTGGCACGATCAGCTTAGTAATTTTTTTTTACACCACAGGCTATCGAAGTTAACTATTCGAAAAAGTTTTTGTAAGAAATTTGCAAAACTTATTTTTTTACAGTATTTGCCAGCACTTTAAGAAATAATTTACCATTGTGTTTGATGAATTATGTATTCACGAATATTTAAAAAAAAAACTGAATCCCACTTCCACAATCCAAAGAGTGATAATTATTGAAAAGAATCTCTCTCTTCGCACCTGTGATGTTTTTAAAATTCAATATGGATAAAAGTTCATTACTTAACGACATAGATTCAACTGAACTTATACCAAGTAGTTTTACATTCGAACCTTCTGTATGCAAAAGTATTTTGGGAATAATGGTGAACAATTAACTGTACTAACTCAAAATATCCGTAGCATTAATATAATACTTACGGAATGCTGGCTAAGTGAAAATTCATTATAAATCAAACTTAAAAATTATAATTAATAATAATAATTTATTGATCAGAAAGAAATACATACGGTACTCCTAAGTATGCTAGGGATAACAATAAAAGTAAAGTATTAGTAAAGTATAACTAATACCTAAGCTAGGCAAAAGCCTGTGTTATAGGTAATAGTCCTCTTACAGAATGTAACATAATAATTACAAAGTAGAAAGCGGAGGGAAACGTTTAAGATAAAAAGCGCAAATGAGAGAGAGAAAATACAGGGTGACTTTAAATTAGTTCTTGATACCAAAGGCTATGAATGTGCTCATGATAACAAACAACTTTCCCTAAATAACCCATAGTCAAATCGCAAAAAAAAATTTTTTACTCTTCATACTAATTTGGCCGCTCGGCTGATCGATTTGTATGAAGAGACCAAAATTTTTTTTGCGATTTGGCTATGGGTTCCTTAGGGAAAGTTGTTTGTTTTCATGAGCACATGCATAGCCTTTCGTATCAAGAACTAATTTAAACTCACCCTATATAGTAATATAAAAAGAAAAACAATAATACTAACATGCAAAAGAGTGTGGGTAGTGTGTATGTGTGTGTGTGTGTGTGGGTGTGTGTGCGTATGTGTACGTGTGTATGTGTGTGTGAGTGTGACAGTTTTAATGTAGCGTATAGATTATTATATATGAGTTAATATACATATTATTACCTTATAATGATTTTTCAGTGTCATCGTAGCTTCGAGACATTAACCATTCATTCACCTTTTGTTTGCATTTCTGGGATGTCATGAGGTATAAAAGATAGCGCTTGCCTTATAGTAAAGAAACTTCCCAAGAAAGCAGAAATGTTTTTGGGCGAAAGCGGTGCGGCATTTAGCTATGGAATAAACTTGATCAGCACGCCTTTTTGAGGATAAAGTTATTGAGGAGCATGGTGAGGAAGTATGAGTTTTTAAGATAGCCTGTGCAATGAATATTTGTCTAACAGATAAAACTTGGCACTCGTTAAACAGTTTATCAGTCGGATACTGGAAGCAACGAAATGTCGCAACCTTAAGGATGGCTCTTTGCGCTCTTTCTAAAGTTATTATGTGAGATACACAAGCACCTCCCCAGGCGACGATACAGTAGCTTAGTACGGGTTTACATAGGGTTAAGTATAGCATTTTAACAATTTTTGGCTCAGCAATGTGACGAATGTTTCTAAAAAGGGGTATTAGTTTTCGTAATTTTCGTATACGCTGAGTGACATAGTGGGGAATTTAGTGCAACGCCTAGTATGGGAACCGTTTTATTTTGGATCCGGCGCTCAAAGTTGGCATAGTTGTTCCCTAAGCCGTTCTGAGTAGATTAAGCCCGGGAGCCACCGAGAGCCATCCCCCGTTTGGAAGGGGGAGGGGGGGAAAGTTTGTTTCTGCCGCGCTCCATTTGAGGGCTTATATCTCCAAAACTATTGGTACTAGGGCAAGTGAGATATCATTTTCGTATGATTTAAGGATAAGGAATTTATTTCTGTAACAAAAAAAATAACTTTCCATATATAAAAAAAGAAATATTTGATTAAACGTATAAAACATGACTACCTTTTTTCCGCATATGTGTCGATTAATTTTTATTCGTCTTTGATATTAGCATGAAAAAAATATATTCTGAAAGCCACACTTCTTAGGATTATAAAAATATAAATTTCATTAGAATAGCATAATAAATACTTAGTGAAAAAAAATATAATTTGATGCTCGGCAGAGTAGCATAAAACGCGCGGTTTTAGTATCTGTTGTTCGTAAGTAAATAAAATGAATCATGTAACGCCCAAATGACTGTTAAGTAACATAGTATAAACAGGTACATTATATTATTATTTTGATATTTCTCGCTCTCACAAAATATTTGTCACGTAAAACAAAAAATATTTTTTCCTTATAAAAACGTTTTTGAGTAAATCCGCAAAGCGTGACTAACTATTTCTCATACGAATTATGGTGATTTACTATCTAACTTCCGTTGTATTATAGTGGTTTACTATGTAACTTGCGTGGTCACGTTGATCACCCAGGTTATCTGACTTCAGAAATGGTCATACATAACCATAATGAGTTTGACTCTTATTGGCGCATTAATCTCGTAACCGTTTCCGTGCTTCGCAAGCCACGTCAAATTATTTTCATGACAACTAATGAAGCTTCGACCAGCGCCTATACAACTCCAAAACCCGGAAGCATTCAGATCGAGTTGCACAATCGCTTCGAATGCCTAGGAGAATGTGAAAATGTGGACGAATACAACGACAGGTTTGTGGAAATTGTCCAAATGGCTGGGAATAAGGCCTTCAAAACAAGACGTTAAAAAAGACATATCGGATCTCGGACCTTACCAGCAAGCTCATGGAGGAAAAACGGAGCCTGATTCTGAAATCCTCTGAAGATGCTTGTCAATATCGGCGACTAAACAGACAGATCTCCAAGTCCTTGACGCCAATTAAATACCAATCGTATTAAAGAGGCTATTGAGCGCAATAAAAGGTCAAACGTATTGGCAAGGGATCTGAGCTTCTGAAAACAGGTACACAGGGCACAGAAGTGTGGTGGTGCTCTTCTTCAAGAAGGGTGAAAAGACTCTTCTGAAGAATTACAGACCCACCTCACTCCTGAGCCATGTCTACAAGCCATGTCAAGAATCATTACGAATCGTCTCGCACGCAGGTTTGACGACTTCCAACCTCCCGAACAAGCTGGTTTCCGAAAAGGCTTCTGTACCATAGACCACATACATACGCTGCGGCAGATTATACAGAAGACCGAAGAGTATAATGGCGTTTGTGGACTATGAGAAAGCTTTTGTTTCGATCGAGACCTGGGCTGTGTTACAGTCTCTCCAACAGTGCCAAATTAACTATCGATACATATCGAAGTGTTGAAGTGTTTGTATAAAAACGCCACCATGTCGGTCCACCTCCAGGATCAGAATTCGAAACCTATCCGGCTGTAGCGTGGGGTGAGACAGGGAGATGTTATATCTCCGAAAATGTTCACCGCTGCACTGGAAGACGTTTTCAAGCTTCGGGACTGGAGAGGACTCAGCATCAACATCAATGGCGAATACATCACTCACCTTCGATTTGCTGACGAAATCGTGATCATGTCTGAGACCTTGGAGGACCTAGGCGCAATGCTCGATGGACTCAGTAGAGTCTCCCAACAAGTGGGTCTTAATGAACATAGAACATGGATAAGACGAAAATCATGTCAAAAGTCCGTGTTACACCCACTCCTCTGAAGGTTGGAGACTCTACTATCGAAGTTGTTGAAGAATATGTATACCTGGGACAAGCAGTCCGGTTAGGTAGGTCCAACTTCGAGAAAGAGATCAATCGTCGAATCCAACTTGGCTGGGCAGCGTTCGGAAAGCTCCGCAATATCTTCACGTCCAAAATACCGCAGTGTCTCAAGACTAAAGTCTTTGACCAGTGTGTGTTGCCAGTGATGAAATGACATAAGGATCCGATACATGTTCGCTTACTATAGACCCCATAAGAAGGCTCAAGGTCACCCAAAGGGCGATGAAGCGTGCTATACTATGCTTGGTATTTCCCTACGTGATCGAATCAGAAATGAGGAGATACGTAGGAGAACTAAAGTTACCGACATAGCTCTTAGAATCGCTAGATTTAAGTGGCAGTGGGCAGGGCAAATAGCTCGTATAACAGATGGCCGTTGGGGCAGTAAAGTTTTCGAGTGGCGACCGTGCACCGGAAGACGCAGTGTGGGCAGGCCTCCGACTCCGTGGACCGACGACCTGGTGGGTTGCGGGAAGCTGCTGGATGCGAACCGCACAGGACCGGTCGGTGTGGAAATCCTTGGGGGAGGCCTTTTTCCAGCAGTGGAGGTCTTTCGGCTGATAGATAGTAAACCACCATAATTCGTATGAAAAATACAATAGTCACATTTTTCAAATTTTCTCATATATGATTTTTTAAGGAAAATATTTTTTGTTCTACGTGATAAATATTTTGATAAATATTTAAATAATAATAGTATGTACCTATTTTTATAATGAAGTAACATTATAAAAATAGGTACATACAGTCATTTTTGGGCGCTAGATGATTCATTTTATTTACTTACTTACAAACGAACAACAGATACTAAAACCGCGCGTTTTATGCTACTCTGCCGACCATCAAATTATTTTTTTTCACAAAGTATTCATTATGCTATTCTAATGAAATTTATATTTTTATAATTGTAGGAAATGTGGCTTTCAGAATATATATTTTTCATGCTAATATCCTAGACCAATAAAAATTTATCGACACGTATGTGAAAAAAAACCACCCACACTTCATTATCTACTTGTTGGATCGCGCTTCTTTTGGGGTTTATATCTCCATAATTTTATGTTCTAGGGCAAGTCCGATATCATTTTCGGATATTTTAGGATGATAAATTCATTTCTGCTACAAAAAAAAAATACTTTTCATAGAACAAAAAAGAAATATAACTCCTGTAATTTAGAACCGCGCAGACGGCGCGTTTTATGCCACGCTGCCACGCATTGAATTTTATTTTTTTCACGAAGTATTTATCATGCTATTCTAATAAAATTTATATTTTTATAATCCTTGGTAATGTGGCTTTCAGAATATATTTTTTTCATGCTCATATCTTAGACCATTAAAAAAAGGGTAGTCATGTTTTATACGTTTTATCAAATATTTCTTTTTTTATATATGGAAAGTTATTTTTTTTGTTACAGAAATGAATTCCTTATCCTTGAATCATACGAAAATGATATCTCACTTGCCCTAGTACCAATAGTTTTGGAGATATAAGCCCTCAAATGGAGCGCGGCAGAAACCAACTTTCCCCCCCTCCCCCTACCAAACGGGGGATGGCTCCCGATGGCTCCCGGGCTTAATCCACTCAGAATGACCTAGGAAACAACTATGCCAAGTTTGAGCGCCGGATCCAAAATAAAACGGTTCATCGCACTAAATCCCCGACTAACAGCATCAATGTGCGATTTAAAGTTAAGGTGAGAATCCAACGTTAAACCAAGGTATTTAATATTATTTACCCTTTCTAAAACAGGACACCAGCAGCTGGTTAAACCTTGCAAAGGGTTAATAGAAAGGCAATTAGAAGTGTGGGCATGCATGAGATGCGAACTAGCAGGTTGAGATATTGTTTTGATAGAAAAAGTTATATATTTCGTTTTGTCACTCTTCAAAGTTAGTTGGTTATCGTAAAGCCAGGAAGTCACGGTTTCGAATCCCTTTTTAGCAAAGAAGAACGCGTCATTCCAACTCTTTCCCTGGAATACTAAGGCAGTGTCATCGGCGAATGCAAAAATTTCTCCGTTTTGTAGAGACAGTTGACAAAGATCATTTATATAGACCAGTAAAAGAGTTGGACCTAGAATGCTTCCTTGCGGAACGCCAAAAGTTACAGGCAGTTCGGTACTCAAGAAATTTCCTATAGATACACACTGCGTCCTTTCAAAGAGGTAGTCTTTAAAAAGTTGAAGTTGGCCATTTCGGATGCCTATGCGCTCTAATTTATTTTATAAACGAGGTATGGACACGGTGTCAAAAGCCTTGGCAAGATTCAAAAAAATGGCAAGGCTTTTTTTAATAGAGTCCAAGGCCTGTACAATATTATTAGTGAGTTCAAGGACAGAATCATTTGTAGATCTTCCATGACGAAATCCAAACTGCTTACTGGATAGAATGTTATTCGATTCAAGGTAAGACACAAGGCAATTGTTAATCAACCGCTCCAATATTTTCGAAAATGATGATAGAATAGAGATGGGCCTATAATTATTAACTATTGTTGTGTCTCCTTGTTTATGAACAGGGATAATGACCACTTTTTTAAAGGCCTTCGGAAAAACATTTTTCTCAAAACACAAGTTGCAAATGTAAGTTATAGGCTTAATTAGAATGTCTGTATAATTTTATAATGTTTGGGGCTATTTTATCCCATCCAGTATCACAACCAGATTGAAGTATTATCATAAATCTCATACATACCTTAATAAAAATGACGGACTAGTTGTTTTCTCTAACGAACGGCTTAAAATAGATAATTTTGAACCCCACTTTGTTTATGCAAACTGCCTTACTATTAAAATTGATAATAAAGTTGTTATAATGTCACTGTACAGGTCACCATCAGTATATAATATAAATGAATTTATTTTGTCTCTAGAGTTTAATATTAAATCTGTTAAAGCGGACACAATAATCTAAAAATTCTAGCCTTGACCATTATTTCATTAATTCTCGTCGATGTATGAGTTGTTGTACATGAATCAGATATAACAGAACACGATACTATCACATTAGGCATTGATAAAACCTTACAAATCACACATGTACCCAAAAAACAAAAGTAAACTTTGATGAATGAGACAAGGAAATGTCTGAGATGGATTGGGTGAAATTATATATCCACACAGATGTGACATTAGCCACAGATAAATTTATTTCAATCATAAGCAATAAAATTACATCACATACAAGTAGCGTCGTTTTTTCAAATTCAAAATTAACCCGTCAACCATGGATAACAGACAGCTTATTAAAAGGTAAAAATACTATTTTTGCACTTATAAGTATCGATAAACTGTAATGCCATCACTAGACGGAAACATCCACATGTTGGACCAAGAGCATTTGATAAAACAAGTGCACGAGACGAGACGTTATCAAAAGTTCGATTTATCACAACTCTAGTTACAGTACTACCAACATTCAAATAATAATTTTATGCCTGGCAACCCTATATATCATAATTTTTTGCTGTGGCCATCCCAAGTGATTATAAATAACCACGGCCACCAAAGAGGGATGGAGGATGGATGTTGAATTGAATTTTATGCACCGATCGACCTCAAGTAGAATTTTATCAAATAGTTCCTATGCCGTTATATTGGCTCCCTGTCTATCAACGGTATCAACTCGCGAAGACACTTCTACCGATTTTGTTAGTGTGTGTCTGCGTTCTGTGTAGTGTGTGTCTGAGTTCAATTGTAGTGTGTATGGAAAACATTGCTGCCAACATAACCGCATAGGAACTATTTGTTGAAACGCACTCTACATTGGATAGATCTATTATTGTATAGTGTCTAATGGGCAGTTTACACGTATTAAGTAGCGAAGTAATCAAGTTAATTTTAACTTAAAAGTAAGTTAATTTTAAGTGGTCAAGCGTTTACACGTAATAAGTAGTAAGTAGATAAGTAGTAACTTAATTTTAACTTGTGTGTAGCGTTTTCACGTTAAAAGTCACACTTGCTTGCCATTTAGTAGCAGGCCACGCCCACCGGGGAGAGCGCGCGGTGCGGGGGGCGCGGCAACTTATTCGAAAAATAGATTCGATTCTATTCTACTTGTGCACTTGTCTACTAAATCGTTAACTTACCACTTATGACTTAATAGCTGATAAGTGACTGTTTACACACAGAAATTTACTTAAAATTTAGTTAAAATTAAGTTAATTACTTCGCTACTTAATACGTGTAAACTACCCATAATGTACGAAAGGGCGATGGCGTGTTAGGGTAAAAACACACTGTTAACAGGCCACCCCACGTGCGTGGTGTGTATTACGCCAGCGGAATGTTCTAGCTAAGAAGGATGTGAGTATAATAGAAAATTAGAGCATCATGAGGACTAATTGTGCGTCAGCAGCGGAATTTGTGCGTCTTACAATTTCGGAGATATTCATAAAAAACCGATTCCGCCACGGTAACGTTCCCTCAGCGGCATAATTTTGAAAAAGACGGTCTAGCTCATAACAAAGTACATGACTGAGTAGCTTTCGTCGTGTTATAAATGTGCGCAAATAGCGGAATTTGTGCATCTTACGGTTTTCGAATTATTCAAGATTCCGCTGCAGTAACGTTTTTGTGTTTTCTGTAGCTCGAAAACGGCTGATAGGAGAAATTTCAAAAAAAAACCACTAGTACACCTTAATTTGTGCGTAATTTGAGCAATGTTAGTTTTTTGAAAATTGTGATATTTTTTTAGTTATTAATTTGTTCAGAAAATCAGAAAATTCTAATTTACAAGGAAACGAGTGAAGTTGCAATCGAATAAAGAGCACTCAAATATTCCTCTAGTAGACCCTAATAATGTCTGCAATTGTGGATTGTATTATCCGATCAATTAGTGAGATATACCATTTAATTACGAAATTAAATTAGCGAAATTTTAAAGATCGAATTCAGTGCTCCCATAAGACTATGTAACATGAAATTTTACATAAAATTAGAGCGTCCTACTAGCAAGCTTTCCTGTAAGTTTCAGCTTTGAATAACGTTGATTTAAAAAGATTTACCCAAAAGAAGAAAGAACAAACATTTTCCCTATAACCCGCCCAAATTAGAATGTATACGAGAAAGCGGCCGCGCCATACAAAAAGGTAACCCTTCTAAATTGGTAGCATACAACCAGAACTAATTGGACAATTAAGCAGAAAAATGTTTGTTATGATGTTTATAAATGTTTTGTTATTTGGCGTCTTATTTAAATTAACTAAAATCGGGTAACATCGACAAGTTGAACAACAAACTTTTTGATGTATCGGCATAAAACTCAAAATGTTTAAGTAGATGCTTTACACATGCTTTTAAATCGTCAATTTTTTTTTTCTGCCTAGTACCATAGAACAAATACCATACCATAGAATAGCATAGAAGTAATTAGTACTTTATTACCTCTATGTTTTGAGGTATATTTCTAGCAAAGCAGATATAATCAAATCAATGCTTTGTTAATTTCTGATCAGTGTTTATCTTATCGCTTTGAATTGAGCTGCGCTCCTCGCACAGGTAGCCCCCGGGGCACGGGCACAGGGAATGAGCTCTAGGCATGAGTCCGATATATCAAAACGTAACTAAAACCGGATATGAGGATCATATCATAATATATCGATATGGCAGTTTTTAATATCGGATATTAGTAAAACTGTATATAGGTTAAGTAACCCGCGAAATACAAACTCCCGCAACCCAAGCATATGATATCAAATGTATGGATATATTCGCTTTCTCTCTTTCTCTCTTTCTAACAAAAATACATTTCATTAGTGCGAAAGAAATGCAGCGAATATTGAACTGGGACGGACATCAGCGGATGATAGGCGAATTGACCATTATGGTTATTGCAATACGGTTTAGTTTGGACTTGATAACGCGTGAGTTTGTGTTTCCGTTCGTATTCTAAAAAAATAGATAAGTTACGTTTGAAAAACGATTAATATCGTGCTACCCATATCGATATCTGAAAACGGTGATATCGATATGAGAACTTCATATCGGTTACAATCCCGTTTTCCAAAATAACTGATAACGCCCATGTCTAATGAGTTCCCCCCGTCGCGTCGCGCGAGTTCCCGTGTTTTCGAAACCCGTCCGCCCCGCAGTGTGACCATTTGTGGCAGATTTCTGCCATTTGGGCAGATTTGGCTACAAAATTTTAACTCTGGCAGAATAAGCTGACGATTTAAAAAAGTGTCAGAATTTGGCAGTTTTCAAGGAAATACTTTTTTTTAATAGCAATAGAAAAGTTATATTTTTTTTATGATTTGCTTGCTAGAAAATATTTTTAATTTTATTATTTTTAATTAGGCAAAGTAGTATGGGAATTTCCCGTTTATTAATTTTTAAGTAGGTAAACCATATACATAATTATCCATAATATCGGGGTTCCACGTAGTGTGGCAGATTTTAGCAAATCTCTTCTTTCTTCTCTCAGAACTCATTGTTTCATTCTTCTTTTTAATTTTTATTTGAACCTTCTCGAACTATTAATCAGTATGCTAGAAACTAAATACTACTTAATGTTGCATTTTTTTATCCTCTATTGGTATGCCCTTGGCATCATCTCACCTGATGGTAAGTAATGATGACGCCGAAGATGGAAGCGGGCTTCTCAAAGAATCCCCAACGCAATGGGGAATTGGCTATCTTCATGGCGGAACACATCCGTGCTTTTAACATTTATGTTTGGCGGCAATAAGATACTTACTATTATATCTAAAAATCGTATTACAAGCATATTTTATAATAGCTTCGTCCCTGCCGCTATATGAGTACGTAGGTACTAAGAAAACAATCGTCAATAAAACATTTGCACGCAACTGTACTTACAAAGGTTCCTTCAATACACCTTTCATTTAAGAAGGTTCTCCTTTTGTATGGCGCGGCCGCTTTTTCGTATACATTCTTATTTGGTCGGGTTATAGGGAAAATGTTCGTTCTTTCTTCTTTTGGGTAAATCTTTTTAAATCAACGTTATTCAAAGCTGAAACTTACAGGAAAGCTTGCTAACAGGACGCTCTAATTTTATGTAAAATTTCATGTTATATAGTCTTATGGGAGCACTGAATTCAATCTTTAAAATTTCGCTAACTTAATTTCGTAATTAAATGGTATATCTCACTAATTGATCGGATAATACAATCCACAATTGCAGACATTATTAGGGTCTACTAGAGGAATATTTGAGTGCTCTTTATTCGATTGCAACTTCACTCGTTTCCTTGTAAATTAGAATTTTCTGATTTTCTGAACAAATTAATTACTAAAAAAATATCACAATTTTCAAAAAACTAACATTGCTCAAATTACGCACAAATTAAGGTGTACTAGTGGTTTTTTTTTTGAAATTTCTCCTATCAGCCGTTTTCGAGCTACAGTAAACACAAAAACGTTACTGCAGCGGAATCTTGAATAATTCGAAAACCGTAAGATGCACAAATTCCGCTATTTGCGCACATTTATAACACGACGAAAGCTACTCAGTCATGTACTTTGTTATGAGCTAGACCGTCTTTTTCAAAATTATGCCGCTGAGGGAACGTTACTGTGGCGGAATCGGTTTTTTATGAATATCTCCGAAATTGTAAGACGCACAAATTCCGCTGCTGGCGCACAATTAGTCCTTATGATGCTCTAATTTTCTATTATACTCACATCCTTCTTAGCTAGAACATTCTGCTGGCGTAATACACACACGTGCGTGACGAGTTGACGGCACCCAACGTGACAACACGCATATCTAATCCAAACAAATTCTATAGCTAGAAACATACTTATCGATAAATCGTAGCATATTGTTGTTGTATGTATTGTATACGTTGTCGCGTGGGGTGTCGTCACGCACGCAGACTCACGTCACGTGGGGTGGCGTGTTATCTATACCCTTACTTAACAGCATAGTATAAATAGTAGGTTATCTTCATACAATGGTACATCGCGCGGCTTGTATGTGTGCGCGCAAGTAGGTACCGCCGTCTACGCACACAAAAGCACAAAATGCCGAGGTGACCGAGGTGAATCTTTTGGGGCTGCACCGCGGCCGAGTGACGTGACGTGTTAATCACTTGCCGTCTCTTGACACGACACGACATCGACGCCATCACGTGTAAAAAAAAATTACTGCATCTACAAAACGAAAATATTGTTGTGTTTCTGGAATTCAAATCCAGAATTGTCGTTATTCAAGATACCGACTGATCTCGAAAGGTAAGTGTTGGCGATAAAAGTGGACTGTATGTTGGTATTGAAGAAATTAAATAGAAAATATGGTCCGAACGGGAGCGTTTATTATTGGTAAGTGCAAAGAGAAAAGTCAACAGGACATAAATCATTATAAAAAGTAAAATATATACAAAAGAGGCTGCAGTCGCCAACAGTAAGAATATGATATTGAACAAACAAAATATTAAAGCCACTTATTACATTTGTTGGTAACTGACGGAGGAACATTTACATTATACCTACAAGTGATTAGTAATACCTGCAGATCTCTTAACTGGTGATTCCACTCTTGAAACTGAAAAACTTGTTCTATTTAACTTTGGACAAATCACATTTTTTTCTATGCTTTTCATACAAATCGATCAGCTTATTGAGCGTAGTTCATAATGAGAAGTCCAAAAGATTATGCAATTTAAGCAAAGTTCTAGAACAAAAGTTGTTCAGTTCATAAGTAAAATCACCAGTTAAGAGGTTAGCATTTGGGTATGTGACAGTCATCCTGTATATTTTTGATCACTATTATCAATTCATCACTGTGTTTGGGCTTTATCGAGGTAGGTAATTTTACAATGATTATAGACCAGGAGCCAGAGGGCTTTAATTTTTCATTTAATATAAATACAGTCTGAACTTAAGATTTTTTTATTGCTATCAAATCGTCACTGCGCAATAAAAATAATATAATTTAAATACTAGCTCCTTTCTATTAAACCGCTCTTATTCTGATTATTTTCACAAACTTTTTCTAAGCCTGTCGTTCCTTTCCTTCATGCGGTGGTACCGCTCATTATTCTCGGATTCGCTGTTTTTGGGTTACCTACCACGTTTCTTTTTTCTGATTTGACCTGCAAGTCAATTTTTGTGTCATTTATTTAAAAAGTGTTACAACAAAAGTTGTGACGTAAGACCCGACTAATAAATAGCCTGGATATACCTTGTTCCAATCAAGAAAAAGCAAAAGGTAAAAATCAAACTTACTATGGAACTGACACATGTCAACTTCAGTTGCCTACTAAGTTTATTTAGGTACCTTTTGATTGAAATGACCTATATCTTTATGTATTTGTATGTATCTGCTGTTTAACAATCAGTTAATTATTATAATGGTTAGTACCATACAAAATACAAATACGCAATGATGAGACTGATAAAATGCAGTAAGCTCCTGGTCTACATGACGCATCTAGAATCACGCAGACGGCCGCGGGCCGCGCCGCGCATGCGCCGTGCGCCGACCGAGAGCTGCTGCACTGCAACGCCGCGCCGCGCCGCTTAGCTCAGTCACATGAATATCTGCCGGCCGTACCGCACGCTGTCCGTCCGCACCCAGACACAGGGCAAACACATGTGTGCCAAGGTGGTAATCGAACCTACGACCCTAGGATCAACAGAGCGCTAACCATTGAGTCAGTCAGGTTTTTTTAAATGAAATTACGTAATTATTAATAGATATAAGGTACTAACTTTATTAGTGGCCGATATTTTAGTAAGCACTTTTACTTCTGATTTTGAGTCTCGCTAAAATATTGGGCATTAATAAAGTAGCACTTTATGCAGATATTCTACTCCTAAAACTTTGCCCGATAATAAGCTCATAGTCAAATCCCAAAAAAAATTACCATCTCATAAAAATTGGTAAGCTGATTAACGAATTTTGTGTGGTAAGTGATTTTTTGCTATTTATAGGTGTTTTATAGGGAAATTTCTCTAAATTCATGATTAGAAGCCACAGTTAAAACTTTGTCGGTCATTTTTTATCACCCGGTATAGGTAAGTACATACACTTATACAGTGAGGCACAACCCTGCGTGTTTGGTCAACAACACCATATACATAAGTATTATAGTCTACTACCGGCGAGCAGATCACCTACTCTCTCTACTCTGTTAACAGTATGTTTCTATACCCTTACGCCCTGTGGGCGACAGTGAGTCTTTCTGGAACGCTTTTTTTATTATATTTGGATTCGTTCCAAAATACTACCTCTTGTCAAATATATAGTTTTTTGCCAGAGAGATACCTAGATAATCTGATAATCACTACAAACGGGATCCGTTTTACGTTCAGTCGGACTCAATTTGTGATTTTAATCTAGTGTTTTCTGTAATTTTGTATTGTTTGTACAGAATATTGGTTTGGTTCAGTGCATTTCAGTTACTTGCGGGAGCAAGCATAATTTGTTTACTTTCGAAAACTCGTCTAACACCATGGATCAGATGCTGCCGAGTCCGTACAACATCCCGGGAATCGGGACCCCGCTGCATCAGCCGGAGGAAGACCAGCAGATATTACCAAACGCTATGCAGCAGCAACAGCAGCAACAACAGCAACAGCAGCAGCACGCGCTAGGTGCGATGGGCTCCTCGCCGCTCGTTGGATTTAACATCGGAACTCCACAAAGATCGATGCACACCTATGCTCCCACTGCCAGCTATTCTACGCCTCAGCAAATGATGATGCCGCAGACACCGGTACAAGTTGTACAATACCAAGATAGCATATAATTTCCCTCTTACAAACGCTTTGCTCAATCATCTTTCTTTTACAGCAAAACCTAATGTCTCCTATGATCACAAGTAATAGTCTTGCTGGCCAGCCACTACTGAGCCAAGCTAGCCCTGCCCCTATGACTCCAATGACTCCACATTCTGCTGATCCTGGTATACTCCCTCAGCTACAGTAAGTCTATATTTGGATTTTAGACTTTTAAACACATAAATCTACAGGTAATAAATTATACATATTTTAATTTCAGAAATATTGTATCCACTGTAAATTTAAATTGCAAGTTGGATTTAAAAAAAATTGCATTACATGCTCGTAATGCGGAATACAATCCCAAGCGGTTTGCAGCTGTAATCATGAGAATAAGAGAGCCTCGGACAACAGCCCTCATCTTCTCATCTGGCAAGATGGTGTGCACTGGGGCTAAGAGCGAGGAAGACTCACGGTTAGCAGCTAGAAAGTACGCCAGAATTATCCAAAAGCTTGGATTTACGGTAATATATTTTTCTTATTATTCTTTTTCAATGACATTTCAGTGCACAGTGATAAGATTACGCACCCATAGTGTATGTTCTAAAATGTAGCATATTTTATACAAGTCGTCGGTCAAATCACAAAGAGGCGTAACTAAATGGAAATAAGTAAGGGATAATGTACTTTATGTCAGTGACATAAAGTACATTATACCTCTTTGTTGCGGGGAGGCATCTATCTATCTATCTATCAGCCGAAAGACGTCCACTGCTGGACAAAGGCCTCCCCCAAGGATTTCCACACCTACCGGTCCTGTGCGGCTCGCATCCAGCGGCTTCCTGCAACCTTTACCAGGTCGTCGGTCCACCGAGTCGGGGGCCTGCCCACACTGCGCCTTCCGGTGCGCGGTCGCCATTCGAGAACTTTACTGCCCCAACGGCCATCTGTTCTACGAGCTATGTGCCCTGAATGTGTGGGGAGGCATAACTGAATGGAAATAAGTAAGGGATAATGTACTTTATGTCACTGACATTCAGTTATGTACTTTATGTCAGTGACATAAAGTACATTATCCCTCTTTGTTGCGAGGCGAGTTACGCCTCTTTGTGATTCGACCGACGAAGTGTTAAAAAAAAATGTGTTTGAGATTTTAAGGGGTTACTCAGAATCAAGTTTAGAATACAGGAAAAATATTGAAAAAATCCGCTCTGCAATTTTTTTTTTTATTCCCATATTAAACCTGAATAGTGAATAGGGTTTACGGAATGGGACCTTTTTTTGAGAACCGGGAATTTCGGTACTGGCCTTCCAAAGAACCAGGATTCCCGGTTCTTTCGGTACTTTCGATACTAATTAGTTTTTTTTATTAACGAAGTATATTTTTACCGTAAATAACTCCGGTAATACGACAAATTAATTGAGAAAAATAAATAAAATTTGACTTTTTATTTTGGACTAACATTTCTAACATAAGTCGATGAAAGTGACAGAAAATTATGCTTCATATAATCATTATTTAAATTAAAATAATAAAATCTCAGTTGTGTTAGAGCCAATTAAAATTATTCAATTGAATTTCAATTCCATTTTTCAATTTATTTTTTTATATTTATAATTCATTGGGCGCACAGAAATTTTTGCGACACTTATAAATTGGGCGTTTTTTTACTAGAATATGAATTTTCTCCATTATTCTTTTCCAAAAAAATACTGATGATGTTTTAATGGTGGAAATATCTGGGTATATAAATTCCACTCCGATGGCAGTAGTGTGGTTATAAAACTGCGCTATAGGCATCATGTCGAACAGTTCCTCAGAACACATGCCGTTGTATAAGCGGTAGAACACACAGAGAGAGCTTAAGTCTCTCCAGAAGCTGAGGGGTTCTAGACCGCTCGTGAGCTCAAGAGCGTCGACAATAGGGTTTTTCACCATTTTTTGAAAAGTATCTCAAATTGATCATTAGGTGAGAAAAAGTAAAAAATATTTTTTAAAATTTTTTTGAAACCTATAATTACCCGAAAAATACATTTTAAATTACCATTTCCAATTAGCGCGCGAAAACGATAGCCGCCATGATGCTTAGGTCGTGACGTCATTTCAGGAGTAAACAAAACAGCTCTGTACTAAAATTTTGACACATATCGCGAACAAAATGTCATTGTTTACCACTGTTGTGACGTCACCTGACAACCAGCATGGCGGCTGTCGTTTCAGATAGATTAAAAAACTTGATTTTAGTAAATCAAAAATAAAATGTTTTTTCTCATTTTATTGTATAGAAATCATATTAAATCAATTACGTATTACAAATACCACAGTAAATAAGCAGTTTTAGACGTTTTCTTGTATCTTCTGTATGGGCAGTGGTGATCACTTACCATCAGGTGACCCACTTGCTCGTTTGCCTTCCTTATCACATAAAAAAAATAAAAAAAAAATAAAGAGTAAAATACCCTATTCTGATCGCGCGTCGCTGGGTGGAGTGGAGGGGGTCCAGCCACATAACCAGAGAGTCCGCTCATGTATACCGGCATATAGTTACCTACTACTGATCTCACCACAAGGGTTGTCACAACATTCACATTTTTTGAAAATCAAAATCACGTAGATTGATCTCGTAGAAATAACATAGATTGTGACAAACAAATCCCATCCTATCGCTTTCGCGCGTGACAATCCTGACTTTGCTATCGTGACCTTGCCTAGAACGACCGTATACGTCTATAAGCATGTATATGCTTAGAATTTTAGTGGTTTGTATTGAGCTGTCTCTCTGTGTTACTCTGTGGTCCAGCTGATACTTAGGTGCTCCTGCCCAGAGATGTGAGCGGTATTCCATATGTGGCTTCACTTGAGCTTTGTATAGCTGCATGCGCTGTCTGGGTGTGAAGTACCGCTTTGTTCTATTGGGTAACCTTACCCTCGAGGTGACCCTAAAATTCGATTCTGCTAGATAGATATGCTCGGAGCAACAGCAAGAGTTGTTCCTTGAAACAGACGCTACAGTAAATGGAACTTTGTTGGCGGTGAACACGGAGACTTGCGTCTTCGTGGGACTAAAATGAACTTTTAGTCTACCCCATTCGGAGACTTGCTCCAGAGAGTCTTCAACTTCAGACACAAGACTGGTACGACTCCTCCACCCCGTGGGATGTTTGTTTGGCCTGTGTTCTTGCGCATCAGCCGTACTTATTATTTGCAGGAGATCATTGATATACAGAAGGAATAGAGTTGGCGAGAGTACAGAACCTTGCGGGACACCAGCATTTATGCGTTTAGTGTCAGAGGAGCAGCCGTCGCAAAGGACTTTAATGCTCCTGTTACACAGAAAGCTGACGATCCAATTCCATAATCCCACGGGTAGGCCGTATGCTGGTAATAGAACTGCCTTATGCCAAACCCTATCGAACGCCTTAGCTATATCGAGGCTGACTGCCAATGGCTCCCCTCGACTTTCAATGGCTTCGGCCCAGCGGTGTGTTAGGCATACTAGAAGATCACCGGCTGACCGGCCATGACGAAACCCGTATTGGTAGTCACCAACGAGGTTGTGATCTTCCAGATATGCCATCTATTTAGACTAAAACTTTTAAGCTTCTGTTCTCCAAATCACAGTGTCATTCAAGAATTGACTTTCGTGTGTGACTAAATGTACACGATTCACATACCGCGTAGGGACGAGTGGAACTGTGCGGTTCCCGAAACTCTCAAATCTGGTGACCTTATCTGGTTCACAGACGATTCCAAAAAAGAGGGTTTTGCCGGTGCTGGAGAATACGGAGTGGATTTGGAGATGAAGCAAACATACAATCTAGACTCGCATGCGACAGTACTTCAGGCAGAAATGACCGCAATAATAAGATGCGTACAGGAAAACCTGAGGTCCTATCAAAATAAAAACAATCATATGTTCGGATAGTTTAGGCAGCCCTTATGGCACTGAAATCACATGAGATTGATTCGAAACTTACCCCTGAGTGCGCTAATGCACTTAATCAGCTAGGAAGGCACAACAACTTCACCTTATGTTGATGATTATCGTAAGTACAGAAAGAACAGAGAACCAAATTGTATTTTCATTATAGCTTAAATTTGCATTTAGTTCGTTTTCTAAATCACTGTGTCATTCGAGAGATATTCAAGGGTCAATTTAACTTTCGTGCGTGATTAAAATGTCATTTTACGGTACAGATGCTGATTCCCGAAAGTACCGAAAGAACCGGTAATTTCTTTTTTTAATTCCCGGTTCTTCACGCGATAAAAGAACCGGGAATTCCCGGTATTTTCGAGACCGGGATTTCCCGGTTCTGAACCCTAATAGTGAATAAATAATTTGTAAGGAAAACTGAACAAAAAATTTTCAGTGGATTTTTTCAATATTTTTCCTGTATTCTATACTTGTTTCTGAGTCACCCCCTAAAAATCTCAAACACAATTTTCTTAACACCTGTATTAAATATGCAAAGAATAATTGCAAGATCATACCTGACTTTTTAAAACGTATAAAATAAAGACGAAAACAAAAGTACGTTAAATAAAAGTAAGTTAAATATTTACTCTTGATTTTTAAATAAATCAGTATGGTTATTGCAACCAGAGGAAATAAATTAATTCTTTCTGGAAGTTTAATTGACTAACTGGTCCCGTAACGCGTTCCGAGGGTACGTTCCGACAACACCCGTTCACTCTGACAATAGGATAGCCTGATATAAATCCCGTAAGTGCAAAATGGAAAGTATAACACAACAACAGTTGCTGTCAGGATGTACCCATGAAACGCGGCCCTGAGCAAAATGACATTGTTGTGCTTTTAGTGTTGCCATTCGCTAGATACTTTACAATTGTAGAAGATTATTTCTTGTTTCACTTTTGGTGTAAGGAAGTATTCTCTTTATCTTTTTTCTCTGGTTCAGAGTTTTAATTCTTGAAGCCCTTGAAGGAATATGTTATGGAGTAACACCTGAATAGTTTTTTGTATATTTTATTTTTATACATTAACAAAAATCCAGGTAAATTAATATATGGGAGTTTGCCATTGTTCTTTACATTTTATGACATACTCTATGGGTGCGTAATCTTATCACTGTGCAATGAAATGTCATCAAAAAAGAATTATAAAACTAAAAGTATTTATTTCTGTCAAATGCTTTTTTCTCAAGTTATTTGAACTGTTAAAGTTATTATTCTATTACAGGCAAAGTTTCTGGATTTCAAAATTCAGAACATGGTTGGAAGCTGTGACGTGAAGTTTCCAATCCGTCTAGAAGGTCTAGTGCTCACACATGGACAATTCAGCTCCTATGAACCAGAACTGTTTCCAGGCCTTATTTACCGAATGGTGAAACCAAGAATAGTGCTTTTGATCTTTGTATCTGGAAAGGTTGTGTTAACAGGAGCGAAAGTTAGACAAGAAATTTATGAAGCTTTTGATAATATTTATCCAATATTGAAAAGTTTTAAAAAACAGTGATTATCTCCAAATACATATTCCTACGTAAGTTATTTAGTAAGCTACTATTAAAATTAAGATCTCTTATGCTGGATTTTTTATTTTTTCACTTAACCAACCCTTAGCTTAGCTTGTGGCCTTAGAATAACGTCATCAGAATCATGAGAATGTTACTAACATTTCATAACGTATCGACCCTTTCTGAAATCGGAATCTGAAAGACGTGAAATTGCGCCGACCAAATGTTTCTTTATAAAATTATAAAAAATATGTATAACTGCCCAGACCTAACAAACAGTATTTATTATTTTTTCTGTAACAGATCACTAAGAAAGAAACCATTGTTTGCTTAGCCTTTAGTGTATACAAATTATGCATAAAACGAATTCTTTTTTAGATCAACTATGCTTAATAATCTAAAATAGGTATGTCTCTGTCGATCCATTTTATTTATCTCTAGCCCAAACAAAAAATATTTATTTATTTATTCAAACAGACGACGACGCGACGGCTATCGACAGTACTCCTCTTTGGCTAGTGCAATAGTGCATATGTCGTGGCCAGATCATAGAATTGATCACTTCATGATGTGGCCGACCATTTCATGAAATTGAAAATATCCGCTGATCACATCATGATATCGAGGGTTCACGGGCGACTTGTATTAAGCGACATTTTTAGAAATGTTCAGGAGACTGATTTAAAAAAATATTTCTTAGAAAAATAATCATTAAAACTTAACTTCTTAGTATTATATAGATTCTCGATATTCCGTAAAATGGGGCGACTTTCAAACCACGGGGCGTCTTTGATGATAGGTTTTTTAATTTGAATATTCATTACTATCTCGAAAGTTACTAAACGCAGCCTTTTGTTTTTTGTTGTGTTGGCAATACTGACAGATCGGCCATTTTTCGCCGGAGTCTCAGCGTGCCTGTTATTTCTGCTCCCGAGAAAAAAATTCTTAAAGTTTACAGTGCAAAAACCCTATAATTTGTACCTTAGATAACTTCTCTGATGCCAGGGTAAGTATCGTAGTTATGGTTTTATGTTCTTGCTTACGTAATACTACGGTTTCTGCAGAATACACACAAATTTGTGTTTTCTTCCACAATCATCCATTTTGTTTTTTGAGGTTACATTTTTTCTATGGGGCTACTTTGATAAGTGATGCGGGGCAACATTGATAGCTATCAAATTCACCCTAGAGGCGACTTGAATTTAAATTGCTTAAAATGTACCAGTTATCAAAGTGACCCGTTTGTTATTATCGAGTAAGAATTTTGATTTTAATTTTATTTTTCGTAGGTTAGACCTGCGAGATGGTGCGGAATTATCCAAAAAAAAAGGGTGGCCGCCCGTACAGAAATTACACTGAAGAGACTCTCGAAGAGGCATTAACAAAAATTACTAATGGAGACATGAGTATAAATGCAGCGTCTGCAAATTATAATATTCCATTTGGTACCTTTTACAACAAATATAAGGGCATGCATGGTTCTACTCCTGGAGGGCAACCTGTATTCACACATATGGAAGAATGTGCGATTTTAAAGTCTGCGTCTACTTGTGCTGATTGGGGTTTCCCTCTAACCACGCTTGACCTGCGAATGTTTGCCAAATCTTATCTGGATAAGCAAGGAAGAACTGTCACGAAATTCTCCAACAATTTACCTGGAATCGACTGGGCCCTCAGCGTTTTAAAACGCCACAAAAATGGATATGGTCAAAGACTTGCGACAAACATAAAAAGAGCAAGGGCTTCAGTAGGACGGGAGTCGATTAACGAATATTTTGACAATCTTCAAAGGGAGGTAGTTGATGTACCACCGTCAAATATCTTTAATTATGATGAGTCTAATTTATCGGACGACCCAGGCAAGAATAAGAGCATTTACAGACGCGGTGTAAAATACCCGGAAAAGGTTATGAACCATTCCAAGAGTTGCACCACTGTTATGATATGTGGTTCCGCTGATGGGACTTTACTGCCTCCTTATGTCATATACAAGAGTGTACACTTATATGACACATGGAAAGAAAGAGGCATAATTGGTTATCCGTGTTGCACTGACCCATGTTGTAGTCGTGGTAGCAGGTATAACCGAACTACAAGTGGGTGGATAGACACGCCTACTTTCAGAGATTGGTTCATGACCTGCTTCTTACCTCATGCTGATAGACTCGAAGGACGAAAAGTGCTGATTGGCGATAATCTGTCGTCACATTTAGATGCAGATGTATTAGAAAAATGCGAATCCCACAACATAAGTTTCATATGCCTCGTGCCTAATTCCACACACCTGTGTCAACCCCTGGATGTTGGTTTCTTTCGGCCAATGAAATCAGCTTGGAGAAAGGTACTTGAAGAATGGAAAAAAAGCAATCTCAGGGCTTGTACAGTACCCAAGGACACATTTCCTCGACTGCTGAAACAATGCATTATAGAGATGGACAAAGTGCAACCATCAAGACCTGATGACGAAGGGGCTATCAATTCTGCTGTTAAGAGAAACTAATAAGTAGATAAAAAACTGATAAGTAGCTTCAGAGCTACCGGTATCTACCCATTTGACAGGGAAAACGTATTGAGAAAAATACCAGATGATTCCCCAGGCGCTGAAACACGGGTAGAAACAGCTGTCAGAGATTCTTTGACGGAATTTTTGAAAGAGCAGCGATTCGGAAAAGACACTGCAGAACCGACAAGAAAGAAGAAACGTTTACAAGTTCAGCCCGGAAAGAGTATTTCGACATTGATGGATGAAGAATTATCTTCGACAGAAAATCCTCAAAATAGACTTTTAACTGACGATACCGTAACCGAAACTTCGACTGTCGAACCCGAAGCTGGGCCTTCAGGAAGCAATTCCGGAATCGTACCATTGACCGATAATCCCCAGGACGAACCATTGATAACTAATGACGAGGTTAGACTAGACGACGATGACATAACAGATTGTGAGTCTGTTGCAGATGAGCGAATAATGGAAGAAGATGACCAACTGCGTCCTGAAATTGGAAGTTTTATTTTGGCAAAGTTTCAGTCGTCAAAAGGGAAAAAACTATTCAAGTATGTCTGCATGATTGAGGATATTTCTGAGGACAAAATTGTAGTTTTGGGGTTCAAGTCACGAAAGAAATCTAAAACTGTTTTTCGAGCAGTTGAAAAGGATGTCTCAATAATAGAAGAAAAAGACATTATTACTTATCTACCGCGACCAATAATACAAGAAAATGATTATATTTTCCCACAAGATGTGGACATCAAAGAGATTTAAATTTGAGCTTTGATAATAATTTAATTAGTATTGGTAATTTTGTGAGGCTGTGATTATTAACTTTAATATCTAGTATACGATCTCAATGTCTGAATTAAAAGACTTATATAAACTTTATAGTTCCTACAAAGATTTACTATTAGATAAAACTTTAGGGTGCCTATTTGCATTGATTTTGAAAGATTTTTTTTGTTGTACATTCAAACATTATGACTGTTCTTGCGCTGATTGAGGAAGTTTTTTGAGGGAGTATTTTAATATCTCCAACAAAGCTGATTGAATATCATTTGTTTGTGATAAACAAAACAAATGTTTCCTATCACAGTTCATGTTAAGTGTATCTTAACCTACATTGAAGATTATATCTTTGTAAAACAAATGCTTAATAAACGTTTTTGAACATGTTGTTTATGTTGATTATACTCAGTATTTTTATTTTGTTGAATAACCAAAAATAATGTAAGTTGTAATAATGTGTCGGTTTTAAAACTATCGAATACCGGGACTTATCAATTTAGCCCCTGTAATCAAAGACACCCCACAGAACTTTGAAGCCCTATAATTAAAAAAGTATTGAGTGGAGTATTTTTTTTTTTACTGTTTTCAGCTCCTGTAAGGGGGTACTATGATAATCAGTTAAAAAACCGGGGCCTATCAAAGTGACCCCATTTCAAGTATAAAGTTGATAAGACACAAAAAAAATTTTTTCTCCGAAATTATTACTCCTAATTTTTTTTTCATTATTTAATTTAAATCTAGATATTGAGTCGTCATTTCAGTATTTTTTATATATTTTTTGAGTGAAATCTGTAAGAGTTATAAGCGTTTGAATCTCAAAATTAATCAATCTAGCCCCATTTTACGGTTCTTAATATTTTAAATACACTCGGCTTCAAAAAAATCGCACGTCCGTAAAAATAGGCTTCAAGCACTGTTAATCCTTAAGACAAGCAGTTATTCGTAGCAATATTGGTATCATTTGAGAGCCCTATAAAAACTCTTTAAAAAAATATCCATTTCATTTGATTAAAGAAAAAGCTTGACACTTTAAGTCACTGTGAATGACAATGGAACTGATTCTCCTCTTCAAATTTTGTTTGTATTGTTTTGTTTTTTGGATATAAAAGGGTCGATAAAGCTTATCGGGGGATAAATTTGCTACCAACAGTCGAAGAAGACACAGAAGAATATCTTTCATCAGAAAAACGTCCTTGAAGATGGACACTACTGCTGCTGAAGCCGCCCAAGTTATCGCACTACTGCAATCAGGACTACGTCAGTGTGATGTTGCTCGGCAATTGCACTTGAGTCGCTTTTCTGTTCGAAGAGTGTACCAGCGGTTCCTGCAGACCGGTGGCTTTGTCCGAAGGCGTGGGTCTGGTAGAAATCGCTGCACTTCTGCGAGAGATGACCGATTCGTCGTATCGAAGTCTTTGAGAAATCGGTTCTCTAATGCTGTTGAGTTGCAACAGCAGCTTCAAGCAGTTCGTAGAAGGGCCGTGAGTGTCTCTACAGTTAGAAGAAGACTAAAGGAGAGAAATATTGTGGCTAGAAGACCTGCCACGGGTCCAAAATTAACCGCAGCGCATCGGCGAGCACGCCTGCAATTTGCTCGCGCCCATCGTCAATTGGACCCTGGACCAATGGAGAGCTGTTCTCTTCTCAGGCGAAACGAGAGTGTGCCTTTTCTGCAACGATAGACGCAAAAGAGTATACAGAAGACAATGGGAACGTTTTGCCCAAGCCTGCATCCAAGAGACGGTAGAATACGGGGGCGGTTCCTGCATGTTCTGGGGCGGCATATCTGCCGACGGCAAAACTGAACTTTCTTGCGTCTCTCGGACCGGCGGTGCTCGCGGGCAAGGGTCGATGACTGCTCACCGGTACATCACAGAGATCCTGGAAGAACATGTGGTCCCCTATGCTGGATTTATTGGCGACGGGTTCACATTAATGCACGATAACGCTCGCGCGCACACTGCTGGAATTGTGCAGGGCTACCTTCAAGAGGTTGGGATCCCTGTCATGCAGTGGCCAGCGAGAAGTCCAGATCTGAACCCGATAGAGCACCTCTGGGACCAGCTGAAACGCAAGGTTAGATCCCGTGATCCCGCTCCCGCGACTCTTCAGGAGCTCCAAGACGCCGTTATTGAGGAATGGGACAGAATCCCTCAAGAAGAGGTCCTAAAGTTGGTGCGATCCATGAGGGAGCGCATGGAAGACGTCATTAGGGCTAGGGGGGGTAACACTAGGTTTTAGGTTAGTTTTAAGCAACTTTGTTTTGAAAAATTAATCAGATTTCATTTGGGTTTTTTAAGGATTTTTATTGTTTTGTAAATTTTTCTCAGTTCCAATAAAAAACATTGAATGAATTATTGTTTTTGCATTCTCTGTTTCCTTACCTTTCAAATGATACCGAACATTACCAATATTTTATAATACAAATACGATTGAAAGATGTTTAAAATAGATTTCTTAAAAGGTGCGATTTTTTTGAAGCCGAGTGTATTATTCAGAAGTTATTTTTTGTGAGGTATTTTGTAAGAAATAAATTTTTAAAGTAGAGGTTACCTGTGTTTCCAAAAATGTCGCTTAATACAAGTCGCCCGTGAACCCTCGATATGGTCTGGCCAGATCAATGAATACATCAACGTTTGATGATATACGGCACGGCTATTTCATGAAGTGGTCAAGCATTATCTGTGATATGAACAATTTTTGTTCGAAATAAAGAATTATTATTAGTGATCATATCGTAAAATAGTTACAGTAGCCACCGTTAGAGGCGCTGATATCTTTTTGTTTTTGTGATGCATCATGGCGGTGTACAATTAAAAATAATAAAAGGCTATAATAGTGCGGCGTCGTTACGACACTAAACTACAATATTTTTTCTAAAGTCAATCAAAAAACGAGCGCAACGTAAAACCTTGAAGTTCGGAAAGTATTTCATAGTTTAGTAGATGCCAATCTAAAAAGCTAAGTATTAAAATGTATAATTTATCTATTACCAAAGATTACTCAGATTTAAATAATACCAGTAACTTTTCAACGTATTTTTAATTTTTATTAATCCTTTGATATCATGGAAACCCCTTTATTAATGATATGGCCAAACGTGGATGGACATATCATTAAACGTTGACGTCTAAACGATATGATCAGTTTTAGCTGGCCATTTTATGAAATACGACCATTTCATGAAATGGTCGGCCACATCATGAAATGATCAATTCTATGATATGGCCACGACACATAGATGAAGTAGAATGGCTAGTGACCTCAGTGACCTTTCGAAGCTAGTGACACCTACCCTAAACCAATGAAACACTTCGCATTTCTATTATTAATTTCATTTATCTTTGTATAAATAAAGAATGTCTATGTTTGAATATTTAAAGTTAAATCACTACTTTTTTCAAGATCTATTTTTTACCTATTGAATGAAGAATGTTTGTTTAAGTTTAACGTATATTTAGGCCTGTCAAGAAGCTACATCTAACAGATGATTATAAATTGTCTGGTAATATTTTTACCGTGGCATCTAGTTACTATCAAACTGAACAACTTTCTCCAAGAAAGCCATGGTCAAAAAGCAAAAAAATGTTGGACTTCCTATACAAGTTCATCAACCAGCCGACAGATTTATGTATATGACACAAAGAGTCCATTTTTTTTGCTTTTTGAGTATGAGTTTCTTGGAGAAAGTGGTTCAGTTTGATGAGCCACACTTAAAATATTGCCAGACATTTTATAATCACCCGGCGGTATATACGCGCTATATAAGCAGTGTTGCCGCCAGAGAAAATGAAAAAAGTTCAAAACACGGGTGAAAAGTTCCGTTTTGACTTGGAAAGTTCCGTTCACAGGCCACAGTAAAACTTTTTCGCTACAGCGTGCGTGCGTCGCCGTCGCCACAACGTGATTCGCAACTAGGTAGGTACTAGACCCCACTATTACCGGCTCAGAGATATATTCAAACCGATATCTGTCGGACACGGTCCGTTGTGGAAGGGAGGCCACGTAAGGCCACCTTGAGGGGCCTCTCAACCGGCAGCGTGTAGAAGAACCAGTTAATGCCGCTGGTCTAGTCGAGGCCGCCGAGGTACCGCTGCGCTGCACAATGCGGTACTTTTGGGGTGGTGGCGCCGGCTGCGGGGGCGGTGACGAGTGTCGCGGCAGAAGTGGAGCGGCGGCCGAGAGGCCCGGCACGGTGGCAGCGCCGGCAGGGACCGGGCCTGCGCCTTTAACCAGGCCGCATAAGTGGCCCGGAGAGGCGGTGTGGCGGTGTTCGTGGTGAAGCCAGGAGTTGGGGTGCCGTGCTGGGCCCTGGCTTCGCCAGGTGCTCGAGACCTTGGCGGAGCGTCGGGGCACAGGCGGAGGCGACTGGGTGGTTGGCGTCGGTAGGGCGGCCGGCGGAGCCGGCGCGGCTAGCTACGGCGGTTTCGCACTGCTGTAGCGGTCCCTTGGCCGGTGGTGAGAAGCAGGTAGGGCCTCTTCTTCGGGGCGTAATGGAGCGGTCACCCCCGCCGCTCGTTGAGCGCCGGAACCCCCTCGCATAGTTTCCTTGGCAGCTGAAGACTCAGAGCGGGGAGGGGGCTGGGCCTCATGAAACAACTCCAAGCAAAAGCGTTTGGCCGCGATCAAGTCTCGTCCCCCTCCTTGTCACGCTTTCATCGTGTGCGGAAAAGTGGCAGGGAGCAATGCGACTGGGCCGCCAGCTCGATCGCCGCGACGTCCTCTGGCCGCACAGGTTGGTCTCTCGCCAAATGGCTCCTCATGGATGCGCAAGTACGCCGCCATCCAACGGAGCATTCCCTCCAACAAGAAATCAATGTTTCTTAGTCGGGCCGTCATGAGGAAGTCACGCTCATAACGGCTTGGCAGGCAGAACTTTCCTGCCAGAGAGATCCGTTGGCTGGGGGCCGAAGGTGACCGCGAGGGAGTCTCACGCGTGGCAAAAAAAGTGTTGATACACAGGGACTGTGCTTTGACACTAAGATCTAAAAAAGGGCGAGCGAAGCGAGCCCGAAGAAAAATTTCAAATTAGCGTCCATCGTCTCGTTTTTAGCCATGTGAAACACCGATCAAGTGAATTTGGAAGTATCGCTTCTTTCAGCGCGAGCTTTATCTATCACTAAAAGTTCCGAAAAGTTCCGATGATCATTAAGTTCCGCAAAAGTTCCGCTGAAGGCTCAAAAGTTCCGAAATCAGAACAAAAAGTCCGCACCAGCAACGCTGTATATAAGCTATATTTATATGCCCTCGAGGGCACAGCTTGAGATGGCTTGAGGGGGGGGGGGGTCACTAAGGCCAAACAAGGACAGGAAACATATGTAGTGTGTGTCTGCGATCTATGTAGTGTGTGTGGAAAACATTGCTGCCAACATAACGGCATAGAAACTATTTGTTGAAACGAGATTTAGTGTATGGGCAGATTGCAGTGTTGCCGGCACAGAATATGAAAAAAGTCTAAAACCACTCGTGAAAAATTCCGTTTTGAATTGGAAAGTTCCGTTCATAGGCCACACCCACAGTAAAACTTTTTCGCCACAGCGTGCGTGCGTCGCCGTCGCAACAACGTCATTCGCAACTAGGTAAATACTAGACCCCATTATTACCGGCTCAGAGATATTTCAAATTGATATCTGTCGGACATGGTCCGACGTAGAACGAAGGCCACGTAAGGTCACCTTGAAGAGCATCTCAACCAGCAGCGTGTAGAAGAACCAGTTCCCCGGTCCCCGCAGGTCCCCGGCTTTACCAGATGCTCGAGACCTTGGCGGAATGTCGGGGCACAGGTCGAGGCGACTGGGTGGTTGGTGTCGGTAGGGCGACCGGAGGAACCGGCGCGGCTAGTTGCGGTGGTTTCCGCTGGCGCAGGCGCGGGTCGCGTTGCTGTAGCGGTCCCGCGGCCGGGGACGATAAGCAGGTAGGGCCTCTGCTCCGGGGCGTAGCGGGGCGATTACCGGCGCTCAACCTCATATAGTTTACTCGGCAGTTGAGGACTCACAGCGGAGAGAGGGGGGCGGGCCTCATGAAGTAGCTCGAAGCAAAAGAGCTTGGCCGCGATCACGTCTCGTCTTGGAATACTTCTCCCGACAGCCAAGTTCATGTAAGTGTTGTTGACCTGTTTGTAGGAAAATTCGTGAATGAGCCGGCCGTCATTGACTGACTGCGCGAATATGCGTTTTGATAATTTTAGGAAGATTTGTAAGTCATTTTTTCAGTAGAATCAAGTTATAAAAAAAATATAATAGGTATTTTTAGAACAAGTATTTTTTGTACTTGCATCCCTTAGAAGGCAGTTGTCGACCAAAACAACACCTGTATAGATATAATACACCCAGACCCAGAGCAGATCAAACAATGAAGAATGTTAATGGGTCCGTTAAATCACTTGAAACTTTATGAATTTGTAGCCTAAATGTCTAGAAATACACCTGTTTTTGTTTTATTTAAATCAATTGAGTAGTTTTGAAGTTACGATAATTTTAGTTTCCGCGTTTTTCAAATACTTCGCTCGGGGGCGCCAAGCACGCGTGACGTCATACAACAACTCGCCGCTCTCACCGTACTGTGTTCCTCATACATTGCTATCGGATGGTCCCTATGTTCGCCCCCAAAAACATTTCTAACTGGAGTTTTATTTTTATGTGAATCGGTGTTACAGTAGTGTTACAAGTATAATCGAATGATTCCTTAAATAGACGAGTTAAGCTACTATTTCTAAAATAACTCCGATTTCTTTACCGCGGCCGCCGAGACACAATGATAAAAAATGCAAAAGTACTTACAACTTATTTTTTTCTTTCTTATCTCAAATTTGTTGATCCCTATAAGAACCTACATATCTATTTTTCATTACTAGTATTGAAAAATGTAGGTAATAATGATATTTATGAACTTGATATTTCGGAAATAAGGAGTGAGGGACATGGTAAAGGTGATGGTGTCAAAATCACTTATGTCATCAACTGTAATATAATGACACAATAACGAAACTGAAGCGGTCATGGCTCAGCGATGCTTACGTGGTCACGTCGATCACGCAGGTTAATTGACTACAAACACGGTCACAACTTGGATGGACTTGACTAGCAGTCCATCCAAGCTGCCCATTACGCCTCCGACATAGCTTGACGACTGTTATCTAGTGATAGTTACTGATATTTAAACCCATCCAAGTTGTGACTGTGTCTGTAGTCAGTTAACCTGCGTGATCGACGCGACCACGTAATCAGCGCTGAGCCATGACCGCTTCAGTGTCGTTATTGTGTCATTATATTACAGTTGATGACATAAGTGATTTTGACACCATCACCTTTACCATGCCTCTCACTCCTTATTTCCGAAAACTGGGCATAAAATTTAAACAATATACAGAAAATAAATCTTTGCTTATAAATTACAGGAAAATCTCTAAGAAGTTTCTATAAATCTTAAGGGAGTTCTGTGCGGACAGCCGTTGGGAGCGGACGTACCCAAGAGCGCTCCCGAGAGCCCTTGGTCATTCCTTACTTTCCAAACAAATTACTTTATTGCCCTATTGTTTGACGCAACGCACACTGTCTGCGCCTACGCAGCCGCGACGTTCGCGAATCCCGCCGCCCAGCGGCACCCTCCGTTAGCGTAGATAGTAATGCGTGTTTGTGTTTACGAAAAACCTCGCTTTTCACAAGTTTCGTGTTAATGGTGCCTACAGGCTTTCCTTTTAAATACTCGCATTCGTTTTTCACAATGACAAAAGTGACCAGCAGTACAACCCGCGCCTACGCAGCCGCGCCATTCGCGAAGCGTACATAGCACCGCGTGTTTGTTTACAAAAAAAATACTCACTTCTCATAAGTTTCGTGTAAACGGTACCTACAGGATTGTCTTCTAAGTACTCGCATTTGTTTTTCAAAAACTCAAAAGTGACCAGCAGAGTAGTGCACCGTACCCACAGCCTCCAGAAACCTGAGAGTCCCGTCGACCAACCACAACTACCGGACTAATTTGGTGAGATCGTTCCTTAACTCGGGGATTTTTTTCTTTTCTTTTGCTTCTTTACCCTCCCTCAGCTTTCACAGCTTCCAAAAACCTGAGAGTCCCATCGACCAGCCCCAGCTACCGGACTAATTTGGTGAGATCGTCCCTTAACTTAGAGTTTTTCATTTCTTTCTTTCTGTTTTTATTTATTTATTATTATTATTTTTGCTTTTTACCTACAGCATCCCCATTATTGTTAACGGGCCAAGCCACTCAGCCTACATCACCTGATATCTCGAACTTTAAACACCTACCCGACTTAAACATATAGGTACAGTACTAGTTTTGCAGCCTTAGCAGCGACCTGCTAGCGAAGTTAACAAAGTACCCAAGTATCAAAGCAATTGACTTAAGTAGGCAGTAGAAGTTCATCTGCCTATGCCGAAATATAACCTAAGCTCAATAATCTGACTTTTTCGCTTCACAGGCCCTAACAAGAAACAAGACTCGACCATTTTACTTCAAAACCTTTTGTTATTTTTTATGCACCAAAGCTTGCAGTAAATACCGCAGTCCCTCAAGACTAAAGTCTTTGACCAGTGTGTGTTGCCAGTGATGACATATGGATCCGAGACATGGTCGCTTACTATGGGCCTTATAAGAAGGCTCAAAGTCACCCAAAGGGCGATGGAGCGTGCTATGCTTGGTGTTTCCCTACGTGATCGAATCAGAAATGAGGAGATACGTAGGAGAACTAAAGTTACCGACATAGCTCTCAGAATCGCTAGACTTAAGTGGCAGTGGGCAGGGCACATAGCTCGTAGAACAGATGGCCGTTGGGGCAGTAAAGTTCTCGAATGGCGACCGCGCACCGGAAGGCGCAGTGTGGGCAGGCCCCCGACTCGGTGGACCGACGACCTGGTAAAGGTTGCAGGAAGCCGCTGGATGCGAGCCGCACAGGACCGGTCGGTGTGGAAATCCTTGGGGGAGGCCTTTGTCCAGCAGTGGACGTCTTTCGGCTGATAGATAGATAGATGCACCAAAGCAAATCCCGCAGATGTAGAAAGCTAAATTATTCCTTAAAATACTAAAAATAAAAGCTACAAAAAGAACAACTTCCTCAAAAAACGATTTCCCAATTGAATACATTAGAAAGCGGTGGGAACAGACCACATCTGGTATATACGACTCAACCATTTTATTTCAAAACCCTTTGTTAATTTTATGCACCAAACAAATAACTTACGCAGTTCTTTTAGCCATAAAATATCTGGCATGCTAAAGAAATCCCGTAGATGTAGAAAGCTAAATTACTCCTTTAAAGTTAAAATACTAAATACAAAAGCTACAGAAATAACAACGTCCTCATAAAACTATTTACCAATTGAATACATTAGAAAGCGGCGGGAACAGACCACATCTGGCATACTTTCGGGCACACGCCTAAAAAAACAACGCAAAGTCGGCAAAGAACACAAAACAATACAAGAAACAATAAAAACTGCAACAATGGAAATTGTTAGATAGGCAAAGGACGGTTATTGCCTCTATAGTGCAATAGCTCACCAAATTAACATAATATTCGGACTAACGTTTACTAAAGAGGCAGTAAGGAAAGACCTAGCCACCTACGTATACAATAATCGCGACGATGAAAATCTTCGACAAATTATCATCACCAATGTACTCGACATCAGCCTAGGACGTGATATACCTCTGAAAACTCAAATAGAGAACTACTTAAATCAACAATTTAAACCGGGATTTTGGGGAGGGGAGGATATTATCACAGCAGCAGCAAATTACTACCTGGTAAATGTGTACGTGCACGGCGTTAGCAAAGATCCCTTGATTTATAGTCCTACAGGCACTCAGACCCCCCACAACATCCACCTGTACTACGAGAGTAACCACTATGACAGTATCATACTTGCCAATCGATCTGACAGCGTAATCGACTTAGATTCAGAAAGCAGAACATCTATACAAGTGTCTATGGAAAACGCAAAAAATAATACTAACCCGGCTTATTCCCACACCTCGACATGTGAAACAATCAATGATAACGTAATTAGTCTCCCAACTACAAACAGCGAGGGGGAATCAATCGCAACTTACCAGTCACCAAGTATCCAAAACTCGCCTCAGGACATAGTAGACACTACAGGTCACAGGTTACTTAGGAAGTCGCCTACAATGTCAAATGCTATTTTAGATTTTAAAAAACGCGGACCACTCCGAATAGCTACTTGGAACGTCCGTGGATGCGCGTCATTCAGAGACAAAAGACGAATACATGGACAGTACATACAGTGGACATCTTTCGGCTGATAGACAATAGATAGATAGCGCCTATATAAAAATCACATACTTATGTAATTTTTTTACTTCAGTTGTGTTTTCCGTTCTCTGAAAAAAAAACAAATTTGGAAAAAAAAGACGGTGCTATGTTTTTCTTTTTTTTTTTTCTTCACTAAGTTGGCAACTAGCCCCACAACCTCCACTAATCCGGACATGGCCATCGTGTGTGGAGTATAGCGCGAAAAATACTTCAATAAATACTTTTTCATAAATCTGTATTAATTCGTATCAGAATGTTTATAGTCGTGATTAATTATTCTTAACGTCATCTTGAAAATTATATTACAATAGTCTCTAGCTAGGATACGTACCTTCCAAAATTAAGAAAACTACCTTTTCGGGTGGTTTATTATTATATTTAATCTTATTCCCTAAACGTACAATAGTTTGGTCACCCTACTTAGAAAGAGATGCAGGGCTCTAGTTGAACGTCTTTGTCGTCACGTTTTTCCTGCAAACTGCTCAGTCCAGTTGAATAGTACGTCCATGGTGACAACAAATAGTTCCTATGCGGTTATGTTGGCAGCAATGCTTTCCACTCACACTACGTAGAACGCAGACACACACTACATAGAACGCAGACACACACTACATAGAACGCAGCGAACGCAGACAAACACTAACAAAATCGCTAGAAGCGTCTTCGCATGTTGATGTTGATAGACAGGGGAGCCAACATAACGGCATAGGAACTTTTTGATAAAACGTACTCTACCGTACCCTTACTCGATACGACAATAAAAAGAGGGGTCGCGAACTAAAAAAAAATCTGGCCCCTTTATAAACGCACAACTTCGGGCCCGTTTTTTCCGGAAATGGTTTATCCTACGAAAAAACTTCACATGACCAAAAGTGTTCCCCTAAGTGATCCCTACTCGATGCAACAATAAAAAAGGGGGGTTGCGAAAAAAATATATGTAAGTTACGACCTTTTGGTATTGAGTCGGATAAGCAGCGGGTTGGTTGTCAGCGTTGTCAGCCGCTGTTTATACGTTATTATCGGCTGTTTTGGATACAGCTCGCGTCACGTAAAAAGAGCGCTGGCGGGCGTTCCGAGGTCACATCAAGTTTACTCTGACAACAGGATAGCATAATATAAATCGCTGAAGTGTGAAAGAGAGGGAACTAAACAGTTGCTGTCATAGTGCATCCTCGGAACGCCAGCCAGCGCTCTTTTTACGTGACGCGAACTATAACTACCCGATAACATCCGCTGTTTTAAAACTATAGTCAAAGTGCAGGTTCTGAACGCGGCCCAGCTCGGCACTAGGGGCAGGGATGTTATACGTACCATAATTATGGTATTCGTACCATTATTCAGGTCTTCGTACCATGTACCATGGTACTTCCATTATGGTACGCAAAAGTACCATAATTTTCACATCTAGCATTAAACTTTATTTTCCCTCTATAATTCCGTTATGTACAATCGATGTATTGATGTGTAGAATGAAACGGCCCGGGCCCTTTTATGTTGAGTTGACTCTGACTGCTGGTGCGTGAAACCAAGGGTATAAACCCGGACAAATACAATTTGCGAGAGGAGGCTAATACAATATTTCAATATCCAATCTTTTTCTTTATTTGGCCGGATTATACCATCGGTTTTACTCGACGTGATTTCGGAATTCGTAACAGGGGTAATTTTTAACTTTTTTGGAACGCGCCCTTCTATTCTAAGGACATCTGTGTGCTTATGTGCCGAGAACTTATATTTGTGATGTGATATACCTGTCTCAGACGAAATAATAATATAAGTGTGTAAGACGAAGCGTACCATGGTTTTTTCGAAAGTACCATAATTTTGACCAGCGTTGCCGGTGCGGACTTTTTGTTCCGATTTCGGAACTTTTGAGCCTTCAGCGGAACTTTTGCGGAACTTAATGATCATCGAAACTTTTCGGAACTTTTAGTGATAGATAAAGCTCGCGCTGAAAGAAGTAAAACTTCCAAATTCACTTGGTCGGTGTTTTGCATGGCTAAAAACGAGACGATGGACGCTAATTTGAATTTTTTCTTCGGGCTCGCTTCGCTCGCCCTTTTTTAGATCTTAGTGTCAAAGCACAGTCCTTGTGTATTGAGACTTTTTTTTGCCACGCGCGAGACTCCCTCGCGGTCACCCTCGGCCCCCAGCCAACGGATCTGGCAGGAAAGTTCTGCCTGCCAAAGGAGCATCTCCTCAGCCGTTATGAGCGTGACTTACTCATGACGGCCCGACTAAGAAACATTGATTTCTTGTTGGAGGGAATGCTCCGTTGGATGGCCGCGTACTTGCGCATCCATGAGGAGCCATTTGGCGAGAGACCAACCTGTGCGGCCGGAGGACGTCGCGGCTATCGAGCTGGCGGCCCAGTCGCATTGCTCCCTGCCAATTTTTACGCACACGATGAAAGCGTGACGAGGAGGAGGACGAGACTTGATCGCGGTCAAACGCTTTTGCTTGGAGCTGTTTCATGAGGCCCAGCCCCGTCCCCGCTCTGAGTCTTCAGCTTCGAAGGAAACTATGTGAGGGGGTTCCGCCGCTCGTTAAGCGCCGGTGACCGCCTCATTACGCCCCGAAGAAGAGGTCCTACCTGCTTCTCACCACCGGCCACGGGACCGCTACAGCAGTGCGAAACTGCCGTAGTTACCCGCTCCGGCTCCGTCGACCGCCCTACCGACGCCAACCACCCAGTCGCCTCCGCCTGTGCCCCGACGCTCCGCCAAGGTGTCGAGCACCTGGCAAAGCCGGGGCCCAGCACGGCACCCCAACTCCTGACATCACCACGACCACCGCCACGTCGCCTCTCTGGGCCACTTATGTAGCCTGGTTAAAGGCACAGGCCCGGTCCCTGCCGGCACTGCCACCGTGCCGGGCCTCTCGGCCGCCGCTCCACTGCTGCCGCGACACTCGTCACCGCCCCCGCAGCCGCCGCCACCACCCCAAACGTACCGCATTGTGCAGCGGGACCTCGGCGGCCTCGACTAGACCAGCGGCATTAACTGGTTCTTCTACACGCTGCCGGTTGAGAGGCCCCTCAAGGTGGCCTTACGTGGCCTCCCCATCCACGACGGACCGTGTCCGACAGATATCGGTTTGAATATATCTCCGAGCCGGTAATAGTGGGGTCTAGTACCTACCTAGTTGCGAATCACGTTATGGCGACGGCAACGCACGCACGCTGTAGCGAAAAAGTTTTACTGTGGCCTGTGAACGGAACTTTCCAAGTCAAAACGGAACTTTTCACGACTTGTTTTGGACTTTTTTCATTTTCTGTGCCGGCAACACTGATTTTGACAGGCCGGTGTCATAATTTTTGAGTTGGCATCTAACATCCCTGACTAGGGGCCAAATCCCTTTAGTCTGTGCTTGGTCTGTGCTAGACTGCTAGTGTCGTTTTTGTTGATGAGTTTATAAAGTAGATGAATAATTTATTTTTATTTAGATAGGTGTATAATAGCTTAAATTTGTCCCGTCCCAACAAAATGAGAAGTGATGAAGAAAAAGAAGTTGGTGCGAGCGTTCTCAAGAAATATGGAGACTTTTTCAAAAAGCAATACCAAGATTTTCAAACACTTTGTGATGGTGACTGGGAAGACAACAGGACTTATCTGCCTATACAGGTTGCGATGCCACAGATGGAGCTCGTACGGATACCTGACATAGTATCCTCTGACAATACTTTAATGACTAAGGTCCTGAGCGTGTTGACGTCCTTATGTTCTGAAGTAATTGCTCTAAAACAAGAAGCTTATGATAGGTGAGTAATACATGTCGGCCCCTGATTGTGATTTGCATACCTAATATGTATTATGTGATATCTATTTTACATTCTTCCAGGCATTTCTGTTTTCTTTCTGTATCTGAGGAATACAGTAACAGTGACATAAGCTCCCAGATGGAGTCCATCAGCTTGCTAAGTGCATTCGTGTCACGTTGTGATGAGACACTCCGTAATCTATGCAGTCAAATATTTGCAATTTTCACAGATGGTGTCATAAACATTAGTAAGTGTTTTCTAAATTTTTTTTTTCTAATTTTACTATTTAGATTTATACAACGATTTAATTATTGATTTTGTTTCATTCAGATGGGATTCAATTGCACTACATAATAAATCACATAGGAGAACTATTTACAATACTAGTCTTATTGGAACTAATAATATCAAACTCAACATTGACTGTTCGCTGGACCAAGTTTTGTAACAATTTTAAATCCTATTATCATACACCTGAAAGTATTGATTTAGTTGAAGAAAAATACATTTCATTAAGAGGTGCTATAGACAACATAACTTCAAAGTTAATGAATGATGATATTGTTCAAAATTCCTTACTGAACTTATCAACTCTACGTAAGAATTTGGTGGAAAAAAAATTTTCAATGATATCCGCAGAATTTACAAAATATCTCAAGAATGCTGTGGCTAACTTAGATAAGATTATACAGGAAAAGCCAAATGTAAGCAACATGTACAAATGCATTAAAATGAATTCATTATTTGTGTTGGCTTCACATTTATTTGGGAACTTGGACAAGAAGATTTTTAAATCTTTGATAGATTTAAATACAAAGGTAAATGTAACTATACAGTTTCATAGAAATGAAATTTTACAATGTATAATTTACTAATAGAAATGATATTTTTTAGGCACACAGTGTTCACATTATGGGAACAACAATCTGGTTTCCAGAGCAATTTCTCCAACGATATGTACCAGCACAAAGTGCAAATTATGCAAAATTGGCACAAACAATTTCTAAAGCTCGACAAGCATATCTGAGCGCTAGAAAGTTGACACTGCCGCGTGATCTTATGGCACTACAAACATTGTGTTCCCAGTGGGTACTTAATATGGAGGAAACTTTTTCATCCGCAAACCACAGACTAAATGCATCAGAAATGAGCTTTCATGCCAAAATTCTACAAGAAGGCCTTGAACTTGCATCAAACATTAATTGTTCAGCCCTAACACTCATTAATCTGCATGTGGCTCTAGGAGTGCCTTTATCCAAAAGTATGCTCATGACCCTCATTGAAGTCATTGATCTTTTGAAGTGCATGAAAAACTCTGTATCCAGAAATAACAGCCAAATAATCAACTCAGTAAATATGGTAACACAGCATTTGATATTTCAAGCCATATCTTCTATTTTGGAAGTGAAAAAAACCTTGATGACTGATAAAAACTATGCTAACAAAAGGTTGGATGAGCTTACATGTCTTGTTATAGCTGAGAGATCTATCAGAGGAGCATCCACTTTGGAACGTAACATAGCTGCAAATATTGCCCTGAGCTTCGTACCAGATACCACATATATGGAAGACAGCTATATTAGACTTTGTCATTTACTTGAGAAGATGCAAGCATTAACCAATTTCACAAAGACTGTGGACTGCTTGTGCAATTGTTCATGGATATTATGGCACCAACATATAATACCAATATATTTGGGTCAAAATTTTAGCATACATTTGAATTCTTTGAAACTGAAATACTTCTTTTTAGTACTAGAGGATTGTGCGATCCTATTACACAAAACTGACAAGATGTATGGATGTAATATGTCTCAAGAATTGGTAAATAAATTGAAGTATATGATAGAGGAGAGTATACTGAGAAACACAAGTCAAAACATTGAAACTAACTTACGATTACATATTCATTCACACTTGCAGCTAGATGTCGTAAATCCGTTTACGTTTGATATGACTAAAAAACTCTTATTAGTTATTGATAACTTTAGAATTCGATGTCTTTACATGTCAGTTGTGCCTTCAGTGGAACACTACCTTTCTACAATGTATTATAACTTGACTACAGTTGTTCTTGCTGACTGGAAAACTTATGGGGAAATGAGGCAAATGGCGAAATTTAAGTTCAATCTAAAAACTGTTCAAGACAATCTTCCCACGCAGACTTTGGAGCAAGGCCTGGATGTACTGGAAATCATGAGAAACATCCACATATTTGTTTCAAAATATTTATACAACCTCAATAATCAAATTTTCATTGAAAAAAGCAGCAACAACAAACATTTGAATTCAATAAATATCAGGCACATAGCAAATTCTATAAGAACTCATGGTACAGGAATCATGAACACAACAGTGAACTTTACCTACCAATTTCTAAAGAATAAGTTTTTCACGTTTTCGCAATTCATGTATGATGAACATATAAAATCACGTCTTAACAAAGATCTGAGGAATTTCAAAGAAAATGCTGATATGAACGACAATATGTACCCATACAAGAGTGCAGAAAAGTTTAACAAGGGTATAAAGTTACTGGGTTTAGCTGAAAATGGAGAGAGCTACTTGGATCTGTTCAGAGATTTAATAAGTCAAATTGGAAATGCTATGGGATATGTACGAATGATTCGATCTGGTGGCAGGCATTGCTGTTCTGATGCCACAGTATTTCTCCCAAACCTTGAAGAAAGTAAATCTTTTAAAGAACTGTGTGAAGAGATAAATTTAAGCCCAGAAACTATTCAAGCAGCTGATAATTTGGATCACAATATAAGGGGTTTGATCAGTAACTTCATACAGGGTACAGAGTATTTCAAGCTGCTGGTCGATGTGTTCGCGCCAGTGTTTCGAAACCCCAAGAATGTCCACCTGAAAAACTTCTATATTATTGTTCCTCCTCTAACACTGAACTTTGTGGAACACATGATTCTCTCGAAGGATAAAATGTCTAAGAAAAATAAAGTAGGCGCTGCTTTTACGGATGACGGTTTTGCGATGGGCGTCGCTTACATCCTGAAACTGTTAGATCAGGTACGTAACGACATGACAGTCCAAATAAGTACTTAATTGTGTCTTTCAAATCATGATAAAATCCCATGTTTTTTATTCATTTACAGGATTCTCAATTTGAGACTCTACATTGGTTCGATTCTGTTTGGAAACATATAAGAGATGAAAGAAAGTTACTGGATGAGCAGAAATCCAAAGCATCTGTGCAGTTACAACAAGCACTAGCACTAACCGAGAAAAAAATAAAGACTTTGGAAGAAGAATACAAGCTATTATATTACAGTTTAACAAGCGCTAGAATATTTTTCAAATAATCTATACACGTGATGACGCCATGAGTTTGGAGCGCTAACCTTGTCTGAGCACAATCTAAAATACCTGAAAAACAATAACCGTGGCTTCTACTCATGAAATTAAACAACTTTCACTAAGAAACCTATACTTAATTCGAAACAAAAATTTCGCAAGCCTTGTAAGGGAATTTAACTTTTTTTTTTTTTTTTTTTTTTCAATTTGAGTATAGGTTCCTGGGGGAAATTTGTTCAGTTTCTTGAGTAAAAGCTACAGGTTTAATTTTGTCAGGTATTTCAGAAGTACCCTATATTTTTAGCCCTTAAGTCATACCCTGGATTACTTACTTTTAAGTATTTTTCCCCGTTTCCCCATCGCTCATTAATCATGATGGCATATACATAATGTAATTTCAATATACGTTTTCATAGTAAGCAACTTGGCAGCGCAAATGTTCCGAGACCCAGTCGATAGTTTCATTTTTAATTAGGATCTGCAAGACGAGGGACTATAAACGTCTTTTTTAAAAATGAACACCAATGAAGCCTTATACCTACATCTGTATATACTAGAATTTAACATATTGCTTACGTGTATTAACTTTTGTCGAAGCACTTAAAAATGCATATTTTCAAGTTAGTATGAAAAAAGTTTAAAATCACTATAATTACATAGGTGACGACATTACTTTTAGAACATTCATAACTTTCATTGAGGACTGTTCATTTTCAAGAAATTGAATTAGTATTTGTAATTTGTATGGAAGATGATTTTTTTAAGTCTCTTGTAGCGCTTAAAATATTATTTTAGGTTTAATTATAAGAACAAAATATTGTGATAAAATGATAATTATTTGTAATAAGGAAGGATATAATCGAATTTAAAACAAATATATAATTTTTATATTGTTTATTTTGCATAATTATAATGTCTCCTATATCCAAATAGATTAAAAATCATCTTACTTTCATCAAGAAACTCTTGATGCCCATTTTACTAAACTGCACTATTTAATCTTGTATTTAAAATGTAATGTTTTTGTATTTCTAACGCAGTTCAAATTCAACACTGACACTGTTTAAAGAGTACGAGTTATAATAAATTCCTTAAATAGCGATTGGAAGCCTAATTAGGTGTGCGTTCGGATGGCGGGTGTACCTCTTGTGATTCGATTTTTTTTTTTTTCTAGAATATATGACTTTTTTCAGGATGGCTGTTGTATCTATTTTTAAAAATTTCTGCAATAAAATCTAAAAAGAAAGGGTAGGGTACACTGTAGGTATTTGTCGTTTAGAAAAAAACATTCGAATCGCAGATGTACACCCGCCATCCTGACGCACACGTATTTAGACTTCCTAAATTCAGGAAAGTAATCGCTACTTGAACACTAACCGGCGGCGCGCGGAAACTTGCAATTCCGGCGGCTACTCGACTGCCTCGGCCGATTCGTCTTCCGACGCGAGCAGGGCGTGAGCGGGGGAGGGGGTGCGGGAGGCGGGCGAAGGGGGCGAGTGCGGAGTGCGGGGGGAGCGAGGCGAGGGGGGCGTGGGGTAGCGGTTAAAGATGTGCACGTGCGTGACGCGGCGTCAGTCGTCGTGCTCGTGCAGCTGCGCCAGCAGCGCCGCGCGCCGCGACTCCAGCTCCGCGTCGCTCCACGCGCCCGAGCCCGAGCGCGACCTGTGCAGTGCGCATGCGCGGTGTGCGCCCGACCGTTACTAACTGTACTCCAATCAAAACACGTAATGAACAAATGAGACACAACGCTATAATAGGTCTGCAGAGTGGTCTTCTAAATACGTCCTTTTCTAACCTGTAGAATTGTCATTGTCACTCTCACTGCACACTGTGGTCGCTTCGATCACGCGGGTTAACTGACTACAGACACGATCACAACCTGGATGGGTTTGACTGTTAGTGGCATTTATCTCGGCACGTTAAGCCATATCGGAGGCCATATAGGCGGATTGAAAACTTGTGACACTGGAGTTGGCCACTACCCATTAGCCCCACAACTTCCACCAATCCAGACTTGGCTCCCGTGTGTGGAGTATTGCCTAACGTTCCCGAGGTATGGGAAGAGACCTATGCTCCTGCAGTGGGGACGATATAGGTTGTTAACGACATCCGATAAAAATATTTTATGCATTTACACCTATAGGTTAGCCACTGAAGTAGCACCACATTGGGCCAAAGTTGTCCGACCTGATCGACACGTTAAGAAGCAGTTATTTACCTACTAGCTTTCCGCCCGCGGCTTTGCCCGCGTTGACATCGTTTATGGTGCTTGGAGCACGCATCATTATACCTATTTTTGTTAGACCCGGCCAAAGGTTAATCCATGGGAAACGTGAATAAACAGAAGACTGATTTCATTTGATTTTGATTTGACTGAACGCTAATTACCGTATTTCAGAAATATTTGCAAGTATTTTGAATGAAGAAAAAGGCAAGCTCCATACTATTTTAACTTTAATACACTTCTTATTCCATATTTCAACTTGTTCGGGATGAATTTTCAAAAATCCTTTCTAAGTGATTGCCTACGTCAGATAAATACCACTAACAGTCAAATCCATCCGGGCCATGACCGTGTCTGTAGTCAGTTAACCTGCATGATCGATGTGACCACGTAAGCCCAGTCACGACCAACGGCTTAGCGTACCTTGCAAAGCACGGAAACGGTCGAAATAAATTCCGCTAACAGTCAAACCCATCCATGTCATAAGCCTGTCTGTGTATGTAGTCAATAACCTTCATGATCGACGCGACCACACAAGTACACTAAGCCGAGACCGTTTTTACAGTATTTACAGTGTAGATATAATTATGATGATATTTTTAAATTCCTAACTTGAGAAATGATTGGTTCCCCATACAAACTTTTCATCCCCTATTTCACCCCTTTCCAAGTCCATGTCCTTCCCCAAGGTCTCATCTATCTCTGTACCAAAATTCATCAAAATCGGTTCAGCAGTTTAGGCGTGAAAATAAACAGACAGAGTTACTTTCGAATTTATAATATTAAATAAAAAATAAATATTAAACTAAATAAATATTAATAATATTAAATAATATTTATTATGGAATTTATTAAGAATTATAATATATCTCAGGACAAATTACACACGGTCATCTGGTTCCAAACTAGGATTCCTTGTACTATGGGAACCAGAAACTGATATACATACATAATATAATACACCCAGACATAGAGCAAACAAATCTGCTCATCACAGAAATGTTTGCCCTGGGTGGGGATCGAACCCACGACTCTCGGATTAGTGGTCAGGAGCACTAACCACTAAGCCATTCTGTGACGAGATCTATTTGAATCTCTGTAGCGTTAGAGGGACAGCAAATAAAGTCGTACCTTTCAGACTTATCCTTCTTGTCCTTCTTCTCTTTCTTGCGCTTGGGGCGGTGGTGGTCGGCATCGGGGCTGGGCGGCGCGCTGCGCTTGCTGCGGCGGCTCTTGTGGCGCGCCTCGTCCTCGCTGATGCCGCCCTCTTCGGGTGTAGGCGACTTCTAAACAAGCGCATAAACTCGTTACTTTGACAATACGATTGCGGTCTTTAAATGTATACTACAGCACGGGGTCTCATTGCATACAACGAAAACCTTAGTTCATTAAAATGTCAATAGATGGCACGTCAAGTATCGATTTGTAATCGAAGTTCATGCAAAACGAAGAAAAAACCCATAAAGTTGGTAAAAATAAGTGTTTTGATTATTGTAATAACCAAAAAGTATGACAAAGGCCGATATCACGGCGATGCATATCAAAACTACTTTCTTCTTAACTTGTCAGAGTTGAGGAATGACACGTACTAGTTGAGTACCAGTTTATACCGTGAATTAATAGATGGCGCTGATACAATGCAATTAAAAAACGTAATGGGTGGTTTACGTTTTGTTTTTCATATTTCAAATTATGTATTTTTATTTAGTAATAACACAGATAATATAATACTAGTAGGTTATGTGCAAAAAAAAAACAACAAAAGCAAATGAAGCTACAGGTAAGCAACCAGAATGTCTTTCTTCATTTATAGCCCGCGCCCTAGATTCGCTAGTAGCGGTAGTTCTCAATGAGTGAAAAAAATAGCCCGAAGAATAGCCCGAGTTACGGCAGTCGCATTTCGTTGTATGGTTAGCGATCCTGACCTCTGATCCGAGAGTCGTGGGTTCGATCCCCACACAGGGCAAACTTTTCTGTCATGAGCAGAATTTTTTGCTCTGAGCCTGGGTGTATTATATCTATATATGTATGTATTTAAAAGTATATGTATATCAGTCTCTGGTTCCCAAAATACAGGAATTCCTAGTTTGGGGCCAGATGACCGTGTGTGATTTGTCCCAGATATTATTATTATTATCTGTACGTTAGTATTATAAAATCTGTGACTACAGTCAGTGGCGTGCGGTCCATAGAGGCCGAAAAGCACTGCCTACCCAGATAGCATTTTTTGGTAGCCGTTACGAAACCAGTCGACACGGAAAAGACGACACCAGTAACATTTTTGGTCGCTGCTACGACTTTGTTTCGGTCGCTGCTACTAAAGTGGGGCACTTCTCGACACGGTAACATTTGGTTTTAAAGTTACGACGCTGTGTGGTAACATTGCTCCTACTATTTCAGAAATCATTCGTTCATTCGTCAATTCTCTTCATTCTTTCCAACCTAAAGAAACAATAAGTAAAATGTCAAAGGAAACTCGTACAATTGAAAGGTTCGCCATTATTATTTTCACAGCGTAAGTTTATTTTTAAAATTAATTAGTTTTAAATGTGTTGTGATATGGTGATATTAGTGGGAAAAGAAATTTGTCGTATTACTTAACAAAATATATTGAAAATCATCGATGGGCCGTCATATGATTGCAATTTAACCAGTTTATTGAAATATTTACATGGTTTTCACTACAAGTTTTGTTTATTTTCTGTACTCCAGACCTTAAAGTTTAATCAAACTGTGCACTTTTCATGCTACTAATATGATATTTAATCAAAAATAATCCATAAACTTACAAAAACATTTGTTTTTATAGTAAAATTATTCTAGTTGTATCTGGTAAAAAAGTTACGACACTGCGTCGACTTGCAGACACAAAGTTACTGAATTTATAATATGGTGTCTCTCACTTTATTCTTTCTAGCGGTTCTCAAACTGTTGACAATGCCATTCTCAATTGTCCTTACTGAAGAGGGTTCGTCTCAAATGATATCCATGGTTCATTGTGTCGAGACAAACTGTTTTTACAAAATGGAGACTATGTATTTTTATGTTTTCAGTGGTTCGCAATATGCTGTTGGAATCGGAACCGTCATCATCGGCAGAAATATTTGATAATTCGGCACCACTTGATTCAGGATTATTTATTGGATTTACAGAAGCTGCATCAACAACGGCGTTAGAAGGAATCAAAATATTATCGTGTAATCCTGAATTATTTGTATTATTATTCTGATTGTCAGATGCTGAAGACCGTGGATTTGATATATTACCTGAAACAATACGTAAATTTAATTTCCTATAAATATCCTATACTGTAAATATCCTCAAATATAAAAAAAACAACTACAAGACAATTTTAATTTATTATGTTTTAAGAAAAAAAAGATGATCAACGTATATTATATTACAAATTAAGCAATTACTTACTTGGAGCTTCATTGTGTCTTACTAATAAATCGTTGATTTTCCTGTAGTAAGTTGATGTGGTCCGGAAATTACGTTTTTTAGGCTGCTTACTCATGTTTAGTTGGCATACAATTCAGAAATAATTGAGAACCAGGTGCAGCTGGTTGATATTTTTAAGCCTTTTTTGGTAAAATTTTGTTTCGGAACTATGACGTAACATTACGAAACATTGTGTACATTGATGTTATTCCAGTAACAAAATTGCCACACCGTTACAACACAGTTAATCTTTGATCTTTCGTGTGTTGAAAACTCAACGCAATGTGTAGAAAATAAAGTCGACACAAATCCGTACATACCGTGTTGACTCATCGACTACAAAGAGTTACTGAAACACGTTCCGGTCAAACTGTGTAAACACTGATACCACACATATAAACCGAAACAAACATAGTTGCATTGTTTCGAAACAATAACGGAACTTTGTCAATTTGTTACTGATTTAAATATTTTGCGACCAAAAAATGCTATCTGGGTACCCTGATAAATCTGCCAGTTTACAAACAAAAAAATTAAAACTTACGTATTATATTACACGATACTTTAACTTTCATTTACCGTTACGCCCTCCGTTTCCATTTAATTATAACAATATCTACTCAACTCGTAAACAGCGCCACCTACCGATTTTGAGAAAAAACGCAGTACTAAAGTTGGTTAACAGAATCGTCTCATCGCATTATGTGACAGTGCTGCCGACTGGTGTCATAAGCAGACAACATTCTGCCTGTCTTTCGCCATCTTTTCACAAACACAAGCACAGTATTTTATACGGTTACAGTGTAGCCGCTATTTATGTATGTGAATAATTTTGTACTGAAATTTTGCGTGTGTGCGTGATTTGTAGGCACTGCTTGTTTGATTACACGGCCATTTTAAGAAGTCTAATATGAAAGTAGTGCTAACAAGAATTTAGTTGGTATTAACAATTTGCCGTGTATTTTTAATAGCTGCAAGATGGTTGCAAGACAATGATGCTCTTTGAGTTTACAAATAAGAACCATGTCCAGTCAATCTACGAATTTTTGTATGGAGTAGGTTACATTTAATGCACTTTGGGTGAAAATTTAGAATATGTTACTTAAATAATTGCAAAATGAAAATTCATGAAAATCTCTTATGAGTATTTGATAATTTTTCGGTAATTAGCCCCTAAAGAAACAAAATTAAATTTAAATGTGAACAAAAAATAGAAAACTGGTGATTTTTTACATGAGGGCTTCTTATAAGACGTTTTATTTATATTTATAATCGTCCCCGATCGAGATCAAAACATTGAGTAGATATTGAATATAATATATTTAAAAATTTATAACTTGAAAAGAAATACTGCAAGGTGAGTGATATTTTGTCTTAGGGGGTACATAACCACTGTCAATAACCATGAGAATTATCTCCAAGGTGACTTCGTTATTTATTTTTTTATTAAGTTTTATTCGATTTTAACCCTTGCACATTAAAGACACTACGAATATTTTCATGAAATCTAATAGCAATATTTTTTTAAACTACAACTAAGAAAAATCCCCGGTCAATCTGTTGCACAGTTTCTGTAATAATCTAATAACAATTATAATTCGCGAGCGGGCTGAGCGGGGGGCGCGGGCGGGGGAATGCGGCATGCGCGGCGCCCGCGCTACCCCGCGAGTTCTTTATTCAGCTAAGCTATAGCTGGGGATTTCATGCAACATCTTGTATGAGAACTGTTTTTAATTTTGGATCAATATTTCTCTCTCTCTTTCTTTTCTTTTCGTGTGGCACGTTTTTTTACTATTCACAAGATATAGATGGCAGTTGCCTGATGTTCCACTTAGCATCATCCGCGGTCACGTGTCTACCTAATGGGTTTTGTGTGTGTTATCAAGGATTTAAACTTGGTATATAGTTTTTCTTTAGGTGGTCTTGAGTGTTAGCCCAGGAGGCATCGGGAGGCATCACAAAGGTGGTGAGGGAAAACGGGGAAAGTTTGATTCGGCCGCGCTCTTCTTTCGAGCTTATATCTCCATAACTATATGTACTGGGGCAAGTGTGATAATTATCGGACAATTAAAGGAATACCAATTCATTTGGAACAAATAATTGCTTCCATCGCTAGATAAAAAATTGGCTATGGAGGGTACATGTAAGGAGATCTGTCTCTGTGTACAAAAGTGTCCGTCAAAACGCGTTAAGTAAGGGTGGTGTTATTGTATAAAAAGCGGTCAAGTGTGTGTCGGACCACGCGCAGTGTAGGGTTTCTTAGTACTTCGACAAACACTGCTTCAAGGGGAAAACCTCCCGTCTTACAAAACTGACTACTACTCGTTAACTTGTAAATCCTACTTAGCTGTGATAGTTTTCCTTTTAACTTCGTTAAATATACTACTGCCGTGAATTTTTTCACATTTCTAGAAATAATTATTTAGCTGTCGGGGGGGGGGGGCACATGACTTTAACAAAAAATTGCACTTTAAAGCTTAATATTTCGAAAACAAATCCATTACTCGAAAAATTCGCAAACCCACAATATTTTTGAAAGACCTATTCAACGATACCCCACACCCTGGAATAGTCGAGAGAAAAAAAATTCAAAAAGAGCTAGTAACTTTAGTTCTCCTACGTATCTCCTCATATCTGATTCAATCACGTAGGGAAACACCAAGCGTAGCACGTTCCATCGCCCTTTGAGTGACATTAAGCCTTCTTATAAGGTCCATAGTAAGCGACCATGTCTCGGATCCATATGTCATCACTGGCAACACACACTGGTCATGGACTTTAGTCTTGAGACACTGCAGTATTTTGGACGTGAAGATATTGCGAAGTTTCCCGAACGCTGCCCAGCCAGCAAATCGAAGGTGAGTGATGTACTCGCCATTGATGTTAATGCCGAGTCCTTTCCAGTCCAGAAGCTTGAAAACATCTTCCAGTGCAGCGGTGAACAGTTTCGGAGATATAACGTCTCCCTGTCTCACCCCACGCAGCAGCCGGATAGGTTTTGAATTCTGATCCTGGAGGTGGACCAACATCAGCATGTTGGTATGATTTTGCCAGCGCATTTTCATACAAACACTTCAAAACTTCGATGTATCGATAATCGATCTGGCACCGTTAGGAGAGATTGCAATACAGCCCAGGTCTCGATCGAATCAAAGGCTTTCTCATAGTCCACAAACGCCAAGCTTAGTAGTCGATTATACTCTTCGGTCTTCTGTATAATCTGCCGAAGCGTATGTATGTGGTCTATGGTACTGAAGCCTTTTCGGAAACCGGCTTGTTCGGGAGGCTGGAAGTATATAAGGATTAATATGCATATCCGTACCAAATTACAGTTCTGGAGTACTAATAGTCTCTGAGCTAAGCCGCGGACAGACAGACGGACATGGCGAAACTATAAGGGTTCCTCGTTGACTACGGAACCCTAAAAAGGGTACATTTTAAAGAAAGCGAGAAAAGTTATTAGAAACAGAGAAGAAAACAAGGAAAGAATCCGCTTTGTTATAACGCACTTTAAAACAAAAAAACATAAAATAAGAATTTTTTTTTTCATATATTATTTTCATAATCCTTGTCTACATTAGCGCCACTCTGATGGATTCTTGAACTATTATTTACTGCTTACAGTTGGACACTTTTTTAACTAATCCCCCCATATAAAACAGTCTTCCTTATACTATTGGCATCGAGAGGCATCACAAAAGTGGCGAGGAGAGGCAAGGAAAGTTTGATTAGGTCGCGCTCCTCTTTCGAGCTTATACGTCCATAACTTTATGTATGGTCAAGTGTGATAATATCATTTTCGGATAATTCAAGGAAGACTAATTCATTTCTGATTAAATAAAGGCTTCTTTCAAGTTCTTTCACTAAAAAAAATATAACAAATTCATAAAATCCGAATAACGTGGACAACATATTTAAAAAAAATGGTTATTTATCTAGTACAAAATAGTTTTTCTATCTAGCACAAAGTCCTTACCACGCGGAATTTGTACACTCAACGTTTCAGGAAATGTTTGCGAAGCGAGAAGAAACGTTGAGTCCAGAGGAAACTCACATCAGCACATATATTTTTAACACTTAATTTCTATTAAAAATCACGTCAACAATAAAATTATGAGCTGTAAGATCCATACACGGTTTGAGATATTTATTTCTTAAAAAGAATTACAAATTCACTTAACTTAAGAAATGCAATATAAGTGCTTAAATTATTTATAATCGTGAAGGAAAATATTATTTACATCGAAAACAAATAATCCGTCGGTACTTTGGAATACAAATCTGATCCATAAATGACTTGTTTAATAAAAGCAATGGATAGGATCTACTAAATTGCCATGATTGGGTATGACCAAAAGCTATGTTCAATAATATATTTAAGCAAATTTATGTTAATTTTAGTGAATATACTTTATGAGAAGCGGTCGTGGCTCAGTGCGGCTTGCCTGGTCGCGTCGATCACGAAGGTTAACTGACTACAGACACGGTCATAACCTGGATGGGTATGACTGTTAGTGGCATTTATCTCGACCGTTTCCATGCTTCGCAAGGCACGTTAAGCCGTTGGTGCCGGCTCCTATCGCTAGGTGGCAGTCGTTAAGCCACGTTGGAGTCCTTATAGGTGGCTTGAAATTTTCTGACACTGGGGTTGGCCACTAGCCCCACAACCTCCACCAATCCGGACTTGGCCCCCGTGTGTGGAGTATGGCCTAACCTTCCCGAGTTATGGGAAGAGATCCGTGCCTCTGCAGTGGGGACGTAATGGGTTGTTAACATACTTTATGAGCCACACACATAACATCCCAAAAGGCATTTTTATACACTTCCGTAGTCCGTACTCACAACTGACGGTAAATTTTTCAACCTAGATCGAATGAAGGCACGTAACAAAGTTTTATGCCATATAGTTACAGCAATAAGGTACGTGGACGACTTATGTTTTACAGCGGAATCCCCTAATATCTCTGCAAAAACTGATGACCAGTTTTGACGAGTCATTAAAAAAAAATTAGTACTGACAGTGTAAGTAAGATCGATGTTATGTATGTTGGGAGACAACTGAACAATTTAACTCCAAATGTATCTCGGTTAGAATGTCATGAAGCATGTGGAGAAGTTTAAGTATTTGGGAAGTGCAATAACATTCAAATGTGACCTCGACCCTGAGATCATTGGGATTGGTTCAGCTTTAGCAGTTTTTGGCAAACGTAGACCTACATTCTTCCAGTCGCATGATATTAGCTACTAAGATCTTGGTGTATAAGTCCAAAGTAATTCCAAACCTCCTCAATTCGTGAGAGACATAGTGTTTATATAGAGCTATGACAGGTATAGATCGATGGATTCATTTTGGTACAGATATTACGAAATAGCCTGTAGTAAGGTCGTTTGTTTCGTCATAGCTATATCGGCCCCCTCCCCCTTTCTTATGACTGGCTATTTGATGATCTACAAATCAAGACGAAAATATTGATAATTTTTGTAGCTATATAGGAGCCAGAGAAACAAACTCGGTAAATAGAGCACTTTTATTATTTTCGCCACCAGTTTAATAGGAAAGAAATACGCTGCCTCGATAGATTTCACATGCAGTGCCTCCGTGATATCATGAACATCGACTGGTTCAACCATATAAGATATACAAAGGTTCTACACCGTGCAAACGTATACGGAATTGAGGCGTACCTTAAGCGAAGAAAATTACGTTGGTGTGGTCTTGTGACTCGTATGCTGGGTTACGAAACGTGTCAGTTACTGAGAGCTTCGAGAGGGCAAGCGAAAGCAAAGTGGACAGCTATTGCGGTATAATAACGCCGCCACCGTGATGCCTCCCGATGCCTCCCGGGCTTATTCCACTTAAGACCACCTAAGGAACAACTATGCCAAGTTTGAGGTCTTGATTCTTGATCCAAAATTACGGTAAATCGCAACGACGATATGTCGCATCTAGTTCGTGAAATTTAGCGTAAATACCTACCTACTTTTACTTCATAAGAACAGGCCCACTGGCATTGGAAGTGGGGTTGCTTTGGCAGGCTCATGGAAAGTCATGGAAAAATGGCAATGACATTCATGTCATGACAATATAATAATTATGTATAATTTTTGGAGTTAAATGTTCGGCGAATCAATAGGACAAAGTTTCTTCTTTTGAATTGAATTTGCAGTAGGTATATCTATGTGGTAAATCAGTAGAACGGTAGTACTATGATCACGTTTGGATGCCCACAATCCAATGAGTATGACACAATTATTATTAAATAACTAATACCTACCTATCATATTGTGCATTTTATCACATTTGCGTTTCGCACTTTCCATCTAGCTATCCGTGCACTTGTCTTTTTCGCACCCAATAGCTCCGTCTCTGTCGCACACTGGCTATGCGTACGTGGCAGCTGACGCACCTTCTCGGCGTTTGAAATATAATTATAATGTCTAATACATTTTAGTTAAAATGCGTTTTAAGAAGAAACTTATTTGTTTGTACAAGGGACGATGATGATTTCCAATAGATAATATTAGTGTTACGGCACAGCCAAGAAAATATTTGTAGTGTCTTTAATGTGTACTACAGAAATCTTTAAAAAATCGTATTTAACTGGGTTCTGAAATAGTCACCTAGGTGAAAACTTAACACATGTTCAAGCCTTACAATTAGACTTAAAAAACATAAAAATCTCGGAAGGCTCCATTTTGTAAGTATTATTTTTCACGCAATAATATAAAAAATATCGTAATATTAAGAATTTATTGCTTTAAACTAGAGACAACTTAAGTACCATATTTATAAGGTAACTATAGTTATAAATCTCAGTTTTCCCCAAAAGTGCATTTATTGTTTGGCGTATACAAGTTAAAAGTCGTCTTTAGGTATTTCTAAGGGTTGAACGCCCTTACAATCACAAAATTACCACGAATGCTTAGTAAAACACCAATTCTTTTATTTCCAAACCATTTTAGTCAGGTGTCTTTAATGCGACCTCAAATCTTTTATTTACTGGACTATTCAGTTTATTCTTGTTTTTTGTGAGTCCATTCTTGGAAATTATTTAAAATAATGCCATATTCTTTGTTTACTGGTTGCAAGTAAGAATAAGAATAGTTTATTAGTACTTAAAATGTGGCAGAATACAATTTTTCCAGTGACCCCACACTAGGCTAGGCCTGTGTCGTGGCGGTCGTTATAATACTTTTACAAATTAGCAGTTAGCGGCTAACGATCAACATTTACACGAATAGTACAATAAAAATGCAAAACACAATTATTAAAAATACACTTATTGAAAATACAATTACAGAAATTATTAGAAAATTATAGGAAAAAATAAAAAAATAAATGTATAAATGTACTCGTATGTATGTCTGTGATTGTGTGTAAGAGAGTTTGTGTATGTATGAGTGTGTGTGTGTGTGTGTGTGTGTGTGTGTGTGTGTGTGTGTGTGCGTGTGCGTGTGCGTGTGTGTGTGTGTGTGAAAACAACGAAGTTTGAAAGAAAATTATTATAAAGTAGCTTATTTGTTGATAATTGAAAATAGCTATTTCTTGTTGCTAAATGTTTGAGTAATTCAGGATAATGGATAACTTCAGCTACGAGAATTGTGCTGGAAATGTGTGTTTAGAGCTAAATTAAAAGACGGCGTGTTTTCGAAGTGAGAAATCTCAAATAATAGCTAAAGGAAGGTGTGTGCTAGAGTTTCGTTTATTTCAAATAAATCCTATACTATTAAACGAGTTAAGTGTCCCGACGATTTCGAAAACGGCTTGAAACCTTTTGACGAAAATCTAGGATTAGGGGTTAAAAATCACCAGAAATCGATTTATGAGGGAATTATTTTCGAAAAAAAACATTTTAGAGAGATATTAGCGACATTACATAAAACAAATACGCATATGTTGCTTATTTTAACAACTGCTTATAAGTACTTGGGTAGACTAGCGGTTTCGGTGCGAGCTGCTTACCTTTTGCTGCTTTTAGGTCGGGATTCGAATCCCACCCATGAGACTATAGTTTTTTTGTCTTTTTATTTTGTGTGAACTTATGTAAATATTATATAAATAAACAAAAAGCCTTTAGTGATAAAAACATATTTTAACCTCTGTATTTTAGAGACAAATAGCGCCATCTTTCGCCATATAAGTGAATTACATACCTGATGATTGTGCCGCCCTGCCTCGTGTTTGACAATAAGAAATTTTCCACGGCTTTCTCTAAGCTCAACTAGATGGCGCTGATAACATTTGCAATAAGAAACTATTTAAAAAGTTGCCAAAACTGATTGATATTACTGACTAAAATCATAATAAATGATGAACAACTTTCTAATATTACGTATCATTGAATTTCTGCTTTTTTATAAAAAAAAAGGATAATTTGCATGTATTTTTTTCAACTGAATCAAATTATAAAAAAATATTATAGATATTTTCAGAACAAATATTGCTTGTCCTTTCGTCCCTTAGAAGGCCACTACCGACTAAAACAACATCCTGCAAAATGTTTTATAGAAAATATATCTTATGTATATGTACTACTAAACAAGTTATCTTAGTTTATTAAAACTCCGATTGAAGGAGCGACGCTCGGTCTCCCGGCTAGTTAATATTAATTAATAACTGGCTCCGCGAATTGTGTACACGTATATACTGTATTGTTTTCCGTGCATTTTATTGTCTTACAGTAAAACAGTTTGGAATGACACTGGCTTTAAGTGCCTCGTTAAAATAGGTAGCACAATCTCTGTGAAAAGCAACTAGAGTCTTGTTTAAAGTTTCACATATTTAAAAAGTCGTAGGTAACGAGACCAGTTGAAAAGGCCAGTTAAAGTTAACTGATACACTAATAGTAAGTTTTCCATTTTTATATAAAATTTTATTTCTGTCTACCCTATGTTTAAACTCTGTGCACGCCACTGACTACAGTATAAGGACATTATACAGTATGGACTCTCTCTGAAGGCTGCCTCACACCCCTGTGTGACCGATCTGTAACCAATTGTCAAGAGGTTGACACAGTTCCAAAACGGTTCCAAAGCACAATATTATAATATCCAAAGACAATTCTATTTTTTAAGGAAAGATCTAAGCCTTCTTAGGCTATACAGCCTTGTCTGGTGTATACAGCGAGCGTTTACTTTATTTGTAAAAATCTAGCTAATAATAAAGAACAATGAGGGCTAATTGAATCTCGATTATAGATATGAAGCCGGTTGTTATCATAGTCAGCCAGCCGGTAACCAGCCGCTGTTTTCGCTGACTACGGTGATCACCCATAAACAGCGGCTGTCTACGGTTGAAAACATGTAATTATATTTTATTGAATCCGTTTTATATCCTAAGTGATTATTTTTGTACATACTCTCTTTACATACCGAATTATTCAGTAAATTAACGAATATTCGGCCGAATAAGAAAGTTAAAAAAGTCGCCGAATATGCCGAATACGAATATTCGGCCGAAAATTCGGCACATCTCAGTGGTAGTGGTATTGGTATTGGTGGTGGTGGTGGTGGTGGTGGTAGTGGTATTGGTGGTGGTGGTGGTGGCGGTAGTGGTATTGGTGGTGGGGGTCGGGTGGTGGTGCTGATAGTGGTTGTAGTGGTGGTAGCGGTGGTGGTGGTGTTGGTAGTGTTGTAGTAGTAGTAATCGTACCTACTGATGTGCCGGAGGGAATATTCCCATTTCCAGTATTTTACTCCATGGGAATATTCCCCAAAATTCCCTATATATTAAAACATGTATAACATAAAATATTGTTAATTATGAAAGTTTATAGCCTTACTTATTATATCTATCAGATATTTAACTGATATTAAACCATTAAGAATTGCAGCAATATTTTCATTATTTACTCAACGAGTCCTTTTTTAAATTAATAATTTAAAAAAAAGAAAGGGAAAAAATATTTAAAAAATCCTTATGATTGACCTATCCTATCGATTAATGCCATAAAAGAACAGGGTGTTATTTTTTTCGGATTCTAGTCGGTTTTATTCCTGGGTGTGACATGGGTAATTTAAAAAATCGTTGAATGTAGTTTTGCTTCTTTTTTAAAATAAAGTAATGTTTCCTTTGAGTAAAATTTGCTATCTGCAGTATTTAGAGTACTTTCCCTCCAGGTGGCGTTCCAAGTTCCAACATTCCATCCTGTATATTAATTAAGGCCTATATAAGTAAAAATACTGATTTACTGATGTGAAAATTTATATTCTTAGTTACTGTTGTCGCATAGTTGATTTTAATTCTTTAAATTTATACATAATTATATGCAAAAAAAAGGCATTACTTTTTTTGTTGTATATTAAAGCCTGGATAAACAAAAATACCCCAAATATCATTTATCTATTTTAGTAAATTATTTTAGCAATGCTGTATAATTTAAATAACTTCTAGATAATCTAAGTATTAGAATTTAAGTCAAATCATAATATTGAGATTTATGGCAGTGATTGAGGTTGGGTGCCGGGACTTGTACCGAGCACACGTCTGCTGAGTTAATTTTTCAATTATTTCCGTTTTAGAGAAGTCTCAACGTTATTTTTGTGATGGGAAAATAGCTGTGAAACTAATTCTGTGATAAGCGGTCATAAGAAGAGGATTAACTCGAGAGACAGCTCCGTTTTCCGAGTTCCAGCAGCAAACTACCACGTGGAGCGTCTTTAAGTGCCCATCACCCTTAGGGCCGCGTCTTTCACTTGACATTGGCGTTTCGCCATTTTTCTTATTGAAAATTCTCCCATTTTTCACTTGACATAGGCAAAATCACGCTCGTTATGAGAAGTGGAATGCCAAATTGAAAAATAATATGGCAGTGATTTTAACTTTAAAAAGTTATTAATTTTAATATCCTGCACTTGTTTATTAATAAATATAATACATTAACAAGTCTAATGGGTTTAATTTTGATATTGACAAAATTCTCAAAATACTTTGAGAATTTACTGGGAATTTTCCCTTGGAATATTGAGAACATAGACAATTTAGACGGAAAACACATAATTAATATTGAACTATATTGCAGGATTACATATTTTTTGTTTATTTACTTAACTAGGAAAGAAACTCTAAGCTCTAAACTTTAAAATTCAGCAATTTTCCCCAAAATTCCCATTTTAGGGAACGTTCCCGGTAATGCTACCGAGTAATTTACTCGCCTCGAGTAATTTACTGGGAACGGCACATCAGTAGTCGTACCCCTACTCGATACGACAATAAAAAGGGGGGTCGCGAACAAAAAAGAATCCCTGGCCCCTTTATATACGCACAACTTCGGACCCGTTTTTTCCGGAAACCGTTGATCCTACGAAAAACTTCACATGACCAAAAGTGTTCCCCTAAGTGACCCCTACTCGATACAACAATAAAAAGTTGCGAACAAAAAAAAATCGGCGAAAATTTTTTTTAAGATCTTTTGGTATTGAGTCGGATAAACAGCCGGTTGTCTGCCGCTGTTTATACGTTATTATCGGCTGCTTTGAATAACTACCCGATAACAACTGTTTTAAAACTATAATCTCGATTCAACCCTAGTACATAACGCACACATTTACATGTGTACAAACTTGAATGTCTTTGTAGTAAACAATGGCGCGAAATTTGTATGAAGTGTCCGGGGTGTGATATATGTATGTCGTGGCCAGATCACAGAATTGATCACTTCATGATGTGGCCGACCATTTCATGAAATGGTCGCATTTCATGAAATGGAAAATATCCGCTGATCACATCATGATATGGTCTGGCCAGATCAATGAATACATCAACGTTTCACGATATACAGCTAAACGCACGGCTATTTCATGAAATGGTCAAGCATTAGTGATCATATCGTAAAATAGTTACAGTATCCACCGTTAGAGGCGCTGATATCTTTTTGTTTTTGTGATGTATCATGGCGGAGTACAGTTAATAATATATAAGGCTATTAATAATGCACTAATTGAAAATAAAATAGAAGTTTAATGTCATTACGTTACTAAATTACAATAATTTTTCGAAAGTCAACCAAAAAACGAGCGCAACGTAAAAACCTTTAAGTTCGGAAAGTGTTTCATAAGTAGTAGATATCAATCTTAAAAGCTAAGTATTAAAAATGTATAATTTATCTGTTATTCAAGATTTGTTGCCAGATGTCATGGCATGAAGATGCCAGTAAGTTTTCAACGTATTTTAATTTTTTATTAAACCTTTTATATAATGGAACCCCTACATTAATGATATGGCCAAACATGGATGGACATATCATTAAACGTTGACGTTTAAGCGATATGGTCAGTTTTAGCTGGCCATTTCATGAAATACGACCATTTCATGAAATGGTCGGCCACATCATGAAATGATCAATTCTATGATCTGGCCACGACATGTATACGACTATACTTAGAAACAAATACTAACTAAACTTAAAGTTCTGCACATGATCGTTACCTTGACAGGCAACAAATACGAACTGGTAGGAGACAGATAGGTAATTACCGGCGGCGGCGACTGTTTCCGGTGCTTCTTCTTGGACTTCTTGTGCTTGCGCGCGTCGTCGGAGCTCCACGAGCCGGCGGACGCGGGCGACGCGGAGCGCGGCGACGCCGAGCGCGACCGGGACCGCGACTGCGACGATATAACCACATGTGACTCGCTTCTTAAACACTTGGACTACAATGAATGTCTGTCAAAAGATGTTGAAATACCTAGACGAGGCATCATAGTTATTTAGCGTCATTATAGTGATATTATTAATTAAAAATTAAAGATGAGATGGAAAAATATGTTTTCTTGAAATTTCAGCGGGAGAGTAATTAAGTGAACTTCAGCTCATAATTTATTTTTGATGCAGTACCTAATCTAGCCTATTAGATGGGTACACGTCTAATAATAGAGGGTTCCTCTTTAACTAGATGGGATCGCATAGGAATCCAATTACACATAGGCTATAGCGTGGACTTCTGTTGTTAGTTTTTCAGAATAAACATTAATCTTGTAAGTATGTTTTCTGCGACCAAACAGACTACGTACCACGGAGCTGGAATGTGAGCGTTTCTTTTTCTTGGATCGCTTCGATTTGCGTGGTTTCGGATGATGATAGTGCAAACAGCTCTCCTCTTGTTCATGTTGGAAGTCCTGAAAGTTTACTGATATTAAGTTAAGTAATTATTAAGCTCATGTTTACTCCAGCAGACAGAAGTAGGTGTATGGGATAGAACAATATGAACGGTTGCTTTGTATTTGAGTCCAGGGCCGACATCCAGCACAGCAGACTTCCGTAGACATCAAAATCGATATGATAGCATCGGACATGCATAGGAATAATAAACTATAGTAACCGACATAGCTCACAGAATCGCTAAACTGATGTGGCAGTGGGCGGGGCAGAAAGATCATAGAACAGATGGCCGTAGGGGCATTAAAGTTCTCTAGTGGCGACCGGCACCGGAAGACGTAGCGTAGGCAGGCCTCCCCCTCGGCGGACAGTTGATCTAGTGAAGGTTGCGGAAAGTCACTGGATGCGGGTAGCACAGGACCCATCGGCGTGTAAATCTTTGGGGAAGGAATGTGTGCAGCAGTGGACGTCTTTTAGCTGATGATGATGATAAAAATGATACTGTAAGCAGTTCCTTGAAAACTAATAGTCCACGTTTCTACACACTACCCATTTGCTTTTATCACACCTCAGCACACTGACACTACCGTGACCTGGTAGAGTATCATGATCCGTAGACAAAGCTATTTGTCGCGCCTGCCGCGAAAACCGCTTGACTCTTTGATTAATTCGGCGTTAGAACGGGACGAACGTTTCAGAGGCGGCTTTAGCCTATGTAGCGTCCGTGTTCAACTGATACCCAGGCGCCCTCTAGTAGGCGCGCGGTCATCATCATCATCATCAGCCGAAAGACGTCCACTGCTGGACAAAGGCCTCCCCCAAGGATTTCCACACCGACCGGTCCTGTGCTGCTCGCATCCAGCGGCTTCCCGCTACCTTCACCAGGTCGTCAGTCCACCGAGTTGGAGGCTTGCCTACACTGCGTCTTCCGGTGCGTGGTCGCCACTCGAGAACTTTACTGCCCCAACGGCCATCTGTTCTACGAGCTATGTGCCTCGCCCACTGCCACTTAAGCTTAGCGATTCTGTGAGCTATGTCGGTTACTTTAGTTGTCCTACTATAGACAACTGAGCACAGTGAGTGATTTAAAGGCACGAGACATAAAAATAACCTGCTCTCGTCTGAAACATACAACTTTTCACCTCGACCAGCAAGAAAAGTAAAGACGTAGTTGATTAAATTCTCTTTGGAGACAATATAGTTTTTTATTATGTTTTTAATTTAGAGGTTGCGTTCGGAAACTGCGCTGCTTGACATTTTTATGAAAACCTAAGATAAAAACCAAACATGGTATTTTTATCTAACAACATGAATATCGCTCATGTTTACTGGTACATATTTATTTTAAAAATGCAATAGGACAATTTATAAACTTAAATTTCATTAAATACAAAATTATGAGTTAAATCGCTAGGCCAAAATGAGTTTCTGAACGAACCATCGCCCATATTTTTTTCAGCGCTAAGCAAAAGGTAAGTGTTCGAAATTCGAATCACTTTTTCTCACGCTCGCAGCAAAAAGGGTTTTTCCTGCGAGTTTTTAGGCACCAAAGGCACCCTTTTCGTGCTAGAGAGGTGAAAAAACATTTTGATTAGCCCGAGTAGACAAGCACTAGCCTTGTAGATGCGCGCGCGCTCAGCGTCGTCCGGCACGGCGGCGACGGCGGGCGCGGCCGCGTCCAGCCGCGCGCGCGCCTGCTCCCACGGCAGCTGGTGGTCGATACCCGCCTCCGTTAGTGCCCACTTGAACGCCGTCTCGATCTTCTTCTGAGCCTTCGATTCCTCTTTCAACTTCTCTTTGTTCTTCGCCTCGGCCTGGGATGATATATTTTTTAATAGGCTTGGAAATATGATGGTTTTTTTACATCTTATTACTCGCTAACTTTTGCCCGCGGCTCCGCCCGCGTGGATGTCGCTTTATGACTGTCTCTAAGGTATCCTACGGCAACAATATATTTTCCCGGAACAAAAAGTATCATATGTGTTAATGCAGTGTTTGGTCTATCTACCTACCAACTTTCACCCAAATTCGTTCAGTAGTTCGACGTGAAATCGGAACAAATAAACAAACAAACATCCATACTTTCGCATTTATAATATTAGTGAGATAAGATTATTGAGGAAAAAATATGTGTTTAGTATGATGGCAATCCTAAGAAAAATCTTTTGGAAAAAGTAATTAAAAAACCAGTTCGAGCCTAAATTGTATACCACTTCGCTCACTGGTGTAGCCGCTAGAGCACCAGCGGTATTTTGTGAAACGTATGTTTTATATATATTATTATAATATTAGTGAGATGCCGGATAAAACTTTACTTTCCGATCCACGAAACAATACCGACACGTCTCATCGAAAAAAGGGATCCCCAGTTCCCTCGGAATCCTCTTGATAATTCAATATCAAAATCAAGAGAATAGTGTGTAGAAAGAAAGGTACCTTCTCCAAGAGCGAGTTATAGGTGAGCTTGACGTTGCCAGCGTCCAGCGAGGCCGACTTGTTGTCCTCGCACACGACCGTCGCAAACTCCTCGAAAGTAGTGTCCGGTTTCACCTCGAAGCCCTTATCTTTCAGAATCTCCTTGATCACCTTCTTCTCGTCATGGAAGCGCGCCTTCAGGTTCTCCACGTAGAACTTGAACAAGTCCAGGGGAGTGGAACCGCTTTGTCCTAGTATTACATGGAAGAAGAATAAGTTTTGTACTGTCAGTCAGCAGATTGCTGAGCTAATATGTTGTAAATAGTAACTACTAAAAGGTGTTATCACTGGGTAGGGCTCATTATACGCGTGGCACAGGCGAGTATTCAAGTCACCAAGTAGACTTATTATTACTCTTTATACTTATGAATATAAGACAGTAGTAAAAACTAAAGAAGTGTTTTGCCTTGCTAGCAGCGACACCATCTGACAAATTAACCTAAGCAATAAAACTGATGAATGATTAAAAACAACTTATTACACAATATAAAACAGGAAAATACTAACATGGTATACATAGAAAATATAGTTATTCAGGTAAGTAGTATTTACGCTAGTAATTTTTTTTTATTTTTTATTTCGAACAAAATTAGTTAGTAACCATTTTTTTTAATAAAAAAGCGGTCAAGTGCGTGTCGTGTTGGTCCACGCGCAGTGTAGGGTTCCATAGTAATTCTCGTTAACTTGTAAAGCCTACTTTTAGCTGTAATAGTTTTCCTTTTAACTTCGTTATGTATACTACTGCCGTGAATTTTTTCACATTTCTAGTAACAACCGTTTAGCTGGCACGGGCGGGACATAACTTTAAAAAAAAATTGCACTTTAAAGTAGAGATGGGATGGATATCCGGTTACTATCCGGTATCCAGCCTATCCGGCCAAATTTTTAGTATACGGCCGGATACCGGATAGTAGCTCAATTATCCGGCCCCCGCCGGATAGTTAGAATAATAAAAATAATCATTTATCACACATAAAAAGAAAGTCTTACAGACAGTTTTGTCATTCAACGGTTTCTTATGTTATGTTAGAATGTTGTCAATAATTATCGAAAACACACAAAATAAAACCAGTTTTAATGTAGCCCTATGTCACTTTTTAATGAGATAGTAATTATAGATTTTGAGCGCCGAAGTTCCTGCCTTCTTTCCAGTGCCACCTCGAGAAATTTTCACCTCACATAAATGAAACTATAATTAGCAAATTGTTGCTCTTCGACGAAATACGGTACACATTTTTACAAACACAATTCAAAATAGGACTAGTACCACGATTTCATTTGTATCAATAATTAAAAAAGTTTTGATTGTTTGAACACATAAATCAAACAAGCGAGTACAGAAACTGTCCACACTCGCTATGTGACACAAAGGAAAGGTGACGCGAAGGAAGCCCGAATCAATCCGAAAGTACCCGAACGCAAAACGCGAGCACCGCGGCCCGCCGCTGCGCTCAGTCGCGTCCTAGCATTCAAGAATGCCATCCGTTCACAGACATTTTAGACGGCCGTATAATTTGGCCGAATATTCGGGTATCCGGCCTGTGGCTTGGCGGAATATTCGGTATCCAGTTATCCGGCCAAACCACTATCCGTCCCATCTCTACTTTAAAGCTTAATATTTCGAAAACGGATCCCTGAACCGAAAAATGTTTTTTACAAAACCACAATATTTTTGAAAGATCCAACGACACCCCACACCATGAGATAGTCGAGAACAAAAATCATCCCCACTTCACGTGTAGGAGAGGTATGTACCCCGAAAAAATTTTTTTTCAAGATTTTATTTTACCACTTTACGGATATATATACATATTAATCGGCGTGATTAATATGTATATATATCCGTGCCAAATTATAGCTCTCTAGTAGTAATAATCTGTGAGCTAAGCCGCGGACAGACAGACAGACAGACAGACGGACATGGCGAAACCCTAAAAAGCGAGCTTCCAGACAACCTTTCGGTGGGGTAGGGGTAGTGTGCATGCGCAATTAAATAAGGGTAATAAAAGCTCCGAAAAGTAAATACAAAATGAACTCATTCAAAATATTATTTTTACTGCTTTATTTACTAAGTTTCCGAATACTTTTGTGCGAATAAAAATACTGAAACGTGCGAATGAAATACTGAAAGTTGCGAAAAATTAAGTCATCATTTGCTGACGTAATACTTTTCTACCAGAGTAAATTACGTTTAACCGAAAACTATGGTTAGTCATTTTTATCGTTATTCACCTATTATAAATTTAAAACCAAACTGATACATTTCATAAAATGTGGTGCTCTTTAACACTTTGACTGCCGCTCTGTACTCTGGTTACATCACGCGGGAGCCGATTTTAGAATTTGGCTAGCACCAAGCCCGCTCTGGGGCGGGGCCGGCCTCCCGTCGCGGTATCCCTTCCACGCCCCGGAGCGGGATTGGCATTCAAAGTATTAAACTATAGCGAAATAATAGAAATAGTATTTTGTATTATTCCACATTAACCTTCAATAAATATGGAAATCTGCTTGTTATATATCTTTTATTACTTACACAAAACTTACTTTTAATGTAAGGAGTAAGTGAGTAAAAAAAAGTTACGCAGTTTATTATGTATTATTTTAATCGTGAAATGAATTGAATTGAATTGAATTCTTTATTTAATAACAATAGTTACAGGTCAATACAAAGAAAAAGGTAGCGTAGTACACAAATCGTACATAATATTATATAAAATAAAATAAAAACCTAATTACAAGGTATTTCGAAAAACTCTTCGTAGCTGTAGAACAAATGATCTAACAGCCAGTCTTTCAATTTATTTTTAAAAATCACAGTGGAAGATGCACTTTTAATATATTCGGGCAGTCGATTGTATATTTCCGGACCGATTACATATACCGATCTTTCAGATTTCGACAGCCTGTGTGGTTCTACTACGAGACGATCTTTATGTTTGTTACTGCGAAGATTGTACTCGCTAACGCCCTTACGTTTGAACAGGTCTAAATGTTCACGGGTGAAAATTGCTATCTGATAAATATACAGGCTCGGTAGCGGTAGTATTTTAAATTCCGAAAAATATGCGCGGGCTGAGACGTCGTCCGGCACGCCGGCCATCGCACGCACAGCTCGTTTCTGCATAACAAAGGCGCGGCGCCAGTCGCCGGCGCGCGCCCACAGCTCGGTGCCGTAGCACAGCTGCGAGTGCACGGTCGCGAAATAGCACGACCGCACGGTGCTGGTGGCTGCGGTGCGCGCCAGGCGGCGCAGCGCGAAACAGGACTTTCCCAGTTTAGCGCACACCTCATCGATGTGGGTCTCCCACACTAAAGCGCTGTCGATTTGGAAACCTAACAGTTTTGCGACTGATACTTGCTCGATAAGGGTGTCGCCTGCGTACACGCTCATACGACGAGAGCTATGGCCGTTCAGGCTAAAATGCACCTAATACAAAATTGTACTTATGTATTACTTAATCGAATAGTTTATAATTATGCCATTCATTATTGTACAATGTTATAAGAGCCGGTCTAGACTTAGTCGGGCGACCTCGTTTCCTTTGTACTTATGTATAATTAAATTCAACCAATATTGCAATATTTTTTATTTTACTGTCTTATGTCACGATTATTGAGTTATTATTGAGAGTGAGTAGTTTATTGTAGGGTTTATTTTTAGAACAGTGTTTATAAACATTGGTTTCAAATAAAATAACACGTTTTCAAATATTTATAATTTTTGATCATTTTTCAAAATAGGTCGCACCTGTGGCCGTGTACTAAAGTATGTCAAAAAATTCAAAGATTAACCACCTGCAAGAGAATAACGGCCAAATGTACGATAGCGGAGATATTTACTTTTCATGTCAGCTCCACACATTAAAAAAAAACTTATTAATTGGAAACAAGACTATGTGACTTTTTTTCAATATAAGTGTGCATAAGCATGATCTATAGTACCCATTTCGAGCAAAAAATATATATGTAAGAAAAAAACACGCTGAATGTATTTGAAAGACGAATCTCAGCCCACAGTGCACCACCGCGTGGGGGCGCGCGGATCGCTCGTAGTTGTTTTAGTTGTTGTAGAGTAAAAAAAACCCAAGTAGCACAAGTAGCATTACAAAAGATCACGTTTGGTATATCTCGGTACTTAAGGAATTAATAAACAGTTAATATGGTTCAACCGAGAACTTAGAGCTGCGCATTACGCTTTGGTCTGTATAATAGCATCATAAAAGTAGCAACGGATACTACTGTTACGGGATCAGAGTTAAAGCAGATGTCAAAAAAGCCTTCTTACTGCCTTTGTCGCATTGGTTGCTTAAGAGAATTTTAGTGGTAGTAGAATATGATAATTGCTGTATAAAGACGTAGAATTACACCACTGTAATTCTAGCATTTTAAAAGAGTCACTGTAAACTACCGTACAGCCAATAGTCTTAGAGTGGTGTATACTTAGAGTAATTTCACGCAAAAAGTTCCACATCAGTTCACCTCGACTCTGTTATTAGCCTCTTTTGCAAAGCTGCATAAAGGTGTTTAATTAACACACGTGAACACCAAACGTATTTCGAGATCCTGGTCTAACTCAGAAATACAGCATTTGGCTGTGAAATGGTTCACTGGAACTTTTATTTACTGCAATAAGTATAATAGAGGAACTGTACTCTTGTATAGCCATGGTAATTTATTCAGGATTAAAAGAGTTCACATAGGTTTTGTCATGAACATTAGTGAGGCACTGTAATTGTAATTGTAAGGACGGGCTGGTTTCCGCAACCAGGCGACAGGCGCGCCCATTTTGCGTGATGCGGCTGGCCTCACTGCCAGCCCAGCTCCTCCAGGAAGCCCAGTAGCCCCCGCAGGTTGCCGACGACTTCCGGGAGTGTCCTCGGGTCCTTGAGGTGTTTGACCCTGTATTCTGCTACCTCTTTGCATTCCAGAAGAATGTGAGCAGCTGTCTCTTCGGTCTCCATACACGCTCGGCATAGGGGACTGTCGGTGATACCTAGAGTGAACAGGTGTTTGTTGAAGTAACCGTGGCCAGTGATGACCGCTGTCACCCTCCGGAGCTGGAGCCTCCCCAGGCTCAGGAGTTTTCTGGACAAGCTAGGGTTGGTCGTCGGCAGAGCTTGTCTAGCCTGTCTACAGATCTCCAGCTCTGTCCAGTACCGATTATGTGCTGACCTTGTTCGTTGGCGCAGAGTGGTTTTTAGCCACCCTGTGTGTAGGGGTATGACCGGTTCTGGTCCCACAGCGATCATGTCCGACCCTCTCCTAGCCAGTTCATCTGCCGCGTCGTTGCCACGGGAGTTGCTGTGTCCCTTAATCCATTGTAGAGTTACGTTGCTATGGTAACATACCTCTGTCAGTCTTTGGTGACACTCGTAAACTAGCCCTGAAGTGATAACATTACCTTGAAGGGCCTGTAGGACCGACCGACTATCAGATAGAATACGGATTGGGTAATCCTTTACTCCTCTGGCGGTGATTGCATTTGCAGCCAATATGATGCCCATACACTCTGCCTGAAAGACCGTGTTATACGCACCTAGTGGTGTTGCTATTTTTATGTTTAGATCCTCCGAGAAGACGCCACAGCCGGTGCCTGAGCCTGTTTTGGAGCCATCAGTGAAAATCCGAAGGTCCCTCAGGTTCTGGCCTTCATGAGGGTCTTCGTAGAGTTGAATTTTGTATTTCTTATCAAAGATGTACTGTTTTGGGATTCTGTCGTTGACGGCCGCGAACAGCGGCTCCTCTGCGACAATGCCGTCCAGAAGCTCGACATGAGGGATCCTATCCTTACTCCACAGATGCAGCAGTTTCAAGCGAGTGGCAGCGCTGGCTGCTTCCTGCTGGATGAAGAGATGAAGTGGTGGGACATCCAGCATTGTCTCGAGAGCCGCCGTCGGAGTTGTGCGCATGCAGCCCGCGACGGCCATGCATGCTGTTCTTTGGAACCGTTGGAGTTTACTTACGACGGTTGAGAGTTTGGTGCGTGGCCACCACACTACAGCGCCGTAGGTCACCATTGGGCGAATTATCACTGTGTAAAGCCACCGCATTATCTTGGGGGTAAGTCCCCACTTCTTACCCACCATCCTGCGGCACTGCCATAGGGCGATAGTTGCCTTATCCAGTTTGTTGTTGAGGTGACTGCTCCAATTCAGCTTGCTGTCAAGTATTACCCCTAAATACTTGACCTCTTGTGAGAGTTGGAGGTCTGTGTTGAACAACTTCGGTAGATTGTAGTTACCTAGGTTCCGTCTGTTTGTGAACAGTACTAGTTCTGTTTTCTTGGGGTTCACGGATAGTTCAAACTCGGTGCACCATCTTTCCACGATGCGTAGTGCTGCCCGAGTTACGTCGCAGACAACGTTTGTAATGTTACCTGATACGAGGATGGCCAGGTCGTCTGCGTATCCCACCGTGAAGTAGTGGTGTCTGTTGAGGGTGGATATCAGGTCATTCACCACCATGTTCCATAGTAGCGGTGATAGTACGCCTCCCTGGGGGCATCCCTTCGCGACTATGGCTGTGCTTGCTTCGCCTTTACCTCTGTCGAGTTTGACGATTCGTTGACTTAACATGTTCCCGATCCATTTGACCATGGTCGGGTTCACACCGTGTCTGTTGAGTGCTGCCTCTATGCTGCGGAAGTTTGTCTTGTCGAAGGCTCCTTCAATATCGATGAAGGTGCCCAGGCACATAGACTTACTCTGTAGCGCTGCCTCTATTCTGCTCACGACGGCATGAAGGGCTGATTCTGTTGATTTACCTTGACTGTACGCATGTTGATTGCGGTGCAGCGGTATGTCTTTCAGCGCGTTCTCCCTCAGCTCCCTGTCACAAAGCCTCTCCAGCGTCTTAAGAAGGAACGATGTGAGGCTTATGGGCCTGAAGGATTTGGCGTCTGTGTAGTCACTCTTACCTGGTTTAGGTAAAAATATGACTTTTACTTCCCTCCACTGATGTGGTACATACCTGTGGGCCAGGCACGCCTTGAGGATGTTGGTCAGGATTGTGACTATAAGATCTCCCCCCCATTGTAAGAGTGCAGGGAAGATCCCGTCGCATCCAGCTGCTTTGAAGGGTTGGAAGCTGTTCAGCGCCCACTTTACCTTGTCTGCTGAGACGACCTTATCAGCTGTGAGCCAGTCTTCACCGGTTGCACAGGTGGTGTCGTCGTTCCATCTCACCTCTTGCACTATACTGCATTCGGGGAAGTGCGTTTGTAGTAATACACACTCCGCTTCAGCCGGCGAGGAGGTCAGAGTGTTGTCGGGTTTTCTAAGCGATCCCATTTCCCTGTTGGGGTCGCCGGAGAGGACTTTTCTAACCCTGTTTGCTTCGGTGCAGGTTTCCACCCCGTCGCAGAACCTGCGCCAGGATGCTGTGCTGCGGTACCGTATTCTTATTTTGTATTTGGACTTGGCGATTTTATATCTATCCCAGTCCTGGGCATCGCAAGTATTCATTGCTCTGTTAAAAAGTCTTCTAACCTTAGTTCTGAGCCTCTCCAGTTCAGGACCCCACCAGCTCACCTGCTTGCTACCATTAGCCGGTGGATTTGTTAGAGGACATGTTTCTTGGTAGCAGTCTTTTAGGCAGCCTGTTAGGACTCCTACCTGTTGCTCAATTTGACCAGTGCTCTCCAGTCGTATCGGGATACGTAGACCTTGCAGTTGTTGCTCCACCTTAGTGCGGTAGGCAGCTCTGTCTGTCTTACGAGGATTCCTATGGGGCGGTAAAGTTACCGTGTTTACCTGAAGGTCGAATCGGATCCACCTGTGGTCCGAGCAGGAGGCCTCCTCGGATACATGCCAGTTGGACACCAGATGCGATATACCCTCTGTTGCCAGTGTGATGTCTATTATGGTCCTACACCTTCTTGTGATGAAGGTAGGTGCCGACCCCGTGTTCAGAATGTTGAGGTTTGTGGTGAAGAGGAAGTCCGCTAGTGCCTTACCTCTGTTGTTGCAACTCGTCATTCCCCAGAGGGTGTGGTGTGCGTTGCAATCTGTTGCCACGAGCAGCTCCAAGCCGTTCCCCTCGCAGTAGGTAATCAGCCTCTCCAGGTCCTGCGGTGGTGGGTCCTCGCCCTAGTGAGGCACTGGTACATTACCCAAGAATAGTGTCCCCTGGACTTGCGCTCCTCTTGTTTTAATTTGGCGGGCGGCGTAGGCGACTTCTTGAGGTTTTAACACTGCAATCCATTTGCACACTCACACAAGGTCCATAGGTCACAGTCCTTGCTGCCCCGGGGCTGGGCCATTCTTCTTGAATGATTTTATTAAACGCCGATATCTATTTTTTAATATCTTCACAGAAAAAAATACCGCGGAGCGCGTGCCATGCCGGTCAGTCGAGAGCGAATTAGTTCCAATAAGATCCGCTAGCAGTGCTCAAGTCGCCGCACAGGATATGCGTTCTAGGCTCGCCATTGGTTGCATAGCAAGTTTCCGGTTAAATCAAGTAAATACCAGGCCAATTAAATATTTTAAAAACAAAATAAACTCTAAACTTCCAAATTGTGTTGCTTAAAATAATCATAAAATTATAATATATTTTTTACTAAAGAAACCACTTGACAATACTAAACAGGTTTCTTAAGAATGCGCCATTTTGTTATAACCTAAACAGTATATCATATGTTACCGTGTATAACCCGTCATATCTTTATGTGACCGACAGTGAATTTCGCAAGTGTTAGTGGAATCTGCTGAAAGTGCATTAAGCGTTTCACATGGAACTTTCCGACATTAAGACACCGCCTTTGTTCGCACGATCGCCGTAGCGACAGGACGTATTAGTTAATTAATTAGTTTAAGCCATTAATGTAACCATTTTACTAATTAAAAGTGTAAAGGACAAAATCTCCTTTTTTTTTTTTAAACTCCTACCCGACGGTCGAAAACGTAATTGGCGCAGTCGGTCAGCGCGCGACGTCTAAAATACAGTCCGCCTGATAGTCGAATCGACGACGCGTCGACTATCCTCTACGAATCTACGTGGGAAAACCGTTGGACGGAGAAGGACCCATCTGCACGAAGAACTATCTTCCTGGATCTACTCGCGATGCAGACTACCTTGATTCTGTGAGTCATAGAATAGTTACACAAATTTTTGGTTGCTATTCCTTTCCTTGCTACAATCCCGTAGTAAATTTTAGTTTTTAGTGTGGGAACGCAAATTAATCAAAATTTTCTTCCCAAAGAAATTTAGTGTTAGGCCCAATCCGCGGCATAGTATTGTAGACAGTTCTAGATCGCTAGAAACGTTAGAAGAAGAAGAAGAAATGTCGGTTAGTGTAGATAATAGGTTAGAAAATATTTGGAAAGCCCTCAGACTCGTTCCTGAGTTTGACGGGAATCCAAATGTGTTAGTTAGATTTTTAGAAATATGTGACGAACTGATACTTACCTACAGTAGTGATGAACCTGGAAGTAGAGTAGTTAATTCCGGATTACTGAATGGGATCTTGAATAAAATTACTGGTCCAGCAGCACGGACCTTGACCACGAATGGCTTACCTAACTGGGAGGGAATTCGCAAAACTCTGGTTAATAGTTTTTCAGACCATAGAGACGAAACTGCCTTGTATACCGATCTATCTTTGCTAACCCAAGGTTCCGATAGTCCACAAGTATTTTATGAGCGCGTACAAAATTTACTGAGTACGATAATGACATATGTTCAGTTACATGAAGCAGTTCCAACTACAGTGGAAGCCAAACGAGAGCTCTATAAAAAACTAGCTCTTCAAACTTTCATACGCGGCCTAAACGAACCAATAGGTGCACGCATACGTTGCATGCGTCCCAGTACTCTAAGAGTTAGCCCTAGAATTTGCCCAAGAAGAATTAAACGTAATGTACTTGCAAAATAGACATTTACCAGCATTTCGTAACAGACCAGCTCAGAACAATTTGACCGGAAGTAGACCAATTTATAGCTTGCCCCATAAACAGGCAAGTTTGCCACAACCATATGGAAATTTAAACTATAACAGACCAAATTTTGCAGGACCCTCATACCATGCAAACAGTTTTCCTAACCCTATAACTTCACCCCAACCAATCATCCCGAAGCCTAAGTTGCAATGGCCCTCGAGAACCCAACAAATGATGAGAGCCTTACCTCGTTCAGACATGTCGACTGGTTTCAGAATTCCACCTAGACCTAACTTTCAACAAGGCCAACAAAATTATCCTAGGCCTATGAGCGGCATAAGCTATCCCGTTGCACGTCAACTGCCCCTGACCGGACAATCTGACCCTAAACAGATTAACTTAAATGAAACCTATGACTATGAACCCTACTATGACTATTACGACCCCATTCCCGAACAGTACTACTATGATTATTACTCAGACACTTACCTTGACCAGCCAGAACTGATGGAGAATAACGACTTACCTGTTGAAGAGATCTCTAATCCTGAAACTGAAAACACGACACCTGTAAATTCTACTAAGACTAAAACTGAACAACAAAATTTTCTCAAGGCCCCAATTATCAAACCCCACAAATAGAATTAAATTTACAAAACAAAAGACAACTCCCATAAAACCAATTCAGAATTCACCCCTGAAACTTTTGATTGACACAGGAGCTAATAAATCGTTTATCAGCCCTGAAGCCGTGAAAAAATTTTTTCCTCACTTACCTTTGTACTATGACCCGTTCGTAGTTACCAATATTCATGCGACGACTGAAAACAACTTCTCGATAATGATCCCCTGTTTCCCAGAATTCAAGATGCAAAAACCTATAAAAATGTATGTATATAGGTTCCATAATTATTTCGATGGGCTTATTGGATGGGATCTATTAGAACAATTTCAATCCAAAATTGACCTTAAGACCCATACACTTAAAACAGAATTCGCAGTCAACCCTATTCAAATGTATGATTCACATAGTGTGAACTTACTTGAAACTATGATACCAGCACAGTCAAGTCAATTAATTAGGGTGCCAACTAACATCCAAACAGGCAATATCTTGATAGACCCTCAAATAATTTGTGGATACCAAATAACCGAATGCCTATCTCACGCACAAGACGGACACGCCTATATTGAGGTATCCAATACGACAGACAATGACATGATTTTTAGCCTTTCTAACCCAATATGCGCACATATATTTAACGAACAGACTGTACCGCTACCCGATGAATATAGAAACGATGCGCGGTTCCAAAGACAAAAGCTCGCTCCGCGCTATACACGAGACACAGTTATCGCGAACTTACCGATTCATATTTACACTTCCAGGAAATCAGGCCCCGTCGCAAAAGCTAGACTAAAACGCTCCAAGCAAATTAAAAAACCTACGTTGTTGCAGGACTCTAATACTGACAACGACCCTGGACCGAGCACAAGCAGAGCATCAAGCAGTAAAGAACATCCGACTTGACGACTTGTCTGACGGACCTGGCTTGTTACCCTTTAACTTAGGCAAAACTAGAATCGCATCCCATGACCATGTTTTTCTACAAGAAATTAATTAACTAAAATTCAAAACCAGATTGACTCACTAAAAACCCAACTTACTAGTTCTCTTAACAAGCTAAGTAATCAGTTTTATTCTGTGTTTAAATACCCAATTTCTTATCTTTTCAGTAAAATTGATAAAATTTCTTCTCATTTAGAATAAACCCAAAAGAATGAAACGTGGTCTTATCAATCCCTTGGGCACATTAATAAAAAGTTTAACCGGAAATCTCGATCACGAAGATGCGATAAGGTTTGAAAATGCGATCAAAGTTTTGCAGAAAAATGACGAAAGCCTATCAAATAATTTAAATAGGCATATCAGCCTTAGTAAAAACTTAATACTAAAACAGGCTAATGTTATGAGTAATTTGAGCAGTAATCAGCGAAAGCTCGAGCAAGTTGTGTCTTATTTATTGAGCAAAAATAGTAACGAAAGTTCGACTCAGTACATTCTTTTATCGCAAATGTTCGATGTACTTCGAGAGAATATAGAGGACCTTACTTTAGAATTAATTAGATTAGAAAACGTTTTAGCTTTTAGTCACAGTGGTTTTATGCACCACTCCGTATTATCCATTGCGGAAATACGCAGTATGTTAAGAAAATTAAATACTTTATATAATTCTACCCAAATATTAAATTTGGATACTAGATATTATTATAGTTTGATAAAATTAGGTTCTTATTTCGTTGATGATAAATTAGTGCTTGTCCTTAAGTTCCCCATTTTATTATCAGTATCCTATGACTTTTATAGACTTTTGTCCCGTCCCTAATAAAAAATCTGAAATTATCCTACCTCCATTCCCGTACATAGCAACCAATGTAGAAGAATTTGTGTACATGGAGGCTGAATGCCCGAAGATTGATACTTGGTATGTCTGTGAGCAGAAAGTAATACATCAGAGACGCTCTCATCGAGATTGCATCTATCATCTGCTATATCAATTAGAATCGGATAATCTATGTCACCCTACATCAGTCACACTTTTCAAAGAAGCCGTTTTGGAGCTCGACAGTCAGCATTTCATCATCTCCTTCCCAAAACCTACCAAGGTAGAAAGGTCATGTGAACAAGAAGAACGTCGCTTACTGCAAGGCAGCTATTTCGCAACCGTACACGAAACTGCCATATCAGAACACCTGAGTTCACAGTGATTAATGTCGATGACAAAATACTTGGACACTCCATCGAATTAATATCAACTCAGTCAGTAACTCCTGAGAATGCCGAAATCGCTTACCACGTTACAACTTTACTGCAATTAATTTGAGCAAGTTACATGATATTCAAAATCAAATACTAATGGAAGTTCCTGAGAAGATCGAATCCGTGGATTGTCAAGCATCTATCATACAACGTTACCTTTATACAGCATCGCAATATTAAGTGCAGGCGTACTTATCATCCTGTACTACCTGCGTCACCGGCAGCATAATGCAGCTATACTATCGACGTCGCAGACCAACATAGAAATGACAGGAGTTGATACTACCACTTCGGAGGTTCCTGAAATATCTGTTCCGATCGTAGAGCCGCAATATTTGCTTTTAATCTTCGCAAATAGTTGCTCTCTAAGGGGGAGGTGTTACCGTGTATAACCGTCATATCTTACGTCATATCAGCCGAGGAAATTACAGGCACAAGAGGCATTTCATCTTAGCCCTCTAGGTTGCAACGCATCTGCAATCCCCTCCGGGGTTGCAGGTGTCTATGGGCAGTGGTGATCACTTACTATCAGGTGACCCACTTGCTCGTTTGCCTTCCTTATCACATAAAAAAAAATAAAAATAAAAAAATGTGACCGACAGTGAATTTCGCAAGTGTTAGTGGAATCTGCTGAAAGTGCATTAAGCGTTTCACATGGAACTTTCCGACATTAAGACACCGCTTTTGTTCGCACGATCGCCGTAGCGACAGAACGTATTAGTTAATTAATTAGTTTAAGCCATTTATGTAACCATTTTACTAATTAAAAGTGTAAAGGACAAAATCTCCTTTTTTTTTAAAAACTCCTACCCGACGGTCGAAAACGTAATTCATATAACAATATTATGTTGTTATTTATGTTTTACTAAATATTTCTGCTTTTAATAACACCATAACACTTTGAATGCCAATTCCGCTCCGGGGGCGGGGAAGGGATACCGCGACGGGAGGCCAGCCCCGCCCCAGAGCAGGCTTGGTGCTAGCCAAATTCTAAAATCGGCTCCCACTTGACGTAACAGAGTACAGAGCGGCAGTCAAAGTGATAAACATACACTTATTATAGTATAATATAAAACTTTGCATAATTTTATGTAAATCAGACAAAAATATTTTAACGTTAGTTTTTTCACAATATTTCTAATTAAAACGAGATATTTTCGAGGCGCGTAAAATTTTATATAAACATTCACAGTGAACTTGCAATCCCAAGTGTTTTCACATGCTAATAACATAATAAAAGTGTATTTATACCTAAGTTACAAAAATTCTCAATTATAACATTCACTTCACCATTAATCACACTCTTGGAAATTATCGGCACTGCTATAATGCTATTTAAAGCAGCTCTGACAAATAAAATAAAGTTTACTATTGATCGAAGAATAATACAGAACCTAAAGCGTTATTTAAGACTAGCAGCAGTCAGTAGTCACCCAATCCTAGCGCTTAGTCTGTATAAAAGGACAATCGTATTCCGTTAAGCAGTGATAAACAGCCTTGTGAACCATAATAATTCCAATATAGTGCTACTATAATGCTTTTAAGTAGAAATGCGAACTAAATTAGAACCATAGGCTGAATAATTTGTGCCAATTAAGAGTTATATCAGTGTTAACAGCGCTGTAAACACCATTATAACACTGTCTTATACAGCTCTTAGTTTCCGTGTACACCAAATGTGGTCTCTCATAATGCTACTTGTGCTACTTGGGAAGTTATTCATAACAAACAATAGAAATTAAGATAGTTTTTACAGAGCGTAGGAAAACGTTTATATTATCGGAACATGTTTTTCGCAAAGTTAGTATTATATCGCAAGTTTAGTAATTTAGTCGGAAGTTTAGTATTTTATTTGGAAGTACAGTTTTTTTTTTCGTAGAATTGTAATTAGAACAAGCTTGTGCTTGTTTGTTAAATATGAAGTTATTTTTCGGTATATTTTGTGTTAATTTTTCGGTGATTAATGCAGCTTAGTTAGTATTATAATCAGCCACCGCACGGTGGTCTAGCCATAGGTCAAAACCCCCTGAATCTCAAATTCAGAAATCGTTATATAACTAACGAATTATGATAGATTCCCTAAGCTACCCGGGGGTACCATTTACCTCAATGGTCACATAG